>JAKEEE010000045.1:0-1200000 GCA_021498325.1 Bactrocera minax | reverse complement strand
GTTGAAACGTAGCTATAATCGGTGTGTCGTCCTCGATATAAGCTTCTTGGCTATTTATTCCGAATAACAAAAGTGAATTTCGCAGTGAATACAACCTTTAATTTTCTTAAAACAATAAGAAATTGAGCCTAACAAGCTATGTGAAGGAACTCGATACTTAGCGTAACCGAAGACCGGAATCTTTAGTTTTTTAGTTATTTTTATTTTTTATCATTTCATAAAGTCAGCATCAGGAATTGCTTAACTTAAATTATACTTAGGCCGACGGTTTAGCAACATTCTGAGAAAGCTCTTCGATCTTGTTCTGCGCAGCTTTGGCGGTATCAGCTAAAACTTTGCTGGCGTCTTCAACCAGTTTCTAAAAAATAACGGAAAATAATAAATAATATATTGGTATACCTTTATAAAACCAAAATAGTTAAAAGTAAGAAAAAAGAATATATGACTGTGGAATAATTTCGATTTATATTTCAACTAGTCGAACTTATCTTATAATTCTGAATTAGCTTTTTACTTTAGTTTAGTAAAAAACTTGTATACTGTGCTTTCAGAAAATTTCCAACAAGTAAAAAAAGAAAAAGAAAATTTTTGTTGCTAACCTTTACTTGTTCGCTATCGACAGCGGTCTTGAGCTTGTTCACAACATCACCAACTAGGTTCTGCAAGTTGTTTATCAGGTCAGCAGTGGGGTCCTGAACTGCTGCATCATCGCGAGGAACGCGGGCCATCTCAATAAACTGCAGGAGAAATTCATCAAATATTCATTAAAATCTCCATTCACAAAGGTGATGAAAATAAGTGAATCGAAAAAAATTAAAAAAACAAATCCTCCCATAAAATCACCTGCGCAAAGCACAACACAACAAAGAGACCAATAATGCACTTAAATACAGCAGACATTTTGCTTTATAATTAGTTTTTAAACTGTTAACTGTTAAAGTGAAGAGAACTGTTGAACTACTCGACTCGAAGACCGGCTTACGAATGATATTTGAATAGCGGCGAAAATGTTTTGCTTTTCAATTTATAAAGTCTTAGGCCTTAAGTTTTCAATGTTTGAGAGTCTTATCGCAATCACGATTCACTATTCTTGCTTATTGTTGATATTGCTATTGTATCTCGTTCACAGCCCCCTATTTGTTGTTTGTGAAGCTGATAACCTTTTGAATCTAGCACAAACTCGCTGATAAGTTGTAATAGTAGAGGCCCATAGTTCTTCAATTATTGCGGATCAAAGTGTGCATACTAGACACATTTCTATATACATATGTTATATATATATGCTATATATATGCTATATACATATGCTATAAATATATATATATATATATTTATATATATGTATATATATATATATATATGTTTGTGTCAAATATTACATATTTGCATTTACGTTTTCGCGCTATTAGGGTATGTTGGCTTAACCGATGTTAGAAAAAAACTTTAATACATATTAAGGGGAGGCGTCTATCTTAATAGGCACTCATAATTATTCACAAAATAGAAGAAATCGAGAGGGTAAAGCAAAAATGATAGAAACAGGACTACGGCGCAAAATTGCATAAACAAAACGAACTACCAAACTTTCATAGCAACTGTAAACAACGAACTTTCTTTCGTTCATGACGTCGTGAACAAATTTTTTTACTGTTGGAACAGACCAAATTAATTTAATTCACCTAATGATTGTTTGTCACACCTAAAATTAGTCGAGATAGATATTGGGTTATAATATATATGATCAGGATGACGAGACGAGTACGAATCCGCCAGTACTTAAGGCTGATTTTTTTACCGAAAGTATCGGTCAGTATATGAGATATATTATTGAAATTCAGAGAATATAATAAATACTACCGCTAGCCCCCATATACCTACTATAAGAATTTCAAACTTCCGGTTGGTTTTATACGGTACATATCGGTCAATATGTAGGATATCTTATCGAAATTATGTGAGCGTATAATATTGGATATAATATGGTTCATTTCCGAAAATGTGTGAAATCAATCAACAAATTGCACCAGCTCCCATATACCACATATAATGATTTTCGTCATTACAGCAGACTCTATGCTGAATATGTCGGTAAATATGTGAGTTATCTTTATAAAATACTGTGGAATCATATTCTCGAGTATACTTGAGAAATATCAAAATGTTGCTGTCATCAAAGTAAAGTGTCTTAAAGCTGACTTTAAGCCCTATGTAGTGATTTCCAACTTTCCAGCTGACTTTAAAACGTTGATGTTATGTTATGAAATTAAGTGGACATTCTTTCTTAAACATATTGAGGTTTAGCTCTGAATATGAACCAAATCGATGCAGACCTTGTCTAAATGTCATATTCTCTATATAATGATATCTGATGCTCTGGTTGATCTTTCCCTAATATATCCAATATAATAAGTTAAGCCGTTCTGGTTGAGTTTATATCACATATATCAATTGAGTTAATTGGGTTGATTTTAATATAAATATTTCGGACACGAGACAAAATGTAGTAATGAAACTAAGTGGTTCTATGTCCTATAATATAAGTTAGCAAGATGCCAATTACGATTTCTTCGAATAACGAATGTTGAGTTCTTACGCAATATTTTTTAATGCACTTTTGTTAATACCTGAAAATATGCCACCGGCTTTAACCTTTGGAAATTGCGAGAGTACAAAATGTTCTGTTACACCCGAACTTAGCCCTTCCTTACTTGTTGTCAAATGTCTGTCTGTTGTTGTCAATGTCTTACTGTCAATTGCCCTCCAAAAAAGTAAGGAGACGAAACTGTCGACTTTTCTATTTCCATCATTTTTGGTATAAAGTGACAGTTATTTGAATGACACATTTGAATGAGAATCTAGCAATTTCTGTTATAAGAAAATTCTGTCCGCAAGAAAATTGTAGATAAAGAAACAACTTCTGCAATTGAAGAAACCTTAATTCGGTGCAATTTTAAATAAAATAAATAAAGCGCAATTGCCTAATGTGACGTAAGTGGCCTTCCGACCTTTATTTTCAACCAACCATCAACCGAAATGAAGATGCAGATAATGATTAAATACACTTTCTCAGAAGATGACGAAATTTAAATGTCAAAACTCTTTTTTTATGTTTAATTCTTCTCCTTTTTCTCCACTAACATTTAAATTTAACCGATCGTAAAATTTGCAATGATTCGCATACTTTTGGCGACATTTCCTAAATATGTTGTAGAACTTTAAAAAACTTTATCATAAACTTTAACGAGTTTATGATAAAATAAACTATGGTAAAGCCAATAATACACACAGTGAAGATTTGTTGTTCCAAGGTGTTCAGAACCAGATTCCCAGACTTAGGTTTGTAATATATGTAGTTTTACTCAATCGGAAAAGCAGATCCTATTTGGCTAATTTCGTTCAATTAAATGCGACATAATAAGCGGTCAAATTTTTATTTATTTATTACAATTACACATGATTATATATATATATATAAGATATATATATAGATTTATATATATATATAAAACACATGTACATAATTGGTCGGGTGCTCGAGCACCTATCGGCCTGCACGATTTTCCGCTTTTTCAGTTGCCTCGATTGCTTTGGTAAAGTCTCCAATCACTTTCTGAAAAACAAAAAAGTAAAAATTGTTAGAAATATAAAATCTCTCAGCAACGTTTCTAAAAGCAGCCTTACTTTTAATGAATCACCATCCACAATAGTCTTGAGGTTTTCGGAAATAGCGTCCAGCATATTCTGCAAGTTGATCGCTAATTCAGAGGTGGGCTTCTGATCGGTATTATCGTCACGCGGAATACGTGCCATTTCGATGTACTAAAAGAATCGCCAAAAAGTAAGTGATTTTCAAACTAAAATTAAACACAAAAAGTCGATAAACCTGTATAAAGCACAACAAAACGAGGAAGCCGATAATGTATTTGACTGTGGGTGACATGATGTAATATTTTGTCGGATTTACGTTCAGATTTCCTTGCTGCAGAAGTTCCAGTGTTCACTGCGTAAGCTGACACAAGATTGATAACATTAATAGTTACCGGTATGCTCTCTCAGCGTTACTTTCTGCTTATGCGTGTGTTTTCATATATGTATTTGTATATATAAACTCCCATCTGTCGATCAAGTTTTGCATTGATTTTACATTGATGAAGCTCTCTTTTTGATCTTACTGAAAACCCAAGGCCCTTAAGTAGAGCTAGGAGAATTGGTTGCACGTTTATATATCTCATTCTTATGATAAATCGCCTTATATGCTTTTAGTATTATTAGTATAGGTGAGTATTCTGCATACCTATTCATAACCCTCGTTGGAAAATTGAGCGATAATAGGTTCTCTTCACAGAAAGAAGTCTTTTAGAGATTTAAATAAATAAACATTTATTACATGCTCATTAAATGATAAAATACTAAAAAGGAACTCCCAGATTTTCTCATGGACATGCACCACTTATGTGCTGTTATGGTATTTGAAAGATTAACAGCAAAACTATATTTTCTTTCATAACAAATTGGTTTATTCCATAAAATTAATATAAATTATATCTTGCTAAAGGTCCTTCCGTTTTCCGACAAGTGTAAGGTTGGTTTTTTTTAATAGAAACTTTTGTTTACATGTTAGCTGTATAAAATTTGAGGAAATACCTACTTTATGTTAGATATTATTTGGACAGAACCTTTAACAGAACTCGAAAACGCTATCATTTATGTTCTGGAATATAAAACGAGATATTATTACGATTTCGTGTTCCAAAACAGAGAAGGAAACGGTTTGGGGTGTTCGATAAAAGGAATATGAAATGATTAACAGCACGTTTCAAACGTATCAATCGAGTCTGATTGTCTCAATGCGACTAACATAACTTTAGTTCCCAGAAGATATTTTCTATTTCTTAATTTTCAAAACAATTGAAATTTGCAGTGATTCACGAATTTGGCGATTTCTTGCTGGGGTATTATAACTGAAAGAGAATAATGGTAAGTATATACTACTCATCACACTTAATTGCTGAGAAGAATGCATGTGAATTACTATTACCCATTAAATTACCCACACTTATGTAAAAGGAATAGCTCATCCAAATAAACTGCGATAGAAGAAACAGCGAATTATGTCGAAGCTCTACCGAACCCACATAAACTATTGAAAGATCTGTATATATGTATATATTGGAAGAACTGTAGCATTTTCTGTCGACAGACACTACATATATACTTACATACATTTATGTTTGTAAGTGTTCTAAGAAATATTACTATTAATAGTGATAGTATTTTAATTTTGTGCTATCATTTCAGCAAGTACGAGTGTACATACATTAAGGGGGAGCGTCAATGACATGCAAAAGTAAATTTCATACTTGTGTTTATATGCTCTATATGTGCACATATAATAATTTAAATCCACATATAAAATATATTTTCATACTCTCCCTCAACATGTTGCATAGAGTGTAATCGTTTTGTTCTCCGAATGGTTGAGTAGATATCAAAATGATCAGAAAGCCGGGATGAATTGACTAAAGTCTTTGTGTGCATCCGTCTGTCTGATTGTGGAATCGAAAACTTGAATAAAGTTGACCTGGTGATTTAAAGTCTTACGAAGAATGGGTAAAAACTATTATCACCATACTTGGTGGGAAGTTGGTGTGAAAATGGTTGAAACCGATAGTAACCATGCCCACTTTCCTTATAACGGTTATTTTCAAAGCCAAAAGTACACTAACTGGCTCAAATTAACGTTAAAAACATTAAATTTAACTATTCCAAACAACTTCTACAATATACGTGAAATCGTCAATTTTAACAGCAACCAGTTCACCGATTTGAACAATATCACTGTGAAGATATCGAAACAAAATTTCGGCAAAAGTAGTGTCTCTAATACGTGGCAATTCTCATCTGCCTCTGCCTCGGAATTTAGTCCCCATACACCGAATATAAGGATCACCGTGCCTAACGCTGACTTTATACTGAAAATATTAGAAATAACTTAATGAAACTATGATGCGTACCCAATTTAATAATTTTCTTCCTTTGGGTTGACTTTATGCTGAATATATCAGTCCAAGTGTGGGCTATCTTAACAAAATTGGGTTTAAATATTTTCTGAAGTATATATTAGTTTAATGCCAAAGATATAATTTGTAAAAAGAAGAATATAATAATGAAACTAAGTGACACTTGACTTCTAATATAAGTTAGTACGACATTGTCTAATAAGCAAATTGTTTTTCCTTGCTATCTTCTTTTAAATTTTATTGAAATTTTCTTATAATATTTATTAGAAAAATCGTTCCAAGCGCTCACAATGGAATATTACCGTAATTTTTGGCAATATTTCTGAACTTACTTTTTAGCAGGTCTGCGAAAACCGATTTCAAAAATAAAAATGGAAAGAATTAGAAAGATATATACCACCCTAATGTACTTAAGTATGTATGTAGATGTGAGATGTGCTCATCAATTGACTGATGAATGCTCGATTGTTGAGAAGATAATAAATTATTTAGCAACAAAAAATATGTTAATTTTTTCTTGTTTCTTACTGCAAATGTTTATGACGTCTTCAGAAGTTTTTTAACTTTAGTTAGCATGTGTAGACAGGAAATAAAAAAGTTGTTCGTTAATTTTGCCATTGATTACTTTTTCGATCGCAAACATTTGTCTTTAACAACTCATAATTTTATATGGCATTCAATAATGCCCATTGATTTATTTGATGTGAGGGAATACAAAAACAAAAATTATTAAAAAATCATTCTTCTAACTTATAATTTTTGTTGGTTTCGTTGGTTTATTGAAATGTACTTATTTTTTAATTCTATACAATTGATTTAGAATATATCATTGTGAGACTTTTTCCCCAGGCTTTTGGAAACTTGCTAAGAACTGATTCAATTGCTGGCTACCTGATTCTGCGAATTTCTGCAAAAAAAAATAAAATATACATCAAATTAAAGGCTAAGTTAATCATACTAAAACGTATAATAGACATTTAAAATAGGTGAAATGATATTTAAGGGCCACAATTGTGATCAGGAACCTTATTTCCAAATACTATTCAGAATATTGGAATACATTTATAGCAATATATTTATAGATATATAAGCATATGCAAATATGATCTTTGTTGTGAGCTGAAAGAATTTGATTCATCGGATTGAATGGTTGTAATTTTTATCAGACACTCCAAATTAAAGGATTTTCTATTTAAACGTTTTCAATCTTTAAAATTTTGAAAATTTTCAATCTTTTACTAACCTTGAATTCTTCTGCGTTAAAGCTATCCCTTAAACGATTTGCTTCCTCTTGGAAAATTTTGTTCAAACTAGAACCAAGTTCTCCCAATTTGGCGGCAAGATCATTGGCAGCGGTATCATCGCGCGGAATGCGTGCCATCTCAATAAACTACAAAGAAATGGAATTGTGAGGGAAGATCAACAAAGGTTTAAATAAAATTAACTTTTTCACTATACTGACCTGGACAAAGCACAACACAATGAAGAGGCCGAGAAGACACTTCAATACGGGAGACATTGTGTATATTTTTGTGGTAACCGGAACTACTGAACTGCCCACCGGGAGTGATGGTAAGTGAATAAACTGTCGAAGATAAGGAAAGTCATGTAAGAAACCTCTGTGTGCCTTATCACAATCTTTTCGTAGATCTCTGAACTGATAGTGTGCTAAAAGACGTAACTAACATAATTTCTGTATTGGTCATACAAATATTAAACATACATGTGTATTAAGGTGTGAAAAACTGTTTATCCGATATACATACATATATATATATATATACATGTATGTATATCGGATAAACAGTTTTATATATATATATATATATATATATATATAGAATAATAATTTTAAACGAAAATATTTAGGTAGTTATTAATTGAAAAGCCCAATAATTTTAAGTAACGCAAGTATGATGATTATTTACTTATATATATATATATATATATATATATTATATGATATATATACGTGTCCTCTCCTCCTACGTATCCATAATCCTCTAGGTATATACTAGACTTAGAGGCGCATGATATATTAATACAGATTTCGCTCATCGGGATGTTTCTAAAATTTTTTCTGTCGGTCCAGATAGCTTCAAAACTCTTAACATTTGCACAAGAAATCGTAATTGATTAAATTTAATATATTTTATTTAACACATTTTGAATATATTAATTAATTATATATTTTGTTTAATTGGAAAATGCGACTTTTATTACTCTTATCAAATTTTGTTAGAAATATTTATTTATGAAAATCAAATTTATCTAAAATTTAAGAAATGTTTAGTCCTCAAAAGCTAACTCACCCTAATACAGATATATAAGTATTGAAAAAATGAGTCTGAGTGCTTTAGGTTCATGGGGTGAAACTCACTCACTTTGCACACAATACTCATAAAAATTTTTATTTCTTTCAGTTCTTTTTACTTCAAAATGTATTCAATGTATTTCAATTTATATGTTTTTTTTAGCATAACTCCGTGTCATTATTTTATTTGTGCGTAATTTTGTTTTTTTTTTTCTTGTAGTGGTATTTTTTTTTTTTTCAATAAAAATACCCGCCACATTCAGTCTATTTGTCTGACGTAATGCTATGCAAGGAAGTGTGCGGCCCATTCACGCGAATTAAGCTTATAACGAGATAACGAGTGTATATTTTCTAAATTTCTGATAACAATCGAAAATGAACGACTTAGAGGAGGGAAGAAAGAGCATCGCTCATTTTCGCAAAAGTATTTATGGCGGTGATGAAATCGAATTCACCGATATTTTTCAATTCGATATTGATGAAGATGATCATAAGGAAATACTTAACGTGATGAGAAACTCGCTGCAGCGATTGCCGGATAGCTTTCGGAATAATATTGTGGACAAGTTTATAGAGCAACATCCGGAGTTAAACTGGAAAATTGAGGGAATTGAGGAGAAAGACCAAGATCAAGATAAGGAGGAGGACATTTTGACTACATTTAGTTTTGATAGCTTAATACCTTCTCGCTGGATAGAAGTGCATGAGACATTTCATAAAAAACTGCGCCCATTTTCTAGCGCTTTCATCACCAGAGATTCTGAAAAGTTTTGGGCTATAATTCAAGCTACTAAAGTAGCACATTTCGAATCAATTCGTACATATTCGATTGAAAAATTAAGCAACGACATTAACAACTCCCTGTATATGATCTATAAATTGAATCAGTGCAAAAATGAGGACTTCAAATTGGAGGACTATAAGCATTTTCATATTTTCAGTTGGACGGACGATCGATTTCTTGCCAGACGCCAAATTAAAGGCATCGCTTGGGTGGACATTTTTATGAAATCCTTAACGGAAAATTGTTTGGACGCCTTTAAATTGCGATACGATATTATGGAATTGGTACGATTGTTGAAACCACTCCTATCAAGCTTCTATAGCGCAAATGCTGACTTTGTAACTGAAACCAAAGATATGATTAAGTAAGTAAAACTTTTTTTCGAAAGTAGAAACAAATAGCTTAAGACCGTGGGTTACATAAGTATATGTTAATTACATGTTCTATAAAAATAATCCATAACAGAAGTCAAGTAAAGCTAAAAATCAGTACCGTTACAGTTTCATTGGTTTCTTATAAAATGTTTACTTACAATCCTAAACAAAATTATGGATTTTGGTTTCAACGTTGACTTTCCTGATATCGTCGCGAAACGGTCCTTAACTAATAGAAAATGTTTTATCATACAAAATGTCATTATCATGTCATATATGTCTTTCTAAAAATTACATTATTTTCGAGATATTTACACTGGAAAATTTAGTTTTTTTTTTACTTTTTTTATAATATCAAAAATATAAATCGGAATCGGTTTCGAAATCGAGCGCATTTGCCATCAATTAAATCCCATTTTCAATCCTTTCGAATACGTAGACACTGCATCCCTCATGTGGTTACGGCGCATCGTAATCCATTGTCTGATGAATTTAAATCCATATTATATAAATACACAATCAATATAAAGTGGAAAGAAAAAGTACTTTTATAAAATATGTTCTAAATTTTATAAACGTAGGCGTTAAACATTAACGTTAACGTTAAATTATTTAACGTAGGCTCCTTATAAAAGTAACAAAATATATTTGATCTAATGGAATAATCTCTACACAATGGTATGTTTTTGAAATCATTTAATTTATGGAGAAATATCGATGAGGCAAGAACACTTAAGATAATAATAATAATAAAACGAATAACAAATACAGTTTACTACGTAACACTAAATACTTAATACCTAATACTTAATGCTTAATATTCATTACTCAACACTTAGTACTTGTTACTTAATAACTATACTAGGTATTAGTACTTAGCACCTAATACTAATATTTAATGAAGGATCAGTAACTTAAAACAAAAACAGGTTCATAATAGTAATTATGCCTCTCTCCCGTGTATCCAACCTTTCGTCTGTACGACCTACTTCAGTCGAATACTTTTTACTGCATGGGATACGTATTTAAAACAGTCTTTCTGCACTTATTATCTCTTTTCTGTAGTAAGTCAAGAGCTTAATGAAAGACCTCCTATTTGGAAACCACTACATTTTAGCATATATGTCCCAATAAAAGACACACTTCATATTCCACGGAAATATTTTGACTAATTTCTATTACTCGTTTGCTACTGGCATTAGGAATGCACGTCAATTGTTGAGTTTGAATGAGAAAATCATGAAAGAGCTCGAAGAGAACCTTGACTTTTTTTGCGAAAAAATCGATCAGATTACAAATATTTCGCGGCAGCGTCGAAGTCTGAACCGCGATGTGGTCAAAAACTTCTTCGAACTGGAAACACTGGCTTATGTTGGTTAGTATGGGTTTATGTTCAATATTATATGTCCAATTTTTGTAATAACATAATTTGAATTTCATTTTCGTATTCGTATTTTGTCAGTTCGTGATCCCATCGAGCAGCGATATCATATAAATTACTACAAGCAAAAGGCTGCTGACTGGCAGTACTACTTCGACAAGCAGGAAAGTCAGATTGAGGAAGAATTACTTAAAGTTAAGAAGAAGCATAATGCTGAAGTATACTGTTGTTCATCTATGATGCAGTGTATATACGGAATAATAGAGGTTGGTTGGACAACTTTCAAAGGGGTGCTTTTACTCTCTTGATTTGCGTTATATAATATAAGCGTCTAATGTAGTAGATAATCGGGTAGTGTAACTATCAGTTTATTCATAAAATAATTTGTGGCCTTTGAAATGACTGGCCATATTTTTAAGAGATCTCATTGGTTAATTTGTAAAAGTTTGTGTATTTAATTTTTTCTAAGGACTACAAACATCGAATTGAAGTAATGACTCAAGAATATGATCGCCGTTTCAATGAAATCGACGAAAAGAATAGAAAACTCAAAATTAATATGGATGAAATAAAGATACAACGAGAGTTTTTAATAGCAGAAAAGAATTACATGCAAATGAGAATTCAAGAAATACAAAAGGGCACAGAGGTAGAAATTAAAAGAAAAAAACGCTCTCTAATGTCAATGTTATCAAGTGGCAGCGGAAAAGAGATGAAGAGGAAACGCTCAAAGATAAATTAACTACATATCGGTATATATTAATGTACTTTTACATAAATAACTTGATTGTATCGGAAATAAATTCCAAAATGCTTTCGCCAAATATATATACTTGCAGTATTTACAAAATTATTGTTTTCATATATACATATGTGCCAGGTTGGTCCTTGAGGTAATCGAACTTACCGTTGAAATGAATAAGGGTTATTTTAAGATTGCCATTACAATCTGACTAGTTTATTCCTTTGGGGCCACGTTTGGGGCCACGTATGAACTAATGGTTGGCCTTAGATTTTTACATTCAATAGCTTTGTTGAGCACTCTTAAGCTTTAAAAGTTTTATAAAATAAATATTTAGAGAAGGTTGCCGCTTGTTTGTAATGATATGTAAAATACCAGAAAATTTAGTAAAAATTTTATATGAACAATATTTTTGAAAAGATTTTTCAAATACTCTTCACTTAATATTATACCAATTTTGTAATATTAAATATATTATTTAACAATTTACATAAATTAAACGTTTAGTTTAAATTTAAACTTAAATTTTTGTAATTTAACAAAAATATTTGAACTGAGAACCTTCTTAAACCTTAAACTTATTCAGCCACCTTAAATATGCCATTTTCGGAGAAAACTAAAAATTGAATCCGAAATTATATCCAACATGGAAATTATATCCATTTGAGAAAAGGCGAGCAGATGTTAAATATAGAAGAGAAGAGATCCCAACGAAACTGTTCTTGGATTAAAACTGTTTACATTCGATATCTTTAAATTTAGTATTTTCAGATTCGGCCGTCGGGTAGTGGTATTAGTGTGTGAGTGCCAAGTGCAATAACAGGTCAAAATTATAACTATAGTTTCTTTTCCGTTGCTCGGGAGTCAATATCTAACTTCTGACCATATTTCTAAAACTATCAAGATCCAGGCAATAAATAGGAAGATAAGCTCGAACAAATATCGCTCAATTGGAGAGATCATATGCATCTACATACATAGGTACAGAATTTCTTTTAAGCATACGATTTTTAATCTTTTGGATTGGCTGTATTGTTCATTTTAGTTTGGATGCCAGTGGTCGGCATTTCATAGCACAATTGTGCTAGCTTACATCACACATAAGCTTACGCTCTATTGTTCAATCGTTGCCAAGACCACAACGAATCAATATCACCATGGCCGTGGCGCTAAGACAAATGTGCCCTGCGGAAAAATTTTTATGATTACGAATGCTTTTTAGAGTTATGTATTACATTTTGTGTTTTAGGTAGTTTTAAGGCAATAAAATTAAAGTTTTTAGGGTATCGTAAGATAATCGTAATCGTAATTTACAATCGTAAAAATTATCGTACAATATATATGAATAAAGAAGTACGAAAATGTTTGTTTCACGAGAAAGAAACGAAGAAAGAAACCGATATGGCAACATGTGAGGATATATAAGGCTGAATTCACAAACTGCTGGAAGTTCAGTTCAGTTCAGTTTCTTAGAAACTCTTTGGAAGAAGTACTTGAAGAATAGTAAAAGTCGTGAGCTGTGTATGTAAGAATTTAAATAAATAAAGTGCTTTGGAAGTAAGTGAACTTTAAATGATTATGTATAAATCAAACGTTAAGTTAATTGATTTACAATGTAGAAGTATTAAAACAAATTCGGCGTCTTTTATTTAACAATCAAACCTGAAGGATTTGTTGTTTTGGCGGTGTTGTGTGGTCGTGGTATTTATAGTAGGTATGAAAGAGACACTAGCGAGTAGGACCTTCGACTACTTATTGTTTTAAGCAAATAACATTAAAACAAAGATTTGTTCTTACCTTTTAGCGATAAAATACTCTCCCATTCGATCATCGATGGATACTGTAAAAAAAGTGATTCGAAAGTTTTAGCGGGGGCAAACACACATTTATTTAATCACTTTGCGAGACGAAAATTAATTTTCTATTTGCAATAGTTTTCCTTTCAAAAATTTATTAAACATAATATTTTTTTACGTGTACATCCTCTTTACCTTCGTCTCACAATATAATATAGGTTTTTATACGTATATTTTTTAATTAGCTAGTAGCGCGATTCTCAAACTCATACGCGAGCTTTAATCGGGAGATAGTATTACTAGGGATATAATTAATTCACGTGAATCGGTCAAATCACAAATTACCAATAACAATCCAATATGATTAACTTAGAGGAGGGGAGAAAGAGCATTGCGAAGTTTCGCAGAAGCATCTACGGTGGCGATGAGGTCGATTTCACCGATATTTTCCAATTTGACATGGATGAGGATGACCACAACCAAATGTTATCTGTAATGAGGGACTCTCTGCAGCGCTTACCAGGCACTTTTCGCAGCGAAATGTTGGACAAATTCGTGGATGACCATCCTCAACTGAGATGGAACGTCGATGAAGATGAAGTACCATTAGACGATATTTCCGGTTATAGCTTTAACAGTTTAATTCCAGCGCGCTGGATTTTGATTCACAAGGAATTCGATAAACAATTGCGCACCTTCTCGAGCACTTTCTCCATACGTGATCCGGATAAGTTCTGGAGCATAGTTCAGCATAAACAACAACGACACTACGAAATAGCACGCACACTTGCAATTCAAAAATTAGCTAACGATGTAAATACTTCATTGTATATGATTTACAAACTCAACCATTGTAAAAACAAGGACTTCAAACTGGAGGACTACGAACATTTTCAAGTTTTCAGTTGGACTGACGATCGATTTCTTGCCAGGCGGCAATTGAAAGGCATCGCATGGG
This sequence comes from Bactrocera minax, assembly GCA_021498325.1. Taxonomy (NCBI): domain Eukaryota; kingdom Metazoa; phylum Arthropoda; class Insecta; order Diptera; family Tephritidae; genus Bactrocera; species Bactrocera minax. The sequence goes on along the minus strand of JAKEEE010000045.1, from coordinate 1,185,631 downwards.
TTGATATTTTTAGAAAATCTCTGACGGAAAAGTGTTTAGACGCCTTCAAGCTGCGTTTCGATATTATGGAATTGGTGCGTCTGCTGAAACCATACTTTTTAAGCTTTTGCACCAGGAATAATGAACTTGTAGTACAGACGATAACGATGATAAAGTGAGTAAACGAAACTCTCGAAATAAAAAAATTAGTACAGTGTAACCAGAAATCTAAATTTTTAATTAACGGAAGGAGTTGTGGGTTCGTTTAAATTCGAAAATTCGAAATTAATTGTTTAGTAGCAATAATATAGTATTATGTAGCCTCTACAGAGTGTATAAGGAGAGGAAGTATGTGTTATTATTACAAAATCGCTAATGATATCAAGATCTCTTCAAATGCTAAATATAATGTGAGCAAAGCTTAAAAATCATATATCGTTTTGTCGGACTGATCGTGAGTGTTCGTTTATAATAGATATATGATATATATGTAGAAACTGTGCTACTGAATTTGATTTCGAAATCAGATGGACTTTGGTGACCTAGCGTTCAATATATTTCAATATATATATAATATTCAATGTATATATATTTAATTTTTTCAACATATCATATTATCTGGCATTAAATCTTCAGGACGCAACCCCACAACTTTTGCATTGAACAGATTTCCGATCAGTCCATCAATCTCTTCAAGTTTTCTTGCTACGCTTAGGACTAGAAGTTAAATAAATTAGATTACTTTATACGCAAATAAATTTCTTTTTTATAATCTCAACTCTGTTCTAGCAATGCAAAGACCCTGTTGGAGATGCACAACAAAACCGTGGTGGAGCTAGAAAAGAGTGTGGCGTTTTTCTTGAACAAAATCAATGAGATTACAAATATTTCTCTGACACGCCGAAGTGAAGGCCGCGATGTGGTGAAGAACTTTTTTGAATTGGAAACCTTGGCTTTTATAGGTTAGTTCTCAACATTTTTATAGACAATATTTATCCCTTTCCATTGAACTTTCTCAAAAGTGCGCGATCCAATTGAGCAGCGGTACCATATGAACTACTTGATCAACAGAGCCGCTGAATGGCAGGACTGCACGGACAAGAAGGAAAATGATATAAGGCAGGAACTAGAAGATATTAACCGAAAGCATAATGTTGAGCTATATTGTAACGCATCAATGATGCAGTGCATATATGGAATAATACAGGTTCGCTGAATATTGACGAAAACAGAAGCGGAAGAACTCGCCAGTTGGCAGCGCTGCATAGTTTTAGGCGTAAATATTTTTGTCGTATCTCATCCGAGCAATGCTGCCAGCTCTCAGTTACACACAAATTGCACGTTTTATAGCTATTAATTTTTATACATTTTCAGGACTATAAAACTCGCATCGAAACAATGACCGCAGAATATGATCGCCGTTTAAATGAGCTTCAGGATAAGAACATAAAACTCAAAGTTGGCTTAGATAATATGAGGATACAAAAGGAATTCCTCATGGGAGAAATGGAGTATATGAATATGAAAGTTCGAGAAATCACAGAAGGCGGTGCAATTGAAGTAGTGAAACGTCTAAAACCTAAACGAGCGCACTCATCGGTCGCTTCGCAGTTCTCTCAATCACCGCGTACTTCATCCAGATTAAATCAGAATAAGTTCAAGCGAACAAAGTGACGTTAAACGAATACACTAGGTATATACTAATAATACTAAGTATATCTATATATTATATATATGCCCTGTGAAAATTTGAAAAGAAATAAAAGCGATATGTATTTATCGAAACATATATTTTCACAATACATGTGCTTTATAAATAAGAGTTTTTTTTCGTGAGAGTGAGTGTGCTCGTGGGAACACATGCTTTTATACACACATCTTCTAAAAAGAGGAAACTGCTTGAGCTGAGATTACACGCAAAGATACCAGGCTCTGCACCAAGCAAGGTAACGCGTAAGTGTTTTGTTAAATTCTGTACGTATTATTCAGTATGAGTACCGAAAACGATGAAATGTGTGAACTTCCAAAAGGCGTTAGAGAGGAAAACCCATGGAGAAAACTGATTCCAAAGATATCAGAGTAACGTTTTGCACTTATCTATTATGATCGATCATGAATATTTGAGTGAAACTGAATGAAATTTTTTGTGTTTGGGCTGAATGAAAATATTTTGGGAATATTTGGGTGAATGAAAACTGTGTTTGGACTGATTACATGCATCTTTGGCGCATGCATCATAACGGAAACCGTTATAGTAGGTAAATTGCGCCTAAGGGAATTTTTGGCAAAATAGTTTATCGGTGTATATCGGTCAGATATAGGGACAAAGATCTCAACTTGACATTGTATCATGAAATGCTATGGAATTTTTGGCAAAATAGTTTATCGGTGTATATCGGTCAGATATAGGGACAAAGATCTCAACTTGACATTGTATCATGAAATGCTATGGAGAAAAGTTTTCAATAATTGAATTCGTCTACCTTATATATGCTATACGCAAAATTTTGAAAATTCTCATATTATGTATAGGGGTTAAGAGAATTATTGGCCCGATCCTATAAAATTTCGCCATTAGAACACAATATCACCAGAAAAAGACGTAATATGGATTTTATTAAGATATATTACATATTAACCGATATAAAGTCAACTGGAATTTTTAAAACTATCACATTAGCTATATGTGGGCTAGGGGAAGTATTGGCTCGCTTTCATAAATTTTTGTGATCAGAAATTCCATTAAGATATATGAAGTAAGCAGATTGACCGATATTTTCGGTAAAAAGTCTACCGGAAGTTTGAAAATCCTTGTAATATGTATATAGAGGCTGGGGGAAGTATTTAACGGATTTTACCCAGCTTAGGCGCACGGACACGTCGTTATCAGCAAGAGACGTTCTCTGAATTTCATAAGTATAACTCACATACTAAGCGACATATATGGTAAAATTCTTATATTAAGTAATTGAGAGCTAGGGGAAGTATTTATCCGATTTTACCCATTTTTAACAACAGGACACAATATTTTCAGGCAAAGATTTGTTCTGAATTTCAATCTTACAGATTGACAAATATTTTCCATAAAAAGCCTCCCATGGACACTGGGTCCACCTGTTCGGTATAATCTAAGTTAACGTAAGTTATAATCTGATTTCGGCAATTTGTAGACGTTAGATGGCATATCCTAAAGACGCTCTTTGCGGAAAGTTTCGCTCTGATATCTTTATTGGTAGTTGATTTATATACTGTAAGGAGAAAAAATCATGTGTAATTTAAAATTGTGATATATGCGTTATTGGATTCCGACTGTAAGATGCAAGTATAATACTATGCACCAAATTTGGTTGGAATTGGTATATTAATTCCAGAGTTTTGAATTTCACCTGAAAGTGGGCGGTGCCACACCCATCCCGGCTGTGAAATTCAATGCTTCTGGCATGTTTCCTCAGCGAGTTAACACACTTTCAGTAGTTTTCAGTATAGCAATAATATCGGTTTTAATCAGATTTCACCTAAGTTCACACCATCCAAGGTGATGCCGGAGTAATTTGTCCCCAGCAAATTTGGTTGATATAGCTTAAGTGGTTTGTGAGATATCTACATTAAACCTTTGACCTTCCTACTGTGATTCTCTGTTTCAAATTTAAGTTTTATAAATAGATTGGTTATACTTAGTATAGCATTTTATAGGTTTACATTGAACAACATTGCAGGGAACATGTGTACCAAATTTTATTAAGACATCTCAATTTTTAATCAAGTTATCGCTTGCACGGACAGATGGACGGACAGACAGTCACTCAGAATTCAAATCGTTTCGACATCCTGATCATTTATATACATATAACTCTATACCTATTTCTATTAGTTTTCGATGTTACAAACAACCAATAGGTGAACAAAACTATTATACTCTATTGCAACATGTTGCGAGAACATAAAAAGGTTGCATTATACCTTCTAGGGTTTTTCTATTAGTGCACAGTAATATTTCGGTAAAATGTAAACAATGAGTTAGCGAGATATATCAAAATACCCGATCGGGTTTAGTTTAACAGATATCCTTCGGAGAAGCAACAATGCATTATTCTACTACTGTCTGAACAAAACTTCCTGTATACAAATTTCCACTTGTTCAAATTAATTTTTTTTTTGTCTCCTATGACGCAAATTCACTTATTAAACGATAACGTTTCAAAATCTGAAAATAAAAGTGCTCACTCTTTTTATGTAAAAGACGACGATAAGAAGCATTCACTATATATTTTTATAACCATCTTCGACTAAACAGAGTGATTAACATAATTATAAAAGATAAAACGTTTATATAACGTTATATATAACAACGGTTATTTCAAAACTTTTTATATTATATACAAATACACAATTAGTGAAGGTTGTGATAACACTAAAAAATTCGTCCTTCAATACTTCAAAGGGAAAATAGCGGAAAAATATGTTGAAATCTCAAGCGTCAATAGATCAATTCCTGTTTCTTAGGCAAATGGCAATCAAAAAGGTGTTTGTAAATATGCAGCGCAGTCTTTTATTACTTCATCATGAACTTATTTGCGATGAGAAAGATGCGAATGAAGTAGAAACTCCTTACAAAATATTTGGTTGGTCCAAAGAAGATTTTGAAGCTCGACTGAAATTGAATAATATGTCTTGGCTTGACGTGTTCATTATGAATTTGTCGAAAAGTTGTATGGAAATGAGAAAGCTAGAAATTGATATAAAAGAATTAATGGAATTCACGAAATTATTATATGACAATTTTGAGGGTCACAATACAAAGATTGCTGAAAAGTTGCAGTAAGTTAAAAAAAAAATCGGTTACTTTAAAGATACGTCTTCCTTAGGAAATGTTTTTCGAACCATAAAATAAGTGATTGGATTTTGGTAAAAATCTGATATAGGATGAGACTTTTTCTGGAACCGAGTTCCAATTAATTTGAAGTGATTATTCTAGTTGTTCATGCGAAATTTGAAATGTAAAATAAAGCGGATTACGCTCATGCGAGATTTGTTTCTATATTTTTATATAGTTCGGCCTAAGTAACATAAAGAATTTTATTTTATCAGAACTTCATTTCCAGATCGGCATTGACATTATTAGACTTACCAGAAAATATGAAAATACAACTAAACAATAATGCGAAAGAGGAAGAAGAATTATGTGTCCGTTTACATGCAAAAGTGTTCACCACAAAGGAGCAGATAACTATTAGTAAACAAATAAATGCATTGCAACATGTTTTATCCGACAGTATTGGTGAGTTTTGAAAAATACTTGAAGCATTAATACTGCAAATGATATAAGTACAAGCTTCTTAGTTTCCGAACCCATGGAAACACGCTATCAAATACGATATTACAACTCACTTGTCGACCAATTCGAGGATAGGAATTTAGTCGAGCAGAATAAGATCCAGAAAGAAATCGAAAGATATACTGAACTAATGCGTATAGAGGAGTATTGCTCGCAGTGTACGGTGAATGCTCTCTATGCGGAAACTAATGTAAGTAACGTAATTTGTGAGTCAAAACAGACATCCCATGTGTGAATAAACCATTGTCTTCATATGCTAAAATGATTGCAAAACTAGTTTTAGTAATTTTTCACTGCCTCCTTTCATCGAACTATATGATATATTCAAAGCAAACACGTTTCACGTTCTCTCATTGCGTTCAATTTTCCAATGGATAATACGAACATTTAGAAATATATCGAACAAGGCAAATAAAGTACGAAGAAACGAACTTTCAAATTTCCAAAGTAATTTAAAAAAAGAGTCCTCTAATCTTTCATGACCTCACGAACTAATGTAATTTTATGTCAAACGCACTTCAAAAAAAGTAACCAGACGAATCTATTTGATATCTAATTAATTTTTATATTTGATATGATTCGTAGATATCAGTATTTTACATTAAAGAGTTACACCATTCCAGAGCATCGTAAAAATCACATAATTGCAAGATTTTTTTTCAGTAAAACGAAAAAATAAAAATTGTATTCAAGTGATTTTAATAGACTTTAAATAAAAAGTTTAAAGACTTTCTAGATTTAGAACAAAATGAGACCGCATAAGTGGTTAGTTGTGGATCTGCCTCATTGTAGAAGTCTCCGGCCGGAAAAGATTATCCAATTTTGACTCTTTAACAAAATCGTAAAATTGTTTTGAATTTATATACAAAAAGCTCAAGAAAGACGTGAGGACTTTTATTTTTGCTAACTGGACTTTTGCTAAGTGGACATTTGAAATAAGTTGTTTGTTTTTTTTTAGCAAAACAAAAAATATATACAGTGAAATTCACATAGCAAATTACACAACGAACTTAAACTTTTAAGCCTGCTATAAATACACAACATATTGCTCCAGTCGGAATTAAGCATAAAAATTGGATTTTTTTTATTTTAGAGTGGTTTAACCCTTTTATAGTATAAGGTAACAATTTTTCCAAGAAAAAAGAGGAAACCGAATTCTGTTCTAGATCTACCCATATAAATATTTTACAATCTTCTATAACAAAATTTATCTTTCGGATGCTCTTCTCAGTTAGTAGGTAAATATATAGGGGAAACAAAATGAATTAGTCTGACAAGTTTGAAAAAATCGAATAAATCTTAAAATTGATGTGCTTTGCTTGCTTACACATTTTAGCCGATAATTTCAAATGAATATTATATATAACCGTTATAATAACATCTACTGTTGGTTACATGATCCTGCCACCATGTCCTTGCATTATATTATTCAAACTATTAGATTTGTTATTTAAATTTTAAATTTTGTAGAAATATAGAACCCGCCTTGACGAGTTGAATGCTCAATATTCAAAGGAGTACGAAGCCATGAACAACAAGATCGCTTACAAACGTGTGAATTTTGAAAAGATGCGTGTACAGCGGATATATTTGGAAGAAGAAATATTTCGCTTCAAGGAAGAAATCGCAAATGTACAACGTCAAATGGAATTGCAGACCATGAAACGCGTATATCGCAAAGACGAACAGGTAATCAAGAGTCTGCTTTATTGTAACCCTAAACCTAATTGCATACAATGTATTTACTATTATTTCGCAGAAAAACACAAAAAGTCCACTGGCATTGGAAAAGAAAAGAAAGAAATAGTAAATGTGACTTGCTATGTACATTCCAGGAATGTGTCTATATATAATGGGTATTATATACCAACTTAAAATATATTTAAATTAAAAAATATTTCCGCGTATTGAATATGGTACCACGAACGTTAGAAAGTTTTTCAAAAACGACACACCTATATGGTACGTATATGCAAATGCGATCCAAACTACTCATCTACCGATTAAGCTATTGAAGACGAATACCAGATTTGGTGAACTGAGGAATAGAGTATACGTAGAGAGTATTAACTAACCCATTATTTCATTTACGCAATGTTATTCTAGTTTTACTTTCCTTCCTTTTATTTCAAAATACAACAACTTCTTCTTCCTTTTTACGAGTTTCTTAGTACACATTTCATCTAATACGTACAAATGTTTACTTAAAATTGCTATCCGAAATTCGATCAAAAAAGAAGTCCGTACTAAATTTCTTGAAAAACTAACTCATGAACAGAAGCAAAAAATGAGCCCACTTCACTTGTTAGTATTAATATATTTATAATTTTATTTACCTGATATTATTCAATAAGATTTTGTGGCCAAGGATTGTCCTAAACATATAGGTGATACTTTACTAATTATTTTGCTGTTTCCGAAGAGAATATTTACTAGTTTTCAGTCAAATGTCTCGAAATATGCGAGGATAAGTTTCATTTGAAAGGGTTGTAAGCTTAGTAAGCTGGCTCAGCTTATTGATTACTCGGGTATCGAGTATATATATACTCTGTATATCGAGCAATTCATAATTAAACTCGAATGGGTGCCAGGTCACAACGGAATCGTAGGACAATGTAAAGCTGATTAGCTTGCATACATTAGTATGTTAGTTATTATTATAATTAGTTAGTTATTACTATCACACATACATTAGTCTAATTACCAACAGCAGAATGAGAAGCAGCATGTCGAAGTTTTGCTGTCTCCTTAAGTCTTGCTACTGGATCATGTCAGCTTTGCGAGCGTTGGTCAACTACTAGAATATTAGTAAAATTACCGAATACCACTTGTAGAAGTTGCTAAGAAAAAGGTGAGGTAGCATAAACTAAACATTTGCTTCTTCACAGTCCCGCCTTTGCGATGTCAAGGCTAAAACACCTTGGATCTCACACCTTCGTACATTCTGGTAAACTAGCGGGAATATAAATAAACCATCTGATGAAATTAATGAACCCTCCGTAACCCTAAAAGCTATCGGACACCAATGATTGCGATTGATAGTACTAGGGCGATTACCCCTCCTAGTTTATTGGGGATTGAACGCAGGATCGCATAGGCGAATAGGAAGTATCATTCGGGTTGGATATGGACAGGGGTGACTAGGGGGTTGGCTGGGATGAAGTTATCCGGGTCGCCTAGTAAGTAGGAGTTGGTTAGTGTTAGTAGAAGGAGAGCTATTAGTATGATAACGAATCCTACGATGTCCCTGAATGAGAAGTATTACCATCAGTAACATTATTCGGCCAGGAACCCTAGCCGTACGATTAGCAGCCAACAGACGGATTTCGACTACTAGACGTTGACAATCGAGTAATCTTACCCTTAAATTCACAAATCCGAATCTTAGTGACAGCTGCAGATGTCATTCACTCCTGGACAGACCCAGCAGGAGGGCTAGATCCTATTCTCTACTAACACTTATTCTGATTCTTCGGGCACCCTGAAGTAGACTGACTAGTGACGCTTTGTCGGTACATGAGAATGTTCTTTTATCCATATTCATCCATCCAGGAGTTTTTGGTATCAAAAGGACAGTCTTTAGCAGCACTTTTTGTAGCAGATCACTGCCTCGGGGATCAGCCGTATAATTTAACCCAACCGAACTTAACTTAACGGTTATATAATGTTTATAGCTCTAGACTGTGAAAGATGTGGTGGGACAAAATGCTTTATTTAACAGTTGAATTCGAAAATCACTGATAAGAATTTAGTCAATCTAAAAGCGGAAATAATTTTTCGTACTGCCATGGACTTGTGCCTGTATGAATTCTTTAGTGCCTTAGTAAGAACTTTCGCAGTTTACTCCTATTTTACCCTTTAGTCGGCGAGTCTATCGATATGGATAATGGGTAAAAAAAATTTTTTATTCATGTCGACATGTCAACACCTAAGTACTGCACTTCAATGCCTGTGGCATCTGCTTTCAATCTCAATCGCAAAAAAACTGAGCTGCAAGGTGAGTCCTAAACGGTCAACACATTTAGTCATCAAGCTTTTTATATACTTTGCCACAAAAGTAAATTCCAAAGAGATTGTAATTACTTGCCGCCTAATAGCGGTACTTTGTATTACTACTGTATTTATGAACACAGAAATGAGTATAATAGCAGGAATGAATGGCCGAATGGACTACTGTGCGCCTACTTGCCACGACACTTTGTTGCATCACAAAATCAAAGGCCGCCATACACTCCAAGTGTACGCACAACAATACTCCAACTTCAACTCAATTTGCTTTAATTTTGCAGGCATTTCTTGTAATATTAATAAAGGGCTTGTCCGCGTTTATTTACGAATGAAGGCTAGAATCTTTCAATGCCACAGACGGTGGCATGCGGAATTTATACTAAAAACAACCATTATACATATATATATGTACACTGAGCCAATTGCAGGGACCATGCACGCAAAGCAGACACACGTTCATAAGTCCATACATTTGTACATACCACTTACTAGCAGCGTTGGCAGAGGTGGCAACGGTCGGACGGACAGGCAAAGAGCGAAAAGCGAATTGGCGGACGGAGGATGAGAAGCAAATACTCCAAGCAACAGTCGCCGCAAGCAGCACCAACCGCTTGCTGCCACATTTGTTGTCAGATGTTAGTCGATTGGGCCTCTATTGTCGCGTATGCCCGTTACCGTAATGCTTGCCGCTTGTGGTTGTTGATTCTTGCTGTATGGCTGCTAGCCACCGGTTTGGCTGGCGTGTCGCACTGTCGTTGGCTTTAACATTTATGATACCCTGTTTGAATTTCTAATCGCTGAAACCTTCCACCCTATTGAAGCTCGCAGACGTTTTGTAGGGCTAGGCTACTTACCACAAATTGCGGCGACCCATCTAAATCGGAATCGCGTAGGGCACAACGTAATCCCTAATTTAGTTCAACATGTTAGCTGAAATTTTTTTCAACCCGAAAAACAAGCTCACTTGCTCCTGGCAGACAGGCAGACAGGCAGGCCAAAAGGCATGGTCCGCTATTTACCTTAGTCAGCGGGTTGTGGATACGTTCCCAAAATCTATTCAGTGAAATAAGCAGCATACCGAATGGACAAGTAGACATGTTGTAGGGGCTAAACGCTGAAACATTTACTGCGAGAGCACTGTCGAGGACCGCAAAGGCAATGCTACAAGTGGCAACCTATGTGTCTTTACTTGCTTTGTGTTTCCAACATAACTCTTGAAACCAATTTCACTATTTCACTCTTCGTCTCACCATTTTCCTCAGTCCTTTTGTCGTACTTACTTTGCCAAGCATATCCTCTGCCAATGACTTCGACCCATAGCAAATGCAAAAATACACCCAACGCTGTTAATATTAAGGAAAACTTTATGCTGAAATCTTCAGGCACATCGAAGGTCATTGTAAAGTTAAGAAGAAGTTTATAATAAAATGCAAATGTAATTTATTATCAATGAGAGCGCCCTACAAGAGAGCTGATACATTGAGGCATTCCATGAGAGAGTTCGCGCGATCGCATTCTGGTTAAATTCTACTTATCCAGTCTTGACACAGACATACCTATATACGTCATACGTCATATACCGACATACGTATATATCGTACAGTCAACCTATGATATGTATCCTACAGTCAAAGAGTCCCCAATAACACAAACCATCTCTTTCCACTTCCACTCATATCCGACATCCTTCCCATTGTCCAACACCCTTCGAAATAGTTCGCGTCCTGGACCTCCCGATAAATGATGTTAATGGCAATATCTAACCTACTTTGCACAAACCAGATATTAAATAACCGTTGCAACAACAATAACAACAGAGATTACATATCGAAATGTATTATCTATCGTCAATGTATCCAAGTTCTCTAATTCATGGAAGAGTGAATATCGAGGACAGGAGTTTTATGTTCTACATTTCACTATCATTAATTATCGAAAACCTCTCAAATTCTAAACTTGTCTAGATCACCAAATAAAATGAGCGTTGGGTATACTCATAAGGTAGGTATGTGAGTTAATGAACTCTTGCTTCATGCGTAAGAGTTCCCTTTATAGTGATTTTACACTCGCGTGTGTGGAGTATTAAGGGCTAGGTAGCTTGCTTGACAGTATTCACCTTGGCATAACATAATCACACACGGTTGCAACCAATGTTGCGTACCACGTGTTGTGGCTTGCTGCTGGCCTGGTATAAAATGTTCCGTTAAAATCTGTGCACACTGATGATGTCATTGCAACGCTTCTTTCATCGGCGCTAAACCGCAGCCGAACGATTGCAGCCAGCAAAACTGTTGCAAGCGGCATGGCATGCCACCAAATGCAAAATGACTGGTGGTGCAATGTGTTAATGTTGCGCGTACATTTTTGATTCTACGTACACTCTCGTTCATTATACGGTCATCAAATGTTGCATGCAACATTTTCATAACATCCCATATAATAGGCGCGCCTAGCTGCACAGGCAGTTGTTTGAGAGGTGAACGGCGGCCTTGGATGGATTGTTTGTGGAAGAATTAGAACCTCTACGAGTGTAAGTAGTTGGTCGTAGTATCGGCAACACATTACAAAACGTTGTTGCAGCAAAACATTAGACGGTGCATGGAAGTTGATAGATGTAGTGTATAGATGATGATGCGTAACTTTTGTGCCAGTGTGCGCTTGTATGTTTCCATATGGAAGATCTCGGCAATTTGTTTCAATTGCTTTTAGCCGATGTTATGGTATTATCATATGCTGTGAAATAATCAACACTTAGCTGTGGAATGCGTATCAGAATTTAGTAGCCTTTAGGACTTCAAAATAAATGAAGAATATCTATTTGTTAATACCAGTGGCTTGTTCGATTCGTCACTCTCCAGGTTTGCCAAATCAAAGACAGCTAATGGGAGAATGAATTCGAATAGCTAAATCAAAATAGGGGCATACAAGGTCGAGATAAACTCAACAATAATGGTAGGATAACAATTGAAATTTGTAAAAGTATGAAAGAACTGTTCGGTGGGCGTTGTAATGCGTATATCAAAATAAATTCCTAAATTGTAAATTCCTGAAAGAAAGAAAGCAAAAACTCAGTCTATTTGATTTTATCAGTATATGCAATGAAATGTTTGTTCCCTTTAAGAAGTGCAAATTTATAATATAATGTGAAGGGAATATTAACGACCGAGATTTCACTTAAATAAACGCGGATGAGAAAAAGGGTGTAAGTTAAAGCAAAGTCATATAACTTGTAAAAATAATTCTTCAATATATCGGTTAGCCCTATCAATATAAACATTAAATCCCTTGAGTATCTTTTGCGGAAAAACTGGGCACGAAAACGTAAATTTTTTTACAAGCTCCTCCGGCTCGAGCTGTTAGTAGCAGTATCTGAAATCTTGGTTGATTGATTAAATACTTTCTGAACCTTGTTTTTCTCTTGATACCCTTAGATCGTTAACAGAAGTATCCACACCAGAAAGGTCGTTAAAATTCTGTAGAATTTTTTGGAGTACTTAATTCAAATCTGTATTGAATGTTGACTTGTTTATATATGCGAAATATACCAGTATTCTATTCCAAACACTTTACTTTTCCTCTAATTTTTAATTGATTATTAAACGATATCTTTTTGAGCGGTGTACAAAAACAGCGCGGCACCAATCACGCACAAAGCATTTTCAAGTGTAAAAATTCGAGAATGTTATTATGTTAAATAATTAACTCAATTTCATTTTACGGTGTTATTGTCTCTTGTGGCCTTTCAAAAAGGGGTGCATCATTTGTGCTGTTACGGTTGCGGCGAAACATTTAGAAACCCCGTAGTTGATCATTGAATATGCTGGGGCAGATATCGAGCCATTACTTTTTATTAACGGTGTTTTTCCCATCCTGAAACAATATTTTATCAAAACACTAAACTCACTAATAGTTTCGAGACAAATAACTTGAGAACTGTATGATGAAATGTTATGAAACTTCGATAGTATTCCAGTTAAATTTAGTAATATAAAATAAGGACGTGTATTAGTATCTTATATTATTGACTTACAACTTAGTACTACAAATTTAGTATTACATATCGAACGTTGTGCTTGGAAGCTCACAGTTGTGGTATTTATTTTAATAAATATTATTGATGAGCATACTGATGAGATGAGGGTTATTGGTAACTAAAAATACCAAAAGTTGCAATTTCAAAATGTGGAATGAGTTGATTTAAATTTTTACGAGTTTATTTTTTTCTAGCCTATGTGTTTCTAATATAAAAAGCGCCCACCTGGATATTCCTTCCACCTTTTTTAAGTAAAAAATTTATTCTAATACTAATCCGTTGCAGCAGTAGACACCACAGCATGGAATATACATGAAATAACAACATCAGCCGGAAGGCAGTAGCATTATTGCCTGCTAACAGCCACAATAAGAACAACAACAAGTGCCAACCCTCAATTACCAACCATCAGTTTACTGACGGACAAATTGACGCTTCGGTTGTCACTCCGTCAGTCACACAATCAGCTCACTTTCATGCTCAACCATGCCGCATAACAACGAGAGCAAGAACCAAATGAAAAGCAATGTGTGAAGTAGCGCAACATAAGACAGAAACAACAACCACCGAACGAGCCCCTTCAGCCTTTTTGCCATTTGTATCTCACAAAGGCAACACAGCTGAAGTTCTGGCGGACTGCAGACTAGGCAGACAACCAGGCAGGCAGCCAGCATATCAGCATTTGGTTTGTCGCTTTGTGCACCAGCTTGTTGTGGCCCTTGCTCGATATGCCCTTCCACATATCTATTCAGCATTAATGACATACGTCCTCTTTGCCCAACGCTTGTGTGCGCGACTGCACGACTGCACGACTGCTCGACGTTTGGTCGACTGTTCGGTGTGTCAGTCACTCATTGGCTGTCGCATTTACATAATTTTCTCCTCGCTTGTTGTTGTTGGCGCTATTGCGCGCTCTCCCTAGCAGCTAGCGTCTGCATTCAGTGCTTGTCGCAATCCACTCTGTTCTGCCACTTGGATTCTTCGACGTTGTCGCTGCTTAGCTTTACCTCGCTGCTTTGCGCTGCTCCGCTGCTTCTTCTGGCAGTGTTGTCTCAATAATTTGATTGCTTCTAGTTAGTTGCAGTGGCTGCGGCTGTAACGGATGGACGCTGTGCCACTGGCAATGACTTCGCCTGCAATGCGTTGTATTGTTCTCATGACCTACTGCCGACTTCTGTTCGCCTGTTGGCGGACACCTCAGAAAATGTCGAAATTTCATATAGAATTCCCACGGCCAGAATTTTCCCACAGTGTTTTAAAGCGGCAACGGCAGCAGCGGGTTCGCTAGTTCGTTCGTTCGCCTGACCGTCCGTCCGCCAGTCTGTGTGCCAGCCGGTCTGTGCTTTTGCGGCAGAACAGATACTCATAGTCATAAGTAGGAAAGTGTTGCTGTTCTCTGCCCATTTCTCTTCCACAGCACGATCTGATGGAGCTGGTTGTCTGTCACCCGGTTTCGTTGTTTAGTCGGAAGGTTGCGGAAAGGCCATGGTGAATAGGTGGCTCCGCGGATTGTACGCAGTGATGGGCAAAAAGGACGGACGGTCGGTGAAAAGAATCGTTAAAGCAGCAAGAGCTCAAAGTCGGGCATAAAATAAAAAATAATAAATTTATAAAAAATGAAGTGAAGAAGCTGCCTACAACAACAATTGCAACTTTTGAGAGTGTGTGCTTCCAAGTATGTTACGTGTAGCATTCCAAACAATATAAAAAGCATTAACAGCACCCATGGATATATATTTATGAGACAGAGGGACAGTCAACAATAACACCACTGTCGCCGATGTCATTGGAGTTGTTCTAGCTATGTAGTTCTTATAGATTATTTTTTGTTGTCATTACGATGTAGCTGTTTTTGCATAGTTTACCCTTTGCTGTTGTTGTTATCCTCACTGTCATATGATATTACTGGTGTTTTTGTCGACGTTGCCTTCTTTCTGTATGACATATTCCCTATTCTTTTGTTCTCAAGGGACATTTTACACCTACAATCCAATCACTACGCTTTATATTTCCAGTTTAGAGAGATCTTTCTTCGAATGAAACAAATACGGCAGCTGAAATAACAGTAGCAAGTTATGGAGTGCCTATGGGACTTGTTTCTTTAAAATTTGAATAAGCCCTAACCTAACCCCATAGTCTCAATAACTTGAAAGTACACATATACAGTTAATCTCCGCTAATATTCTTCCATTCCTGTTTTGTTGTTCTTGTGTCCCGCGGAATTAAGCTTTCAGTTTTACTCTCTAACAATTTGCAAGGATCAAAGGAGGAGAAAACATTCAGGTGTTGGCAAAACTTTATATTCAACAATACTTTCAGGTGCTGGCAAAATTTTCTATCAACCAAATAAGAAAGGGCTAAATTCGGGTGTAACCGAACATTTTATACTCTCGCAATGTGAAAGGATCAGACGCAGGGAAATCTTTTCAGGTGCTGACATAACTTTATATAAAAAACGTTGCGGAAGAATTCAACATTCATTATTCGAAGAAATTGTCAAGGGATTGCAATCATATTTGGTATCTTATTAACTTATATAACAGGCCATAGACTCATGCCAATTCGTTGCTATATTTTGCTTCGTGTCAGAGGTATTTATATAAAAATCTATCAAATTAACTCAAAAGTGATATATGCGATATAAACTCAACCGAAGTGGTTTAATAAATATATTAGATACATGAGGAAAAAGTCAACCAGAGAAAAGGAAATCATTATATTAGAAATAAGCGACTTAGACCATGGTTTGGACCGATTTCTTTCATATTTAACGCGAAATCACATTGTGTTTAAAAAAACATATTCACTTAATTTCATTAAAATAGCACACATATTGACCAACATAAACGGTTTAAAGTCAGATGGAAAGTCGGGAATTCTTATATCGGTCTCCAAGCAATTTTGTGAAGGTAACTCACACAGTGACCGACATAAAGTCTGCTAGAATAGCAAAAATCATTATATGTAGTATATGGGAGCTGGGATAATTCGTTAACCGATTTCGCACATTTTCGGCAATAAACTATGGCATATCCGATATTACATGTTCACTGAATTTTGCTATGATATCTTAGATATTGACCGAAATATATGGTATAAGGTATACCCGGCGGTTGAAAATCCTTGTATTAGGTATATGGGGGCTAGGGGAAGTGCTTACCTGATTTTATTCATTTTAAGCACATGGACACTGTTATCAGAAAGATATGCTCTCTATATTTCAAAGAGATAAGTCATATATTGGCCGTTATATATGGTAATAAAGTCTACAGGAAGGTTGAAAATCCTTATATTAGGTATTTTGGGGGGTTTGGGAAGTATTTACCCGAATTTCCTTATTTTCGACACAAAAGCGCATTATTATCATGGAAAGATAATGCTCGAATTTCATTATGATATTTTACAGATTTACCGAAATAAATGTTAAAAAGTCTACCGGAACTTTCGAAATCCGTCCATTCGGTATATGGGGGCTAGAAGTAGTATTTACGTGATTTTCACCTTTTTTGGTACTAGATCCCACTATTATTATGGAAGGATAATTTCCATAATTAATTCTCCAATTTCATTACAATATCTTACAGATTTCCCGATATTTTCGATAAAAAGTGAGATAAAGGCACTGACGTCCTTACATTGGGTATCTGGTAGCTTGAAAAGTTTTAATCTATATATATAGAATATATAATAATAATAACAAAGTGATTTCAACTATTTTTACGCATGAGATGGCATATCTTGAACGTACTATTGAAACGTGAAAAGCTTTATTCCAATATGTTAATTGATTCTCGATTTATCTTCTTTAAAGTAAAATTATCAGATGAAACTTAACTTGTGTTATATGAGAAGTGGGCGTGATTTTATCCGATTTCGTCCGTTTTCACAACGTGACATTGGAATGCAAATATAATGTCATACATCAAATTCGGCTGAAATCGGCTAAGGCGTTCTTGAGATATAGGATTTCTCCCAAAAATGGGCGGTGCCACGCCCAACACCAAAACGTTGCATGGATTGATATGCAACTCTTCCGTATCATACCTGCTTCAAGATTTAATGTTTCTAACGAGTTCCTTCAACGAGTTATCGTACATTTAGTAGTTTTGAACATATATTTTGTATGGGAGGTGGGCGTGGTTATTATCCCATTTCACTCATTTTCTCAGTATATGAAGAGAAGCTAGAGGGACTTATTTCGAGCAAGTTTCATTGATATAGCTGTAACGGTTTCCGAGATATATATATTAAACCTATTGCGGGGTAGGGCCATACCCACTTTTTCAAAAATTTTTGCCCACAGAAGCCTCACCCTACTAAGATCCTATATGCCAAATAACACGTTTATATATTAATTGTCTGCTTAGTTATAGCACTTTATCTGTTTTCGATTAATGGCATTTTGTGGCCGTGGCAGATGTCCAATTACGCCCATCTGTAATACCAACCGTCTTACGGTGACAAAGAGCATGTGTACTAAGTTTCATCAAAATATCTTAATTTTTACTCAAGTTATCGCTTGCACGGACGGACGGACAGACAGCCACTCGGATTTCAACTCGTCCTTTCATCCTGATCATTTATATATATATATATGTCTATATCTAACTCGTTTAGTTCTAGGTGTTATAAACAACCGTTAGGTGAACAAAACTAATATACTCGGTAGCAACATGTTGCGAGAGTATAAAAATGTGCGAATAAATTCCACACTCATTATTCGACGAAACCAAGAATAGATTACAGTCATATTTGGTATCTTATTAACTTATATTACAGGTCATCCACTCACTTACTTTCATTACTATATTTTGTTTCGTGTCCGAGATATTTATATAAAAATCAAAATTAACTCAAATCAAATATATGCAATATAATTTCAACCAAAGTGGATTATTGAAATATATTTGGTAAATAAGGAAAAAGTCAACCACAGAAACGGAAATCATTACATTAGGAATAAGGGCCTTAGACCAAGGTCTGGACCGGTTTCATTCACATTTAGCGCTAAACCACATTATGTGTAAGAAAACATATCCACTTAAATTCATTGAAATATCATATGACATTAAATTCATTAAAATATCATACACATATTGACCAACATAAACTGTTTAATGTCAACTAGAAAGTTGTAAATCATTATATCTGGTATATTTGGGCTAGGGGAAGGTCCGGTCTGATTGCATTAACTTTTGGCATTACTCAGCTACATTAGAGAACATGTTTCCATTTAATTTTATGAAGATAACTCACACATTGACCAACATAGTCAGCATAGAGTCTGGTAGAATAACGAAAATCATTATATGTAGTATATGGGAGCTGGGATAATTCGTAAGCCCATTTCACACATTTTAGGCATTAAAATGTGATATCTCTAATATTAAACGTTCACTTAATTTTGCAGTTATTTATATCTCACATATTAACCGATATATACTATATATACTATATAAAACCAGGCGGATGTTTAAAATTCTTATATTAGGTATATGGGGGATAGGGGAAGTGTTTATGCGATTTGATCCATTTTAGGCACACTAAACTACACTGTTATACACTACATACATAATACACTGTTATAAAAAAGACGCCTTCAGAATTGCATAGGGATAACTCACATATTGACCGAAATATATGGTATAAAGTCAACCGGAAATACGAAAACTTTTTTATAAGGTATATGACAGCCATGTACCAGATTTTACCCACCTTTGACACAAGGGCATATGGACTCTCGGATTATTTTCCGATATTACTCATCTTTCCAGTGTTTGAGGACATGCTAGAAAGATTATCACTCAGCAATTTTGATTGATATAGCTTTAGTGGTTTGTGAGATATATACATTAAACCTAATGAGGGATGGGACATACCCATTTTTTTAAAATTTTCAATCAACAGATTATTTATATTTTATTTTTATTAATGCTATTAGCAAGCAAATAGTAGGTAAAAGCACTTTATAGGTTTTTGAAAAACGGCATTTTGTTGGTGTGGCAGTACTCCGATTACGCCCATCTGCAAAACTAACCTTCTTATGGTGAAAAAGAACACGTGTACCAAGTTTCATCAAAATATCTTCATTTTTACTCAAGTTAACGCTTGCACGAATGGACGGACGGGCGGATAATCTCCAGGAATGCAACTTGTCTCATCATCCTGATCATTTATATATGTACATATAAATCTATATTTAACGCGATTATTTTTAGGTGTTACAAACAACCGTTAGGTGAAGAAAACTATTATACTCTGTTGCAACAGGTTGCGGGAGTATAATAATAGCTTTAATGTCAACTAAACTCGTCATATCAGGATAAAGTGTGAAAATCGTTATTAATATCGTCCTTCTACAATATAATGGTTATGTCCGAAACTATATACGTATCACACGGTTATATCCGTATAACTGTATAAAGAATAACGTCAAAACCATCAAATTTAAGTACAGGGATGATACAATAGAATAATATGTAAATCTTTTGAAAACTGATCAAAAATAAATAAATTTTAGGTTAAATTTAAGATCATACAATATGCTTTACCAATTTCAACCATATAATATTTTCCTTATTCATTATTTCATAATATTCTAATTTTCACAATATTCATAATATTTTCATTACATCCTCTTCGGACAGTTTAAAAATATAAAGAATGCTGTCAGCTTTTCTGATTCAGAACTCAATAATTTAAGAAGAAAACTTACCACAACTTATACCTAAGTTTAGCACAACTTTAACGTCACCTCTGATCCAAAAATTGTCCCATTTTCAGGCGTCATAAACAGAATATCAATATCTGTCTATATGGTTGACTTTATAAACTAAATGTCAGTTGAGAATTATATTAATAAATTTATGTAGACACATCTTTGTGAACACATAGCGATTTGGTACCATAAATTGATGAAATCATTCTACTCCTTCCCCTAGGTCCCGTATGCCCATTAGAAAGATCCACAATGATCAACAAAGGCCACACAAGAACATTATTCTAATATTAGTAGTAATACTCGTATTAAGTATTTTATTGATTTATTTATTTTTAAATAAAGCTCAAATGGGAACCCACACAACGCCTACTGTAGCTCTGAACTAAAAATATTTCTGACTTCTGCATGTTGATCTGCAGGGTATTGATGCATTTACTTACCCATGAATTTGTATATGCATTCGTTATAGTTCCCCAACAACCACTTCGTTTGCCTGAATTTTGTGTACACTATGGCGACTCGCGGTCGGTCAGTTGTCTTATGGCCGACACCACAATTTCCACAGTGAGTATTTTTACATCTAATCACTTTTATTTTGCCATTTAACTCTTGCTTTCTACACAATAATTCACGCCAATCAGCATACGCTACGTACATGTCCAGCTCCATAGACATCAGACATCAACAAGGCAGCGCATCACATCACATCACATCAACATATCAACGCACCACTTGAACGACCGCGGGCGGCAGGTCATCAAAGCGATGCTCCGACAACGGAGTCAACGCGTCAGTTTGTCTGCCCCACACTCATATATTTATGTATGTATGTTCATATGTTGTTGCATTGTCGCTTATGCTTTGCCCCCAATCCGAGTTCATTGTTCCTGAATGTGGCGGGCAGTCGCATCAACTTGCAACACTTGCAGAACTTGCACTCATCACTCAGTTGGCGAAACGCTGGGAGCCGTGAGCATGTTGTTGTTGTTGTGGAATTTTGCAATTACACAAACTTGCCGCATCTTTCAATGCTATTTATTTTTGTTTTTATTTCCACGGATTTGTTTTGTGTTTGCTGCATGTATGTTTCGGTATTTGTGTGTTCGGTTTCGTTGGCTTGCATGTCAACAGCAAAACAACAACAACATTGTTAGAAAGAGAAAAAAAGAAACACATCGGCAATAATGAGTACAATCAACTAGACAACAGTAATGAAAACGTAGAAGGAAATAAAAAAAGATCCAACAGCGGATAAAATCGGCCTTGTGGCCTCTTCAATTGTTTCTCGTGTTGTTGTTCAACAATACTTATGTTTTGTGCAGTTGTTGCAGTTGGTGGCATTGTGAATTCATGTTGCATGTTATAGTTGCTTGAAGTTGCACTGCTTTCCAGCTGCTGCCACTTGATTGTTTACGGTGTTGCGGTGTTAACTCGAGACTGGCATTGTTGGCCCACAAAAGACAGCCTTTGATGGCTGTGCTTGGCTTTGCTGTTAATTAATTATTGTTTTAATATATTTTTTGATGTCGTTAAGGCGCATTAATGGACCGAAATTAATGAAATCTGTGGTTGTAGCAAAATTCATTAACATATTGCCAAGTGACCTCACACATCATAATTTCTTCCTGACATTATTTTACTATTCGAATAATTGTACCTGTGAATATGTATAATATATGAGAAAAGTTGCTGCGCAATCCCATCACTAGGTTAGTTTAAAGCAGAAACCTCATTAAGCCCTATACTATAACGAGAAATTTATTTTAACTTTTGAATTTTTGCGAGTTGAGGCCTCTGTGCTGAAAATTGTATCTATAGCACTGTTCAATGTTTGGTAGAAACCAGCACTTCATTCTGAGCCTCATCAAGTTTGGTTCGCAGCAGATATGTTTATTTTCTGGCTCTTCTGATAGTCTCATTCACTCTTTATTATTAACAATATTGCTTAAAAAGTCTTTGGGGAAACTTTACTTTTGTTATACCATGATTTAAAAACAAAGGTATCAAGTATGTTTGCGGGGATTATTCATAGTAAGCTATTATTTTTCTAGCCAATTATTTTCCAACAAAGGAAATTGCCCATCGAAAACGATTTAAGCGTTTTTCTATATATTCTCTAAAATGATCAATATGTATTGTAAGTGGATATGTTTTCTTAATCATAATGTGGTTTTGGTAGTAATGGCGGTAGCTATATGGAGTTAGAAATATGAAATTTTGTACTAAAAAAACGTCTAAGAGAATTTTGTGATTACTTGTGTCAGTATTGTTTAAGCCCGCCTATCAAAAATAGACACCAGCTTGTTGCGAGAGTATAAAAATATCAACATTTGCAACATTTCTTAATACAAAGTTTGGTCAGCACCTGAAAATATTTCACCAATATATTTATACACTTATTGAGTTTCCGTTTTTAATATTTTATACTTCTTATGAGAAAACATAATTTATATCCTCAATTTATCATAAAAACTCAGAGACAGGTCCTTTTATTAAAATTTTTCTAAGGCTGAACCTCAATGTTGTATTTTTGAAATCTGTTTGCACTTTTTCTGCAAAGTACTGACCTTTGTTATGTATTGGTTATGTAAATCGCTTCTTTTAAGCCCTCTAATATGTTTATGAGGGCAGTTTTAAAGTAGTATACTCCAAGGGGGCTTTTATTTTTGTATATGGTATCAACAAAATGAAATACATACCTAAGTAATTTTTAAGTTGATTTCTTTAATTACAAGCAAACACATTAGAATGACAAAAACGAGTAAACTGATAACGACAGACCATCAAACTTGGAGGCGGAAAATCTTCATTCAATTCGATTGGGAATATTAACGACTATATATTTACTTAAATATTGAAAATACCAACAATTATGAATCTTCAAAATTGGTTAATATTTTTATAACCAAAAACATTAATTTCAATTCATTATGAAAAGATTTAAAGAATGCGTGCGATATTTCCCAGCATATTCTAATTTTTTATCACGGTATTGTGTATACTCTCTGGAACATAAGACCATTTTTTATTTTAAAAGTTGAAAAGGGAACGCTTTTTGTATGCATATTAAATTTTTTTTAAATTATTTTTTCTAATCTGCTCAATTAAAGGCAATTAAGTGTTGTGAATAAAATCCACCCTGTTCAACATTTCATCCCTCGATTTTACCGCATATCACATTTCAAGGACGGTCGTTGCCTTTTGTGAAAAGATAAACCAACACACATGTTGAAATATCTCAATTAATTGAAAAATATATTTACTTGAAATAAAAGACTTACAAGATAAGACAGAGAGCGTGGTTTGTGGGCCGAAGATAATGGAAAAGAATTAAGCAAAAAGTAAACGCATTTGAAATAATCTTTCAAAAAGTCTTCAATGATTTTCGAGTAATCACCATAAATTAGGTTGAAACACTTTGTAAATCTAGATAAATAGAAATACATACGTACATACAGACTTATGTACATACTTCCCCCTTACTCTCAGCTGTTGGTATTACAACTAAATAGTTTGGTACTGCGCAGCTTCGACTGCAGCGTGCTTACTCCACTTTCCAGCATCGATCCAGGCGTTAACCTCATTTCGTGTCACCTTTTCAAAGTTCATCAGAAGGATTCAAAGGATAACGGAAATTGGAAAAAATTTCTTTGCTTTTGTATATTCCATATTGGCTTACTGAAATAATTACATGTATTAAGAACAAACGAAGAAAGAGAACATAGGCACAGAAAAGAGCAGGTCATCAGGCAGGTCCTTCATAAAATGGGGCAAGTGCAAGTGTGAGATGAAGGGACCAACTCAAACGTGCGCGCCTGTGTGCATTGAAACGTGTTAGTGAAACAAATGTGCCACCCCGAAACTTTTGCGCAATCAGCAGCGAAAATTTAAGTTGCCACAAGCTCAAGGTCTCCTTCGAAGCAGTTTTCAAGGAAAAAATGGTGGAAGGAGCAGGTTAGTGAACGGTTGCTCCTTTCATTTCACTAAATTATGTGAAATTTTTGAATGCACTTCTGGTGATAAATCAAAAGATATTAATTAGTCTCTACTCCGATATAGGGTGTCAGTTGTCCGTATTTAGTGTTCAATATTTTTATACTCTCGCAACATGTTGCTACCGAGTATATTAGTTTGGTTCACCTAACGGTTGTTTCTAACACCTAGAACTAATCGAGTTAGATATGGACATATATATATATATACATATATATATAAACGATCAGGATGAAAAGACGAGTTGAAATCCGAGTGACTGTCTGTCCCTCCGTTCGTCCGTTCGTCCGTCCGCCCGTGCAAGCGATAACTTGAGCAAAAATTAAAATATTTTGATGCAACTTTGGACACGTGTTCTTTGTCACCGTAAGACGTTTGGTATTGCAGATGGGCGAAATTGGACATCTGCCACGCCCACAAAATACCATTAATCGAAAACAGATAAAGTACTATAACTAAGCAGCAAATTAAGATATAAACGTGTTATTTGGTAGAGAGGATCCCAGTAGGGTGAGGCATCTGTGGCCAAAAATCTTTATAAAAGTGGGAATGGCCCCGCCCCCCAATAGGTTTAATATATATATCTCGGAAACCGTTACAGCTATATCCATGAAAATTGCTCGAAATAAGTCTTTCTAGCTTCTCTTCATATACTGAGAAAATGAGTGAAATGTGCTAATAACCACGCCCACCTCCCATACAAAATTTATGTTGAAAACTACTTAATATACGATAACTCGTTGAAGGAACTCGTTAGAAACATTAAATCTTGAAGCAAGTATGATAAGCAAGAGTTACATAGGTTTGCATGCAACGCTTTGGTGTTGGGCGTGGCACCGCCCACTTTTGGGAGAAATCCTATATCTCAAGAACGCCTTAACCGATTTCAGCCGAATTTGATATATGACATTATATTTGCATTCCAATGTCACGTTGTGAAAACGGACGAAATCGGATAAAATCACGCCCACTTCTCATATAACACAGTTATATCAGTTATATACACAGTTCTCAGTTTCATCTGATAATTTTACTTTAAAGAAGATAAATCGAGAATCAATTAACATATTGGAATAAAGCTTTTCACGTTTCAATAGTACGTTCAAGATATGCCATCTCATGCGTAAAAATAGTTGAAATCACTTTGTTATTATTATTATATATTCTATATATATAGATTAAAACTTTTCAAGCTACCAGATACCCAATATTCAGACCTCAGTGACTCTATCTAACTTTTTATCGAAAATATTGGGAAATCTGTAAGATATTGTAGTGAAATTGGAGGATTATCTTTCCATAATAACAGTGTACTCTGGTATTGAAAATGGGGAACATCGGGTAAATACTACCCCTAGCCCTCATATACTTAATATACGGATTTTCAACCTTCCTCTATACTTTATACCATATATAACGGTCAATATATGAGTTATCTCTTTGAAATTTAGAGAGCGTCTTTTTCTGATAACAGTGTGTCCATGTACTTAAAATGAATAAAATGAGGTAAGCACTTCCCCTAGCCCCCATTTACCTAGTACAACGATTTTCAACCTCTGGGTAGACTTTAAACCATATATTTCGGTCAATATGTAAGATATTTTAGCAAATTTAAGTGAACATGTAATATCGGATATACCATAGTTTACTGCTGAAAATGCGTGAAGTCGGTTAACGAATTATCCCAGCTCCCATTGGGGGGAGCCCCACAGCCCCAATATAATGATTTTTGCTATTCCAGCAGACTTTATGCCGACTATTATGCATGACTTTATGAATATGTCGGTCACTGTGCGTGTGTGTGTGTTACCTTCACAAAATTTATTGGAGACATGTTCCGTAATATACTTGAATAATGAAAAGCGTTAATGTGATCAGTGGAGATCTTCCTCTATCCCAAAAATGCCCGATATAAGAATTCCCGACTTTCCATCTGACTTTAAACCGTTTATGTTGGTCAATATGTGTGCTATTTTAATGGAATTAAGTGAATATGCTTTTTTAAACACAATGTGATTTCGCGTTAAATATGAATGAAACCGGTCTAGACTATGGTCTAAGCCCCATATTCCTAATATAATGATTTCCTTTTCTCTGGTTGAATTTTTCCTTATGTATCTAATATTTTCGATTAAGCCACTTTGGTTGAGTTTATATCGCATATCTCTTTTGAGTTAATTTGATAGATTTTAATATAACTATCTTTGATACGAAGCAAAATATAGCAACGAAAGTATATGAGTCTGTGGCCTGTAATATAAGTTAATAAGATACCAAATATGATTGCAATCCATTGACAATTTCTTCGAATAATGAATGTTGAATTCTTCCGCAACATTTTTTAATATAAAGTTATGCCAGCACCTGAAAACATTTCCCTGCGTCTGATCCTTTCACATAGCGAGAGTATAAAATGTTCGGTTACACCCAAACTTAGCCCTGTTTTACTTGTTTACAAATTCTTTCAGGGTTTACATAAAATTGGACTCATATTGCACACACTTACAAAATTATTGGAAAACGCTTTTCGTGATCCCTCGTGTATTAATGGCATCAAATATTCCACGCGGTTACTCTGCTCCACAAAATTCATCATCATTCACTTTAGTCCAAATAACGTCGTCGAGTTTTGTTGGATATAATCTATAATTTCCGCTGTAGGGATGCGAGATAGACTAGGGAAAGAATCTTTAAAGTAAATTATAGTATTTATTTATTTAGAGATCATGGATTGACCAGGTTCAATTCGGTAGTAAAAAATGGAGAACACAACCACCCAAAATGTAGAACGATATCAAGTTTGCCACTACAAGGACTGTGAACGCATCACATCACATGAAATGTCAATACTCATGTTTGCACGGTCATCTTTCACGGCTACTACATTCACTGCATGACCATGAACTTATCAACTTCACGCCAATGAATGCTCGTACGTTCGTTTGCTTTTGCACATACTCGATGGCATTGTACTCCCCGGGGCGAATGCCCGGGCTAACTCATCACCTTCGTGTTTGTTGGCGTGTGGCACTACAGAAAAATCCTTGAAATTAACGAATCACCAGGAGTGCAGTTTCTATTGAACAAGAACAACGCGAAAACTTCACATCTTCGTTTGGCTGTCAATTATATGGTCTGCTGGCAGCCGCCGGAGCTGAGCTAAGCTGAACCAAGTTTGGCTGCTATTGCTAAAACAACATTGTTGGAGATACCTAACCCATTTTTGATAACAGCGAAGACAACAGCATGCAGGGACTCGTCTGCACTAGCTGGTGAATATTATATCGCATGTTAGAGGAATAGAGGAATGCCAGTGCCTTCTTCTAAGGTCCGCAATT
Source organism: Bactrocera minax (assembly GCA_021498325.1). NCBI lineage: Eukaryota > Metazoa > Arthropoda > Insecta > Diptera > Tephritidae > Bactrocera > Bactrocera minax. The sequence goes on along the minus strand of JAKEEE010000045.1, from coordinate 1,158,224 downwards.
TAGCAAACTTGACTGTTGGCTGCACCCCACTTGCCTTCAACGAGGCTGTGCACTTGGTGCTGCAGCAACAGACCTGAGTGAGTAAATGCTGCATTGATGTATCAGTTTGTATAAAGGTGTACCTAAAAATCTTAGCTTGAATGTGGGTTATGTTGTCGCTTTTCTGCTGTTGATACAGATGGTGGCTCTGGCTTTGGACCGTTTTATAGTTAATGTGTGCATTAGCAATGTTTACTGTATAAGCTTGCTGCTTCAAGGCCATCCTTTGCATCGCACACGACATTGTCATTGAACTTTGGTCATTAGATGTCTATGTCTGCCCTTAAAACATGCCTGTCACGGCACGTAGAAACATACTTATTGGCCAGGTTAAATGCGTTCATTGACGCTTTGAATTTAAGCAGAAATGTCTGGCTTATTCTCAATAAAGTATTGTATTTACCATAAGTGCCAATGTATTGATGGTGAATTTAATTTTCTTTGTGGAAAAAAGCGTGAAAAGTTTTTATGAAAGAGGGGAACAGCTCATTGCAATTATTAACAAATGTAAAGAGTTCTGTCTTCCTTCTGCTCCCGTCACCTGGAGAAATATATATTGCCTTACTAATTATACATTATATCGTCCAAATAACTTTAAAAAATAATGCAGAGAACCAAGAAATCCTTGTATTGAATAATATTGCATTAAGTGAGGAGTAGGTAAAACTCTTTTGAGTTGAAAAACCACAAAATTGATGTTGACCATTGGTTGGATTTTTTACTCAGTAAGTAGTAAAATTTTAATTACTATACTCAAATTCGATTTTCACTTGATAAAATTTAGAGAGTTTTACTATTTTAATTAGCATAGAACATTTACTTGAGGTACCCCCACAAAAAATAGTCTAACGGTCAGTAAAAGTGCAAGATTATTTATTAGTTATTTACGTGGAGAAGTAAAAAGTCGCGAATCATTTGCGTTACCATTGACGGTAATGTTGGTCCAATAATGCATTTGACATGTAAATTACGTCAGACGGTAACAATTTCTGGATTAAAAAAGTATAGAGAGTCTCTTCAAGTCTGTTCGTTCTCCAAAAATAGAAATTTCACTCATATATACATCGATTAATTTAGAAATTTAACTCACCATAATGTGTCCACAGATTTCTGTAAGTTTGCTGCACAGAACGTGAGTTTTGAAAATAAATTTCCGCGATTTTTTAACGTTGCTCCGTTGAAAGGGATTTCATGTTAATTAAAATTAATATCGAACATATGTATATATTTATTTGGATAAGTGGTTCAGTAGCTATCGCTCTAGGAAACTATGTACCTCTAATAAATACCCTTTACTTGTAAAGAAATAGTAGTTTATTTTTTATTTTCATTGGGCGACACATACAAATTACAATATACTATATTCTGTTACAATATACTATATACTGTTGAAAGAGACACGATTTCAAAACAATTTTTCAATATTCGAAAGATATCAAAACAGATTGAAGAGGTTTCATCGAACTCATTGTTATTGCTTGATTGAAACTTTTAAAAAAGGCACTTTTATTTGATTAAGAAATATTGGTTTATGATTTGGCAGGGAAACATGTGGACCTTAATCCTCTAATAAAGTACAAATATCTTAAGCAGTGGGCAAACCTTCCGTCAGTCGAAATATCATTCATTTGTTTAAAAATTAGCATTTCGTCCATGTATGACAAAAGGAAAATTAAATTAATCCTTTTAATATAGAGAATGTAGGCGAGAAAATCAACGTCAACTTCGTCGACACGTTGACCGTCTATTCGAGCAAACGGAAACTTGTCTAAACCTTAAGCTATTTGGATGAAATTTGATACACTACTTCGCATATTTGGTATTACTATGCAATTTTAAGAAAACCCAATATTCAATTTGCAAAGTCGGACCACAACTACATCCACTTTCAATATAAGACTATTTCGAAATCCATCAGCTCTTTTGGATTTTACAATGGATAACTTAAGCTTGAATACCATTATATATGCATATTAATTCTCAAAAGTGGGCAAAATTTATTCATATCTTCCTTCAGCTCTCCTATACAGAATACAGAACTGTCCTGGTTGGGTTGCCTTTATATACAATATTCGCTTTTATGCTCTCGCAACATGTTGCTACAGAGTATATTAGTTTCGTTCACCTAACGGATGTTTGTAACACTTAGAACTAATCGAGTTAGATATAGACATATATATATATATATAAATGAATAGGATGGAAAGACGAGTTGAAATCCGAGTAACTGTCTGTCCGTCCGTCCGTCCGTCCGTGCAAGCGATAACTTGAGTAAAAATTAAGATATTTTGATGAAACTTTGGACACGTGTTCTTTGTCGCCGTAAGACGGTTGGTATTGCAGATGGGCGTAATTGGACATCTGCCACGGCCACAAAATGCCATTAATCGAAAACAGATAATGTGCTATAACTAAGCAGAAAATTAAGATATAAACGTGTTATTTGGTATAGAGGATCCTAGTAGGGCGCGGCATCTGTGGGCAAAAAATTTTGTAAAAGTAGACATTGCCCCGCCCCCAATCGGTTTAATATATAGATATCGGAAACCGTTAAAGTTATATGAATCAAACTTGCTCCGAGTAAGTTTTTCCAGCTATGGTCTAAGCCGCTTATTCCTAATATAAAATGATTTCATTTTCTTTGGTTGACTTCTTTCTTATGTATCTAATATATTTATTAAACCACTTTGGTTGATTTTATTTCGCATATATCACTTTTGAGTTAATTTGGTAGATTTTAATATAAATATCTCTGACACGAAGCAAAAGCACCTGTAATATAAGTTAATAAGATACCAAATATGATTGCAATCCATTGACAATTTCGTCAAATAATGAATGTTGAATTCTTCCGCAACTTTTTTTATATAAAGTTATGTCAGCACCCGAAAACTTTCCCCGCCTCTGATCCTTGCACACTGCGAAAGTATAAAATGTTCGGTTACACCCGAACTTAGCCCTTTCTTACTTGTTTATTAATTAAATTTATTAAGCATTACACTTTTAATACAATGTGATACGGTTCCGAAAATAGCTAAAATCGGTTCATACTTTTCCCTGTTGTATCCAACGTGCTGTTGAGAATATCCGAACTAATGCTTGATTATGTCTCGGTCATAATGTGAGAACCTTAATAAAATTGGTTTCGCTTAACATACATACATATGTGTATACCTATGCAATAAGAACATTTGATACCGAAATTGTAACTATCAATGCATATTTTCAACTTCGTCTATATGAGCAGGTTAATACTTTCATACGGAAAAAAACAATTGGTGACAATTGTTGCAACTCTCATCTAAAACGCGTCGAAATCGGTTCATAACTTTTTTATATCGAATATAGCCTCCAAATTGTGAGAAATCTTAAAAAAAAATATGGGGAATGTTTTTTTGAGAATTATACGGTTCGGAATGTCTAAAAATAGATGAAACCGTTATACCATATACATCAATCAATATAGATTTATCCGTTCCCACGACAGTCGAGTCCACGTAACCGGAACGGACCCGGATTTTTATCCTGCCAAGGACTGTCAACACGGCAACATTCCTCAAAATTGTTTGGAGAATGTTTTTGCCGCTACAATAACAACAATCAATATAAATTTATCTTTATAAAAATAATAGGACATATTTTCGGTTTCATATAAAAAATTTCATCTGTCATCATCAGTTCACACTTTACTCTAATCCCAATATAACAAATATAATTATTTCAACCCTTATGGTATATGGTATGGTATATGGCAAGACAGATCGCGAAATATCTCAATAAAGCGGAAATATTGCACTTAGCATGATGGGATTCAGTACCATACTAAGTGAAATCAATCCAAACCTTTACCCGGCATTAAAATGATGAATATACCAATTTCTGTTAGTCAGATTAAGTCTAATGTAGATATAGGGTATATTAAGAAAAGTAACCTAATGAAACTAAATGATCTAAGGGAGTATATTTCATAAGTTCAAAATCGCCTCGTAAGGAATGTTGAATTCATACGGAGAATTTTTTCTTTTTAATAAATAATTTACAATAAACTTATAAATTGAAAATTAAATATTTCGCACGTTTTTAATTAAGACAAATGTCGCAAATATTTAAGTTTTGGCTTTGAACGAATTTAACCCTGATTTACTAGATAGGATGTTATATTTATTTCTCAAATATATTAAAAGAATAGGTGGAATGAATCGATAGTTTTCATAATAAAAATAACCGCGATGATGAATACCAGAATCGTCAACTTTAATATTCGCATGTTATTTTGTCAACGCTGATATAAAAAATTTTTACTCAAAATACTTGGCCGTCAACTGATCACTCATTATACACACTCGAATTCGTCTTAAATAGTACATTCACTGACAATTCCTCAACCGTAATCGAGTGCTGTATCGTAGGCCTAAGGAGCGCGAGAAGCGAGCAGGGGCTTTCCTATCGGAGCAGATTGAGTTGAGAGTGGTAAAGAAAGAGCAAACAGACACCCGCGTCATAGCGCGCCTCGCATATTTAGCCACATATTTGTTGACTCGTTGTTTGGTGGCACACGCGAACGCACTTGCGGTCGACGCTGTTCGCCGGTTCGTTTAGAGTGCCACGAGTTTTGCGCAAAATTGCTCAACTACAAACAAACACAGCCACCCTAGTCGACGGAGCGTTGTTGTTTATAAGTGACTACGAAATTCTTTCGAAATAGCCAAACGAATTCCAAGCAAACGCGCGCTCTTGGAATATTATGGTATCGCATTTGCAAAGATGGCGGGGCATAGGTACAACAACTACGAATCTGCATGAAGGAGCCGGCGCGCTATCTGTTGGAATGCTGAATGCTTGAATGCCGAAGAAAATGGTGGTGGTGTTTGCGCGGACTACGTCAGCTAAATCGCTCAAGAACGCTCGCTCCATCAGCCACCTACTGAATGAGTTGACTAGTAACAAGCTGACTTGCAAACTGATTTAAAACACGTCTGGCGGAAAATAAGAAATTAATTACAACCCATTTTTTGACGCTTGGTTAAGCAATGCAACGCGCGGGGATATCTTACCCAGCTTACTCAGATATCTAACAGCTACCCATGTAGGCGCATTTGAATGCAGTTCAGCTGAAGCACCCTCTTCTTTGGGGGTAATGGACAGTAAATGAGGCGTTAAATGTGTCTCATTACTCCACCGCAGGCGCCGCGCCGATGTTGAACGACGCTCCGCTTAGAAAGGATCACCTCCTATAGGTCTTCCCGTCAATTGTGTACGTTGATTCTACTACCCCTAAAAATCTCCCTCAACCGCTTCTCACCTTACGAATTCAACCGTTCACGAGTAGGCGACTGCGAAACAGCGAAAAACGCGATAACGCGGCATGGGATGCGACGCTAGCGCAAGCTAAAACTCTAAATTCCACTCGCTTCATATCGCATCGCTGCGAGTACAGCGACTGTCGAAGGCGGTGTTCGCAATGATGCCAGCGAGCGCATTTCAATCGCTTAAACTAGAGCAGGAAGAGCATCATCTAGACCGGAATAGTAGCAGGTTTGCAGCGCTCACCAGCAAGTTGCTGCGGCCCAGTAGTCGAACTTCAGCAAGCAGTATTCGTTGATAAAGATTAAACGAAACGAAATGAAACAAATGAAGCAAAAATCAAAACAAAAAACGAAATGATTTACTTGCGCATTTTCTCAGTGCGTCTCCTCTTTCTTTAACATTAGATCGAGTAACATATTATATGCTCACACAATTGTATACTCTGCGCTCTTTGTAGGGGGTTGAGAGTCATGTGATTACAGGTAACAGCTTTTGTTGAAGTGTCAGTAGGAAAGTGAAGACTCCGGAACTTATATTTTTGGTGGATTTTTTTTGGACTGAATCATTAAGAACTCAAATTTTCTCTTTAGATGTTCCATCACATACGTATATTAATTTAAGTCATTTGTTTCTATGTGTCTTCATTGGGGTTTTGCTATATTCAAATGATTTCGAATAGAAATGAAAGTCTGCATAAAGTATTCACAGTTTTATATATTGTATATAAAAGCCTTGTATATTGTATATAAAAAATATAAGCCTCCACATATTTATATATACGATCAATTTAATAATAATAACATTTAATATGAATATTTTCAGATACCTGTGAAATACCACATTCCTTAAATTTCGCGTTATTAAACACGAATTTTTTTACAAATAAAAATCTCGCTGGGTATTATATCGCTCTGTAAGCAGAAGCAGTGAGAAACGTTGAATGCCGAGAGGCTTCCCCCGTTACTAGCAAAACACTGCTCGACTATTGCAGCGCTTGAAGTTGGTACGGTAAGTGTGGTGTAAAGTGATGTGAGCGACAGAAATCAAAAGCCAGAGTACCCACACTCAGGCAGGCGCACTCACACAATAATGGAGCTAAGAAGAAAGCGAAATGGAAAGAAAGAATGAGCAATTGCGTTCGCTGGAGAGCACATACAGTTATTGTTTCTTTCGTTAAATGTGATATGCTTTGTTGTTGTAGTGTTTGGGGTTGAGATTGTTACTGGAGTGCTTGTGAGTTTGGTAAAACGACACTACTGCTACTGGCACAACAAATGTAACACAGTACAACACAAGCACGACGCGACACTTCTCCGCTCAGTTGATCTCAGGCCGCGAATTGCAACCACCAACAAATAGAGACTACCGTGACCACACTATACCAATACCACCCAGGCCGGGCCAGACCAAGTCAAGCAAAGACAAGCCAAGCCAACGACCAACGACCGAACGTTAGTATGGAAATGAAAAGCGCGTTAACAGGCTGTTTTGTCTCCATTTGCGCAGTGAACGCGTTACGCGGCTGTAGTTGAAATCGAAAAACAAATAACAAATCATATTTAATTTTACTCACAACGCACAAAAAATCGCCAGTAGTGGCGAAAGAAAAGGAAGAAGCAGCAGCAAGATAAGCTGAGCAAAATCCGGAAAAAATTTCAGGCTGCAAACAAAATACAATGCGTGCTCTTACGAAACGCGTAAAACTAGTGAAAAATTGTTGAAAATGAACATAGTGATAAATAGTGAAAATATTTAAGGAAATTATAAAAATTGTGGTTTTGTTTTGAGTTTTGTGTGTAAAAAAGGAAACTGTTAGAAAAGTGTTCGGGTAAGCGAAGTGAACGCGTTAACGCAGTGCCAAATGTTGTGAAACAAAGAAGGAAATGTGCAAGCTCCCGATGCCGCATAATTAAATCCTCCACACGCTCCTCCAGATGAAAAGTTGACAAGGTAGCTGTCCCCTTAGTGGTAGTGAGCACGTTTTCCTACATTTTATTGTGATTTTCCGTAAATGTTTTTATTCCAGTATTTTTAAACTGAAGAGTTCGAATATTACTGAATTTTGCCTCCTTGTTTGAGTGTTTGTGTGTGTGTTTATGCCAACGCAAGAAGCAGAAAGTGAAGTAGAAGCAAGAGGAATGTAATCGTAAAGAGAGCGAAAATAAACAAATGAAACGAGAATACAAATACCAAAATGTTGACAAAAGGACATTTTGGAATTGTTCGCTCGTTGTGTGTTTATGAGGTACTATTTCCCGCATTGTAGTCACCTTCATAAAAATAAAAAAAGGTTTTGAATATGTGATTTCAATAACAAACACGATTTTTTTAATAAAGATAACATATTGTTAAATTACGCTCATTTTACTGACAACATATTTCAATGGGAGTAGCCAGAGTGAATTGAATCGTTGAAGGTCGACAATTCGGGGTGACTTTTTGATGACAATATCAACAAAACTTCTACACTTTAATTTTATTTTAATGAAAATAATTGAATTTATGTTTTACTTGGTAGCAATTGTAAGTTAACAAAGTCAATGAACTCTTTTACATTTACTGTCACTAATGCTTTTAAAAAAACGTAAAATTATTATTTCATAACACTTGTTTCCGCTTCACCTCATAGGAATAATTTTTTCAATAGTTATAAAGGGCACGCACTAGTGTTAACTCAATGGCAAGCACATATCGAATATCTATAAACGACATGGTCTGAGATATATTTAGTTGGTATTACAGATAACACAGCCAATAGTGATCACGGATGTAATGTAAACAAATAATATATAAACATGCGAAAAAATATTTGTTTATAATATATTGTGGAAAACTGATAATGAAGAAGTATTTGATAATCCATCCTTCCAATAATTTCGAATACTATCCACGAGGGTATCGCGATATGGGTGTGAGATAATTTATTTTTTTGTTATTAGAATAGGCTAAAATTCTAAAGGGGTACACCCAGTGTGAGATTTCGAAAAATATTCGATAAATTTTTTTTTTAATATTCGATACCTAGTTTTTGAGTTACAGTCTTCTAAAGTGCAGCTGCACAGGTGTTAATATCAATCAATCAGTTTATCTTTAAACGCGTTTTTCTACTACAAAAAAAAAAAGCTGCATATTTCAAAATGACTGCAGTTGTGACTCGAAGGAAAATCATTTTGTCTTTGAATTTTTTTCTACTTAGTTTGTATATGTTTCTTTGTACCACGAACTTCCACTTTTTCCATTATATGAAAAATGTGATTTTGGGGGGCCAAAATTCATCTATGTTTTGAACAAAAGTCGAATTTTTTTTTGCATAGACGACCCTTTTCTTAAGTTTAAATTTTTTTAACAATCGTGGGTCATGTATAGACAATACCTTGCAATACCTTGTTTTCAACCACGGTGTAGGCCTCAATTACTGCATCAGTGGAAACTTGGAAAATAGCGAATAACTCGCTAAAAATTAAAGTTTGTTCCTAAACATTTTTTTTCACTATATTTAACACACTTTAGAAAATGTTTTTATCTTGATATATACTATATGAGCATAGCAATACATTTATATTTTACTTTCATTGTACGTTTTTTAAGAAAAAAGTATATTTTAGTATTTATTTGGTACGCTCATAGTTCAAAAGATTTGTTTTTTCATAGTTCAAAACAAAACATTAATGATAGAAACGAATGTTGTCACTTGTTAGAAACCATAAATGATTGTTTATGCATTACTCGTCACACAATTGCGGTTTTTTTTTAATTTGAATTCATAGTTATTTTGCGAAGGATTAATTTCGACACTGACGGCCTTTGGGCGTGCTTAAAAAATAACAGAGAAGTAAAGTTCTAATGTATATACAAGTGCACTATTAAAGCACAAAATCAGTGCAATATTCACTTAAAATCAAAAAATAACATACTCAAAATTATTATATTAATGAACTTCTCTATCAGCCTATGCTTATGTTAACTTCTAATTCCGAGGTTTCTATTCTAAATCGCAACCTGATTAATCAAATATTGTTTATGATTGTGTGACATAGAAAGATGAGAAAAAATTTATAAGTATGCTTTCTATTATATTAAATTTCTTTGAAATCTATAGCTTTCCAGTAACTCTAGCATATTATTGAATTCGTCTTGCAGCAAACAATACTTATATACGGATTTTCTTTTTAGTTTCATACCAGATTTTTGGTCTTTAACTTCCAGGTAAGAACCTTGGTATTTGGTATCTGACATTATATTTGCATTCCAATGTCACGTTATGAAAATGGACCAAATCGGTCATAAAACCCAATTTTAAGTTTCACCTGATAATTTCCCTTTAAGATAGATAAATCGAGAATCAATTAAGATATTGGAATAAAGATTTTCGCGATAGCACGTTCAAGACATGTCATTTCGGTAAATCTCTTAGATATTGTAATGAAATTGGAGAATTAGCTATGGAAATTAACTTTCCATGATAATAGTGTACTCTGGTATCGAAAATGGTGAAAATTATGAAAATATTACTCCTAGCCCCCATATACCTAATATAAGGATTTTGAACCTTCCAATTTGTGCCAATATGTGTGATATTTTAATGAAATTAAGTTGTATGTGTTTTCTTAAACGCAATGTGATTTAAATTTGACGCGCTAAATATGAAAGAAATCGGCCTAGACCATGGTCTAAGCCGCTTATTCCTAATATAATGATATCCTTTTCTCTGGTTGACTTTTTCAATATGTATCTAATATATTTATTACACCACTTTGGTTAATTTTATATCGCATATATCACTTTTGGTTAATTTGGTAGATTTTAATATAAATAACTCTAACACGAAGGAAAGTATAGCAACGAAAGTACATGAGTCTATGGCCTGTAATATAAGTTAATATGAAACCAAATATGATTGCAATCCATTGACAATTTCGTCAAATAATGAATGTTGGATTCTTCCGCAACATTTTTTTATATAAAGTTATGCCAGCACCTGAAAGCATATCCCGCCGCAGATCCTTGCACATTGCGAGAGTATAAAATGTTCAGTTACACCCGAACTTAGTCCTTTCTTACTTGTTTTTAAATGTATTGTTTACCAGTTAAGTTCCTAGTGTGTCTCTCCTAAGCACAATTTATTAAGCTAAAGTTTAAGAATTGTTCAAGTTCAAAAAATTTTGATTGATTTTATCACAAAATCGACACTTCCAATCTTTTTCCTAGACCTGCAGAATACCCTAGATTTAACTTTGTTATCTGTTTATGTAATAAGGGTTCCAATTTGTGACTGATGAGACTTTTAACGAAGGCATATATTCATGTAAGCAGAAAACATTTAAATATATGTGTTTACTGTTTTTATTTTTCTCATTTCATTTTCGCTCCAAATTTTCGCGCCAAATTACCTTGTTCAACAACAAAAATCAATTAGTGAAATAAAAAAACAGCAAATAGCCACGATATTAAATAAAGTAAAAATAAACACTCAACGAATTTATCCAACCACACTTGGAGAGGCTGACCGAACAAGTATTCCAACAAATCAAATCACAAAAAGTGAGTATAACCAAGCATGAAAATTTATCTTTGCGAAGATGCTAAGAATTATTAGAAATTTTTGCAACGGGTACCATAGAAAGCGTATAAACATAGACGCCGCTACAATAACAACAACAATGAAATTCGTAGTACTACCATAGAAGATGTTCTTGCTGTAGGCGCAGCATCCATAAGCGTTCACTCGTTATTGCGCTGTTGATGCAATTACGAGAGAGACGTCTAGACGACGACTACGCAGGAGCCCGCACATCCTCACAGTCGTGTTCTCTCTGCGACTTAATCCCTTCATATTTAGGTTGAGTCGCGATAAAAGTGAACGAGCAAAAGTGCTTGCATAGTTCGTTCGGCATTCTCATACAGAATCTACATATATATTACACTCACACAAGCGTTTGTTATTTGCCTAACGACTTTTGAAGTTACATTTGCATGCTTCTTGTTTACATTGCTTATCGTCTGACATCATCGTTTCTCGTACCGTTTCTGGCTCGGAAATGCTAACATTGTTGCTGTTGCTTGTGGCTCGTGCAATCAATTTATATTGCAAGGCAACTTAACTCACTGCTTCTACTTCCTCTTCTTCTCTCTCTTTCTCTCTCTCTCTCTCTCTCACTCTCTCTCACTCCTTCTGATTGCTCTTTAATTTTAAGCATTTCCATTTTAAAATTTAAATGTGGATGTGGATGAGGATGTGTTTCGTCCCAATATCCTGGTTGCCGTTGGCGCATAATGAAATGACAATCACATTATCGCTCTTTTCCTCCGCTTCCATCATTTAATCCGTTCGTAGAAACAGAGCCCACCCAGTTGATGTTTATGCAGATGTACTCATTCCACTTTTTATGACAATTCTGACACCTCTCGTGCAGAAGTTATAAACTATTAGACTGAGCCCATGAAGAAACATTTGCAATAATTACCCAGTAGGAAAATCGGATTAATAGACTGAAACTATTCTTCTTCACATATATTTTAATTTTAGATCGCTCGGGATTTGCACTCATAATCCACCAAATAGCGGGAATCCATTGGAAAGTTGGGATCAATTGTATAATCTCTGCTGTTTTTATCCTATGTTTTATTAAATATGTTAGTCCTTTATATTAAAATTTTCTTTGTGGTTCGTACAAAAATTATTCCAACGGGGAATCCGCTTCACTGAACGAAAATATAAACAAACGATGAAGCTGCACACAACCTGGGCGGCAAAACCACCATAGCCAACCCCACCACCCAGCGCGCAACCACAAACAACTTCCATTTAGACACTAAACAACATAATCATCCTTGACATTCTTCTACCATTCGATTGCATCCGATGTCCTCAACAGTCAGCAAACAAATATCGAATAAATTTGAAAACTCACTCCAAGCGAGAAGTACTCACTCGCTTACTCACTCATTTTGAAATGCGCTCGTAAATTACAATCGTGATTTTATTTGTCAAAATTTGAAACTTATTTTACCAGGCGCCCAAATATCCGCAGGCAGCGACCGGTCAATGGTTTTAGGAGTGTGAATACAAAGAGTGTTTGCTTTTGCTTGGCGTTTGCACTCAGCGTCCTTCAATCTGCACTCGTCCAATACATTCATATTCGGAAGCATATACACATATTATATTTGTACACTCATTTTTGCCTTTTTGTTTCATTATTGCTTGTTTGGGTTGAGCTGTTCTTGTGGTGTGTGCTTCTGTGAATTAGTTTTTGAAATATTTTGGGTTATTCGTTAGAGTATATATATATTCATATGCATGCATACTCAGAAGCACGCAATGTAGGAGTCACTCAAACCACTAATTTCCATAATTATCCATATGTACACACACATATATGTACGTATATGGTCATAATCTCCCCTTGCTAAAATCGTAAAGATCTGAACGTACATATGCATTCATATATGTGTTTTGTAGATAGTGGTTTATTGAAATTTGTTTCAACAAATTGCGTTCAGAAAAAATTTTACGGTTAGTCATAACAATTTTTGCAGAAGGCATTGTAGATATACAAATATATATAACACGAAATTGGATTTGGAACCGATGGAAGCAAAACGACCAAGAAACTTGCTTATGTCGTTGTTCAAATGTTTATTTAGGCCCTTTTATTTGGGCAACAAAATAATGGAGCAAGTTTCTTGGTAGTACTTATGAAAGTAACAGCGAAACCTATGCCAGTGGAATCGTTCAGTTTTATTATGCTAAATATAATATGTCAATTGCTTAAAAAATTCGTCGATATTACAATAGAATATGCGACATTACCAAGACCCAAAAGTACATAAAATATTTAAAAAAGTTTTTTGAAGTTAATTGCGGAGGGAAATTTTTGGTTTCATTGACATGGGATCATATACTTTTATACTATATATGATAAAAGTGTAAAATGAGGTCAGTGATGATAGAAAGACCTGCCAGAGACCCTGTAATATCATTGAAAATTTGTTTTTTTTGTTCTAGTAACCTTCGTCTTGATGGAACTATTTATGTAGGGCCGGTGTGCATTTTGTGGATAGCCATTCCAGTTTTGGTACCTTATGGTGTTCAAGTTGGCTATGTCCAGTAGGCCGGACCGATAAATGAGAAACTTTTCTCATTCTGATCAAGTTAAATCTTTTACAATTAATGTTGTAAGATAGCTCAATTTTGGATTCATCCCAATGACCTGTAAGTGTAACTATAAGGCTGTATATGCTCTTCCTCGACATACCAAATCGTTTGTCTTTTTTTTTTATGACTGGACCAAGTCGTTTGGATATGGAGGACCAAATTTCTTCTGGTATAACATACTTATATACCATACTTGTCTTTCGAATTGCTACGGTTTTTGAAACGGTGGTGAATAAAACTATTACTCTCCTGTGCCACATGTCGGCTAGTACAAAATCATGGAATGATTTTGAATGAATGACCAAAGGTGTTTGGTCCAAACCAAAAAAAACTTTCAATTTGCTTTTTGGTCCATTTTATCTAAAATTGTCTCATTTAAACATTTAGAAAGGAAAGAAATTATAGTCACTATTGATAATTACCCTTACAAAAATTGCCGGTAACATGCCACTTATCACCTGCCTATTTAGACAGATGACAAATACTTGCAACCTTTTCTGTTTTGTTTCCAAAGGCCACTCCTACACTCAATTACAAATATTAGCTGATTAATAATAAAAATTCTATCCGATAATTTAGGCGCTGCGGTGTGTTACAATATTCACGAGGCCGGTCGTACTGAAATTTGGCTATATGCAGGAACCATTACGAGCACAACCATATTTAGACACATACATACCCATACAAATATACATATGTACGTATTTATTTACATACCTAACTGAACTGCGCCGAGTTCGCGAGGCACTACATTTCTTGTATGCATATATGTACACTTGGCTGTGCCTAAATAATGATTACTCTGACAATGGCTATGATTAAGCGCGCACCACCAATGAGTGGGTGGGTGGTCGTGGGCCATGAAGTGGGACATAAAGTAAAGTCAGCAACAGCTCGATTGGCCAACGCAGCCGTTTCTAGCGTGAACGAGCAAACTATTAGATTTGTTGGTGACGAAACTGTAGTAACTGTTTTTTTATACTCTCGGAACATGTTGCAACAGAGTATAATAGTTTTGTTCACCTAACTGTTGTTTGTAACATCTAAAACTAATCGAGGTAGATATAGTGTTATATATGTTGAATTCCGAGTGACTCTCTGACCCTCCGTATGTTTGTTCAAGCGATAACTTGAGTACAAATTGAGATATTTAGGTTACGCCCGAACTTAGCTCTTCCTTACTTGTTGCGTATATATTTACGCATCTGCTTAATTTCAAATACAATTAAAGCATCGCAATAGATTTGTTTTTTGATTTGCTATGTTTTTTTTTTTATTATGTATGTATGTATTTTCGAGAAAATATTGGAATAAAATTTTTGTTAAAAATAAATAATAATATTATACTCTCGCAATATGTTGATGTTGCTACAGAGTATATTAGTTTTCTTCACTTAATAGTTGTTTGTAACACCTAGAACTGAATGAGTTAGATATAGTCATATAAGTACATATATATAAATGATCAGGATGAAATGACGAGTTGAAATCCGAGTGACTGTCTGTCCGTCCGTGCAAGCGATAACTTGAGTAAAAATTAAGATATTTTGATGAAAATTGGTACACGTGTTCTTTGTCACCGTAAGACGATTCGTATTGCAGATGGGCGTAATTGAACACCGTAAATCGTTAAAGTTATATCAAGCAAACTTGCTTCTACAAGCAACATAACAAAAGTTATGTTGAAAACTACTAAAAGTGCGCTGAAAACTCGCTGAAGGAACACGTTAGAAACATGGAATTTTGCAGAAAATATGATACGGAAAGGTTGCATAGGAATCCGTGTAAAGTTTTGGGTATGGGTTTAGCATCGCCCACTTTTAGGAGATATCCCATATTTCAAGAACGCCTTAACCGATTTAAACCAAATTCGGTATATGACATTATATTTGCATTCTTATGTAACGCTGTGAAATTCAAATCGGATAAAAACCACGCTTACTTCTCATAAAACACAATTTTAAGTTTCATCTGATCCTTTCACTTTAAAGTAGATAAATCGAGCAGCAATTAAGATATGAAAATCAAACTTTGTACAAACAGTGCTTTCAAGATATGCCATCTCATGCGTAAAAATAGACGTAATCTGATTATAACTTTTCAAGCCACCAGATACCCAATATTAGGACCTCAGCCTATCCAGATTTTCATCTAAAATATCGGGAAACCTGTAAGATATTGTAATATTGTTGATATTGAAATTATGGGATTATCTTTCCATGATAATAGTGTGCTCTTTTATCAAAAATGGGGAAAATCGGGAAAGCACTTCACGTAGTTCTATATACTTAATATAAGGATTTTCAACCATCCTGTATACTTTATACCATGTATAACGGTCAATGAGTTATCTCTTTGAAATTAAGAGGGCGTCTCTTTCTGATAACAGTGTGTCCATGTGCTTAAAATGGATAAGCACTTCCCCTAGCACCCATGTACCTAATATAAGGATTTTCAACCTTACAGTTTGTACCAATGTGTGTGAAATTAAGTTGTATATGTTTTCTTAAACACAGTGTGATTTCGCGTTAAACATGAAAGAAATCGGTGCAGACCGTGACCTAACCCGCTTATTCCTAATATAATGATTTCCTTTCCTCTGGTTGGCTTTATCCTAATGTATCTAATATTTTCAATTACCAAAAATTAAAAATAATTATTGATTACATTATCAATACCACTTTGGTTGAGTTTATATCGCATATATCACTTTTGAGTTAATTTGGTAGAATTTAATATAAACTTCTCTGACGCGAAGCAAAATATAACAATAAAAGTACATGAGTACATGGCCTGTAATACAGGTTAATAAGATACCAAATATGATTGCAATCCATTGTGAATTTCTTCGAATAATGAATGTTGAATTCTTCCGCAACATTTTTTAATATAAAGTTATGCCAGCACATGAAAACATTTCCCCGCTTCTGATCCTTGCACATTGCGAGAGTATAAAATGTTCGGTTATACGCGAACTTCGCGCTTTTTTACTTGTTATAATAATATTTAATAAATATTATTAATTGTTTGGAAAGGCACAAGATAGAATGATCTCAACACTTCATTGTTTACTCTACCACCTTTGTGTGTGTACCACCTTTACTCTACCACCTTTATCACCTTCAGTCATCGGAGAAGAGAAATAAAATGCCCATTCAGGTTTGTTGTGGATTCCAGACATTTTGTCGATGCGTGAGATTCAATTACGGAAGGTTTTTAGATTCACTAATGACAGTTTTTAGCAGTACAACTAACCTATCATCATATTTGTATGTATAATATATATTTGTGTACATATATTATGAGAAATGTATATGTACAATTGGAAGTAGATAAACAAGAATTATAAGACTAACTCAAATTTATTGGTGTTTTGTAGATTAACTGAATCTGAATATCTGATAAATATTTATATGTATATAGTAAATACCGTATTTATTGCTAACAACAACAACAACAAAATAAGCCACGTTTATATCAAAAAGCCATGCAAGTTGTTAAGAGATAAATTGGCTTCGACAAATCTCATGTTTTTGGAACCAAAAACATTACAACTGGAACCAAATATTAAAGGTTATATCGTTCGCCAAGATTTAATTTTAAGTGGCGTTGGCGCTCCTGACGCTAGCGTATTTGCTGGTGTTTGTAATTGAAAATGGCACAATCAAATGGCGTCTGTGCTATCCACAATATCTCACCAGCTAGTGTTGGTGTCTAAACCATCCACCCCATCGCATGGGCTGACACTTTGCTATGTCATTATGACTTAAGTAGTAGATATGTGCAATAAAGCACGCATGAGCTGCTAATTTGGGCATTGCGTTCAACAGCCACAAATGTGTCCACGTAATGTGTACATCTACTTATTAGTACGTATGCATGTATAAATACCCTGCAGGGAAATACACTAATTCAATAGTAGTGGTCTCAAATTCGGTAATTTTATATTTCTTGTACAATTTTTTTTTGTTTTTGAATACTGATTATCCCCTAAAAGCAATCATTATACTATAAATATGGACTTATACTTCAAACTTTTTGCCAGTAAAAACGTTTGGTGCGAGGAGTGTAAGTTGAACCAGTTAGGATATTCAAGAATAGGAATCGGTATAAAAATTGGACATGGGTGTGGCACCGTCTACCCTTGGGTAAAATCCTATATCTCAGGAACTACTATACCAATTTCTACCAAATTTGTTGCCTAAGATTATTTTGATATCTTTATGTTACAGTATCAAAGTAGGCGAAATCGGACTACAACCACGCCTACTTCCCATATATCAGAATTATAGCAAGCACCAAATAAGATATCGGAAGAAAGCTTTGCTTATATAGTGCTCTCAGTGTATGCCTTCTTCTGCCCAAAAATTGTGAAAATTGGACCATATTTCAAGGCCCTAGATACCGAATATGTAGACCTCTGTGCTTATGTCTGATCCTTTATCGAAAATATCAATAAATATGTGAGGTATCTTAATGAAAATCAGAGAGCATAAGTTAGTTAGCATATAGTTCCTCTGTTCAAAAGAGTATTTCTCCTCCGAACATTGACCTTATGAATATTTGTTCACCGTGGCCACAAGGTGAGAAGCCTAGTACGTCAAGAGTTAAAAGTTTAAATTTAACCTTTGGAGAAATTTGAGTATAAACGTAAACTGACTGAAGCAAATGTTGCTAAAATACATAAGAAAAACGCTGTATAAAAAACTGAGTGGTATAAATTCGCTGGGTATTTATTATCAAAATGTTAGAGATCTTAATACCAAATTAACTGAATTATATCTAAACAGTACTAATTATAATGTTAACGTTATTGCCTTTGCATTCATGGCATGCATACATGGCCTCACATTTTTGATAATGAAATAGTATGCAGCGAGTTTCAAATATGTAGATGTGATCGCAGGATATGTTCCATTTACAGTTCACTCTTCTATTCCACTAGAATGAGTTCTTGTTCATAATACGGACTCATTTGAATTTAAATTCAATAGAATTTATATTAACAGCTACTATATTTATCTAACATTATATCATATATATACCTCCCCAATTGGATTTATCTGTATACATGCAGAATGCTTCTTTTATAAATAATCATTCTCTTTTATAATGAAATATATAATGATATAATGGTGAATAGTTAATCTGGATGATTAATTTACCATACGTTTCATGGAAAGTTATCAATGATTGCATTACACCGGTTTGCACTCGGTTATAATACTTCAATGAGTTTTTAGAAAAAATGTCTGAATTGGGCCTAAACCAAAGAATTTTAATTCCGAATAAATTCGGTGAACTATTGGGCTTAGTGTACGTTGATAATGCTTCAAAGTTTTTGAATTCGTAATTTTTCGTAATTTGGTGAGATCTTATTGTTCTGCCAGAGGATTCGTTTCATCCTGCTTTGGAAATAACTGTCGAAATCATAAGCAATTTATTTGGTAATAGTCATATAAATTGTAGCTTTTGTGCTCGGTTTAACTTTGCAAAAGCTAACTTTAAAAAGTTGAATAAGGAACTTTCTAATTTCACGTGGCCAGACTACAATGGAAATATTGCATTAAGTGTCCGACATTTCAATAAAACTATTATAAATTTATTTGAAGTGTATTCCAAAACTCATTGTAACTAAAAGAAAAAGCACTAGCCCATAGTTCTCTAAAGAGTTATATAAATTAAAAAATAGAAAGACTCGTGCTTTTAAACTTTTTAAAAAAACTGCTTTACTTGTCGACTATTCAAAATATTCATCATTGCGTCGACAGTCTTTGGATCTAAACAAAAAATGTTATAATAATTACATCAATAAGGTAAGAAACAATATTGTAAGTAATTGTTGTTTTATGCAAAAATTGTTTTATGGTTACGTTAATTCCAAACCCAGGAATTTCAAATTTCCGTCCGCCATGAAATACAAGTCTATCATGTCATGTGCCAATCACATTATTTCTAACATGTTTGCAGAATGTATTAAGTCAAATTACTGTACTAATTCTCCTAAAAATTTTTCCTATCAGTATGAGTTTCGTCCGATTACTGCAATTAATGCACCAAGCACAAAATGTCTTACTTCATTTAAATAAGTTTAAATAATTTTTCATCTACGGCCCTGAGATGATACCGTCATGCTTCCTTAAGAATTGTAGCAAATATAGCTACTTGTCTTTGACAAAGATATTTAATTTATTTCTTAAACGAGGTATATTTCTTTCAATATGGAAACAGTAATTTATAATCCCTTTGCATAAGAGTGGATTTAGGTCTTCCATTGAAAACTATAGGGAATCGCAAAAATATCGGCAATCCCTAAACTCTTTGAAGCTATTATCACAGATCAAACAGCCTTTTCGATTTCTCCAATGATTTGATTTCATGTTTTCAGCACGGACTTCGTAAAGGGAAATCTACACTAATAAAATAGCTTGAATTTTTGAACCATGTATCAGGAGCTTTTAGGTAGAATAAGCTCCTATGTGTATGTGTGTATATATGTCTGCTAGCGCTACTGTGTGTACAAAATTTGCTATTTTTGTGTGCTTACACCGCGTTCATACGCAAAACAAAGGACAACGAGTTGCTCGCGCTCGGGCAACACGCTTTGTGTTCTTGTTCGTAAAAGTTCCCTTCTACCTATTTCGGTATTTCTCTTCATTTTGAAATTCTTTTCATGGGTGCAATTACGCTCCGTTTCAAATGAATATTTGCAATATGCTTGGAAATTTGAATTTTATCATCAATTTTTTTTTTGATAAAAAGTGGCTAATGAAAAATATTTGTGAAATTGCACGGCAACTCGATTCGCTCGTGTGAACGCGATGTGCGAATGGGCGACACCAAAAGAGAATTTCTCCATAATGAGCAACAAAATTTCCGTGTATAAACCGAGCTTTAGGATGCTTTTTATTCAAACATAGTCTCAGTTTTCAAACACCAAAAGCGGCAACTAAACAATAACAAGAATGATGACACTACATAGTTAAAAACTGAAAAATCAATTTTTATAAAGCGTATGCGTATAAGTATGCATAATATGTATGTAAATGGCTGCCCAAATGTCGAATTGTACTCAAATAGTGTAAAGCTCCATTCATAGTTACTTGTTGTCGGTGGTAACTTTAAATGGATTAAAACAAGGGGCGTGCGCACATGCTAGCGGCGTTGGACTTCACCACTCTAACGGGTTTTATCAACTGTTTTTTTATTATCATTGTCAAAGCTGCTGGTGCTCATTTACTGTTATGTTTCTTTTAGTGCGTTTGATTGGTATTATTAATACGGTTGTTGTTGCTGTTGTAGCTGTGGCTATTAATAGACTTAAATAAGTAAATACATAACTGAACCGCTGGGAATTTTATTTGATTTGGTACTACTAAACAGCAACAACACTGACATTTATAGTGTATTTTTGAACTTTGCACCCGCTAAATATTTTGTTTTCGAATTTTCCCCTTAACAGCGACATTCTCACCCACTGTAATGTCTTTCGTGCTATCTGCATATGAATGCATGTATGTATGTGTCCAGTATGATTACTGGCACTTCTCTTAAATACTTTTAATGCGTTTGTTAAATATTTTTTCATCTCTTTAATTTAATGGAAGTAAATTTTTTGTTGTCGTGTATACAAAAGTCATTGTGACTGCTTCTAATATCGTTTTTGTTTACATACATACATTTCAACGTATTTATGTACAATATATATATAATTAATACATACAAATATCGACTTTTCCGTTTTCGTTTTCGTTTTCATTTTCATTCCATTTCATTTAATTTTTTCTTGATTTGCTGTTTAGCTATGATTGTTGTTCCGAGTTAATGAAATAAGAGAGGGCTGGATGTTGGATTAGCTGGAGTTAGTGGGGTACACTTGTGGTTTTTATTGCGTGCTGTATTTAATTTGTTGCGGCATGTAGCGCTTATCGCCAACAACAGCAACAATCGTTCATGTTTGTATGGATAAAATTACATTATGCTATTGTTTCGAAGGTTCATAAAGAAAAGAAGAATACAAGTTCTTATAAAAGACTGTCATCTGTCATAAGATATTGTCAGCACAAATTTAATCAGCACCGAATTTATGTACATACGTACAGACTGTATGTATGTATGTAATGTAATGTTTGTATGTACATATCAAAAATTGTTTTCTTCTCCACCAATTAAGATATATGAACCCACTGAAAACTCCCCTCTTAGTAAACATACAAATAATTACGGAGAATAAACTTCAAATTGTGTTTACAATTAAGTGCCACAAAAAAACACTTGCTAAAATAATGGAATCCACGTAAAGCAACAACTCAAACTCTGTAATTTCTTCTCACTTCAGCTACGTATGTATGCTCGCTGGTTGGTAGAAAATAAGCTACTTCAAATGTCACAAATAGAAATGAACAGGCCTAATAACAAAAACCAGCTAAACTTTTTATCATTTAACTCTTATTGTTCATATTTTTAAGAAATCATCCATCATATCAAGCCTTTTTAGTAAAGAAACATTTTATAATTTTATAGAATATATATCATATATAATTGTCTCTTCAAACCTGCTACTGCCTGCTATTACCTTCAACCGGCATTAGATCTAGCAATCGTGCTGAACAAATTCTTTATTTTGTTCCTTATACATTGCATTTGCATATGTACATAAATACTTACATACAGTCAGTAAAAATTACATGGAGGCCTTTTCATCCTATATCCCGGTTCTCTTATCCAGGCAATTTAGAGCCCTACTGTTGAATTCTTGTAGATATGTCATATGTCACTGTTTTAATTCTCATTCCAGCACGTTTAATTTATCAGACTCACTCTCAGCATTAAAAAAACTTTATTATATTCACTTAATAAATAAGATCATACAAAATTTATTATAACTTATTCTTAAATCTTAACTGCTGAAATGTTTTTTCCGTAGCTGAGTAGTTTTAGAACTCGGCGTTTAAAAAACGGTCTTGCTTTTGATGACTCGGCTAATTCCGCACGTATGCGGATTATGTCTGCTGAAGCCTATTTCAGCTTCTCATAGACAATAGGGTGTCATGTCACACTGGTGTCACACTCTTCAAACCAAACAAATAAAGATAATAGAATTTGTTGAGTTCTAGTGCTCGGAACGGAGCCTTAATTTCTCAAAAATGAAATCTTTCCCGAATCTAAAAATAAAGTTATCACAAATTAGGTTACTTTAACTTAATATTTAGCAAGTGATGTAAAGAATGTTAGATATTTCGAAGTTCGCATTATTCCAAGAGAAGTGAGCTCAATTCGAGATGGAATAAAAACAACTGGTAGAAGTTGACTGGTACTTAACTGGTAGAAAGGACTAAATAACTAAATTAAAGATATCATATTTGCCAAGCGATCAGGACCAACCTCGAATTGGGTCTCTAGAAATCATATCATTAGATGATCAGATCATCACTAATAGATAATATAAGACAAAACTAAGAACTAAAATATTTTGAAAGGAAATTCTTTACAACAAATGCTTAGATCTGATATCTTACGTTAGTTCCGTTATATGTTTGATAGTTTTAAAAATCATAAATGCCTCAGATCGGAAACCATATTTACGATATTATTATATTCTATATTCATGCTTTTAAGGTTGGCAGACTTACTAAATACATACTACATGCATATGTAAGAATAGAGTGTGTGTGTATGTGTGTCTTTCTTCAAAGATTTAACTGCTTGAAAAATAGTAAAATAAATTGTTACTTGTATAAACGTAAAGTTAGTATATAAAATCATTTTTAATTTTGAATTAAAATGCTTTAAATTTTATGAAAAGTCAGCAAAAGTATAATAAAAATCAAAAAAAAAAACAAATATCAAAACAAACCATCAGTATCCGAATACAATTTCAAAATATTTGTTTGTAATTAATTAGTACCTAATTGTACTCTTAAGGGTTGATTTGGGGACTAAATCTTGCCCAATTAAATGCTATATAGAGTACTCCGGTCCCTTCAAAGACTGCTCTCACAACCCTTCCCAAAAATTTGTACTGCTCATATGTGCCTGAAGAAAACAATTTATGGACATATGTACATACAGTAACTCACACTCAAAACCGGACAATGTGAAATTAACCATCGTATTGCATTTCCAATGGATGTAAAAACTAAATAGTAAAAAAATTTTATTATTTTCCATATTTGTATTTAATCTCCACCTATTTATGTAAAAAAAGTTTCCAATTTGTTTTTTTTTTTTTTTGTACAATAACATAAACGCAACATTTCATCTTTATTAATACTTTCTATGTGCTCACACTGAAAACCGGACACCAGTTTATTTACATCATAATTTGCTTATTAATACCAAAAAAAAGTAATTTAATAACGGGTATTTTTTCCGTTAGCATTAATGACGGCTTGAATGCGGCGTGGCATGCTTTCCACCACGTTTTTACAATATTCTGGATCGGTTCTTTCCCATTCTTCGAGTACAAATCTTTTTAGGTCTTGCAATTTTGGGGATGTCGCTGGGCCACTCTCATTTTTAAATTTGCCCATAAATGTTCAATAACACTCAAGTCGGGCGACTGAGGTGGGTTTTCAATGACTTCTTAGATCTAAGATGTAATCTAAGATCTACCTAGATCTATCTATCTATCTAGATAGATCTGAGATTTGTGTTTTTGATCATTATCCTGGTAAAATGAAAGAGTATCACTAATTCCCAATTTTTGAGTGCTGACTGGTAAAGTTTCTTTTAGAATTTCGATATATTTCGTAGAATTCATTAAGCCATCAATAACGTGAATAGTGCTGACGCCACCTGCAGACATGCAACCCCATATGGTAACAGATGCACTGTGTTTTACAATTTTTTGGTGACATTGGCGTCGTATTCTTTGTTTGACTTTCGTCATACAAAACGCTTTCCATCCGAACCAAATTTGATATATATAGATAACCAGATAAATATTTGATTCGGCCGTGAATAATACCTTTAAAAAATTAATATTACTAAAAACATCTGATAGATAACCTTGATATATGAAGTAACCGAAGACCAATACGAAGCATCTTTCTCAATATTTTGCTTTGCAAAATCAACCCTTTCCTTTTGATTTTTTTCGCTTATAAAAAGCTTTCGCCTGGCAGCACGACCATTAAAATTGTTGGCTCTGAATAAACGCCGGATGGTCCCTTCCCGCGCTAACCTTCACTTGTTATACTTCTTTGAGCTGTTTTTGAAGTTCAATCCCACATTTTTGGTGGTTTTCAGATATTTCTTTTAAGAGCGAACGTTCATCCCGACGTAATAACCTACGCCTATTGGACTGATCTTTTTTTTTATTAGTAATTCTGCCTTCTGTTTTGTATTTTTGAACAATATCGAAGACTGTAGATTTGCTTTTATAGACAATATTGGCAATTTGTCGAACTGAAAAACCCTTGGCGTAATTATTGATAATGATGTGCCCTTCTTCGACTGTACTTTGTTTCTTTTGAAGTCATGATGCGCGTTTTATGCACTTTCAATATAAACTAACAACATGACGACCAAAACTTCCAAATTTGCTTACACATTCCGCTAATTTTAAGTTAAATTTGGCTGTTCGACTTTGAGTGTGAGCACGAATAAGCTGTGCGTAAAAACTAATTGCTTTCTTGTTGTTGTTGATGAATTTATTAAAATTTCTCGATTATGTGTTTTCATACACAGGAGATTAGAGAGTAATATAAAATTGAGGAAAAACCAAAACGCACTACTACTCGGTTTATACATCAATTAAAAGTGCAGTACGATAGTAATTTTTACATTGTCCGGATTTAAGTGTGAGTCACTGTATGTATGTAGCAAACAACACTCCTGGAAATTTAATGCGAAAGGTCTGCCTTAATTTCAGCAAATAGTGTAATCATTAATGCAACAACACAATAAGTAGCAAATATTTCATCAAACGCTAGAAATTCAATAACCTCGGAAAACAACAACACGTATAAAATATATATACATTTGTGTGTGCGTGTGTGTGTTTGTGCAGAAAACGCAGTAGAAGTGGTAGGAGCCGACGGCTACGATTATTAGTCAACTAACGGCAGTTGCCAATTGCGCTGATCAGCCGAATAAAGAAAATTCAACTATAAACTGATTGCAGTAGTGAATTGATTGAGTAAATGAATGAATGGGCAACTAAGTGAGTGCGTGCGTAAATGATCAATGGCGACATAGGCCAGCAGAAAATCAATAACAACTATGGCGCTCAAACACGAGTAATAACTTACAGAGCAGGCACACTGCAGCGAAAAACAAAAACAATTCGAAGGAAATAACCGGCACAAGCAAACAGATATCTGCGCGCACATTAGTATGGATGTGTGTGAGTGTGTGTGACTGACAAATGTACAAAAACAGTTGTTGGTTCAAAAAGGCAAACAATGAATACAAAGCGAAATGGACATAATCAACTTACGTAATTTTGTTGTTTTTGCTGCTTATACACAGTGGAAATGTATAAACAAATTGATATCTATTTATAATTTTGTTGTGTACATACATACACACTTTCACATATATATATATATTTATACATATGTAGTACAGTACCAAATATGTCCATCTGCGTGCATTAAGCGCCTCCATACATAAATATACGCGTGTTCATCGTGCGGTGTTGTTGTTGTAACTACTTTTGATATAGTTTTCATTTTGTCGCTGTATTTATACGCTCGTTGCCATTTGCAGTACACATTGTTATTTAATTGCACTTTAGTTTCGTGCTTTGTGTTCAATCGCAATCACACACACACACACATACTTATTCACACACACTTACACTTACACACATATATTTATATATAGACAGATGTTCGCGAGTACAAAACGTCGTTGCTTGTTTTTAATTTAAATGTGTTTGCATAGAAGTTCCTCGACTTCTTATTATAATCTCGTTGCAAATGCATAATCACATGCAAATCGCTCGCATTGTTTCGACAAAAGTCAATGCTTTCTATTGTTTCTATTGTTGTAACTTTTTTTTATTATCACTATCGAATTTTTATACTCTCGAAACATGTTGCTGCAGAGTTGTTCACCTAACGGTTGTTTGTAACACCTAGAACTAAATGAGTTAGATATAGACATATACATATATATAAATGATCAGGATGAAAAGACGAGTTGAAATCCGAGTGACTGTCTGTCCGTCCGTCCGTGCAAGCGATAACTTGAGCAAAAATTAAAATATTTTGATGAAACTTGGTACACGTGTTCTTTGTCACCGTAAGACGATTGGTGTTGCAGATGGGCGTAATTGGACTTCTGCCACGCTCACAAAATGCCATTAATCGAAAACAGATAAACCGCTATAACTAAGCAGAAAATTAAGATATAAACGTGTTATTTGGTATAGAGGAACCTAGTTCGGCGAAGCATTTGTGGGCAAATTTTTTTGGAAAAGTGGGTATGTCCCCGCCCCAATACGTTTAATATATATATCTCTCAGCAAGCGTTAGAGCTATATCAATCAAACTTGCTCCGAGTAATATATATACTGAGAAAATGAGTGAAATCGGATAATAACCACGCCCATCTCCTATACAAAATTGTGTTGAAAACCACAGTGCGACAACTCGCTGAAGAAACACGTTAGAAGCATTAAATTTTGCAGCAAATATGATACGGAAGAGTTGTATAGGAATCCGCCTAAAGTTTTGGGGATGGGTCTTGGATCGCCCACTATTAGGAGAAATCCCATATCTCAAGAACGCCGATCCAACCGATGTCAACCAAATTTGTTATATGACATTATATTTGCATTCTTATATAACGCTATGAAAATGGACCAAATCGGATAAAAGCCACGCCTACTTCTATTATCACACAATTTTAAGTTTCATCTGATCGTTTCACTTTAAAGTAGATAAATCGAGCAGCAATTAAGATATGAAAATCAAACTTTGTACAAACAGTGCTTTCAAGATATGCCGTCTCATGCGTAAAAATAGACGTAATCTGATTATAACTTTTCAAGCCACCAGATACCCAATATTAGGACCTCAGCCTATCGGGCTTTTCATCGAAAATATCGGGAAACCTCTAAGATATTGTAATGAAATTGTGGGATTATCTTTCCATGATAATAGTGTGCTCTTTTATCAAATCGTGTGCTTCACATAGCTCTATATACCTAATATAAGGATTTTCAACCATCCTGTATACTTTATACCATATATAACGGTCAATATATGAGTTATCTCTTTGAAATTAAGAGGGCGTCTTTTTCTGATAATAGTGTGTCCATGTGCTTAAAATGGATAAAATCGAGTAAGCCGAAACCCTAGCCCCCATGTACCTAATATACGGATTTTCAACCTCTGGGTAGCCTTTATACCATCTATTTCGGTCAATATGTAGGATATCTTAGCAAAATTTAGCGAACATGTAATATCGGATAAGCCATAGTTTACTGCGGAAAATGTGTGAAATTGATCTACGAATTATCCCAGCTCCCATACACTGATGTAATGATTTTCGTTGTTCTAGAAGACTTTATGCCGAATATGTCGGTCACTGTGTGAGTTACCTTCACAAAATTGCCTAAAAACATGTTACCTTATATACTTGAATAATGAAAAGAGTTAATGTGATCAGTGGAGATCTTCCTCTATCCCAAAAATGCCCGATGTAAGAATTCCCGACTTTCCATCTGACTTTAAACCGTTTATGTTGGTCAATATGTGTGCTATTTTAATGAAATTAAGTGAATATGCTTTTTTAAACACAATGTGATTTCGCGTTAAATATGAATGAAACCGGTCTAGACTATGGTCTAAGCCCCATATTCCTAATATAATGATTTCCTTTTCTCTGGTTGAATTTTTCCTTATGTATCTAATATTTTCAATTAAGCCACTTTGGTTGAGTTTATATAGCATATATCTCTTTTGAGTTAATTTGATAGATTTTAATATAACTATCTTTGACACGAAGCAAAATATAGCAACGAAAGTATATGAGTCTGTGGCCTGTAATATAAGTTAATAAGATACCAAATATGATTGCAATCCATTGACAGTTTCTTCGAATAATGAATGTTGAATTCTTCCGCAACTTTTTTTAATTTAACGTTATGTCAGCATCTGAAAAGATTTCCCTGCGTCTGATCCTTGCACATTGCGAGACTATAAAATGTTCGGTTACACCCGAACTTAGCTCTTTCTTACTTGTTCCAATTGTTGTTACTAATTTCCAACACGTTTTGTTTTGCTCTTGGGTCTCTTATGAAATTATTTGGATTCGGTTTTTTTTCAAAATATTAAGTATATCAACAACACTTATTCTTTATATTCTTTATATTTTGAGTAACCTTTGAACAGTCGGCTGGATTTTATGAAAAATAATGGAATACATCAAAGAAGAAGTACTTAAAAATTAGTTTTAAAAATATCATCATAACTTTTCCTTTCCAAATAGAATAACTGCCTCAACTCATCAACCTTTGAAAGTGATGAATGGAACAAATTAATGGTATAAACGCAATAGACTGGCATAATCAAGTAGAGATAAAAGCAGGTAGTTATACCAAATTAATGAGACATGTATAAGACATGACAATTTAATGACATATTCCCTTGTGTTACATACAACGGCATATGCTATACATCACATAAATGCTATCATATGTAAAGTTTTTAGAAGAAAGCTCAGATATTGGAAATGGATTTAAAATCAGCTTAGTTTTCCACAGCCGCTTCATTTATTATAGAATTTCTTATAAATATAAATAGTAGTAAATCCCTTTTTAACATTTACTGCAAAAAAAGAGAAACCCTCAATAAGTCGTAACCCAACTCATTTTTCTCCATTTTGTGTTAATTTTCATTAGACTCAACTTCCGTGGGACGGTAAATCGTATGCATACATACATATGTTGTATTCAGAGATGAGCACTTATTGTTTGTCATCATACCACAGATGCGGTTGTTAATAATAACTTAAAGAAAGGAAAACTGAAAGCATTTGTATTAATTATTTGTATTGTGTTTTTTATTTTTTTTAGTACGAAAATTGGGCTTGTTGATTTTATTAACTTTAATTGATTGGTAAATATTCTTCTGGACATATAAATTTGGAAAATGAGACAGTTTCTATGCAAATATTTCAAAACTCGTCTTTTGGCAGAAAGCATTCATTGTTGAATGGCCCTCAACAATAATTTAAAAATACAATTGTTGCTGGAATAACAGTTACTGTTGTTATCGACTGTCCAAAACAATACCCTTGCGGGTCGGGGATAAGAATAACCCGCTGTAAGGCATGCCTGTCGAGGCGACTAAAATCCATAAACCGCACTGCATTTGAAATAGACTTTACTCTAAAATAGGCTTAGTCATGTCAGAAAATAGTGCTATAATACTTAGCTTTAAGTGAGTTTATAACACTTTAAATGTATTATGCAAACACTTAAAGAGGCATTTGAGTTCAAGCTACAAATGCCACCAGCCTGAGTTGAATGGGGAACTCTATTGAAAGTAGTCACGGCTACGAGGTCTTACCGGAGACTTTATTCTGGTACCACGGGGAGCAGGAGGCCGTTGGAGTTCGCTCCAGCCTGCCAGTGCGGTAGGCTCTTCGGGGAGTATCGTGGTGGCTGTGGCTTAATACCTGAATACGGGTACCGAGTTACATTGCAACCGGGTGTCGTAGCCAAAGTACGGCAGAGGTTTCAGATGGCCCTCGAGCTCTACCAAGGTGGTTATTGTGTCCATTTCCACAATGCCGATCGGTACCGTTTGGTTTTAGCAAAAAGCTATCACTGACGGAGCGCTGATCAACGCATTGTATTAATCCGTTGTGTTTTTGAACACCGTGGAGTCGGGCTGTACAAACGCCAGGTACCCACGTAAAGCACATCGTTCAATGTCCAAAACATTACTTAACTAACCTGCTTACATTGGATCAAGTTAGTGTGCTCTTAAACCTCTAGATTAAAGTAGATTTATTAAATATTTTATATATTTCGAAAGAAACATAATAAACATTTGTTGACCGAATCATATTTTATATTAATGTATATATATATATAAAATATATTAATCATATTAACATAATCATATTAATAATCGTATCAAATGGGACTACATTTTTATGAACTTTCTTCAAGTTAGTGGCCTAACCTTATAAACGAGGTGCGACTGAACAGTTCGAAGCCAATATTTGGTGCATAAGAGGTCGGTTATCCTGGAAAATTTGTGCAAAATTGCACCTTCAGATTGGTTCCCATATACCTATAAAGCCGAAGTTCTGTTCAAATACCAATTCCTATATTAGTATAGTAGTAGTATTCCTATATTAGTATAATACTATTCCTATACTACTAAATTCAAATACTAATGTTAAAAAATTTTTCGTGTTTTATGTAAAATAAAATTCCAAACCCCTGACAAAACACTCTTTACATATGAAAGAGAATAAGTTATTGTTAGGCTCACAATTTACATTGTCTTCACTGTCGTATAATCAGGTAAAATCTTAATTAAATGATTTAAATAAGTAGATAATGTGTCTTTTCATTATTTTATTTGTCCCACTTGAAAATATAAGACTCTTAAACATCGTAAAGATTAGAATCGCTTATTTCAGTTCCTTCGATATATTTACCTAGATTAAATTTTATCAGAAAACTTTCAAACAAAATTCAGTTTTGTTGCATTAATTTAGGCATATTTCACTACCGTGAAGTTTGTTTATTATTTTTGAAGTTATAAAGTCACGATATCAGTTATTGGCCTGCCTTCCATGATCGTTAAATACATATGTCTTTATTATGTATGTACTTGGTATGTATGTAAGTATTAGTAATACACATATTGTCGTTTTTGAATGCGTAAGACGTGCTGCGTTGTCTTTGGTGTCATCGTTTCACCTTTTTGCAACGACTCTTGGGAGAGCCAATTCAATGTCGTGGCGAAAGGCTAATACTTTCTAGATTGCGCATTGTCATTGTAATCTTCTTCATTGTTGTTCACAACATTTTAACATAGAAAGCCTGTGAATGACGCAGCTATTACTCTTTGGCTGATAACCGCGAGGAATTTACATACATACATATTGCAGTATTTACGATTATTTTTATTCCCCTAAAAAGAAAAAAAAACTTTTTAACGCAACTGGAAGCGAATTTACGAAAAATGAGAGCGAAAATAGTATAACATAATAGTAAAAGTTATGGACACTAAATTAACTACAATACATTTTAAAACACATATAAAACATTGATTACTGCTAGAGATTTAGGTAAACTCACTTATAACGCCAATATCGAAACTTAACTATTGCGCTTCTTCGCAGTTTTATTATACTCTCGCAACATGTTGCAACAGGGTATATTAGTTTTGTTCACCTAACGGTTGTCCGTCCGCCCGTGCAAGCGATAACTTGAATAAAAATTGAGATATCTTGATGAAACTTGGTATACTTCTCCTTTGTCACTATAAGATGAGTATCGCAGATGGGCGTAATCGGAATACTGCCACACCAACAAAATGCCGTTAATCGAAAACAGATAAAGTGCTATAACTTAGCAGTAAATTAAGATAGAAATGTGTTATTTGGAATGGAGGATCCTAGTTGGGCGGGGCATCTGTGGGTAAAAAATTTTGTAAAAGTGGGTATGGCCCCGCCTCCCAATAAGCTATATCATTCAAAGTTCCTCAAAACAAGTTTTACTAGAATGCCCTCGTATGCTGAGAAAATAAGTGAAATCGGATAATTACCACGCCCACCTCCCATACAAAGGAAGTGTTGAAAACTACTAAAAGTCCGTTAACTTGCTAAAGAAACACGTCACAAACATTTAATCTTACTGCAAATATGGTAAGGAAGGGCTGAATAGGAGTCCGTGTAAAATTTGAACAATGGGTGTAGTACAGCCCACTATTAAGGGAAATCCCATATCTCAAGAACGCCTTAACCAAATTCAACCAAATTTGGTACATGGCATTATATTTGCATCTTTATGTATGTTTGTGAAAATGGGTGAAATTGGATAGCAACCACGCCTACTTCTCATATAACACAATTTTAAATTTAATCTAATTTTTTCACTTTAAGGTAGATAAATGGAGCAGCAATTAAGATAATAGAATGAAACTTTGTACAAATAGTTAATTTGGTAAAGTTTAAAATAAATATCTCAGATACGGAGCTAAATATAGCAATAAAACTCTGTCAGGCTATGACCTGTAATATAAGTTAATAAGATACCAAATATGATTGGAGTCCATTTAAGGTTTCGTCGAATAATGGATGTTGAATTCTTACGCAACAATTTTTAATATAGAGTTTTGCCAGCACCTGAAAACACCAGCACCTTCTTTGAGCCTTGCATATTGCGGGAGAATAAAATGTTCGGTTACACCGAACTTACGCTTTCCTTACTTGTTATTGTTTTATCAACGTTCTTGGTTTTTGGGCATTTTAAAAGAGTAGAATTGCTTACTCTGTTTGTAAATAATTTACTCATTCATTCTGAACATGTCGATTTAGTCCATCGGATTTAGCACTGACTGCAGAATAACTTTATGGTTCTATGTTCATATTATCTTAATATAATATATATCTCATTCTTACTTTATTATTTATTTATGGGACTTAGAATAATCGTTCTCGCTTATTGGTTTTATCGAAAACAATAGAAAATGTATCCTTAGTGTTAGAGCCTCCAATCCGTCAATTACACAATCCATCAGGCAACAGTGGATAATTTTTAGTACATTTTTACCACATTCATCTAAGGAACCCATATTTGTGAAAAAGTCAATAAAATTTTTCTATGGACGCTTTTAGTTTTCCTTTGATCAATTTAATATTAGCAAAGAGTTTCCACAAAGCTGTTAAAACAAATTAAGAATCGCTTAAATATCTTATTAAGATATGTGCAAGTTTTCAATCTAATACTACATATTTCTTACAGTATTCATAGTCATGCCAGTTTTCGTTGATAACATGAAGCAACATATAAGTTCATTGAAAAAAGCTAGTGAATTCGAAAAAACCTCTTATGTTGCCAAAGTTCTTTATTACGTCAAGGAAGTAAATTTTTGTCGTCTTAAAATAAATATAATTGTGGTGAAAATTTTCCGAATTGTATTCCGAATTGTAATTCGTATGTATTGATAATCATCCAACCTTAGTTAGCAACTACAAGCAACTATAGTTCATAGTATATCTGACCAACTATACTTCTGTACTGTTTCAGCGATTCGTTATATTCTGTAGAGATACGTTATCGACTGTCTCAAGGTTTCCAATAGTAATCTACCACCTCTGTCAAATGAGCATATGTATGTATCTCTGAAAATACTATATGAACCAACCTTTTGTATAAATTTCATAATAAAGATATTTGTTTTGAAATAAGAATTGAAAACAAATTCTCAGATGAACCTTCCAATGGATTTTATATTTACGCATTTGGCGATTGCCTCTAAAAAATGTTGGTAATGTGAATATTGTGGTGTACATATGTATATGAATGTTTTAAACTTGATTTGAAAGTGTACGGTCGCGTTTAAGATAAAAGATTTTGAAATTCTGAAAACTAAAATTATTAGAGGAATATAAAAAATTTAAATTGCAAACAATAAATGTGCCATAATTTTTTTCAAAAATGCGCAAATTGAGCTGAGTAAACACAAGCACAGAGCAGAAACAATAATAAATACTATGTAACTGTACATAAATACAAACATTTACATACATATATATTCTGCCAAAAACAAGATAAAAGTTTCTAACGTGATATTTTGTACCTTACATCGACCTCTCACTGACATTCTCGGTTTCAGGGGAACATCGCATTCACTCGTTGAAAGAACACTCTTCCGCTCTCGCTCTAGCGAGAACAGAAGAGAACAGTAGGCGTAATACGCCAATTTTCGTGTGCATATAAAGAGTACTCGCTAAAATAACATTTCCGAGGCCAGTTTGTACACATTAATTTTATTACTTATTTGATTGTTTGTTTACGAAAGTCTTCTCTACTTGCTTTGAAATTTTTGCGAAAAGCGAAATACCGAAACACAGACTCCTTCAGTTAATCTCATTATTGTTTTGTTGTTGTGGCAGTGTCTCTCTTCTGCTCACACAGAGATACGTAAGTGTATCTAGATATTGTACTTAACCTACTATGCATTGATGATTCCCTGTGCCACTATGGATATTCGTTGTTGCAGGTAACTTGTTGCTTCCAACAAAAATTATCGCTTCATTGTAAGGCAAACAAGCAACTAAACAACCAACCGACCTAGCAATGAAGCGTAAGATTGTCGCATGCGACTTGTGACTTTTGAAAGCTTGCAACTTTTTGCGGCAACATGGTAACTAGATACGAGGGTACATACAGATGTTGGTGATTATGTGGGCATGTGTAGTGGGTGTTTCGAATGCAAGAACAGACAGAATGAAATGGAAGATGGTTTTAAATTCTTAAGTTTTGTAGTTAAAATTATGATTTTTTATATAAACGCAAAGCAAAAAAGAGAAAATTTCTGACACTTGTTCGAATATGATCGTGACAGGAACACACTGCTCATATAATTTTCACACCAGCCTTCATCTGTCTAACCATGCTTTCGTTTGGTCAACCTTGTATTCGAGTATGTTTTTCTTTCGTCGCCGGCCATCAACTACTGGCAATTTGAAAGTTGCCCGTTGTTCGGTGTTGCTTCTTTGTACTTCATTAAGATATTTTTGTTGTTGCGATTTTGTTGAAATTGTTTGAGCGCACACTTCCAACATACATCGTTGACTTTTCCTTCGATGTGACAACCCAGCTGGGAAGCTTGTACGAATAAAAATTACACATACTCGAACATACATAATATGTTTGTGCAGAAATCTACGTTATTCCTAGTTGTTGAATTCATGCTGATCAGCCCCGTGATGTAATGGATTCCTAACGCTTCCATGAAGAGAAAGATCTTTAGTGGAGATTAGCTGTTAGACAGGTTTAACAGGTTTAACAGTTCAGTATATAAACCCTAGAAGGAAATGACTTAGAACTGTACTCTTAGCCGTAAACTATGAGTTATATGAAGGGTTGTTTAGTAAATAGTGGCGTTGGGATTTCATACTTAGTCTTCAGGGCCGATTTGCAGCAGCCTGAATCATACTTTCGCCGACTTCGAAACCGCAAGAAAAGTAGAATTTGCTGTTGTTGCGGACTATTTTAGATTGAGAATCAGTCTGGATAAATACAATTTCGCAACATACTTATTTGACTCTAACTTTAATATAAATTATTTTAACTCATAGACCTTGTATTTGAGCTAACCCGACTGATCTTTTTCGAGTTGTTGCAAATGTGCAACTTTTTTCTATACGCTATCAAAATATTCAAACTTGAAAGATACTGCCTGCGTTTGTCGAACTTAAAATGTATTTTAACAGCCAATTAAATGGGCTGCGAAAAACTTCCAGCTTGCAACTTTAATAAACTCACATACTTCATTGAAAAATATGACGGTATGCACACATGCAGACGTGGCCTATTTTCAAAGCGTCTCTACCTGTCTGACAGCTATGCCATTGGAATGATGGAGGGTCACGTTGGGGCCGCATAACTGCGGTTGTGGCTGAGCCGAACGTGTCGCTATGTTGGCAAGAAGTTTTTTCGTAGTTTCATTGACTTCAGCGACATACTATTTCCTTCGCCGCTACGTGTCTATCCCGAGATTCCCTACAACACTATTAGTATCATATGTGTTTGTCGTCATTGTATTATTTTTATTTTTCCACCCAACGGGTTTGACTAGAATAATTTATAATTTTCTTGCCCAACTATTGTTCGCCCAGCTGCAGTGCGCGTTAAATTTTTAAGTAAACTATTCGTAGTTTCATTGTTGTGGAAATTTTCTCTTTTGCAGTCCACAAGAGTTTATGACCCATGGTCCCGTATGTGTGGCTTGTCATAAATCACGTCGCGCTTTTGACAAATTCTTTATCAAAACGAAAATTCGCTTTAATTATACTTCAAGTTTTTTTTCTTAAGTGCATGTCTTTAAGTACATATGACAGGCATGAAAGTGAGTACAAGTTGCAAATATATATATGTAAAAACATACATTTTATGTCGTGTCATTCTTATAATCTCGGAACATGTTGCACAGAGTATAATAGTTTTAGCAACAGTTGCTTGTAACACCTGAAACTAATCGATATAGATATGGAGTAATATACATATGTTACAATGATTAGGATGACGAGACTAGTTGAATTTCGGATGTCTGTCTTGATGAAACTTTGTACACGTGTTCCTTGGCCCCATGACAAAGTACGCATTGTAGATCGGAATCGGATTATTGCCACGACCACAAAATGCTGTTAATCATAAGGGCTATAACTAAGTTACAAATTAAGATATGGAAATGTTATTTGGTACTACAGATATATTACGCATACATATAGCTAACAGTTTTTTAGGTTCCCCTCATACAGTGTGAAAATGGATGAAATCTGATAAAAACCACGCCCACTCCCCATATAACGATTATGTTGAATCCCACTAAAAAAGTGTTAACTTGCTGAAGAAACACGTCGGGAACATTTCGTCACACAATAAAAATAACACGAAAGGAATGCTTAGGAATCCGTGTTAAATTTTGACAGTGGGTGTGGAGTAGGTGGGCAAGAGAATTTCCATATCTCAGGAAACGTTATACTAATTTGAACTAAACTTGGTATATGGTATTATATTTGCATCCTTATGTCATAGTCTGAAAATGGGTGAAATCGGGGTACAACCACGCCTACTTCCCATATAACATTAATAATTAATACTTTCATCTGATCTTTCACTTTATAGTATATAAATCTAGCCCCAATTAAGCTATTGGAATGAAACTTTGTACAAAGAGTGCCTTCCAGATATGCCTTCTTATGCGCAAAAATGGTCGAAAACTGCATATAAATTTTCAAGCCCCCATGTACCCAATATAAAGACTAGTTAGTTTCGCGCTAAATACGAATGAATCGTTCTAGACCTTGGTATAAACCGCTTATTCTTAATACAATGATTTTCGTTTCTCTGGTTGATTTTTTACATATACCCAACATGTTTGATTAAGCTATTTTGGATGAGTTTATATAGCATACATCATTTGTGTTAACGTGTTGATTTGGTAGATTTTAATATAAATATCCGGACATGGAGCAAAATATACCAATAAACGTATGTGTGCCTATGACATGTAATATAAGTTAATAGGTTAATAAGATACCAAATATGATTGCAATCCATTGACAATTTCTTCGAGTAATGAATGTTGAATTCTTCCGTAACATTTTTAAATATAAAGTTATGCCAGCACCTGAAAACACTTCCCCACCTCTGATCCTTGCACATAGCGAGAATATAAAATGTCCGGTTACACCCGAACTTCGCCCTTCCTTACATGTTAATATAATGAACTGTGGGGTAGTTATAAGAAGTAATGCAAAACATGGACGGGCAAGAAGAGTAAGTAGAGAAGGTTAAGGAATAGTACACGAGTGTAAAATATTAATTATGAGAAGTTCTCTTTAAATAAAAGAACGATGAAACGATTATGAATAAGTTCATAACATTAAAATTTCATTAATGTAACTTGATCCCAACTAAATACAAATAATTGCAGATACAGGTCGGATACCTTTTGTTACTTTCTTAAGTAACTGTGCAAATAGCCCAAGATCCTTATTAGATTTTTAACTCAAAGAGTGTATTATTTCTATTTTGTTAAAGTGGTTCTTCATAACTTTCAAACAGTAGCAAATATTTAATGGATAACTGTCAGGATATAACAAAGCTTTCCATTGTTCCAAAATTATTTGAAGTAATTA
Source organism: Bactrocera minax (assembly GCA_021498325.1). Classification (NCBI taxonomy): domain Eukaryota; kingdom Metazoa; phylum Arthropoda; class Insecta; order Diptera; family Tephritidae; genus Bactrocera; species Bactrocera minax. The sequence goes on along the minus strand of JAKEEE010000045.1, from coordinate 1,119,871 downwards.
TCACAAATCAATGCACACATTCGATCTCCTCTATTTTTTTGAATGTCGGAAAGCTTAGGAAAATCGGTGATTAGTAATGTACTTGAGTTTATTTCTTGCATCTTAAACACGTTTGGTAAAAGATGACGATTTCTCTTAAGCGTTTTACGAAGTACGTCATTACTCATTCAAAAGTGTGATCTGCTTGGTTTTCAAACCTTTTTCTACAAGGTTTCTCTCAATACCAGTACTTCCCATGTAGTAGATATATCTCTTCAGATTTCACTGTTGCTTTTTCAGGGGACTTTTAATGTTGCCTCCTAGACTTGGTTCTATTCTAACTTTTTATGTAATTTTTACTGTAATAAGATTTTCAAACATTTTAACATGGTTTGGAGTTTTAATGCAAACTTCCTCCTTATGCTAGGCGCCCGAAGATTATTATTATATAATGTTTAAACGTCTTATTTCTGAAGTTAGATTTAACGTTCCCTCTAGTGTCAAAGGACTAAGAGACAAGCCTTGAATACTTGTAAACAAATTTGGGATTATACATATGTATGATGTTTGTGACAGGATTTCAACTATCGCTTTAGTGCATTTCTTGTACTTGTTTGATTCACTTTAATTGATTACTAGTTTAAATTAGCTTTAAATTACTATTATGTCTGCATAATCGGCTGATGAGTTTCCTTCAGTAGCCTAACATTTTTAAATCTTCACACTTAACAAATCCGGCCTGTTAAAAATTAATTATAATGTTTTTTTGAAGCCTGTTTTGATAATTTTCTTAATTAAGTTTTAACACTTTTGCTTTCGTTCTACATATCCAGTCAGTAAGGGAGCAGTTTGAACCTACGCCACTGCAGCACAGCCTATTTTTCGACATTCCAGTCGCAGGAACTTCTCTTACTTCGATTTTGTATATGTATATTAATATAGGTTATTGAAATTCGATTAATAAATAATTCCGAAGAAAGTATTATGTCATTGAAGTAAAAATATTCATAGCCATTAAATTTTACAACCATATGAGAAATTTCCCGTAATATCCGCAAATAGCCTTCAAATACCTTTCATTCCATTTCTAAACGATTTTCTTCACAATTACCTTAATGCAACACTAACTTGCGCAATCACTTAGAACAACTGAAAAGCAAGTAAATACACTTGTTCGCACGTATGTACATACATATGTACTTATGAGTATGTAAGTATGTTCGAGTACACCCGATTTTACATGCCTATTGAATCACTTTATACGTCGTGCTAATTTTCCAATGGAGTAAATGAGCGGATGATTGAAGCGGTAACTGTGTGACCAAATGCTTTTACATGTGTTTGTGTATGTGTGTAAAGCATTTGCAAAGCAAAGCGAAAGTGTAAATTAATTCATTATTATTGTATAATATTTGGCTGCCAATCGGTTGTCTCACTTCCATCACGTTTGTTTTAGTTTTTGTTTTTGTTTCGTAAACGCAGACATACCTCAATGTGCGCCACATGTGGCTAGGCCCAGTAATGAAACAAGCATTCCACTCTTAACGGATTCTGGTGGTTGACGCTGGCGGTTAGCGGTTGGCGTCGGGCGGCTGCGGCAGACAGACACCTCACAAATAAACAAACACACGCTAAGTTTAGAATTCGACTCTACTTGTAAACAAAGAATTGTGTAAGACGGCAACAAATAGCGCCGATGAAGACGCCGTAGAAGTAACAACAACGCAATAAAAACAAATATCAACAACAACAGACGAATAAACATTTGCATGCGAAGCTATTAAAATTTAACATAAACAAGAATTTTACAGAAAAATTAAAAAAATCGTGTTGTTGGAAAAACTGAAAACTTTGCATCGAAGCGTTTCCAGTGAATTTTCGGAGGCTTTTCGGGCGTTGCTTTGGGTTTTATACGAAACAGTATGAATTGATTGTGCGAGACAGCGAGAAGTTACCGAGAATTTACGTGCACGAAATCAGAGCAGCAACAAAAATGTTGGGCGTTTTTTAATCACCCGTGAGTCGAATTAGATTTTTAACTTTCCGTATTGTTGAGTAGAAATTAAAAACAAAGAAGTAAGAGATTATTTTAAGCAAATAACGAAACAAATACGAAACGAAACACAATTCCCATTCAAACAATAATTATTGTTAGCCGCAGTAATACAAAGAACGTCAAAATGTCAAAATTTGCGGGAATACTTTTTTTTATAATTTAATAATTTTAATAATTATTTTAATAATTTTAGAAATGATGCAATTTTAACAACAAATATTCATATTTTTTTTTTAATCGTATTTTGGGTTTTTAAAGCAATTAAAATTGTTTTGAACTTGAAAAAATTTGGATAAAATTTGCTATTTGAAAAAAAAATTAAATGGTTTTAATTCTAGCAGTTTGCTTTTGTTTTTTAATATTATGTCCTAAAATAAAACGGTATTTTAAGTTTAAAGAAAAAAGTAACACTGATTTGAGCGTGCGAATATTCTTCGGTGGGTGATGATTCAGAATCTACTTATGGAAATAAAAATTTGAAGAAACGTTGTCATTCGGTAGGCATTTTCAAACTTTTCAGTGGGTTAGAAAAAATTAAAATTCATTAGCCAAGTGAAAGTGGTCTTAAAATGTCTTGTGTCTCTCATTTGTTGGTTAATATTAATGGCACATAGTCATAATCTAACGTTAAAGCATAATTTAGTTCGTGGAGGACTGAACTGAAAAATTAAATATTATTTTTAAGTCATCATATTTTAAGTCATCTATATATTTTTATTTTCTTTTTTCAAATTAAAAAAGCATATTAAGATATGAAATGGGCAATAATTGATTCAAAGTAGCAATGTTCATTATAAAAAATTTACAATTATTTGACTATAGTTAACTAAGTTTACATTTGAAGAGTGGCGAATAAAAGAAAGTACTGGTATAATAGCGGTTATGCCATACATACATAAATTTATCAGTTTATAACATACAGTTATTTCATATTTGAGCTATTCACATTAATAAAAACTAGTCTAAAATCTGTAAATATAAATTGACAGCATTGAAAAAATCGGTTATACCACTTTAATGAGGAATCCGCATATTCTATCGTATCGAATTCAATTCGCTAACCCTGTTGTTGCTTTTTTTTAAAGTCTTGGCGCTGCTTTCCATGACATGTGTTTGAAAAGAGCATTGAGTTCAAACACGGCAATCAGAAAAGCGATAAATCGAAAATGGCTTTTGACATTGTATTAACTTGTTGAGTATCGACTTTTCGTCGCTCTAAGGTTGGAGCGGACGAATAAGTTAGGTAAATATAAGTTTTAGTTGAGGTATGTTCTAACTTATTTGTAGATGAGGTTACATTTACTAAGTCTAGTTTTAAATAAGTTGAAATTTTAAACGAAATGAATACATTATTTTACTGATGTAAATCTTGCCATTACATACAATTAAAACTAATTTCGCTTTAAACCATGTTTAAGTTCTTGAGTATTTCCTTCTAATGTAATTAAATTTTTATATAAAATTAAAGCGTTTGAAATTAACTGTTTACTCAGTCTACCTTAATCGCAAGAAGGGTTCGAACTGATTTTAAGATTCTAAGCTGATTAATGAATTAAAATGTAATTATTTTCCTTTTGAAAGCAGATCTTTATAGAAGGTCTGAAATAATTTATTATTAAATATGCAATACCAATTAAGTTTTGAATTAATATTTTCCAACTGTTTCAGTTTTTATTTAATTTTTTTTTTTGTTTTTGTTATATTCTATCTTTCCTTGGCTTTACTTTTATTATGAAATTGTAGTTACGTTTAGCAAATAATGAGAGAGCTACCTTTCTGATCAATATTGAGACATTTTTTTGTTCAGTATACATATGTATATTAAGAGCTTAATCACACTGGGGACCCTTGATTGACCCTTAAATAAGGTAAGGTGTTTGAAATATTCCGAAGTCCCATATATATATGTATATTTACTATACTTTCCAAATCATTATTATTATAAGTATTAAAAGAATAACAAGCCTTTGGATTAATTTAACGAACACGCTTCTCTGTATGTAAACGTCAGCACTGGCAAGATAAGCATATTTGTTACTGAGCTTACGTCTCTATTGAGTGAAATGCCAGATATATACATACATATGTATGCTTACATAACAATAAAAGCGGCGCCAACGTCTTGCATGACACCCACACGGGCAAAGAATTCCCATTCATAAGAGCACACAGTGGCTTCTTTATTGTTTTATTTGAGTGGCCATTTTTTCGCAATGGAGCCAATTTCATCCCGGGACCCATAAAACGGCGAAAGTGACGAAGCAATTGCCAGACACCAACCCCATTAGCATTTATTCATTTAACCATATGGTTGTACGTATATGCATTTGCAGGCACACTCAGGCACTCACTTGCGCCACAGATGTGTATGAGTCAGTTCACTGAATTGCGCACAGTCGTCGGTACAGCTGCACCCACGCACACTGAAGTGACTAATGCCGTTTTAACTGTCTGGCTACAGCTGCAGCTCCGCCGTGGTGAGTACAGCTGCAGTTAGGCATGCAAATTCTGCAGGAGCCGAAAATCGGGTCAAGGCTGCTGCCCGTCCAACCACCTATACACACAGACACTGGCGGATTTCACAACAACTTCCGCCCACCTAACGGCATTGATTGATTGCAAATCGATGTGCTCCGTATGCGCCACGCCAAGCCCGGATGATTGCATCATACCAGTATGGAAGTGTGCTCGGGTGCATAGCTGCAACGTGCAACGAGTCGTAAACACTTTCGTCCAGCTTGCACTGGCACTGGATTAACGTTGCATGAGTACTCGGACATATTAGCTTCATTTGTTTTATCAGCCATGCTGACGCGCGCGTACACTCAGAGTTGCAGTGCTACCAACTACGGCAAAAGAAGCTGCCCTGACATCGCCTTGTTGCAGTCCGACGTTTGCATTGCGGTCACTGCAATAAACAGAGTTGTATAACTTCTGTGTTTGCTATTTGGATGGAAGCTTCGACACACGCGTATACAAATCACACACACGCATAAGGATACATCGAAGCACACAGAGCCGACTGCGAGACGTATGGGAGAGGATGCCCGATGCTGCAAGAAAAGTGAATGGTGCACAGTAGTGTTGTTTGTAGTTGTTAGTGTCAAAAAAAATTACTTGTCTTCCAAGTAAATGTTAAATGCCGACTTAGATGTTTTTTGAGATTATGAGGATAAAATCTACCTTTTGAATAGTAAAATTAGGTTAGAGTTTACTATTCCGTATTTCCTAATAACTCATACACGTATTTCCTCAACAACTGTGGGGACAAAGGCTTCTCATCTGCTGAGTCCCTGCGAATTATCATTTATTTAACACTGAAAGAGGTTGTGGAATATAAACGGCGTCTTTTTCTGACCTCTCGACGTTAATAATATTATGTTCACTTTATCTTAATTGAGAGATCTTAGTTTATGCATAAACTAAATAATTTAGCCATGTAAGATTTGTTAATAAAACAATAATAAGGTACTTAATTTTTTCGAAATCAATAACCAAATTAAAAATAAATTGTGTCGGTTTCAAGTTTCGAGTCGGAAATAAGCGCCACCTTATTTTCCACCAGCTGTCAGGCAACATTAGATAATTTAAATCACATACCTTACCACGTTGTAATTTCGACATTGCACTGTTCTGGGAAAGGTTTTCATGTTTATGTACACACCAAAAGGCATTTCATAGTTTTTTCTTTTTAAAGAACTGATCACCACTGATTTGACAACCTGCTTCCCAAAACTTTTCGTATAATAATTGTAAGTCTGAAAAGTATTTTAGTATAGAGGTTAGAAGCATACTAATTGGATCCACTGTAAACCAGTTACTTTAGAAAGGTTTAGGTCAGTCGATACCTTTAATAAATGTTATTTAAGTAAAAAATTGTGTACTTTGAAGTACTATTGAATGCAACTTTATAATATATAGTTGTTTTCTGAATTTGAAATATTTGCTTAAAAACAACGTGCTTTTCCTTTTTTATCTTCAGAAGCTTATTTTATCTTCTAACTAAAAATTAAATAAAAGAAGCGAAATTGTAAAAAAATTAAACAAAATTTCTAATATCAACGTTTTAGTTTTCCTTTGATAAAATTAATATTAACTTGAAGTTACCAGCTTTCAAATTGAATTAAATATGGCAAATATGAACGTACTTGATTTATGGAGATAGCTTATCATAAACTGAGTATTTTACATAACAGTGTGAACATTCCTTAAAACATGTGCTGATATCTGATATAATTTTCACTTACATTCCTAGTTTAAATATAAAACTTTGAAGGAGATGGTAGTTTCCCTAAGTTCCTAAGTTAAAATTGTTGCATTTACTTGCAGTCATGAGTTAATAATATTGAGCTTGCTCATACTCTCGAAAGGATATTTCTATGAAAAAATTTTTTATATTTCCTAAACTTTAATTCTTCTTTAAGTCTTCGCCATTCCTCAAATCCACTGTATTTATTTAGGTGCGTGTTATATGGTCTTCCTTGCAATCTTTATTTATAGAAGCTCTTAAACACACGCAATACAAGCCAAGTAATTAAATATCCAAAAATAAAGTGTAAATACGTGACAATAAAATTTAAGCACACAAAAAAAAACACACTAATGAATGAATGACAGCATAATAGTTTGAACTCAGCAGGAAGCTGCACCGGTCTGCAAAGCGCCTAAGAGGCGATAGACGTTTATTTACAAACTCACAACTATTTGAAATGTAGCTTCAGCAAGTCATCCAAAGGTGCATGCAACCAAATGGCGCTGACAGCGGCTGCTGTGATGATGTTGAAATATTTATAAGCGCATAGCTACATATACCAAATATTGTATTAAATAATACTCGTTACTTAGTTGTGCTCACATGCCTCACTCTTGCGGGCACTTTATTGCTAGTTGCTAGCTGGCGTGTCGTGTGGCGTGTCATCATCAATCTTTGCAAATCCGTGTGTGCGTGTGTAATTATAGTGTCCGGAAATGTGAAATAGGAAATCGGAAGTGAGAAATTGAAAAATTGAAAAATGCATTTTTAATTAGCGAAGGGTGATGCGTTGGGACAGTTTTTTTAATTCTAAATCTGTGGCAACCATATCAACGCCTCTTATTAGCTCCCTGGAGTCGATTAATAATAAAACTTATGGAATGCTTAGTGTTGTTATTGTCTAATAAAACCTTTCTTCTTTGTTTGACATTTATGATTCTTCGGCGACGGTCTTTAGATTTCTTTGTTATTTATCATTCTCGGTTGTCACCTTTAAAAGACGTGTACTCCTTGTATGTTTTGATCTCGAGTCAAGCGTTTTGTACGCTCATATCAAAAACACATGAAGAAGCGAATGATGTGTTTAAAAGTCTCAACCCTTGGTAGGTCAGAAAAACCTTTTATAATCGCAATTTATTTCTATTGAAAAATCGTTCAATCTTGAAATCGGCTATTTAATATTAACATACTCTAAATAAAGACTTTGAAATTAAAATTGTATTCTCGAGATTCAAGTAGTGCAGGCAATGTGCGATTAGTTTGTAGAAATGGGTAGGTCCGACCAAAGCCCGATCGAAGGAGGCGCACTTGGGTCATCATTAAGTTTATTGTGCATTGAAGTGAGAGCCAACTGAGCACCACTCAACCATTTTCAGCATTTGATAAAATTTCTGAGTTATTCGCCGTAGCTGCTCAATTTATTTTAGATTTGAACATTGGAAGCCATGGGAGATATGTCTCAACGAGCTTCCGCTTTGTGAACCACAACAATTTGAATCACCGGTGAATACGTTCACCAGTTCATTCTATGCTGCGCTGTCAATATTTAACATAAATTATAAATAATTAGTGAAAAGGTTAAAGCGAAATGTTTTCGGCCCCTCTCTTCATAACTATTGTTTTTATATTATATAAATTATGAATTAGTTATAAATAAAATAACAATATTTTTCAATGCCAAATCAACTTTCACCTAATTGTAGACAAAGCTTACCACATGGCCACAATACCGTTATATAATTAGCGATTGTCTTTCTATCGACCTGGTGTTACGACTGTTGCCTTAAACACTAATCAATCCCATCAAAAGTTTTATGGGCGTTTCGACACTCTTTAATGGCTAATTTGACGTGTCGTATGTTTTGCTCGTCACGCCAAGCGCTGGCTGCGGCTACAATTTTTGTTTTTCTAAATTGTTTAATGTTGACATCAAATTTTATCGATTTTCGTATGAAAAGTACATGAAAAGAAACAGTGAAAAACTAATGAAGTGAAAATGATTGGTTGAATTTAACGCGGCATTCAGTTGCTTTGCTTTCTCGAATATGTGTGTGTGGCAAGATTAATAGCTAGGCTATTAGTTCAATAGTGGAGAAACTGATAAAAACTTTAACATTGAAAATGAGATAAAAATAGTGAAAATACATTGAGCAAAGCTATGCCACATACTCTCTTCCATTCAACCATGTGTTGGTGGCACCACAACTGGCGGTTGACGCACAGCAAGCAGCGATAGTAGTTGCGCAGATAGTATCCAGATACGGAGATAAACTGTCAGCCAGTGAGTCGGTGTTAACAGCCAGCAGAGCATATGGTTCTCATAGCCAAACAACCGCGCGAACCGAAAGCGCGCGTTGGTTGAAATAGATTTGTTCTAAAGGTAGCAGAAAAACAATCGCACATTTGCGCCGCTTTTCTGTCATCCTGTTGAAAAACCAGGGAAATCTATTTATTGACGTTTTCGTGCAAAGTGACGTCACATGGAAATGGGACGACGGCGCGTGTGACATGAGAAGCGTGAGGGAACATGAAAAATCAATCAGAATAGAGGAGCATGCGAAGCGGTTGAGCACTAGGCACGGAGAAAACAGATATGAATCACAACAGACATTATAAAGTACATGAAAAAGTTGAAATGATAAACTGCAATAATGCTGTTGCCACATCGACAGCTGCAAGAGCTTCGAAAGCCAACTAGAGGAGCATTTACAGAGGCTAACAGCAATTGGCAGCAAGCAGCTGGTTCGCCATTCCCTTATAGCTTGAAATGATATGCTGGCCACGGCGTATGAGTGCTGCCGACTGGCTTTGTAGGGACGTAATCGACTTCAGCTTGGCTGCTCTGTGCATTTCTGTATACATATATTTGCGCCATTTCATCCCCGGTTGTGGAATGTCAACAATTAGGGGTGAAGAACTTGTAGACACTGTCTGCGCGATGCCCATTTTATCGCATTCCAAGTTGGAGCAAATGGAGCGACTTTTAATACTTATACCTATATATAGCATTACATACCAAAACGTACATGTACATGTTTACCTATGTTGTAAACAAAATTCTTGTCGCATGCCGTGGGCTTCGCAGACGGCGCCATTTTTCAGTAACCACCTTTGTGAGTGTCTCTATGTTCTTTGTGGCGCCATTTGTATTGTGTTTGCCCAGACACTCTCTAAGGTTGCCCTGTGTGAGAAAAACCGATTTTTATAATAACAAATTTAAACGGATATCTCTAATCAATCCTTAATATTTTCCTAACTTACTCATTATATTTTTAAATACTTTAGAATTATACTGACTAATTTATTTTCCTTATTTTTATTTATTTCCAGAGTTTCATTGGGCATAATATTACATAAGACATTATAAGGTACGTAATTGTTGTTTAATTTCATTTATATCAATTAATTTAGTTATTAGAAGTATGAATTCCGCTCGAATTAACTCCTAACTACCACAAGATTATTTGGGGACAGTGTGGAAAGTAAACAGATTAAAATGCTTCTACTTTTAGTAAAAAAGAAATTGCGTAATATGTTAGGTATGATCACAGAGCACATACCCCTCAGATCGAACCTTCTGAAAATTGGTAAGGTAGAAACAGCGAATGTTATGCCTTCAAAGTCGGTTGCGATGCGCTATCTTCCATGGCTCCCAATGTCCCAATCTAAAAGAAATTCGGCAGCTAATGTAGAAAAAATTTTGGAATTTTATCAAAACCACAAAGTTGTTGGGTGGTGCTTAGTTTAAATTCCTTTGGAGCTGAATAAGGCGAATGGTGGCTAATGTGGCAACTTATGGTCCGACATGGTACTTTCGAACTCCCCATTCAACCAACACACCGTTTAAAAGTTCAGTTTTTGTTACTTTTTGGTGCTATTTGGCAACTCCTACACCCTCTTACTGCTGATCAAACGTGTTCGACGGAATATGCGTTTTCCACAAGTCATTTATATTTAAATACTGTTTTATGTAGACACATAATTTCAGGTGCACATCTAAATTTGTTTAGTATATATATATTTAGTAATACATGTACATATAAAATATATTGTATTTGAAAGTATACAATTCACATGGAATTTAGTCGCTCTCACTCGGTGGTTGAAACTCCTTCATTTGAATTACGTTCGACTGCCATTGTTGGTACTTATCTATAAAGTAGACACTCGGCAACTGTAGGCAATTGCCGTTACTGGCTGGCTTTTTAAAGCTTCAGTGTTTGTATGTACCTCTCCTTGTTTTCGCTTGTGGTTGTTATGGGGAGCACGCGCATATCTTCCGGATAATTTTGTTAGCCTGTTAAATTGAGACGGAGTATTTGAGTTAGAGTTGGTTAAGTATTGAGTTTAGGCCCAAAATTCACCAGATAGTCCACGACCAGTGTGGAGCAGTCGCACTCAAATTGCATCCATTTGGAGAATCTGAAACGATTGAAGAGTGAGTGTGTGAACAGTTCTTATCGCCGCAGCGGTGTGTTCTCATATAAAACAACTGTCTAAAAATAAAATCTGAAAGAAATGTGTGGAGATATGGGTGTGGAGTTTGTGTACGCACCAAAGGAACAATGTAAACTTAAACAGGGAAAGAATTTATGCTCATTAAAGTGAGTATAGTGCGCGGAGGGGGCCAAACCTTGCGAAAAAGAGCAAGAGGAAACTCGCCTTCAAAAGGATGTTATATTATTATATTAAAAAAAAACTATTTTACACTTCAATTTCAATAAATTTAACTAATGATAGTTGATAGTTGATGACAGTTTAAATATGTTTCATGATTTTGTAATTTTTATTAAGTTCTGCAACATTTTATAAACTTTCCATTACTTTAATTAAGTAAATGAGCCGAAAAGAACGATTTGGTGATTTTGTAACTTTTTGGTTATTTTGGAGTGAGTTTTTCGTAACATTTCTAAATGAGAAGAGAAATAAATGGTTATGAAACACCAAATAACGCCTTTTGTTGGTGCAACACCAACTTATTTCATAAATTTTCAATGATGCTTCCAGGAGTCTGCCTCTCATACTTAATTCTCCTCAATTTCCCATTTCCTCATGCATGTTTCCTCTGTATTTTTGTGCATTTCTACGCAGTTTTCTCATCTCCAGTTTTGTTTTTGTACTCTTTGTGTTGCTTTGTCACACCAGTGCAGCCAGCAACCTCCAGCCTCTAGCTAAACGCCTTGTGCTCATTTCCGGTGTTCCATGTTAAGCACGAGTTTATTCTAATATTTAATTTTTCACATTTGAGCGGCCATTTTCCTCGTGGAGTAAAAATTTCCCAGGAAAACAGAAATGCTCCGCAGGACTTATAATGTAGATATTTTCCATTCTACATGTTCCACTTGACTGTATTTCTAGTACGCACTCGTGTTATTGAGACCAGTTTCGCAACAACTAAAACCAATAACAATGTTATACAGCAACAAATTAAATTGGTTGGGCAAGAACAATTATCGCAAGCAATGATGAAGCCAGGAGGTAGAAGGCAGTCAATATGTGAACTGTATGAGACGTTGTGTGGCTGTTGTTATTGTGAGTCTGTTCTTGTAGAGCTTACACGAGCTTATGTAGGTCAAGGTTTTTCATTGACAATTTTGGAGGTCGTTCGGATGTTACAACAAGTACACACTCAAACATACATGATGCATAAGCTTTGATGTGTACGCACTGGTTTCGCACAGTGACTTTGAATTTGCGCTTTGCGGAAAAAACTGCGCCATTGAAAATTTTGACGCAACCATCCTTCTTTGATGACCCTGAATAAGCTATCAAGTTTTTAAATTGATTGAAGGTAAGGAACACCTGCAAAGGTTAGCCAAAAAATTCTGAGTGCTACATAAAATAATCCTTATAGTTATACCGTTGATTGTTGTTGTTGTTGTTTTTGTTTTTGTTCTTGCAACGGTAGAAATATAGCCGAGTTGACAGTATAAGGCCGAATAAAAATCCCGGACCGTTCTGGTTTCATTGTTCCAACTGTGGTGGGAAAGGGACGTATCGGTGGTACGAGGTGTGTTCAGAAAATAACGGCAATGTTCTTCCACTGTGTTCTTCGACTTTAATATCATAGTTCATCATGAATTCTTGTCAAACTGTCAATAAAGAGTGCTACCTACAAGGTCAACGCGGTTTGCGTGAAGCAATCCGAAAAAACTCCCGGATTTGTGGGGAAACAGTTCCTGGCTTTTGCTCATTTTTCCTCAAATCTGCTTACACTTCGTTGCTTGTTCGTGAATTCTTGGCCAAAAACAATACTGTAACGATCCTCCAGCCTCCAGACATGGCTCCGCGTGACTTTCTTATTTCCGAAATTAAATAAAACCTCAAAGGTCGTCGTTTTACAAGTTTAGATGGCATTAAAACCGCATCGCTGAAAGAGCTAGAAAAAAAAAGAGCTGCAAAAGCTATCCCAAAAATCGAGTTTAGAAGTGCTTCGACGATTAGAAGAAGCGCTGGCATAAGTGTATAATATCGAATGGAGACTATTTTGAGGGCGACAACATTAATGTTGACAAACGAATAAACATATTTTTCAAAAAATTAAAATCCCAGTAACACCTCGTATGTGTGGAATTCTTACTACAGTAATTACTTATGTAATGCACGCGCTAGAAGATTCCTGTTACTGACTATCGTGGTTTGATCGTTAAAGGCATAAATCGGTGCAACTTAAAAATAAACTCACCAAAAAAATAAAATAAAGTGAAGAATATTTCTCATTTTGGAGTACTTTCTTCAATTAGCTAGACAAAAGCGAAGCGAACCTACAACTTGATCTGCAACTAATATGGGCTAGAAGAGCAGTAACCAGATGCAATAATATTAAGAAGAAGCGACTCTGTTACGCCGGGGGGTTTTATAGTCTTTGAAACAATCTGATGTGTATATGGAAACCATGAAAACATTTTATACAAACGAGAGGTTATAATAACGTCCCTCTAAAATTTCCCTGAAGTATCTTAGTATCCACAAAATTTTGTTTTATTTTATAGAAATCAATTTATAAAATTTTTTATAAAGACCGCTAATTTTCCTTAATTTGTTTTGGTAGAAAGCAAATATTTATGAAAAACAAAAATTACAAATTGGATTGAGTTACATTGTTGACAAGTTTGTGAAAAATTTAAAACATGTAAATAATAACAGGAATATTAAATGAATGTAAAAAAACAAAAAGTATTAAAAAAAAAATACTGTAAAAAGTATTAAAGCTATGCAAATTTACTAATCATCATGAGATGATGTTTAAAATGTTTAAATAATGGAGAAAATTTTTGGTTTGATTGAGTTTAGTTGAGTGGCAACATCAAGGTCTATAGACGAGAAGATCGCGTCACTCAAAGTCAAAATATTTGTTGTGCTCCAGTGACATAGTTTCGAACTGGGTTCTCATTAGTCAATTATGTAGTAAAAAAGTAGAACCCTAGCAAGATATTTGCTAAATGCCGCATTATGGTACTACTTTAAAAGATTTAGGAACTTTGTATGAAATAAATAAATTAAATTTGATTAATTAGGTTTTAAATAATTTACAGTTTCAATAAATTTACATTTTGCTTACCTGAATATGGAATTATTACACTTATATAGCATGGCTCGTTTTGTAACTATACCAAACATTAGTACTCTAGTTAACTTTCATAAACTTTCCTTTCAGCATAAAAGCAGTTCAGTTAGTAGTAAGGGGCCCCCCGAGAAGATGTATTTCTAATTTATTCGGCTTTGAATCGTTAAAATTTCGTAATGAAAGCGATTTCTAAGCAAAACTAATTTTATTTTTTGCTATTATAGTTTTTTCTGATCTGGCCATGTTTATTATATCTTTTTCTGAACTAACGCTTTTATATAATTAGATCTCCTTATTTTAACAAAAAGTCGTATTTATTTAAACTTCTGGAACAAATTCCTATAAATGGGTAATATTTACATTAATTAGTAGTTCAAGCAGATAATTTGATTCCAGTATTTACATGTGCGCACTTGTACCAGTTGTAAGCTACCAACCTATTTTCATCGTGTGCGAATTGTGCCTGCTGACTAAAGTAAATATATTTATAAACACTACTGCAATTATTGACATGAATATTCCGAAAATACTCGCGCCATACTCAAATTACCTGCCGCAACACTCCTCAGCCGACAGAATAACAGATTCCACCACCTTTGCCAACTCGCCCGACTTTAACGCACTATTACACTCTCACTTTTAATACCTTGGCAGGATTATCCGATTATGTGTAAGCCTGAAAATGACTCCAAGCACTCGTTTCATGTTGTTGCTTTTCGAAAATGCAGCGCCTAAAACTATGCCAAACAATTCAAAGCATAGTTCCGATACATACACAGGCAAATTTATGCAAGTGTGTGTGCAGCTGCATTTTCCGCCCCAGTGCTGTATAACTGTTGCTAAATATAGTGCAAATTTATTATCAGTAACCGCACAGTGGGTCAGAAAGGTGTGTGTATCCGTCAAACTTACAATTATCTATGAATTAGAAATTCAAGAAGCCATGTTATTACTAAAAACTAATTCCGAAAATGGTAAAAACAAGTTTCAAACACATGACTCCGTTGTGCCGGGATAAAATTTCGATTTTATACCGAACCGAAAAGCCAAAACCGAAAAAAATGAACATACATGCACTCTTGGTTATTAAAAAGGTAAAATTTTTTACTGAAAGAGGGAGAAGTAAACTTCTTATAAAAAACAAGTTCCAATGATAACA
This sequence comes from Bactrocera minax, assembly GCA_021498325.1. Classification (NCBI taxonomy): domain Eukaryota; kingdom Metazoa; phylum Arthropoda; class Insecta; order Diptera; family Tephritidae; genus Bactrocera; species Bactrocera minax. The sequence continues at coordinate 1,104,858 of JAKEEE010000045.1, read as the reverse complement.
GCAAAATCTTACGTAGTTTCCTAAATAATATTATAGTAAAGTTGCAGTTAAAATTTCAAGTGGATACGTGTGACAATATCCAAGTACCATTGTCGTCCGATTTGAAAAATACAGTTTCAGGAAAAAAGCGTTTAAAGCTATACGTGCTGAAGCTTAATGACCAAAACGCTTTGCGACAACACAGTGGATTGGAACAGCGAAATCATTTATTTTATGTTAATTGAGTAATGTTGAAAGGATCCTATCCTAAATTTTACTTTAAGCCAAAAAATCGATTATTTGAAAATTCTAGACTGGGCTAACCACATAATGCTTCGAGTGCCGGATTACTCACGCTGTCCTAGTGCCGCGGAATTTTTCAGATATTACGAAAAATAATTCTTTTAAATTTAAATAGATACGAACGAAAATATTTTTGAAAAGTGTCCGATGAGGTATTACAAGTGTTGGGATTACCTCAGAGCTTCTTCGGAAATTCCAAAAGTTCTACACAAAACTTAACACACTCAATACTATATAACATATAGTTTCTATTAATGAAAGCCGAGAAATTATTGCTAGCTTCGTGCCCCTATGAACCACTATGCGCCGCTGCGCTGTGCTTGGAAATGAAAAATGACTAAAAATAGTAAGGCAAGAGGCTGTCGTCATTTAAGTATCGATTTTTGCGCCCACCTTGATGATAATGCGCCGCGGAGAAGCGCCGCGGAGAAGCGCCACACGGCTTGCAACAATTGCAGCAGCTGCATGCAGCGGGGAGTTGGCAACGTGCGTTCGTGCGCCTCGACTTGGCTTTCGACTAGCTGCGGCAACATGTGGCGCCGCTCGGCCGTGTTTAAGTGTGACTTTGGCGTGCTCAGTGTCAGACGGACTGCGAGCGGACAGACCCAGCAGCGTGTGGAAAGTGAAAACAACGGAAAAGCTTTGCAACACAAAGCAGCAAATAAATAAAAGCGAATGTGTAAGGCTTAAATAGAATAGAATAAAATAGAATAAATGTTAAGTGCGAAGCAGATAGTAATAATTGGAACAACAAATTGTCAGCTTGTGAGAATGACAAGTGGGGGCAACACTACTACACGTAACCAAACAACAAGACTGTTAAAGAGAAGCTTGCTCGCTGCTGTAGCTGCGGCAGATTGTCTATCTGTTGTGGAAGTAGAGCAGAAGCGCCGAGAATGGCGATTGCAGTAGCAAAGTTGCAGGCAAAGCCTCGCCAGTGGGCAGCTAAATAGGCAACCGAATTGATTAATTGCACACACCGACAGTATTTAAATATTTAACTGGTGTTTTGCGCGATGCATAAAAATAAAAAATTCCAAAAACAAAACATTTGCTCAGCCCCACAGCCTTTCAAATTCAATTAAACTTGTTTCTTAATTCAGTTAGCAAAATCGATTCGCAACGGCAGCACAATGTCACTCAATGAGCCGGGCGATCAGCACGCGGCGAACAGTCAGACAACGGCAATTTGTGTGGCAAAAACAAAAACGTGCAACGCGTAAATTCAACACATTAGTAACGCTATTAAACTAACTAATCGATTTTTTAGATCCAAATTAAAACGTAACAAGCAACCCCTGCGATTTTGTAACAACTGCCCCGACACGTTTTATTAACTTACCGCTTTGTATTGCAACCATTAGTGGCAGTGCGAACTTACAAAATATTGAAAATTAAACATTTGTGCCGAAAAGAAATTGAAAAGTAAATCAGTCGTGCTTATTAAAATGAGTCGCACGCACGTCTCGTCCGGCATAATGAGCCGAATGCGAGTTTTTGAAAGTGAGTGCAACCAAACGCCATCCATTGTTGTTGTTGTTGTTGGTTTTTAGTTAAATTTGAAATGCAGTGGTTTGTAATTTGGCTACATTTTTGCTTATCATTGTTTTATTGGTTACAAAACGAATTTCACTATTTGCTTTTGTATTTCACCCATTTTGTAACTCAAACTCACTTGTAATCGTATATGTGTATATACTTGTATGTTGTCGACACAGGCAAAAGTCCCAGTCAAACGAGCACACTTTTAAAATAGCTTTCGAATTTCACCCAAATAGCTTTAATTATTTCTAAACCATGCGTCAGCTTTTCATAGTTCAGGTGCGCGCAGTTATTTAATTAAATCGATTTGCTCTAAGCATAAAGCTTGAAAGAATGCATAAAAACAACGGTACTCATTTCAAAACTCGGTGATATTGATGGTATGTGAGTGTGTGTGCGTTTTTGACAGTGAAACTGCAAACTTGAGCTTAAAACGTTTAATTTTGTGGCAAGTGAGTAGTAGTGATGCAAACTCGCTAAATAACCTTAAAATCGCAATCTGGGTGTTTTAAAAAAACTTTTGAGATATTGCTAAAATTACAGTATTATTTGATACTGCTTTTTTCTAACTTAGATGATCTCATTTGAATAGGCTAACTCCAAATTCCTTCCGATTGTAATAATATCCTGAATGTTTCTGCATTGAATACTGTTTCCCGTTTAAGTTTCGATTTTTTTTTTCAAATTTCGAATTCTTCGATTTCCTTCGTAATTAATTTCCATTCCAGTTGTAAAATGCAACGCACTGTCACTACTGCTACAAGTATGCAAAATAAACAATTAAAATAAAGCTGAGTTCACATTTTCAAAAATGTTTGCCATACCAGTTATTTTTTTTTTTATAAAAATTCTTCCTAACCGTTAATATGTGAAGTGATACATTTAACTAAATTTTGTTCTGATTAATTAATGGCAGTAAAGTGAATACCAAAACAATATCAAGTTTACTAATTTCTTACGGTAATGTTTACAGATGAGTTTATATATTTTGCTGTATTTACAACTGGATTAAGCCCCTTCTTCCTTGTTTGGATGGTTTGTCGACAGCTGAAAATGCTACAACTGACCGTGAGGAAAACATGTATTCTCTAAGTTAGACTACAAACCTTATGAATACATCATGTAATTTATAAATGGCCACTTTGAATACAAGACGAAGCGGAAATAGAAATTGTTTAATCTCAAAGGCATATCAGTTGGATCGTAGGAATATTTGTAATGAGGATTTAGTCACCATTAATTTTTCTTCGAGTAGCATCGTATTTTTAACAAGCAGAAGGTGAGTCGCAATATTAGAAACCTAATTTAGCAGCATTATAACTTAGTTGGGAAAAATTAGATCTTTTGAGTCGCGGTATTTTTTAGTAGTATTGCGTCTATAACTATTCGGCTTTTTTTTCAAAATTTGAACGTTTATTTAAGAAAAATATGTACAATATTATGTAAATATTTATATTATTTATAATTATATATAAATATATTAAATATATTTATATTATTTATAATTATATTATTATATTTATATATTCAAAGTTTTGCCCGTCTGAAGCTATATACATAAAATTTTCCCATCTTTTTTCTTAGCGGCTTAGCGGATAATGAATCCTTCTTCAGCCCTTCTGATCCCACCAAATACAAAGCATTACCTTTGCGTCATGGATATTCGACTTTGCCGTTGATTTGGCTGGTTGGCCAGATTTCACAAACGATTTTCTGCGTTTAGGGTTGTCGTAATGGACTTCTTTTTCATCACCAGTCATAATCTGATGCAAACACCACTTCTTTTTGTAGCATTCAAGCAGCATTTTTGGCATGAAAAATCGTCTCTCAACGTCTCTTGACTTCAATTCATATGGCACCCAATTTCCTTGCTTTTGAATGTATCCGACTGCTTTTAAACGCTTTGAAATGGCTGCTTGAGCGACTCCCAAAAATTCTGCGAGCTCTTCTTGTGTTTGGCAACAGTCTTCATCGAGTAATGCTTCCAGTTATTCATCTTGAAACTTTTTTGGCCGCCCAGGACCTTTTTCGTCTTCCAAACAAAAATCATCACTTTTAAATCATGCAAACCACTTTGGAACGTTCGCTCAGCTAGAGCATGTTCACCATAAACTTTTACGAAAATACTATGACTTTCGGCTTAGGTTTTTTCCATATTAAAGTAATGAAGGAAAACTCCCCACAAAAACACTTTTTCAGGCACAAAGTTCGACATATTCGACACGAGTGAACAAAAACATATTGTTGTTTACGCTAAAAATGAATAACTAATTCTGAAAAAGATGCCAAGGACAGTAGCTTTCACACATGGTGTAACTAACCTGACTTTGCTTTATATAAATCGATGTGGTATGATTTGTTTTGCATATATCGATTTAGTTCAGATGACTGAGCATGAAATAATCATCAAAGCGTCGGCATATATATGTCTTATACATATATGAAGAGGGTTACGCTTTGAAGGGGCCAACTAAAAACTTTTGAAATTTTGAATATACTTCGTAGATGCGCTAAACGTACGAAGGTTCTCAGTTCTTCTTGTTGTCATAAGTTTAGTGGCGTTAGTTTCGGAAAGATTGATATAAAGAGAAAGTCATTTTTACCTTGAGCTGCTAAAACTGCCCGCAGAAGTTTCATAAATATGTATGACTAATAATGTCAGCCTTTCAATTACTAAATAGATAAGCTAACTAATATCAAGTTTCAAGATCAACTTTTCGTTTGAGGAAATTTGAAGTGCACATGCCTCACACTGCATATATATCGCCGGAGGGCAATTAACCCCTTTTTAGGTACCAAACAAGCCATGTCGTTGTAGAATTACCAAACTTGAAATTAACAGTTCAACATAACTAAGTCTGCTTTTTCAATATATTTGTACAACTGTGTATATACAACTATCTATGAGTAGGTTTCTATGGTAGGTACTTCACGCGGCATAAGTGCTTATCAACGAACTCGCAAGTCATTAATAAAGGTTCTCTACAGTTGCTTGTTATTACTATAAGCTTTTGTGGCTGCTGATTGCTCAATAGGCCAAAGCGATGAATGAGTACGAACACTGAATACATATGTACAATTCTTCACAGCCTTTGTTTAGAAGCCAAAAGTGGAACTCCAAAAACTGGTTGTGGAGAAGCGCCCATTAAGCGCACAAACATTTGAGACGCTAAGCGTTTTGTGTTCGAAATTTCTCCAAAAATGAAAATAAGAAAATATAAAAAATGGGGAAAATAAACTCATAAAGCAGAAAAAGTCCACAAAGCTAGGAACACTTCCGCCAGCGGATTTGTAAACAAGCCGTAAGCTGCTAATATTTTCCGCCTTATGCGACTAGGGGCTCTGAGTATCATTGCAAACACATTTCAAGCTATTTCACATTTCAGGCAGCGACGACTTGCTGCTGTAGCTCGTCAACCCGAACCTTTCAGTGTCAGTTGACGCGACGTCTTTGACTTAAAAAAAATATAAAAAGTGAAGAAAAGAAAAGAAGCGTACAACAGAACATGCCACTAAAGCGAGTAAATCTTTAAATATGCGAATGTGGAATTCTAACTAATTTAGTGAACTTTGGACGCATTTGTGCTGCCAATTCTATGCTCTAAGCTGCGGCTTTTTTTGTTCCGCATTAATTTGATGCGTGAAAATATGGGTTAATACGAGTATGATAGCTGATAGCTCTAATATGTGTGTAGTGGCAATAGAATAGGGGTAATAATTGTTTGAGGTTGATGCCTTTGTATTGGCCGCTGTTGTCTCTTTTGTCATGTCTTTCGCTACCGTCAGGTGGCACATGGAGGTGCAGTGTGATGAGGTTGAAAAAGAAAGTGCTCCGCGGGCCATGACTCCACGCACATACGTATATATTGACTTAAGTAGTTGCGGTTGTGTTTGGCTGAGAAGCATGTTGTCTTCTAGGTGCCTATTGCCGTTTGCTGCATTCTAACGGTATCGTCGCAATTATGGACTTCGACAGCGTTCGACAAGAAATACCGCATTGTCGCGCTGCGAGCGACAGCACAACTATTAAGTTATTCTCTTATTGTACATTTGTCTCAGCTGTTTAGCTATTCCAGCTATTAACCTTAATCTAACTAAGATACACTCGTAAGAATATTTGACTTTTGTGTTTGTGGCAAACGTGGCAAGGTACTTGTTGCACTGTTGCATACGGTATATAGTTACAAGTACTTCGGTGCTCCGGTGCTCCGGTGCTCCGGTGCTCCGGTATTCTACTTTTTATTTCAATTATGCTTTCACGCTTGTTTGTTGCTCTTTGTTGTTTTCGATGCATAGTAGGTTATTAGTCGTGGTTAAATATTTCATTTGTTCGCTTGTAAGCATTCTTTCACACACATCATATGTTTTTGTTATTTGAGTTGAACTTAATACTACTTAATAATACTAACATCTTTGCATTTTCTACTTATAGAGTTCTACTCTCTTGAATCAAGTCGATCAGTTTGAAATATTCTGATGAATTTTGTCTAAGGTATGTTTGCCTCAGATAGCTATCTGAAGAAGCATTTTGCGTCAGTAAGTACTTAAAACTTCAGGCTTCTTTATCTTATTTGAGTTTTAGTGAAGACCTTTTTTCTATCTCAAAATTTAAAGGAGCGAAATGAGGTTGTTAGATGTATCCTCAAGTATTTTGTCATTAAAGAAGTAAAATGATATTTGCTCTTCTTTAGAGAGAGAGAGAGAGAGAGAGCTCTTGTCAATATACTCTTTATTTCGATTTGACAAAAATAGTATACTAACGAGGAAGTGTGCGACGAAGAGGTACCCAGACTTCTGAAAATCCATATCTTATTCAATGTTAGGATGAGCGTAATGTCCACGAAGTCAATCCTTAAGTCCTAACCAAGCAGAACGAGGTCGGGATGGCCACAAGAAATCGGGTCCCCCGTCTTCGAAAGTAAAGATAGGGTGACCAGAGAGTTCCACCTCTTCAATGGATCGAATCAACGATAACTTAAGTCCGTCGGCCTGTGATCACGTATCCTTTCGACATCTTTCAACCGATTAACGTGCACGTTATGGAAATCGACTGATTTGAACTCGCATCCAAAATGGTGATTCTTGTAGTTTTGTTTTGAAGATTCCGAAAATCGCTTGATATCGTTTAAATTCGAATTTAAGTTCGAAATAATTGCTTTCTTAAGAAGAACATCGCAATAAAATGTGAAATGGCTATATTTTTTTCGGGTTTTATTTAATACACCATCCTAATCTCCTGCGTGCGTATTATTTCCATTGAATCAAGGGCTCTTTATTTGCATAAACGTATTTCTTTGGATCAAATGTGTGATTAATCTAATGGAAACTTATCCATTTGATGAGAAAGATTAGCAACGACTTCAATTTCCAAAACAGAGTCAGAAAACAATATGGTAAGCATCAAAAAACGAATTAATGGACATGTGAAACGATTTGAAAACATACATAAGCCGAAAGCTGTTTGCTGAATTATTAAAACTTGCTAAGTCCTACACTTCATTTACTAATACAAATGAAATATACTTCTGTCTAAAAATCAAATGAAACATTTCTAGAAATATAACAATTTTGAGGTTTTAATGAAATATGCTGTTTTGTAAAACAAATTCACATTTAAAATGCAAGTTTTGAGAGAATAATAAGAAAAGTATACAATAGTTTACTAAAATGTGGGTTTTTAAGCTTGAAATTCGTGTTGAGGAAATTCGCTTGAGTTTGAGAGATGTTCACCTATATATTTCTTGAATTTAAATCACAGTTTTACCTATCTTGTTCTCATACAACTTACAAACTAATTACTCTAGATGGTTTCTTAAACCACAGAAGAATGGTTGCAGTTCTTTGAGCTTAATTTGCATAGGTCTTTTCAGGTGATGTAGGGTTTTACAGGTGCGTCAAGAGCTTTTCTGATTTCATTTGTGTACAAATTTTACACAGAAAATATTTCCATATAATGTTTACTCAATTAAAATTTAAATTGTCAGCTATGTATATAGCCGGTTTTAGTATAATATATTATAATATGAATAACTGGTATTAATGAAACTTCCCTCTTACAGGAAATTTAATTCATAAGTACGGTATTATCTCTGCATACTGAATCTGTAAAATTCCTGATATTTGAGTTTCTTTAATTGGATTTCTCTGCATACTACTCGACATACAATTTGTTCGGACTAAGTGCTATTCATAACAGTATTTGTAATTTTGCGTGATGTCAATACCTATTAACTATATATTCCACTATAATCTCTAAAAGACTGTATCTTCGCAATCAGTAAGCAGTTGTTCGTCGATGTTTTGCCAATTGGCTATTGTTGTCGGTCATTGTGCGGTAAGTGCTGGCAATTGGCGTTTCAAAGCCTCCAACCAAGTTCCATGGTATCGAGACTGCATTGTGAATACAAAATGAAAGTATAAACGAAGTACAGAAATATATAAGAAATGTTAAAACTAAAACACAAAAACAAATTGCTATTTGTTACATTTCCTCGCTCGTTTCGTTTTTGTCATAAATCATTGGCTCTGATTTTGAGTAACAATGCTTCTTGTGTTCTTTCTTGACGGTCACTGCCACGACTTTTTATATTTTAGCTCAGTAACATAGCCACTTGTTTGACAAATATACATTACTCAAGTTATAGGAGGCAGCGGTGATCAGTTTTGTTGCTTTTGTCCCATTTTTGCGACCACTGCATTCTAGAGCGTCTGCACGTCTCGTTGTACGAAGATGTAAATCAAGGCCTCTTGTATAGCTCTTTCAATACAAAAAATTTCAAGAATAGTTCTTATTAAACTTAAACACTTAATTTTTGAACATTTCCATGCTTTTTCTGTACTTTCTTGCAGGCACAGATTCTTCAGCTTCCATCACCGATAGTCCGACGAAACGCTCAACAACAGCAACATCTGCGGCAACGTCTTCACAACATTCACCAATAATATTGACAGCGTCATCGTCAACATTGACGTCTGAGAAGATTGTGCTACGTGAACCTGAATCAATACCGAGCGCTGGGCCAGAGTGGTTTGAACATAAGCGACAGGCGATTAGAAGTGCACTTGCAGCGAACGAACACACTACAACAACAATAACAATGATGATGTCGTCGCCACCGCCGGGAGTACAAAAAGATGCGGACGGACTCATACTGCCCAGGAAGTTGATAAACCCCTGTTTGGAATCGAATGAACGGCAGCAACTGCATCGAGAGCTGAAATTCAACAACAAAATGTGAGTTTAAATTACATACATGTGGTACAAATTTTGTAGTAGTTGCTTAGGCTCATAAGCTTTGATTCGCGCTATAAAATTCAAGGAATTGTATTTTTATAGTAAAGACAAATATATACGTATATAGTAAAGACAAAGATATAGTAGACATAAAAGTTTCGAATAGGAGCAATTCATCAGTACCGTTCGTTTATCAATACAGTTCGCTTTTAAAGATACAAGGCTTTGTAGATATAAAAGAATTTAGACAACAGTTATGCTAGCCTGTAAAGGAAGAGGAGGTAGATATGTGTCGGCTCTAACACGAAATTATTTACTCGAAATGTCAGTACTAGCAATGGACGGAATACCGGAAATATTCAAAAGAAGTTTGAAACGGAAATAAGTGACCGTTATCTTTACAAAATTATAATATTTAATTTTTAATATGATTCTGAAGTTTCAAAGTTGCGGAAAATATTTTGTCGATCGTAATAGTTTTAGCTTTGTTTGTTTTTGATAGCTATTACGTGTTTTTGTTAATGCAATGCCGACTGTCGCAGAAAAGGAACCTAAACATAATTCGACCATATTATACTTAATCAATAACTTAACTTAACTTTTACCAACACCAGAATTGCCAAGCAATATTTTGTGTTTTCTGCCCAAAAGTCGAATCCAAAAAAAAAAAAAAAAAACACAGCTTTACTTGTTTTACGAAAGTAAGAACAAATGACAGTGGAAAACAAAATGCCTTATTCCAAATTTCTTAATGGATCGACTTCACCGAATCCTCACTCATTTCTAAATTTGCTAATGTTTGAGTCACTAGCTTCAAAACTATGGTTATTTTTTAATACTCGGAACAAGTCTATCATAATGATTACCAAAATAGTATTTAATTCTTTTCTGCATCTAACAAAAAATATTGTCCTTCTCTCTTCCTCACATAGTGGCAAAAGTGTGCTTAATCAGAAATCCGAACTGCAGCGGGCCTACGAGAAGCAACGCGAACGGCAACAACGCCAGCAGCATCAGGAGGATCTCTCACCCACCGCTGGCCTTAAAGCTGAACTGAATCGTGTGATAATGGAGCGTGCGCAAAAGCACGAACGCCAAGAGGGTGGCGAAAACGAGGAGGATAAGCAATATGTGAATCCGGAATATTTGAATGCGCGAGCGAAACTGCGCCAGCAACGGGCGAGCGAGCTAAAATAGATGGGGTTGATGGGAAGGAGGTAGTAAAAACCAAAAATACGAACAACAATAAAGCACCCGCGCATTCAACAACAACAAAAATAAGAGAATATCAATGTCAATGCCCGCCCTTTCGTTGGATAACCTACTAATTTAGATTGCTTTACAAATTTGTTTTCAGATTTTTTATTTTTTTGAAGTCTACCTTTTGGCGTACAAATTTGTCAAGGATTTGTGTTGAAGTTGGCTTTGGTCGAAATGATAGAGAAACATTTTGTTATTTTGCAATTGAGCATACATTTTGAGTTATCGCACATCACTTTTTGAAACAACACTTTTTGCGTAAAATATTCGTTAACTCGCTTTATTAGAATTTTTTAGAGTTATTTGTTGGATATGGCATGCCTACGTATATATGTATATGTGTGTGTGCCATATCAATATTTGTAAATTAGCATAATTTTGTTTTTATTGTTGTCAAGCTTAAATGTAAATTGTATTGGAGATTCCACATTTGCACTCCGTAAATTTTATTTTTTAAAATGATTGAGTATCGACCTCTCACGAAATATTTTTAGACCTTAAATACTTTTGTTTTTAAAGACTTGTTGCAATACTTTTAGGCACATACATCTCTATAATAAACTGAAACCGTTATCTTAACTGTTTTGTTTAAGTAATTGATGCTAAATTATAGCTTATTTTCATTTGTGTAAGTGTTATTCGAATCACTTCTCAACCTCGTACTTTTCAACTTCACAAACTAACAAAATGTGCTATCAATCATCAATGTATCTAATTATATAACGAACGGCGAAATTTAAATGAAGAAATGATATTATTTTTATACATGAAAACCCATTTAACATAACTGTATTTGTAATATTAATTAATAATATATAACTACTGTATTGTATTGTATTTTTAGTGGAACTCTAACGTGAAAATCCTTTAACAAAAGCCACTCTATAAGAAACTAGAAAACTCTTGACCCTAAATCCAGAAATAAAGAAAAAATTAACTAAGTTAAATAACGATAAACTGTTAAAAGAGACTACCTTAACGATTATAATAATTACTCATTCTGACTTAAGGTACGTATGTATAAAGCAAACAAATGAAAATGTAATAGATAAAAATAACTGTAAATGTTAAATGCAATGGAAAGGTCTGACAAGCGAAACAAGGAGGTAAAATATACGAAATAAATACATTAATAAAAAAATGTTTAAAATAAAGTGTAAAGGGAAGTATAAAATCGTTAGCAGTTCTTTAAAAACAAAAATAAAATTAATAATTATATGAAACGTAGCTAATAATTATAAAAATAGTTTTAAATAAATTCTATTGTAGTAAAAAGATAAGATGCAAATTTCTTCAAGATTTAAATGTAAGAAAGGAAAAGGTGAGTATATATGACAATTGTGTATGTATTCTTATATATATACTAGCTCTGTTGATGATGTTGCTGGTCTTCCATTTATTGAGGCATCGTACTTTTTGCCATATAAACTTAAGGAAAGTAAAAAAATTTCTAAAAAATTGTGTATTTTGCTTAAACATCGCATCTTATTCCCCTATTATGCATGGAGACTAGAGTAATGTTGCCAGTCTTCTAGCCATAACTACTATAACATAATTTTGTATTGCATATATGGCTGCTAGTGTAAGTATACTCGAAAAGCAGACGATGTCCCAGAGTTTTAAACAAGATAGAAAGGGCTAAGTTCGGGTGTAACCGAACATTTTACACTCTCGCTGTAGGGCACAAAAATAGATGTTGAAAATGTTGCGTAAGATTTCAAAATTCATTATTCGACGAAATTGTGATTGGATATAATCCTCTTTATTATCTTACTAACTTATTATAGGTCATAGACTCACTTAATTTCACCAAAATATTTCTATTAAAATCGTGATATTAATTTCATTAAAATATGTAATTTAAACTCAACCAAAAGGGCTAAACTTAATGTTATATATTGGGTATATCGGAAATCATTATATTAGAGATATGGGTTTAGACTAAGGTGTAATATAATGGTATCCGCGCCTCCAGTTACTTTTCCCTCATATGCCCAGTATATTAACTTTCGTCCGAAAATTCGAAAATTTCGATATTTGAAAAAAATATTTATTCCTTCGTCTATATTAATGTTGTTGCCTTCAAAATAGTCTCCATTCGATATTTTGCACTTATGCCAGCGCTTCTTTCAATCGTCGAAACACTTTTCAAAATCGATTTTTAGGATAGCCTTTAGCTCTTGCAGCGATGTGCTCTACCGAATCGGACCATTGTTGCTCCCACATATACTAAACAGCAAGTTAGATACTAACCTATAATTTGGTACAGGTAATCGCAGTAGTGAGGATCATTTGTAGTTTACAAGTTTTTAAAAAGTGAGTTTGGCCCCGCTCCATAATAGGTTTAATGTATTTGTTTCACATCCCACTCAATATATATTAACCACACTTACTCAGAGCAAGTCTTTTTAGCACCTCATTATACACTAGGAAAATGAGTGAAATCCAATGGTAATCACTACCTTTCCCATACAAAGGTTACGTTGAAAACTACTAAAAAGTGGGTTCACTCGCTAAAGAAACACGTCAAAAACATTAAATCTTACAGTAAGGATGGTACGGAAGGGATGCATAGGAATCACTGTAAAAAATTTCCAATAGTTCTTATATAGTGTGAATAATTTTTCGGTCTAGCTTATATGACAGATACTACCAGGCATCGAAGGGATATATAATTAACAGTGACGTTTGCAATAAGCTCAATTTCGAAACTCGTAAGCAAATATTCCGATTATGGAGGCTAATTTCGAAAACCGCTAAAGTAACTTTCTTACTTATGACTAAATTGCTAAAAAAAATGAGTTTAGTCTCATCATGTTATTGAAAATTCTAGCATACGATTAAACTTTGACCCTTTTCAAAAACGTGTTGGAGTTTTCATAAAAGTGTGAGAAATAATGTGTTTTAAATTTCTGGGAAAACATTCCTCTAAAAATTATTAATTGGATACACCTTTAATTTGCTTTCATATATAATTAACCAAACCTGTTTTTTTTTTACCAAAACAAAAAAATATAACTCAACAAATAAAGAGAACTATGGGAATAATAAAAACTGTACCATGCAAATTAATCATGAACTGGCCCACTGTATAATAAGTTGTTGTTTTTCGCATAGAAATTTATTCTTAAAATATTTAATCTATTAGGGATAGACGGGGGTTATATTTTATACAGAAAAGTTGAATTTAAAAGTTATTTAATTATTAGTTATTTAATTAAAAGTTCTGACATTTCCAACATTATTGAAATGACGCTTGAAAAACAAAACCTACATTTGTCATATAATGACAAGACGCACGAAGCATGTGATAGGTAATATTTCAGTTTTCTGAAACACAACTTTTTATTGGATGTAATATTTGAATAATGTATAATTGGATCACGATTGCTGGCTTTTGAGCAAATATAAGCACATTATAAGAAATCAAAAGAGCTGATTTTGACATTATGAGTGTTAGCAATAATATCAATTAGTTGTTTTTGTGCTAATGACACAACTTTATATAACACAGTCAAATCAGTTAGCGTTCTCTCGGCTTCGCTCTTACTTAATTGCATACAGTCATAAGTTTAACATATTTTTATTGTTGAAAAAGAGGGAAGGACCACTCTATTTCGGAATGAGTAAACAAATGAGGCATAAAACGAATAAAATTCACTTTTAACAAACCTCTCTTCATGATCCTAATCCTTGTCAAAAGAAAATAAACGAAGACAATTTTGGATAAAGTGAACTTTATGGACTCTATACAATTGTCAACATAATGCAGCGAATCAAGAGAAAACGCCTAGCATGGAAACCCTTTGTTTCGAGAGACACATTGCAAAATGCACATTTTGTGTAACATTTGGCAGTGGTGTCACTATGGGAAAAAATAAGTTTTGAGGGCTTTATTGCATTTCTTTGGTATTTTTCAGTTTCGGCTAAAGTATATATTATTAACATAAGTTTTGGAAGTTTGATATCCTTTATTAGTAATAATCCCTATATACTTAGTTAGTGATATCCTTATAAACTTAAATATTTTAATCACTAAAGATAATCAAAATTAACATATAAATCTCAATATAACAAAATATTTTAATATTTCGAAACATTATATGAAAAATAGTAAACATAAATATTACTTCGGTTCCTATGCTAATTATATATTGTATGTAATAAACAAATTAATTTTTTAATAAATTATTCAGAAGTCGGAACTAAAATAATATTTTCCAGGGATTCTAATCAAAATATGCATTTAGATATTTGAGATTTGACACTGCTAAGGAAAACACAATAATCTGCTTCAAATACTCACTCTTTCTTAAATAATACTTATGTTAAAAGTTAAAAACACACGTAAAACTCACTAAAAATCTAATCTGAAAAATAGAGTTATGATTTCCTCATTTTTTTTGCGAGATTCTTAGTGGTAGCAAGTTGTATTGTCTGTCATCTGTTCAGCAGGCCATGATATACTATTGTTGCCTACTTCAACCACGGGATCATAAGAATAGAGATCGTTAGGTCAAAAAGGAACAGTTTCGCATTGTGGCGAACACGAATGCCAGAACAAGACAAAATTGACGATAACTTGCCAGAATCAGCCAGACTGTGAAATTCGTAGTTGCCAGAGAGTTGTAACGATCTACTACTTAGGGTTGGTGGAGTGGCAGCAAGGGCAGTTCTAATTAGAATGTTGCCGAGTGAAGTATTAAGTTAATTGAATTAGAAATAAAGACAAGTGTATAGTCATTAAATGGTGACATTTATTTAACAGTCCACTGATCGAACTTATAGTAGAGTTTCAACGTAGGCGAAAATCTAGTAAATACGTTAGAGCATCATATTGCGCATGACGTCTACACTGGTTAGTATACGTTGTCTCAATGAGTACAAACTCTCCAAATTTGAAAGTAGTTGTTGTAGAACTAGCTGTTGATATCTGTTTTCATTACAAAAACAGTAGGAATTATTATCACATAAATTGTATAATTTGCAATTGCAAAATGTGAGCACAAATGTTGCTTAATAAATTCCATTTAATGGGAAACCTACTTCAAGCGATTTTCTCGCAAAAAACAGAGGCAGCGAAACAAATTTTTCTTAATAAACAAACAAACTCAACCAAAAGTCAGACTGCTATTGACAGGTTTATCGGCGAATGCCCAAAATTGGTGATCACCTTGCATCATCTGAAAATAATAATAGAAGCACAAAGTAAAGACGGAAAATATAAACAAAAACAAAAGCAACAAGTTGTTGAGCACACCGCACCCAATAACGTTTGCCTTATTCCCGGAATGTCCCCCACACAAAGGCTTAGATCCAAAGATATCACAACAACCTACTTTTCGCGTTTGCTCGCAACCACTTAAGCCAGGTGAAGCCAATGGGAGGCAGGAGTTAGCCGAGCGTCTGACGGCTTTTGTTGAGTTGCAAACAATTGCTTGCGTAATACATTTAGAGTGTTAAAAACTCAGTTCAAGCTAAGTATTACAGCACTATTTTCAGAGACGACTAAACCTATTTTTAAAGCAAAGTCTATTTTGAATGCAGTGGTTAAGATTAAGTGGATTTAGGTTAAGATCCCTATTTTTATTTATTTTTAAACATCACAAGTTCCTGGAATCCCCATTATAAGCGAACAGACTTCAAGAGATTAAATTTTGGAGGGATATATTTACTATCTTGTCATGTGGGTTAGTCCTCTAAAATTACTTTCTGATAAATAAAATCGAAAGTTGGCGAAGGAACCGATACTAATTTTTGGATCGTTCAGATCGATTCATTTTCTTCTTTTAGTCCTATAAATTATAGAAGAATTATAGAGAGAGAGATTTACTTATCTGATATAAGTTTTAAAGCCGAGAAGTTGAGAAAAAATTAAATTAAAGCTGATTAGCTACCTTAAACTTTACTACACAAGGCGTCTGTCTATAATCATATAATCGAAGCAGTCTTCGAAGAAAATTTTTATTTTTGAGAGCCACCGCAAAAAGAAATAATTTTATATTTTTTCTGTTATTGGTCAACGCAACAGCCACCTCAATGATAATTTAAGTCAAGTCGGTATATATATAGCAACACCGATATTTTTTTCTTTCATCGTGATGAATATATCTGTCCGAGAATTTGAAAATCGACCAAATTATTCAGGAGAAAGCAAAGGGGTTGTTTCACTGAACCGTTGGATAAGCAATTAGCAAAAAGGGATATGAGAAATCCATTTGTTAACTTCAAATCTTGACAATATGTGAAATTCCAACAAGCTGTGAGCTCCGAAATTCCTAAACAATACTTAAAATGCATTCAATGGAAAGTAGTTTGAAATAGCAAAAATCGCCTACAAAAAAGATGTGCTGTTAGCTTTGGAGAAATTTATTGAAAATGCAACGATTACAGCATCACACCAACTCTGACCCATATATCTCACATTTCAAAAGGGTTTCCACTCATAGTAGAACATGTGATTGCGAAGTCGTCACGAGATAATAATTTTCTTTCAGTTGCTGTGATTAGCATGTGATTTTAATGAGCAAATAACTAACCAACAACCGCCAGCGGCTAACATCAACACCAACTGTCAAACGACGACGATCAAATCATTAGTATTTCAAACGCGCCACTGCAATTCCAACAAATATTTATGCGTTTTCACAAACATACATACATACATAGAGTGAGTGATGTTGCATTTTCAATATTTATTTATGAGTATTTATGTGTATTTTGATGTTGTTGCAGTGACATCGGTCAAGTGGCGTGTAATGTGAGCGGCATTTTTCCAGCTACTTAACACGGCATTATGGGCGTGCACTAGCATTTGCTCATTTATCCGGCCAGCTGCATAGCCAACAATGTAGCTTGTGTTGATAAAGACCAGTTGTTGGAGACGAGTAGATTGTGACGAGCACCTTTCGATAGGCGGCCATGGCAGTGTTAGCCTTCCCTGTAAGAGACGATTTGTCTACTTTCCTTACTAGCGAAAAAAATGTTGCTTCCAGCTCTAGCGCCCGCGCTTATTATAACTGCAATCCACGAGTCGGCTGTTGTCCATTTACCCGTAGCTTCCACCTCCCGTTTCACGTACTTTCTGAGCTATTCGAAAACTCCCAAAATATTACGTAGGCTTGTCTTATTAAATAAAACTACGACTCATAATTTAAAATAACATCTTTATTGAACCAATTATAGGTTTCTGAAGCATGCCTTCAGCAGTGGAACATTACATGGTATGTAACTTCTACGTAGCCGCAGGAAAGTCTTCGCATTTTTTGGAGCAAGTTCGCCAGGTGAAGTTCAGTTTCGGCTTTTCCTTGGTCTCTGGTCTTTACCAGTGGATCTAAGTTTGACGATCACGAAACAATGCAGAAAATCCTTCGGATTGCGCTTAAATGGTGTCCGGAGTGAGCAAAAACGGTACCCATAACGCCGACAGCTTTCTCATGAATAATATTTCATGCAGAATAAGACCCATGCGGTCTTGCGATGCCTACTAGCTCAGCTATCTAATGCACCTTCAATCGGTAGTCTGCCAATACTAGATCGTGAACCGACGTGAGACCACTAGGAAACTCGTGTTTCCACAAGTGTTAAAAATTAAATTAATAAAAAAGTCCAATAAAAGTCTAATAAAAGTCCAATTCGGTTGTAACTTTGGCAGTCTCGCAATAGTGGCAGATATTTATTGGACCACTCTCATAGAACGGGGCTTTCTTGAGCAGTTTGCTTTTTGTTATAGTACTTCTTACATACATATGTGCCTAAAAATGTTTTTAGTAAGAATAATAGAATTAAGGATTACGATAATTTTGTCCTCTTACTTTTTTTGGAAGGTGGTCGACAGAAAAATACATTGCTTAGTGGCTTTATTTGCAATTACTATAAATGTTTGACAATTCGTTTCGTTTCTGGCCTTGCGTTTCGCAATCTTGTCTCTATTATTTCTGTTTTCCAGTTAAGTTGGGTATGGTTGTAGGCTTAAAAAGGCGCTCCCTTGTTCGAGAAAGTTTTAAACATATTATAATCCCTGTCCCTATTGAAGGTAATTCCAAATATTCTTCAACACTGTTTCTAGTCAATATTCCAAGACTAGGAATATTATAATAGATAGAAGCGATTCATTCTTAAAGTTATTGCTCCTCTAAACTTACTTTTTCTAAACGTAAATTTATTTGTGAGATATATAATTTTAGATAAATAATACAAGGTTATGGAAATAATTTTCAGATGTTTGTTTAATATTATATCTGTATAATTATTCCTTCATATATAACAACAAATTTTGTTACTGGAAAATTCTCAAAATATTCCTGCAATAATTAAATTTGCCTATCAACTGTCAGGTTTGCGCAAATCGAATATGGTTGTGCAAACAATATTAAACTTTGCGCAAAATAACTCAGTCTTCCTCTTTCGTTTAAACACTTCTCTCTGTTGCTGAACAGCAAACACAGAGTATTGTTTCTGTTGTTTCTCCATTGTTAAGTGAGGCTGCTTCTACTACGAAATGTAAATGTTATCTCGCTCCCCACTTGCGCTCACACTGCACAAATGGCTTAGTGTGGTGAGAGGTACTTAGTTGCACACAGCCACGACAAACCTACCAACTCGTGAGCGTAGGAGCTGCTCCAATGCTTCTCATCTTCTGTCTCCGCTACCTTTCCTTTCCGCTTTCGTTATTGCGGTTGCTCTGCACGAGATTGTTGGCGCTATGCTTTTGCCTTCACACTCATATGAAACACTCTTGCTAGTCTTTCTCCGGTTCGGAATTCTACTTAATAAACATATTGTTTGCGTTGGCAACATGTTGTTCTTGTTTACCACGTTGGTTCCTAACGGTGGTACCTCTGCGATGATTCCGTCGGTTCGCTTTCGCTCTTCAGCCAAATACAGTGAGAAATCGGCGACGGCTTGTTGCAGCCGTTTGGGCGCCTAATCGAATATTTCGTGTAGAGGGACCTGCCTCAATGTTGTATATTATCTAGGGGTACTTTTAGGTTACCTTTGAGGTACCTACAGTCTACAGTACAAACAAATTTTGTTGCTGTGTGCTTACAATAGCTGAAGAGGAGCGAACACACTTCTGTTTCGTATAGCGTTCCGAACGCGACGTTGGTTTTCGCGGAACATGCATGCCTTGAATGTAGCTGCCTTCCATTGTTTGGCTTTGTTGACCTTTGTTTCTTTGTATGCAATTCTTGCATTTAAATTTCACCGCACGGGCAGCGGTGTCTTTCTCCTATGAGTGGTAACTGTGCGGGTTCCTACAGTTATTTCAAACACATTCACACATATAAATGTAGATATAAAGGCTACGCAGGCTGAGAGCTCAATTTTTCTCATCTTTCGTATTTGCTTTTCTCCGTATTGTGAGTTCGAAACATTGGTGCATGCTTTCTCCGCTTATGGAGTAGCTGTCGTCTGTTTTATTTTTTAATGTTATTCTGCTTTGAGTTTGTTTCACTCACTTTCTCCAACACCAACATACATGGAAACACTCTTTTATGTGCTCCACATGCTTTGGTTTCCCCAATTTTCAAGCAGCACATTATCAACCGTAGGTATAGAAGCATTTTATGCATAGTGGGTTGTGATGGATTAAAAATAAAATTGATTATATGCACATCTTAAGTGCGATTACTGTTAGCATTGTCAATCAGTCATGTTGATAATATGTATGCATATCTTTTCAAGTTATATAGGTGTATGTGAGTACCTACCATTTTATTTTCGTAGCCATAAGGCTTTTATCACATATATGGACTCTAGTTTCTGGAAGAAGCTTACTTTTAATTCAATAAATTAAGTAACTTTTAGTCGCTTCTCTTCTCTAACTACTATGGGATGAAAGCTACTTAACTATCTCAGAAATGAATTTATAACGTTTTGAAGCAAAATTTAACTGACTTTCCTGAAAAAAGGTCTTCAGAACAGAACAATTTTAAATGCTACTACAATATATTTATTTACATAGGTATTAATTATTACCAACAAACTGTAGGTTTTATCACCAGATAAAACTATTAACATTGGCAATATTTTTGAGTGGGCATTCGTTGTCTTGATAAAATCATTTGCAAACAAGTAAGGAAAGTCTAGGTTCGGGTATGGCCGAATATTTATACTCTCGCAATGTGCAAGGGTCAGAGGCGGGGATAAGCTTTCAGGTGCTGGCATAACTTTATATTAAAAAATGTTGCGGAAGAATTCAACATTCATTACTCGAAGAAATTGTCAATGGATTGCAATCATATTTGGTATCTTATTAACTTATATTACTAGCCATAGACTCATGTACTTTCATTGTAATATTTTGCTTCGTGTCAGAAATATTTATATTAATATCTATCAAATTAACTCAAAAGTGATATATGCGATATAAACTCAACCGAAGTGGTTTAATAAATATATTAGATATATGAAGAAAAAGTCAACCAGAGAAAAGGAAAACATTTTATGTTATGAATAAGCAGCTTAGATCATGGCCTGGACCGATTTCTTTCATTTTTTTCTTCCTTTGGCTGGGTATCTTAATTGTAACTCGAATAGCTATCATTAATAAATAAAAAATTTTATATGAATATTAAAATCAATAATAAACCAATGCTATTTGAAATTTATCGCAATTAAAAAAAAGAAACGGAAAGCACATGGTAAAAAATTATGCAGGAGTTCTATGAAAAATCTTTTATTAAAGCTAATTGAGGAGGTGGCAATGAAAGAATTCTGGACTTTTTTAGTTTTTTCGTCTAGGAACCACTATTTGTAAAATTAAAGCAATTTAAATTACATATAAGAGATATAAGCCGTCACCGAATAGGTATTTCTCTCCTCGCTCTCTTGAGGCGCTGTTCTGTTGTAAACAATTTTATTTACGAAAGCAACAACGAAAATGGCGAATTGATGATTATTCATATAGCTTATTATAATACAACTTATTTTCTTCAAAATAGAAATTAAAAACTGCTGTAAAAAATTAAAATAAAAATATTTTTGTATTGTTTTTAAAAATCTAGGACTCGAAAGTTTTTAATTGTTTATAGAAAACTTGAGGTATGCACGCTGCTATGTAACTATGTTCGATTCACTACTCTCTAGAAATTGTGGATATAAAAATTGTAGTGACGATTGTAAGATTTAATAATTTTAAATATAATTTACTTGCAATATATGAGTTAAATATTTTAAAGAGTTAATAATTCACTAAACGAACATACTGTGCCGCTAAATTGCTTTTGCTCTCTAATTCGCAGCTCTTTGAATGTTTCACTCCAAAATGTGCTCCAATGCTTTATCTTTCATTATGCCTACGTCTATGTTTTACTATCTATGTATATAGGTATGTATGTCAAAGTGTAGGAGTGTATGGCTGTGTATTTGTTGTGTATTTTGGCCTCCGTTCAGCCATATTTGTAGCTCCGCTTGTAGAAGTTGAAGCGTTTGATTTTTTCATTTTTGTGGTGGCAACGGTGGTTACGATGGTGTCGCGTTATGCTTCTATGTATTTCTGAGTGCTTGCTATTATAACCGCACCGATGACAATGACGCCATGACAGTCGCATTCGTTTCATTGCGTTGCGTTGCGTTGCGTCGCGTGGCGTAGTGTTGCTTTGCGCGGCATTGGCGGTCGCAGCGATTTTCACAATTTTACGTAGCGAATGACTGACAAACAAATTTGGCTTGCAAGTTGAGCTGTAAAAAGTACACAAACTAGTTAACCTGCGTTAAATATAAATTATATACAATTAAGTGTTGAATGTCACGCGTGTTGCGCTAGTGTCGCGTTTAGGTGTGCCAGTCTATTCAGTTGCGGCATGTACCGTTACGTTTGTCAGCAACACAATGAGAAGTCACTTAATCATGCCAATAAATTTGGTGAAAATTCAGCGGCTACCTAATTTTCACACCTCTAACGTATGGAAGTGTTCGTGGTGTCAGTGAACGCGCCACTTTGTGCTTCCATTAAACTGTCGCGCACCGCTTTGTACGTCACCGGTTCGTACCAGAGGTACTGCTTCAAGCTTAGGTTGCTTATTAAACCAGCAAACCAACAATTAGCTAAGAGATTGTTCAACCAACCACCAACCTGCCAGCAAACTAGTCGAACAAGCAACGGAGATACACCGTTCCGTTTGGAAATAAAAGAAGTGTAGCCAACGAATTGCCTACGATTGTACCGACGATTGACAGCTGTCCGGGTTACGTCAGTCAAAATGACGCATCGTATTTTGGTAACAGGGCAACATATTATTCCAGCAACCGAATGGTAATGCGCCGACAAAGCGTCCCAGCGCCATCAATAGAAGCGCGCCTTCGAACGCAGCGGTGGTCGACAATGGTGGCCCGCGGCCCAAGCATGGCTGCGTTGGTGCGTATGTCGTATCGTCAGTCGCGCGACGTCACCAAAATGAAAACCGCGTGTATGTGTACTTGTGTACTTGTGTAGAGTGCAGTGTTTCTAATTTATCATTGTCGCCGCGTTGTACAGCAGACAAAAAACAAGCGCCGGCATTGGAGTGGCGTAGGGCAACACCCCAAGTGCCGCAGTAAAAGCTCCAATACACTTCGTTACAACTTCATCAGCTTCATAGAAGTTGTTGCTTGCATTGCTATAGCAGTTATTAGCCGCGATTTTTTATTTGGCCCCCGAGAACAAAATGTGTGGCCGCATATGTATGAAGATGAAGCACTATGCGTTTGTATTTATGCAAATATTTCATATATATTTATATGTATGTATATATAGATAAATACATGCTATTTCCTGTTGAGCCTAATTTTTTCATTTATATTTCTGATTTCGTATTTCTGCTCTTTACGTCACACAAGGATTCCCCCTAATATATTCGCAAGTTGATAATCAACGAGTCGTTCTATTGCCAACATTCGGAATTCGGAAATTAAATTTAGAATTTTTGATTTTATATTTACTGGTATATATCAAATTCTACCCATTTTTTACCCATTATGATTATCTTCTCATCTACGTTCCAAAAGTCAATACTTAAATTTTCAGTTTTGTGATAGGACGTAAGATTATACTTCCTAGAAATGTTCGTAGTATTAATCTCAAGCACTTTCTTCTGTATATGTTATTACACTTTGTGAGCGCGCACCGTAATTTGTGGTAAGATGTTTCCCCTACATAGGACCTGGATTTAATCTTAGTTTCCAACCAAATCAAAAAATATTCTATTAGTGGTCACCGCTCGACAGGTATTGACATATCGAGTGCATTTGTAAAAATCATGAAGGGTTCAAATTTAAGCATTGCCGAACATGTTAAGTGTCTCTACGCAGATTGAAATAATAATTTTGCTTAATCATTGCTAATTGTTATATGGGATATGTTCGAATATCTCGGTACCGACGTAGAGGCAAAGGTTTAGGAAAACTGCTTAACATTTTCTTATAACATTTTATGATCACTCTAATATAAATGTATATTTATTTGCACTGGTGAACGAATAATTAAGACTAACTCCTCAAAGTTAAAAAAAGAAAAAATGGTTATCCAAATTTCGAATGTTTCGATTGTATAATTTTATTGAAATATTGAATTTCTTTGATAAGATCTTGTCTAATTACTTTACCTTATTGAATGTTTGGATATATTTCCCATTTTAAGCCATTTACACCATAAATCTAACATAAACAATAATAACTTTTCTGTGTGAACTTCGAATGAAATCCCAATAACTCTATCGCAGCAGTTCAAGCATGCACTACTACCAACAAGCACTCAATACGCAGTTCGCGCCTCCTAACACCTATATTCAGGTAAATCTACTTCCCAGCTTCGCCCTTCTTGGCACCAACTTCCATTGTTTCGCATACTGGTGTAGATGCTGTTGTCAGACCTCGTGTGCCGGATTTTCACAACAGGCTATCGCTTATGTACATGCATATATGAATACTTTCATACATAAACACATACAAAAGCTCGTTCTTATTCCTCCATTCCATTGCTATACGGCCTTCATGCGCTTTTGGGCTGCTTCCCTGCGCTAGTTGCCATCGCTTCCCCTGTGCCGCAGCGCAACCACAAAAGTGAGCAGCGGCCGACTCTTGGCTGTTGACTGGAGTTCAGATTTCACTTTGCTTTCCGCTTATCTCCACGTTTCACATTATTTGTGCATATAATTTTAGGATTTTTTCTGTTTCGCTTCGAAAGCATTTTTTTCAACACGTTTTTGTTGGTCTTTCCACTCCACTGCCATTCATTCATTCAATTGCATTCTTTGGCGGTATATTGTTACTGTATTTCTCCACTCGGTCGACGCTTAGATCCCGGCCCCTTTTGCAGAGATTGACTCTAGTTGCTTGCGATGTCGGCTGATTGCCTATTAAAAATACCAGTTGGGGATTTCCCATGTGACCAGTGTACGCCCACGCGGTCTCAGTGGGGAATGAGCTTATCGACATAGGGATCCAAGAAGGAGATATTGTGGCTTTCAATGCTTCGCCGGCGCAATCATTCCTCTTCCAATTGGGAAACTGTGGCGCTACCCCGGTAGAGAAACCATACAAAAGGGGTAGCCGACAGAACGCAGTCATGTGTTTGGCTGGGTAGCCGACTCATACTGATGTTAATATGATTCCTTTAGGTTTTGTTACACAATTGTATCGGCTTACAAAAGCAGGGGCGGACGATTTATGCTGTCTGCTTGGTTTCGCCTTTTTGATTGCTGTGTGGTTCTTCCAAGATGCACTTACGTAAATCTTCGAATTCCAACAGTATGCAGCGCATTTGCTTTCGGCATATTAGTGCATTTTGTGCTTTCTCTGGAAACACATATCGCAGATTCGGCAGCAAAAGAGATGTTTCTGTAAAAATCGGCTAGTCTTTCCGAATGCGTGGTATCTATCTTCTGAGATAAAGCGTGATTTCTTGTGTAGAGCTATACTCAATGGCGCTTAAATGGCACTCGGAGAGCAGCACTGGTAGGCAGCGTTGGGCGAGGCTGCACCTGGTATTCATGCAAGCGCCAACTTTTCTCTCTGAATTTACGCAAACTGCCAGTTCGCTGACGGAAATTGCTTCGTGTTAACGGATATGAGCTCATTTGAGCAAATGGCTAGACAAAATATTGAATTATTATTTGCAAGTAATGTTGCAACTAATCGTAAATTGATTACGAATGAATATCATACAGGCAGATAATACAATCATGAACTTGGTGATGATTGTGAGGACAGCAGCTTTCTAGGAGGACTGGATTTCCGAATTTTTCCTAAGGAATTAGATAAAGTTGAAGGTTTTGGGAAAACCACTTCTTCGTTATTCAGGAAAAGTAGTAGCTGGAAATTTTGTTTGCCGTTAATACAAGAAGAAGCGCCAAAAAATAAATTTATGAAGAGCAAGCATATATAGCATATTACTATATATATATATAAGGCGGGCTGATTGAAAAGTGAGTATCGCCTTAAAGAAAAGCATTTTTTTTAAATTCGATTCTATTATTCTACAAGGTTGTCATAGTCCACTCCATCTCCTCCAAACTATTTTTGTATTACGATTTGTCTTTTCCTTTAAAAATTGGTATCAGTCTCGGCGATTACCTCTTTATTATAGCTAAATTTATTTTAAGTAAATATTCTTAAGTCGAAGCCCAATTGCTGTAATTTTGCGTCCTTTTTTATCGATTTGTTGACAGAGCTTACGCTTACCCAAATATTTTTTAAATATATATCCAAAACCTTCCTATGAGAGCTTTAGTGTGCCAGCTACCTTGATCGATTTTATTTTGCGGCCATCACATTTCATTTTTCGGTATTTTAATATTTTCATCCGTAATGGTTTTCATCTATGGTTTGTACGGAATTCAGAAAACCACTGACGAATGATTACTTTGTCCGGGTCATTATTCTATACATAAAGCAGATTCCATAAAATTAAGGACTCGTCAGAAAAGCTTACCTCTGCAGCGATTTGTTTCCAATAGCCATTAATGTAGTCGGTCCCTGCGACCAACATAAAGCCATCAACAATTTTTTGCATTATTCGTCGTTCTCAACTAATTGAGTTCAAATTTTTTAACAATCTACAATCAGTTACTAAACAGTCGTTTTCATTTTATAAATGGGCTTAGTATCTTTCATATGAATTATATATTTCATTGAAACCACCTCTGGAATATTTATGCTGGAATATTAGAATGTGGTATGGAGACATCTGAAATTGTATTGGTTATAGAAAAAGAGGTGTGGCACATATAATATTGCATATCTTGCGAAGTATTTGTGGTAGGGTATTAATATTTTTACAAGATGTCCAAAAGAGGTAGTGAAGATCACAGTAAGTGGTTCTGCGTATGAAGAACACTCATCAATTATGCATATTCAGATTTCTCATTTCTAAATTGAGTATAATCAAAAGTAAGTTTTAAACGAGAATTTATTAAATTTAGAATTAGGTTACCATTTGTCATCAAAATCAATAAAACTCAGGGCTAAACTTAGGAAATGTGTACCATAGATTTAGACCATCGTTGAAATCGTCAAAAAGTTCTGATGTGATTAAATCATGACGTTCGGGTAAATTTCGTTATAATTAATTGAATTCGTATTTTACTTGGCTGTTTCGGAAGATTACATACGATCTCCTTTTGATTTTGAGGATCTCCTGAAGAACTAATTTAAAAGTCGTCGTTCCTTAACTACACGTCTTCATACAATATAACTGAATATTGCCTTGATGAGAACACATTATAGTTTCGGAAGTAAAAATATTATAATGATATTCCTTGTAGTTATAAAGATATGACGAGCTACATTTTAGCGTATATGCCATGTCGATTTTCTTTAATAGCAACATTATCGTATGTGCCATACAAAATATCCCTCTAATATCTATCTAATATAGTAGATCTATCTATCTAATCCCTCTAACAAATTATCCCTCTACACATATAGTGATGAAATATTACCAAATAATACTAAATATTTACGTATAAAGTGAATTAGAATAAGCATATTATTATGTTTGTGCCGTCTTCTTTAACATACATACATGCAATAGTTTACGGTTTAAAGCGAATCTGAGTATTATTGTAGTATTATAAAAGTTTGCATGTTCTTCTTTAATATGCAATTTAATTAAGATAACAGCATATTCTTTCTGAGATGCCCAGCGATAAATGTAGTGTTAACTATTAATCAAAATATATGAAATTAAATTTCATATAATATGTTAATGGAATTGGCTTTTATTACGGAAAGTTCGTAGTCTTTTCACTATACTATGTGTAATATCTTAGAAGCATGATTTCGTGTTTCTATAATATCTTTATTAAAAAGTTTTGGGAAAATTCTATAGCGTTATTACTCTTTCCTTACAGTGGCAGCGAGAGCTGTGGAATTGAAGAAGAGAGCCGTGTCGGAAAGCGTGATTATAAAAAAAGTTCAATGTGCAAAATCTCGTAATACTTCTTTAATTCCCAAAAGTGAAATCCAACCCGTGGCTTAATATGGTTTATGATAAAGATTGTCATCGCTTTGCTGAGACTGCTCGTAGGCATTATAATGAGCACTACTGGGGATTGTCTGAAATAACGAGAAATGATGGCTATTGTCTGAAGCCAATTGGTCGTAGAACGGCTCCCGCAAAACATATAAAAAGGCGTAATAGATCTTTTGAATAAAGCTTAACAAACGAAGATACCAATTTTGCAGGGTATTAAAAATTAATTAAGAGAGTTTTGAATATTTCACAAATAAGCGTTTGGTATGTACTTAAACAGCAAACTTCGATTTTTGTTAACCAAACGAAAATTCCTCATAAGACGGATGGTGAGAAAAGTTAACTGGTTAAATCTTATATAGAAATGCTTCCGTCATTTCCACCCCATTATTTTAGATCCGAAAGCAATAAAGTTTATTTACAGGAATTTAGGAATATTCGAAATCTTTACAAATGTTATCTCGAGTACTTGACAGATGAAAATATTGACACCTCTTTTGCATCAAATTCTGTTTTGAGACTTAAAAACCCACCCATAGGGATTAGATATGAAAATATGTTTTATGAAAGATATTTGGATACATAAACATTAGCCTCATATATAATAATTGATTAACAGATAACTTGGAAGTGAGACGAAGAAATTTTCACATTATGTGAATATTTGTTGTAGTTCATTTGAATTTTCAAATGCGTCAGCGATTAAACACAGAGCACGTATTAGGTTAGTGAAAAGCTATGAAGTTCAAAATATGGCAATAAAGTAGTCTTTCCAGTAAATTTTAGAGACCTGGATTTGTTTTTGAAATTTGCTTTGGCTTAATAGTGCCTTTGAACGCTATCAAATTTGTTAAACGAGTGTCAAAACCGACCAATCGCTGTTTTGCCAAAAGCACTAGGGTAACTATCATCTGAGAATCTTATTTATATCGAATTGGATCGTTGCGAAGATTTACCAGGTTAACAATTTTGGCTGTTTCTGTCAAAAGATTAAGAGAATATAAGTGTACAATGTCATAGTTGTTAAAGCTTTATATTTGCAAATCGCATAAAAAATATTCATCTTAAGGAACACTTAATAAAGTCCCTTTTAACGCGTTTATCCCCATACTTAATCAAAACTAATATATTAGTTAAAAAATTTCTGTAAAATTTAATAAATATTTGTATGTAATGTAAATATTTCTCGAAGCGCATACAAATCCTTAACGTCATCGACTAATTTATAACACCAAATCTAATTAACTGAGTGTTAAAGTTCCGTTATAAAAATAATTAATTTATTCGCCATGTAAATTTAAAAAATGCCCTAGTGTTAAAAGTTTTGTTACCGCAGAAAGCTGCTTTAACTGTTAACATACAGAAATAGTTAAAGGCATTGCCAGTATTAAAATTGACAATGTATTGCGTGTGTGGAAAAGCTTTGAGGTATTGTTGTGAAGAAATGCAAGTAATTACTATAATATTTACTTAAGTGTATATAGAATAGGTATTTAGGACAAGTTTATTTTAATATCAAAATTAATATGTAATAGTACTTAAAATTAACGTGGAAACTTTTAAAAATCTCTTAAAATTCGTATTATTATTCATTTATTAAAAAAAAAAATAGATAAATATAAAGTAAAAAGTAAATGTAAGTAATAAAAAAAGTAGATAAATTAATATGGTTTAACTCATTCATGACAAAGCTGTTATCTTTCAGTAAAAAAGATATAATCAATAAATCTGCATTTGAGTGAAATATTGTTTGATCTGAAAGTATCTCATGGCTCTGAAAGAAATTACAATATGGATAATTTTCTTTTGAATCGTTACATTTCCATTTCGGTATTTTGTCATTGACCTTGATAAATAAATGAAATTAAAATTAAAATAAATATGGAATATAATTATGTGAATAATATGATAATTATACAAATTAAGTGTGCTTTATTCGATAGTCATAAGCTTTATTTTTTAGCGGAATATTTTAAAAGAAGCTAAAAAACAAATATTTTTATTTTATGTAGTTTATATGCCTAGAATTTTAAAGTAGTTCTGAGCAGCATTGGCGGTTTCCTATACTTTGAAGCAATATTACTTAATCAATTCAACATTTGATATGAAATTCTCTACTCATTTAATGATGTGACATAACTCACCCATTTCAAACAATGACATCTGTCTCTCAAACAAATTGATGAACTGATTGTAAGAAGTAATCAAAAGCGTAGTGGAATAATTATTTTCACACTACATTGCATACATACGTATAAACACATTTTAAATGTGTACAAATATACATAAGTACTGACCTGTTATCTAAAGTGGCTAATAAGAACCATTCCCTCCCTCATGCAATTATTTTCGCAAAATTGTAATCTCCAGCGCTTTTATTATAAACTTGTTAATATTTACGCGTACTTATTTAGTAGAACACTAGACGTGCGGCGGTAAAGTTAGCTGGGAACGTAATTGGGTTGAAAAATATACAATTTGAGCAAACAAAATATAGATAAAAACAAATTGGTGAGTACGAAGGCGTTGAAAAGAGAGAGTACAATGTGGCAGTGTTTCCTGTTCAGTTTCATAAAATAATTTCATATAAAAATCATGAAATTTTTTATGCAAAATTCAAAATTTTAGTGGAGAAAAACTATAGACAAACTAATTAGAAGCGATTTTGCCAAATATTTCGTGGTAAAATCCAGCAAAAAAGGAACATCGAAATTAAGAGTTAATTGCCCCATAAATTTAGTTTTCACTACTTATCGTTCCCATTAATGGGTTTACGAATTGAATACATATACCCGACATATATTGAGAATAAAGAGTTATAAAATGCATATTCTGACATTCTGCTAAATAAACTTCTTCATCTGAACGTATAATTAATAAGAAATCGTTCACTCGACATTTCAATTGAAAAAAAACTCACTTCTTTCTAGTTTTAAGATATTCCGATGCAAACAGCAAACTGATTTACTGTCGTGCATTAACTTGATAGAGAGGGGTGTTAAAAGTCGGGTAAGAAAGTGTTCTCGGAGAATTGAAAAAATTTTAAGCGATCAAAAGCTCGCATTCTAGCAGTTGCACGCGCAGACACGGCGAAATTAAGTGATGGGCTACAACTGTTAGTTTTCAAGTTGTATCAAACCTCAACAGAGAGCAATGTTTGCCTCACAGCAGAGCCGCTTACTGGGCGCTATAATTATGCGCTATGTCTCCTATGGCTGCATAACAACAATCTCGAAAGAGCATAGAGACATTTGTAAGTGATTGATTTGCAAACTTATATGAAAGTCGGTTTTACAGGCTTGTGTTTGCAAGTTTTGGAAACTTGTTTTAGTTTGCTACAAGAGACAGGAATACGAAGAACATTCAAGTTTTGCTAGCGCTAAAACTCTTGGAAAACAAATTTTCTTTTTCCTTGTTTAATTAACTCAGAATTTTATAAACGCAAAATGTTTATACTACATTTATCTATTTTTCAACTTTCAATGTTAATCGCACTTTTCGCCCTCATCACAACAACAGCGGCTGACAACTCAATCTCTAAAAACAAAGGTGAAATGTCCGGCAAAGATAGAAAATTCCGAATTCTGGTCACACACCCCCAAGTGCCACAAGAGGCTATCGAATTGTTGTCGCGCGACTGTGAGGTAATCGTCTGCCAGAGCTTACCGCTAAACCGTTCGGAAATTTTGGAGAAAGCTAAGGGTGTGCACGCCTTCCTCTGGGCTGGACATGAAGCGCTCAATGCAGAGGCTTTGGACGCCGCCGGACCGCAACTGAAAGCCATATCCACCATGTCCGCTGGCATTGACTTTGTGGATGTGGCAGAGGTTAAGCGACGTAAGATACCGCTGGGTCATACCCCAATCGTGCTCAATGAGGCTGTTGCTGATACAGCGGTAGGCTTGTTATTGGCAGCTGCGCGTCGTTTCCACGAAGGACGTCAGAAGATTGAGACGTACGTGTTGATATAAACATGTATACATATTTGCATACTTATTCTACAACTTTATTACAGCAATAATTGGAAGAGTTACTATCTAAACTGGATGTTGGGTCAGGATATGCGCGACTCGGTTGTGGGTTTCTATGGTTTTGGTGGTATCGCCCAGGCGATCGCCAAGCGTTTGTCCGGTTTCGACATTGATAGCGTTCTATACACTACCCGTCGGCGTGTGTCCGAGGAAATCGAACAGGAATATAATGCCAAAAAAGTAGATTTCGACACTTTGCTTGCCCAGAGTGACTTCGTTATCATTGCTTCACCCTTGACTACTGAGACCGCTGGTGTTTTCAATGCCACCGCGTTTGGTAAAATGAAGAAAACCGCCGTGCTAGTGAATATTGCGCGTGGAGGTAAGACGTAACGCAGTGCTTAGGTGTCTGTATATTTATTAAATCAAATATTCTCGTATTAGGTATTGTGAATCAACAAGATTTGTATGAGGCCTTGAAAACAAATCAGATATTCTCCGCCGGACTGGATGTGATGACACCTGAACCATTGCCCCCAAATGATCCTCTGCTGACTCTTCCAAATGTTGGTAAGTAAAGTCATAAGAATAATGAAAGGTTTAATGAATTGCTATAAATGTCCAGTAATTCAAGTACTTATCTAAATACAATCTTTGAGTTTGGAATGTAGAAACCTAAATACGTTGATAAGAAGATGTTCAACTGTAATTTTGCTTTTTAGCAGATAACGACGTACTATTAGGGAATCAAACTTATTTTATTTTGCTCCGCCACAATCTTATCAATTTTACTTTTCTTTTAGTTCATATATAAGCTTACCTGGCCTCATATTTCTTCTCGTTTTGATGTATTGAATTTTTGATGATTTTATCGACCAAGGGCAAACTGTCATCTAACATTCTCATAACATATTAGTTCTGTTTGTATGTATGTACATACCCTTCCTTTAATTTAATTTTAATTCTTTAATAACTCATGCGGAGGTAACTAGCTTTGCGCGTGAATTGTTTCAAAATTATTTGCAATAATATGTATACATATGTATGTACACAGATAGATCTTCTAAGAGGTTGGCACTCAGTTTAATTTATTAACTTTCATCTTTCCTTTCAGTTCTTCTCCCGCATTTGGGCTCCGCCACCTTCCGCACTCGCACCGATATGGGAACCATAGCAGCCCATAATGTTTTGCGCGGACTCGCTGGGGAACAAATGTTCTCCCCCGTGTACTAATTTCATAACAGATCGCCTACTTGGACAAAACTTTTAAAAATAATTCCAAATGTATATAAATGCATTAATTGCAGTAAAAGTAAACACAAGAAAATGAAGTTTTCAGTTCTATGGTAAAATAAGAAAAATTATATAAATGATAGTCAGCTGGTCATTCAAAGAATTTATGTTCAAAATAGTGAAAAAAAATTAATTTCAACTGCCGCTGTCATTTCGCTAAAAAATATTTGATTAAAACAAGTGAGTGCGTAAAGTGATTAACGTACATATGTACGATAGGAAAACTTAAGAATACTGTATGTTTAAAAGTTTTTTACTTTAGAAATTTAACGATCAATTGGGAGTTATCGTTTTCTTTTTTAAAGCGTACCCCCTTCCTTAAAACATAACCTTTAAAATGTATGAAATCATAACAATGGCTATATGACTCTGAAATCTGACTTACTTTCCGAAACGATGATGATTCAACGTTGAAATTTATTTATTATTGTCTAGAGGGCTACAAAGTTTTTCTTCTCGAAGATGAGCAAATACACCTCTCATGTAACGCCTGCAGTAAAAGCAATTTGGGCCTACTGTTATTTAAAGGATACCAATAATTATAACGTAATTTACGTATAGATATTTTGATAATTTTTTTAAACTTTTCGATATTTTCTGAATGGGTTCCACTTAAAGGAACAATATTCCTTACTAAACTACTAAACTACTATTTACTATTAAAGAAAAGTGTTCTTTAAGTCCACAGACTTCATTCCTAAAAAATAAATCATCATTCAATCCAGTCATTTTAAATAATTTTCTAAAAATTTAAAGTGTATGAGTAGAGGGAAAGTTGAGGATCAAAGTTAATATCAGAGCTATAATTGATTTTTGTATGAATGTATTCTTTCTTGAATATGAAACATTACATAACTGTACTAAAATGGGTATACTCAAAGAAAAACCTCAACCTCAATTGAGAAAATGCACTTGTATGAAGTGGATAGATCTCTGGGATTTCATCTTCCAACAAAAATAAGTATGAATGACGTTCAATGTTTAGAGACCGCAATCTTAATTTAAATGTCGAGATTTTACATTCTAGTCCGATAGCTTAGAGTTCAAGTGAAATTCAGTCGTCAGTATCGTAACTTTATCATTTAATTTCTATACTTTCTTGAGCAGGCAAGAGTACCGCTCTCAGTGTTCACATTGTTTTTCAATGCTTTCGGAGGGGACAAACAGATTTTCGTTGTTTACTTAACGAGTTTTCTCTTATTTGGTTTACATATTTTTGGTCTATTGAGTTTAAAAACATTTAATGAGGAGTATTTCGTTACCGTCAATTTCTTGACGAGGAAGTAATTCGGAGAAATAGGAGGGCACATAAAGACATTTAAAAAATTTTTGCAACATATTTAATTTCAATATCTCGATAGAACTAACAAAATTCAGTAATAAAAATTTATCAGCTTTCACATTTCTGTGGCCATCACTGTCGGAAATATCTGTATGTATGTATGTAAGCGAGTGCTCAATTGATTAAATTGGAATTTATTAACGTAAAAGCTTAGCGCTGTTAAGATAGATTTGTGTCGTCTTAACTATCTACTACGGTGGTAATGTACTCGCAAAACAAATATACATAAAAATGGCCAACACAACGAGACGTCTTCACAAAGTACTCGTTTCCCATCCGGAGGTTCCCAAAGTGGCATTGGAGCTTCTCCAACAGCATGGATGTGAAATAATAGTGTGTGAGAGTGTTCCTCCGTCGCGTGCCGAAATAATACGAAAATTACCCGGAGTGGATGCCATTTTTTGGGCGCACTACCAACCGCTCAATGCTGAGATACTCGATGCTGCCGGCATGCAATTGAAAGCGGTCTCAACCATGTCATCGGGCATTGATTACGCAGATATAGCGGAATTCAAGCGACGGCAAATGCCATTGGGTCACACTCCAGGCATAGTGAAGAACTCAGTTGCAGATTTGGCAGTAGGCTTGATGATATCTGCCGGCAGGCATTTTCATGCTGGACGACAGGAGATCGAGAAGTGAGTGAAAATATATTTTAAGTGTTGTAGTTTTGTTAAATTTCTTTATTTATGTTATGCAAATTGTGCTGACAGCTGATTTAACAGTACTGTTAACATCCAGCTGGGCAGCGAAGCTTTCAAAGCTTATCAAACTAACTCTGACATTGCCAACACTAAATGCTGTTTTATGCAAGAACAGTTAGATGAGTTAAGCTTTTCATATGTCCCTCTTTAAAGTTCTCTTTGGCGTACGGATCGTATCAACTGGCTGATGGGCCAGGAGGTGCGTGGCTCTGTGGTGGGCTTCATGGGCTTTGGCGGTATAGGCCAAGCTATTGCGAAGCGTTTACAGGGTTGGGAGGCGGCGAAAATCATATACCACACACGTTCAACTCACGAAAACCCTTTTGGCGCTATTCATGTACCTTTGGAGCAGTTACTTCGGGAAAGTGATTTTCTAGTTGTCACTTGTCCATTAACAGCGGAGACGAGTGGGAAATTCAATGCTGACGCTTTTAAACAAATGAAATCGAATTGTGTATTCGTGAACGTGGGCAGAGGAGGTAAGTTCAGGGCATATTAAACATATATTTGAAACATATTTATTATTATTATATTCGGAATTTAGGGATTGTTGATCAAGCAGCTCTTGTTGACGCTTTGAAAAGTGGTGAAATTGCTGCTGCAGGTTTAGATGTAATGACACCAGAACCACTTCATTCGAATGATCCTCTTTTGAAGCTGCCAAATTGTGGTAAGATTTTTAAATTAAGTGGCTAAGCATGAAAATCAAATAATTCAAATAAGAAATCTGAAGGTCTTCTACATACTTTGTAAAGTCTTACCTAGTCAACAGTTGAGTTAACGTGTTTCATATGATAATTATTTATTTGAATATTTGCCATATCTTTACAGTCGCCATTCCTCATTTGGGCACCCAAACATTGCAGACGACCACTGAAATGGGACTGACAGCTGCGAATAATATATTAAATGCACTGGAGGGTAAACCAATGGTTTATCCCGCGTACTAAATGCATTTACATATAATTATGTCCAAACATACTTATTCACATGTATTGTTGTTTTATACTTTAAATAAAAAAAAGTGAAAATAATAATGTAAAAAATTCAATGTAATTGTGTAAGATTTTATTATTCCGGTTACGCCAAACAGTTTTAGAGTCCAGTGCAAACTTTGGAAATATTGAAAGATTTTATACTAGGCTCAGACTTTGTTGAATGTGGCCTTGCTAGACATAAACCAAGAAAATTGCTGAACAATTGGAAGCGATCGTTTTCTTTTTTCACAGCAAACCTTCAACAAAAAGCTAACCACAAACCGACATAAACATAACCTAGAATTATATGAGAGGCATTCCAATTGCTATATGGACCTCAAATCCTATTAATTCACTCACAATACTATTACAAATAAGATGCTCCATTTTTTATTATGCAAACCTATTGCCCAGTTATTTAAAAACGGTATTGATGGAATGCGGGGGTTGATAAGGCTCCTGATCACAAGTGGATTTACTTAAGATATCAGTAGTTTTATTATATTCCAAGCAAATATTAGGTTTAGTAACAAGAAATCCATTATTTTTTCAATGGATGGATTTAGTAATCTGTACCTCGTGTTGTATAAGTGCCATTGGGTTACGTTAAGTGAAATAAACGTTTCACAAAAAATCATTTGGGACCATTTGAATAAGGGTGTATACAAAATAAGCTCGTTGTATGGGTGCCACACGAGTAAATGCAAAAAAAAAACCTTATGGAATGAGTTTCCATCCGCGAATAGCAACTAAATTTACTCATTTCTGAAGTGGACGGTTACTGGGGATGAAAAGTGGGAAGAGTGGGTCACACCACACATGTGTGACATGTCCTATGTTTTACCGATCCTTATTTATGTCAAGAAGCTATTAAACGTGTTTGTCACTTTCCTTCTTGCAGTGTTTATGTCTCATACAGGTTCGGTGCTAACGATAGAAGGTAGTAGTGGAGTTGATTTTGACTTTCCGCAATATAATTCTTCCACTCCCAAACGAGGTTTCAAGAGATCTGAATGAAATTGAACAGACAAATGTTTATCATTAAAAGATTCAACGGCTTCCAACGTTCATTCTAGTTCCGTATCTGACAGGAGAGTATTTCGAATAGATCGCTAAGATTACTTTACTACGTAAATCTAGATAGCAGTGATGTAGTAAGCAGTAGGACTTTATGAAGAGTTTATTTATTTTTTTTTTGTAATTCAAACTTATTAAGTACGCACTAAATTGGTAATAGCATTAAAATTAGTGTCAAATGATTTAGAAATATACTATATTTTTCTGTAAAATATTTAGGACAGAAAAACGAAGTTGCTACGAAATTTAGATTATTAACATTTAATGGTGAATTTGCCAGAAGAGTCTTAAAACTATCAAACTCAACATGGAGTGTTCGAATAAAATAAAACTCAACAGAAAATATTTTTTTAATAGATAAATTTCATTCACTTTTGTCATTTTCCTTCAATTGGAACGATAAAAATACTGTGTCCCATTCATCACGTTGCAAGGATTTTAAATACCTACGTCTCTCCTCCAGCACTTTATCCAACAATTCGGGTTCGTGTTTCTGAGCTACCTCCAGGGCCCGACGCCAATTGTGCATACGCAAGCAAAGGGCAACAGCTTCGGAGAATTTCTTGTTATGCAATAGAATAGTCTCTGCTTCGATCAGCCGTCCGAGCATTAGCGAGTTCTCTACCATTTGTTCCGGGCTGGCAGACGGCAATTCCTTAAAATAAGTGTCAGTAATTTTGAGCAACAAAAGTAATTACTATTCTCACTATACCTTTATGTATTGTAGATAGCTGACTTTGTCAATCTGTAGCGCGGCCGAATAAGCCTCCTCGCTGATCTGCAGTTGATTCTTGCGCGTTGCGATGGCAGCCAGTGTTGCCCAGAGGTTACCATTTTGTGCTAGACGGCAAATTCTCAGAGCCTGCTGCCACTGCCCCTCCATCAGCGTACGATGCACAATTTCACAATAGATATTCACATTGATGGGTAGTAGAGCACCGGCGCAGCGGAATGTTACCATGGCGTCCTCGAAGGAGTCCAATGTGATGTTTTTACCAAATTCACTAAAAATTAAAAATATTACTAGCTTTCCACAATACTGACTGTTCTTACTCACGTGGCATCTACAGTGATTGTTGTTAACGCAATCAGCGTTGGATCGGCTGCACCCTCGCCAGGGCAGTACCAAATGCTGTAGCAGGTATCGTGTACGCCTACTAATATGTTCGTCTCACTGCCCCACATAACGGTCGTCAATTGTGTACCGATTTTATAAATTTTACGGCTGTTATTTGTGCGCCCATTTATGCTGCGTTCGGGGATGGTATTCACACCCACTACAGAGCCGAAACCATTAACTCCTCCCACCCCTCCACCAGCAGATCCGACACTGCTATTCAAATTACGCGTCTCCGTGATATACAATTCGCGATTGTTATCGATTAGCACGACATATTGGTCGTCGAGTGTGCCGGCACGAGATGCGGAGATTTCAGAAATTTGAGTTTTTGCACGCAGTGAATGTGGTTCGTATTGCCGCGAAGCGCCTGGCACAAGGTCGAAGACGTGAATCACTTCGTGAGAGAGTGAAATGTTAGTCTAGTCCTATAGGATTTGTTAAATATCTTTCTAATGCTCACCAGTGCTGTCCGAGTTATCTCGTATAGCTAAGACATCCAATCCGAGAGATACGGCTCGCCATGTAAGTAGCGGTACTTGTGCTTGTAAACCTGGGTAACGTGGATTCAGGTGCAAACGTCCCGTGTAGGTATACACCCAAATAGAAGTGACATCCAATACCATGAAGAATCTGAAAACGGAGAAAGTATGATATAAATTGTCGACTGCTTGATATTCCAAAGTAACTCAACAAAAGGGATTTAGAAACCCAAAGAGGAATTTTCTATCACTAAAATCATGATCAGAAAATATTTTGGGAATTTGTACCGTTTTTTGTTCTATACTCACTTCTTGCCCACTTCAATCACACGGACATCTGTCCTGCCATCGATTATTATAGGTGTGTTGATATATTTCTCATTGTAAATATGCAATTGACTCGACGTGGCTACAATTAAGTGGCCATAGCCCAAACCGAAATTAGTGACTCGCTCGGGAAAGTCTAAAGCATCACTACTACTATTTGCGATATCCTGTAATATAATGGTTTTGCGACTCGTAGCTGTCGCCTTCAGATTGCGTGAGATTAATTGGCGCTCCACAATATAACCAACAACAAGGTTTCCTGTCGAAGTACCACAAGCCACTTGTGTGCCATCCGATGACCATGCCATTGTATAAAAGGAACCGACAGCGGGTTCGCTGAAACGACTGCTGCTATAAGGCCACTGATGAGAAAAGAGATATGAAAAAGTCAAATGAAATGAATTTCGGCATTTATATTCTAATTCTTCGGAATTTTATATTCTAAATAAATTTGTAAACGTGGTGGTATGTGGCTTTATGGATGGTTTTATCAATAACTTATCGCAACGGTGAGAAAGCAAACCCGAATGGGTTCAGTGGTATCTCTGTGGATTATCTCTAAAATCTTATCTGTGGATTCTAACAATGATGTGAATAAATGTTTAATATTCTGCATTGGTTATTTTAAGTGAGGTTAGGTTAGCCTTTCATATTTTTTTTGGTTTTATATTCGCAATACTAATTTTTTTAATTTACTACCTACCCCAGCGCTGGAGCACAACTTTAACATATTGAAGGATCCCACTAAAAGCACGTCCTTTTCTGAGTTGAAGCAAACTGAAGTAATAGCATATTCCTCTGTGGAGCTTGTGAACAAATTAGCGCCTTGTGCGTCCCAAACCTTAAAGCGAAAGTCTTCACCACCGGATGCGATTATGTTAGAATGCGTAGACCAGCTCAGGGAGAGAACTAGGCCGTCATGAGCACGCCACTGTAGAAGTACTTTTATGAATAATTGTACGCGTACTTATTTCAAGATATTATTCTATTCTTCACTAGCCGCACCTACCCTTGTTAACTTGCTATTCGCCGCCAGAGGCTTGATAGACACATAGCAGCCCTGACTGAAAACAATCGAAGTAGAACTGGGCGCCCAACGTGCGCAGCTTATAGGTTCATCGCTCTGTATTACAGTGGAGCGCAGCATGCCAGAGCGCGACCATATCTTGATAACGCCATCCTCGCCAGCTACATATTTGCGTTCGGTTGGAAAAGTCGGGAAGAAATGCGTTGTTATCAAAGTTGTGTGTTAGACTCAAGATACAATGCTTACCAGTGAGTAGCCCTGCGCCATCCGGACTCCAACGGCCTATGCGTATCGCTGCGCTATGCGCTGAAATATTTCGCTCCACCCGGGCGCTTTTGTTCAGAATAATGAAGCGGCCATCATTGCTGCAGATAAGTAACGTATCGCTGCCCTTGCCACCACCGCTGTTGCGACCACTTAAGAGCAGCCAATGCAAATCGGTGGGTATGAAGTCATTCGGCAGCTTAGCCACTTCCACTGAATCGCGCGTGACTGCGTTCCATTTGTAGATCTGATGATCATCACTGCCTTAGAAGAAGAACAATTATTCTAGAGTGAGCAACAACAACTTGGTTTAAACTACTAGTAAATCGACAAAATTTATTTAGAAAATGTTTCATACACAATTGCAACTAAAGAGTAGCTTACATGCTTTAAAGCCCTTACCTAACAAAATAGATTTCCTCATTGTTGCTCCAGTCCACACAGCTTAACGGTATAATATTCGTCTTTTCATTATTTTCCTTCTCTTTGTGTCCACTCGTGTTTCTTTCTGTTGCTGAATTCCGCAATCGATAATCCACATTATTATTAATTGAAGTTCTCTTGCAAATATGAGTTTTTAAGCGCATCGTAAAATATTTGTAATGAACTATATAGAAGCTTTTCACTCACTAATTTTTCTTCGAGCAGTTGAATTGTTTGTCCAGTGAAGTTGCCATAGTGATTCTATTACAATCCTAAGTGAAGCAACCCTTAAAGTTGACGGCTTCCACCTGTTGGTAGTTCATGTTCCACATTCAAATAAGAATTGTACAGCAATATGTGCGTTTAGCATATACATGTAATAAAATTAATATAATATATAAATTAACATAATATAACATATATACAATATATATATATACAATATATATATATACATATACAATATATCCAATACATATATCCAATACATATATATACAATATATATATATATATATATATATACAGTATATGTAATATAATAGAAAGTGTTTCTCTATTTTGTAGCTAAGAATTTTCCCATTGAAGTTCCTGCCGAAACAAATTTTCGATGGCATCAGAGAGACCATCTTGCCTTGTCATCACCTATTAAGCCTTGTTTTTTTGTAACAAACTTACCCCCGTAGTATAAACATTTTAGTGGTGAATTAGCACTGAATATTCTTTTTTGAAAATTCATCAAATTTTTCGTTCCTGAATAGAGTTTTAACCGCCTTCAGCGCCTCTCTCTCACATTTTAAAGAAAGAATTTCTTTCGTTACTCAATGTTGCTCTTGTTTTTTTATTCATTTTATTTATGTTACAACTCTACATAAATGTTGATGTCACCAAAAACACTAACAATAAGAAATTTCGCATATTTGCAATAGCGGAACAGCGGAACAGCGTTTCCTTGGTGTATCGACAACGACTTTCATATCTCAGCAACTCCTTGGTCTTAAATTGGTTCCAAGTTCAGTAATTAACACTCTCCTGACATCTTTATATTACAGTTTACAAATGAAAGAAATCGGTCCACAACCACGCCTGCTTCCCACAAAACACAATTTTAAAGTGCATCAGAGATTTAATTAAGCACAAATAAAGATATCGGAATAAAACTTTGCCCAAATATTGGGTTGTTCGGAAAGTCATTTCGTTTTTTCCCGCCAGAGGACTTAATTACGTTTTTTCGAAACTAACTTCACACTTAAGCCCCATAACCATTATATGTCATGAGAATAGATATTGCAAGGCTTGTGTGTGAAAAAGTTCTATTAATTCTACCCAGTAGTTTTTGGTTGGTGCCTTTTTAAATATGGAGAGCAATAAGCAGCATTTTCGTCATATTTTACTTTTTAACTTCAGAAAAGGTAAAAATGCTGTCCAAGCGAGAAAAAAATTGACGGATGTGTATGGAGAAGGCGTGTTAACAGTACGCCAGTGCCAGAACTGGTTTGCAAAATTTCGATCCGGCAATTTTGATGTCGAAGATGCACCACGGTCTGGAAGGCCGGTCGAAGCTGACAAAGATGCGATAAAGGCATTAGTTGATGCAAATCGGCGAATCACCACACGAGAGATCGGTGAGAGGTTAAATTTGTCGAATTCAACTGTTTATGGCCATTTGAAAGGCATGGACTTAACCTCGAAGCTCGATGTGTGGGTGCCCCATGTCCTTACCGAGCGAAATTTGTGTCGTCGTGTTGACGCGTGTGATTCGCTCCTCAAACGTCTAGAAAATGATCCATTTTTGAAGCGGATTATTACTGGGGACGAAAAATGGGTTGTATACAACAATGTTAAACGCAAGAGGTCATGGAGCAGAAAAGATGAACCGGCTCAAAGCGTGTCAAAAGCCAACATTCACCAAAAAAAGGTGATGCTCTCCGTTTGGTGGGATGTCAAAGGAATCGTTTTTTTTGAGCTTTTGCCGGACAATACAACGATTAATTCAGAAGTCTATTGTCATCAGCTGGACAAATTGAATGATTATAAATATATATAACAAATATTTATTCATTATACGAAAACTGTCTTTCATGTTCCCCAAAAAAACGAAATGACTTTCCGAACAACCCAATAGTATATATAAAGTGTGGCATCTCACTAAAGGTTTTGGAATCGGACCTCAACTTTCCAAGACCGCAGATAACGAATATGAGGGCCTCAGTGGCCCTGGCTGACTTTATATCAAAAATATCTCTCAGTCTAAGAAATCTTAATAAAATTAAGAGTTTTTTCTTAATATTTTACATAAAATAAATATTAGTTGAAAATATATCAGATCGGGTCGGCGCTTCCCCTAGTCCCCATTTACCTAATATAGTGATTTTCGAACTTCCGGTTACCTTATACCACATATAGCGGTTAATATAAACGATATCCTAACATGAATAAGTGAACGCATTATCATGGATATGGTAATATGGATTAATTGAAGTTTTAGTGCAGACCTTGGGAATGAAAGGAGCCGTATATAAGTGTGGTTAATTGCTTGATAAGGGAAATAAATGACAATTTAAATTGTATAGCAAAATACACCGGATCTAGGAACGACATTTTGCACGTTCGAGACACATAACTAATTCTTGACCCTGAACATATCCCCTTTTCTTACTTGTTTTGAGACGCCAAATAAAAAAATTATCAAGTTTTCATTATTATGCAACAAATTGGGCGCGAGAAGTTGAGATATAAGATTAGAAAATATTTGTTTTATTATTTTTTATTTAGATTTATTTATTTATATAGATTTATTTAGATTTATTTATATATAGATTTATTTATTTTTTTTATTTAGATTTTATTTTAGAAAAAATTAATGAAAAGTTAATTTAAAAAATTCATATATATTAACTGGGCAAATGTAATTGCATTAATAATTACTGCTCATATTAATCACAACTGTTTAATTTTAAGGAAGCAATATACACTCAATTTTCATACTCTCGCAACATGTTGCTACAGATTATATCAGTTTTGTTCACCTAGCGGTTGTCCGTCCGTCCGTGCAAGCGATAACTTGAGTAGAAATTAAGATATTTTGATGATTCGTATTGCAGATGCGCGTAATTGGATATCTACCACGCCCACAAAATGCCATTAATAGAAAACCTAAAAAGTGTTATAACTAAGGAACAAATAAAGATAGAAACGTGTTATTTGGTATGCAGAATCCTAGTATGGCGCGTCATCTGTGGGTAAAAGAGTTTATAAAAGTGGGTATGGCCCCGCCCCCCAATAATTTTAATCTACCTATCTCACAAACCGTTAAAGTTATATCATTAAAACTTACTTAAATAAGTTTTTCTACAATGTCCTTATATACTGGGAATATAAGGGAAGTCG
This sequence comes from Bactrocera minax, assembly GCA_021498325.1. NCBI lineage: Eukaryota > Metazoa > Arthropoda > Insecta > Diptera > Tephritidae > Bactrocera > Bactrocera minax. The sequence continues at coordinate 1,060,692 of JAKEEE010000045.1, read as the reverse complement.
GATAATTACCACGCACACCTCCCATACAAGTGTTATGTTGAAAGCTACTAAAAGTGCTTTAACTCGCTGAAAACACACGTGACAAACATTAAATATTACGGCAAATATAGTACGGAAGGGCTGCATAGAACTCCATGTACAATTTGGACAATGGGTATGCTGTATGGGTATACTTTTAAAGGAAATCCCATATCTGAAGAACGTCATAACCAGTTTCAACCAAATTTAGTTCGTAACGTCGTATTTGCATCCTTGTCACTTTCTGAAAATGAGCGAATTTGGATAACAACCAAGTCTACTACTCATAAAACACAATTTTAAGTTTCATCTGATTCTTTCACTTTAATGTATATAAATCAAGCACCAATTAAGATATTAGAATAAAATCCCATCACTTGCGTAAAAATTGTCGAAATTAGCGTAAAACTTTTCAAGTCCTTATATACCCAATCCACCCAAGAACCACAGTGTTTATAGCTGACTTTATATCGAAAATATCGGTAAATGCATTTGACATCGTAATGAAATTCAAGTATTATCTTTTCCTGATAATAATGTGCTCTTAAGTCAAAAATGGGGAAAATCGGGTAAATACTTCCCCTAACCCCCATATAAATAATATACGGATTTTCAACTTCCGGTAGACTTTATGTTCAAAAATGGGGAAAATCGAGTAAACATTTCACGTCGCCACATATACCTAATATAAGAATTTCAAACATCCTGTTGGCATACGGCATATATCATATATATAGTTTAGCAAAATTAAGTGAACTTATAATATTGAATATATCATCGTTTAATGTCGAAAATGTCGAAAATGTGTGAAATCGGTGAACGAATTATCCCCGCTCCCATATAATACATATAATAATTTTCATTATTCTAGCAGACTTTAACCCGAATATGGAAACATGTTCCCTAGTATACTTGAGTAATGAAAAGGATTAATGCGATCAGTGCAAACCTTCCCCTAGCCCAAATATGTATAATATATAAGAATTCTCGTCTTTCGAGATGACTTTAAACCGTTTATGTTGGTCAATATGTGTAATATTTTAATGAAGTTAAGTGGAAAAGTTTTCTTAAACATAATGGGGTTTAGTTAATTTGATAGATTTTAATATAAACATATTCTCTCTGCTTCGTGTCTGAGCAAAATTTAATAATAAAACTCCTTGAGGTTTTGACCTGTAAAATAAGTTAATAACTAACCAAGTCATTATTTTTGCCACCTGAATTCAGTGAAAGTGCCAGACAGGCCTTTTGGAGATTTGACCTCAGAAAAGGCATTATCACATACTAATTAGTGTCACTTAAGTAATTTGGAAATAGGCAAACAATTTCAGTAACACGTGCTAATTCTATATTGTACATGCATGATTACTTCGAATGACCGAATTCGGTTGCAGACAATCATTTGCGTATATGAAATAGTAAAGAAAAATTTAAGTGTCTTAAGAGTTAAAGAAATATTTCATATCCTCATAGCACACCTAAGCGATATGATATGATATATTCTCGCTCCTTGTCTATTTTTGTTTTGGCGCACAGTGGTTTGCTTTTAATATCGAACCTCGTGTGACATACTTCTTACAAAAAGCCACTTCGGCAGTTCGTCATGGGCAACACCATGAGTTTGACATGGTAAGTTCAAATAACTATTATCCTAATATAATTTTTTTTGATATAGTAATTATCGCATATTACATTTTGTCTGAAAACGATATTCTGAAAAACAATTTTGTAAATGTTCACATTTGTTGATTATTTTAAAATATATAAAATGGGTTAGAAATCCTAATTGTTGGGGTTTACATCTCTGCTAGTTATATTCTCCTCCTATTTGTGATGTACGCCAAAAAATTTGTTGAGAAGTTTTTTCATGGCAGAAATGTGCTCAAGTGCTTGTTTCTGACTGCATAGAGTCCACCATTGTTAGAAAGGAAATTTCGTTGGTAGTTGATATCGAGATATGGTTATGGACGTATGCTCAACATATGGAGCTAAGGATAATGATCGACAAATTCTCGCCTAAAATTATTAAAATATCTCACATATTGAGCGGTAAATTAAGGTTAAGCGAAAGGATGTAGATAATTTTATTCCGTATATTGATTAAATTTATCCATCCTAAATGAAATGCTGTTACCAGAATTTATAGGTATATCTTTGATGCTGATCTATACATTCGATTCAACGAAAGGACGGAGATGCGCTCACTTGGTATATAGATCTGGAGGGAAATGAATACCGATTACACCCAATTTTTATTAAAAACTTCGAATGTTATTTAAAGCTTCTGCCGTTATTCTTTAGACTGTTATCGCGCTTCTTGTATTTTTCGTCATTACATGGGGGTGGATAGATGAATAATATTAATATGCTTTCTTCGCTTTGTTGAGATGGTATAGAAGCCAAAATATTTCTTTAAATTTCCAAGTTGGAAGTTTCTGTTTGCACATCAAAAACTTTCCTCAACCACTGTTCTGAAAATGTTTCCTCAACCACTGTTCTGAAATGAAACGGAAAGCTTTCACTTAGGTGCGACGTTCCGCAGAAATGAAAGCTCCATTTTATAAAAACTTGGAAAGTGTAACGGGAGCTTTAGTATATAAATTCATAAAAAGTTTGTGCTTCATATATTGTTCTAATATATAATAATAATAATATTGTAACTAATAATAGGAACCATTCTTCGAAAAGTTATGCTGATAGCAACCGAGTTGACAGTTCTTGGCCAAAAAAATTTTGGGTCCGTTCCAATTAAGTAGACCCGACTGTCAAGTGTTAGATTGACAGTGGTATGGTTGGTAAGGCCCAAGGAGCATAATTCTCACATGTTTTTGTCTATATTTCCACATCTCCCACTCTAAACAGGGCAATAAACATAACACCATTAATACGAAAATATTCCCTTCGACTTTAGGCCACATTTGTGATTTCAATACCGATTAAACTGTAATGGAAAATGAGTGAGAACATTAGGAGAAGAAACCCATAATTTATGTGACTAAAATTGTAAAACTCTTTTAAGTCGTTTACTAAGTATTTTTTGCTGCTATTTAAACTAAACCTTTTGTAAGAAGCGAAGACATGCATGCGGTTGTATATGGAAGTCTATTTATATTGGGCGTTGTCTTCGGAAAGTGTGTCCGAGCATATGTATCTGCTAAAGTATACGAAATTGCTATGATTTATATATTTATATTATATAACTGTACATGTGACCATGTGTGTTTGTAGTTATTTATCTATATGCTTTGAATATTTCAGGTGCATTGGAACAATGGTTACGGAAATGACTACACAAGTCTGGATGAACATGCCCTTCGCTTCCTAATGTGCTTTCTATGTATGACCTAAAAACTATTAAAGGCGTTGTACTTTTCTATTTCTTAGGCCATGCTACTAATATTGAATATACTAAGTGTTGGGGTGGCCATTAAATTCATGGCTAATTTGTTGCTTTGTATATTGAACGATTTAATTGACTATTGTCAAGCTTTTGATACGTCGAACCAGAGAAGGCAAATAAATGTAAATACAGGGCATCTCACAAACGGAAATTCATACTGAAGCATCACGGTTTGTAAAGCAAATATTTAAAATTTTCCAACTGTCTGCTAAGAGAGAACGAGTGCTTTCAACATTTATTTTAAATAATAAGTTTTTTCTTTATATTGCTTTATTTGAAATCTATCGTAAAATGGAAACTAAATTTATTTGAAAGTGAGAAAAGACTTTGAACTCTTTTGACATCTTGGACATACTGGTAAATACCGGTAAGAACGGAATCGGAAATGAATATTCAATGTCGTGCCTTTATTAAGTGGTACACCTTAAATTTGGTAAAAAGAACTACAGCTTTAATGCATACCGCCTTTGTTGGTTTTGGTGCTTTATTTCGAAATGTTTTTGCTCCAATGGAAGCTGGAATTAAGCTAAGTAAAGTTCCCACCAGTCAAACTTACATACCCTTTAGTACATTTAAATAAAATTTTAGTTAGTTCTCGAAATAAGCAAACCCCTGTGGAGCTTTTTTTGAAAAATTACGATACCGCTACATTCGATATTGGCGTGGACCCAAATCGATTAAATTGTGGTTTAATAGAGTGTTTTGTAATACTGAGTTTTAGTTGGTGGTTTAGTCAAATGTGAGCTTATATTCACAAGCATACGGTTTCCTACAAATTTATTGAAAGTAAAACTATTAACGTAAAGCAAAATTTATTACAGTCCATTTATTACAGCAACCCTGTATACGCCCTAGAAGAAAATTTACTTTTTTGATGTTGCTGTTCTTTAATTTTACTATGTGCTTCTAGAAGATGGACGACACGTTCTTCTATTAACATTTGACAAATTTACCTCTTCGCATGTCTAAGTTGAAGGTAATTAAGGTGCACGGAAGGTGCAATTTAGCGTGCCCCTCGCACTCCCACTCTTCAGAATATCAAATAATAATACCAAAAAGGAATCCTATTTTGATTTTGTGTTGACCAAATAGAAAGTGATTTCAGTAATAGTCGTACTAAATAATAGCTTACGGCCATGACGTAAGAAAATTGAACCTCACTCAACTAATCATATGATGAAGGAAAATTAATACCGAGCAAAAGAATAGTAAATTTTATATAAACGCATTTTGGGAATGCAAAGAAGTGCTGAAGTTTTAATAGGCATTTAAAATTGGTGTACCAGGGTAAATCAAAAGTATAAGTTTTAATTACCTAAGGAAATGGAATTCTCCAATTGTTCTTTATTCTATTTAGAGAAACGGAGTGAACGGCAGGACTTTGTTTCGTATAATTATAAAACATATTTATTAGTTCGATTTCATTATTCAAAAGATGGAACAGTTGCCATCAAAGGTAATACATAGAAAAAAAAAACGATCTTCTAACTTTTCATTACCGTTTTTATGGTACAATCGATCTTTTCTTTCAAACTAAACCTCAGTCTCGGAGATTTCAACAACCATTCTCCTGAATCCGGGAATACGAAAAAATCGCTAAGAGCCAGATTCGGCCAAAACGGTAGATACGAAAGCAATTCTTGGACTTCGAATGTTCATGGAATTCATGGAATTTTGCAAGCATTTTAATAAATTTAAATTTTTCCATACCCAAATATTCGTGAACCATATTTCGTTCAATTTTTTTTTTTGACATCATCCGCCGTAAGAATATCACTATTTATTTAGATGCCTTAATTGTTAGTCCACTTATCGGTAGCTTGCACAAACACCCGATCTGATCTCCAAATGATGTTATGGTAATATAGTCAATGGTAGGCTTTCTATCACTTCACAGGCCTTATGTGTCATCTGTTCTGATCTCTGATTTGTGCGATATTGGGTATGTAATGGGATTACTCTTTATATACATACATAGTATGTCAGTCGATAGTAGCCATAGTATGTTTTACGATTAGTGGACCAATCAAAAATAAAGCTCGGGTTGATGAATTTTTAGAAACATCTGGACTAAAATTCATTGTCTTGAATTGATATTAAGGTTATGCCAAAGAAATTGAAGGATAATTTTTAAAGTGTGTATGTGTATGTGATCACGTAAATGAACCTATATTCTGTTGTAAATATTATAAAATTTGCATTCCGTAGCAGGTTAAAATTCTTTAAAATTCTTTGACCTCTGCAATCTTCCAAAGCAGCTATACCCAACGTCACCGTTACAATATTGCGTATGAATTGAGAACGCTGTGTTCATACGTCGGCACACAGTATGTTATAAAAGTATTTTATAAATTTTACGAGGAAAGAGTTAGTTGATTTACAATAGAATACAATACAATAGATACAATAGAATAACAACATATCTATCAGTAACTCTTTGTTGTGCAATTCAAGACAAAATTAGTACACTTTGTTAAAACGTTTTGTTTATTGATGGATTTTGGATGGACCATCCATATGTATTATTAAGTAGTATAAACTCTGGAAGGTAAAGTTTCGGGTCTCCAAGGAGAAACCACAACTCAATGTCTTTACCGCTTTTATTTGTTGCTTAATCTTATGATCTCATATTTCTGCAATAATGTTGCAGGAAATATCAACACACGGGCTTATATAAAACTCTTAAGAAGTCTAAGAAACTCTCCTAAGAATGAAACTCTCCTAACAATGAAACCTCACTAATGTTGTCTAATAATTGTTAAGGGTAATAGATAGCCAAATTTAGATCCAGATTCCAGTGCCCTGTAATGTTCTTTGGATTCAGACCTATATTTTCATTTCACTTTTTCGAAGAAATATATTATTCGTACCAGAGATATAAGTAGTATAGGAAATTAAGGTTAAGACCTTTGCAACAGCACATCCATTACTTCGTTTACTTCCACCTCATATGTACTTCGAAAAATTTACTAAAATGAAATTATTCTCCTAGGAATTTCATTGAAGCACTGGAGATGTATATAAATATGCATGCGCATGCATGCGTGTACAAGCCGTGACCTCCCTGAAAATTTAAAAGAAATGATGTTGGGAAACGTCTGATCACAATGGCAATGAAGATGCAGTTGTCTATTCATAAATTTTTTGGGTTTATTAAGTTCAAGGGAACAGATTTCGAGTAGATGCAAAGAGGACAACTCTAGGATATTGAATACATCAAAAACAGTAAAATAGATTATAAATTAATTTTTACTTGACTTCTATGCTCAGTACTACGGATACAGAGGTACTACAGATTTCAATAATGAAAACGTCCAGGCGCAAATATTTTAAACCAAAGAAAATAAAATAATACACAGCTGGAAGATTAGTTTTTGAAAATCACATAGTTACCTGTCACCCATAGTCATCAGAATAGGTGTAGAGAATTTAGACAAGGCTACTTAATAACTTAATTTATTGTCTAATCCGTGTCCACGTGGTAATGATAAAAATTGTCCAGATGACAGTTTTAGAAGTTATTTGAAAAAAGACAAGGTAAAATCACCTCGACACTTCTTTCTTTACTGTTTTTGACACACCTTGGATCTCAACGATATAGGCAAAGTAGTGAGAATATGAATAAAATTACTTAGCAGATTTGAAATGAGTCGACAGCCCATTACCGGAGTTTTCTGGATTCAGTAAGGACTTGTCTTTATCAACCATAAAACTTATATTTACCTAATTAACTGAAGTAGTTTAAATCAACACTTTAAAGCAACGTCCTCAAATAAGTTCGCTTTTCTCTCAGGTCATAAATATTAATTTTAAGCCATTTAAAACCAGAATTTTCAGCGCTTCTAATAATCATTCACAACAGTTAAGTTCTGAAATGTGATATCACATCATTACAATAGCATGTGATTATTGTTCATTTGGTTCGATAAGATGTGATGAAAATATCGGTTGAATATGCTAAGCTGCATATATATTTTTTGACTTTAAAATACACAATGCATTATAAAATATGCTATAAACCACGGGAGCTCATGCGGTAGCTCATTTAGCTTTGTTTGACTTCCAAAAAACATCAAAGACAACAAATGGAGCATTTTTTAAGAACAATACGCAAAATTATCTCTACAAGAAAAATGACTGGGTCCCAGTGAATCATTCGAAACTAACGGGACAAAAATCTTCCTCATTCATTTACTGCTTTGTTGTCTTGCTTGTCATTGCTTTGTTATTAGTTCAGTAGAAATATAGTTTTGAGTCGAAGTATTTTTTGTCATTTCGAGAACTATGTAGTTGTAATTTGTATTGATGTTGTTGTTGTGTGGCTTCGCAGTTACATATTTTCTTCACCCCTGGTATAAATCCTCTTTTAAAGCGGAAGCGACAGTATCCCCTACACGAACAAGGTCCTAAGAATAATTTAAACAACTTTCAATGGCAATGCAGTCACTACTCTAAATGTGTGGAGTATTTTTGCTGAGCAGTGAGAAATTAAATATTTAATAGCAATAGCACGCACCGTCATCCACGCGATTATGTGATAATGAAAATTTTCCCTGAAATGAGCAATTTTCAGAGCAATGACAGCACGTTCCAAAAAAAATTGTATTGTGTTGAGTTTTTCGCAGGAATTCGCAAGAATTTCGGAGGAATTTTTAATCACATTTTCGACTTTAATTTCAGCAACAACAAACATTGATCGAGTCACAACCCTTAACAAGGCAACAAACTAATCACTGGAGCAACTTCGCGTACAGGTGCTACTTGTCTCTGCGGTTATCTGCTTAGGTGCTTGTGTTTAAATTTTTGCCGTCAACCGCTTCACATTCGCCTGTCGCTGGACGTGCCTCACAACATTGCCGACGAGGAACACACTTCGGAGCCCATAAAAAATTCTCATTCACACACACTTTCACACTGCAATAGATTTCAGTCCGATTGCAGCGAACAAAGGCGAATTACTGCCGACAGCAATACACACACTCTTGGCGAGCTTAGTCGCGCGTTTTCAATCGCTTTTAGTCGACGACGTCTGCCGGAGTGTGACGACTTGTGGAAGCCAATAACGTATTGAGCCAGCAGTCGAACAACAGTCAGTCAGCGGCATTGTCGTCGTCCGGTAGTATTTAGCCGCCACCTGGAAGTAGACCGCGTTTCCGAAAATTCTCAAACAAAAATTCTAAAGCAATAAATTTTAAGGGGAAATCGGCCGAAAATCACAAAAAAGAAAATATCGAAATATTTTCTTTTCGAAATAATTCATTTGCAAATTATTGTGAAAATATTTATGCGGTTCGTGCAGCACCGAAAATAAAACAAGACAAAGGAGGGCAATAATAATATGCATTACTGAATGTTTCAATGCGCAAATTTCTAATAGTTGAAAATTTCCGAAAAAAGTGTGTGGGGGTCTTTAATTTGCCCTAAGTATTGGATGCAAATATTAAAAGTGAAAATATATGTTTTGTAGCTAGCAGAGCTAGGTGAAACAAATAACAAAGCAGCAAGTGCCTATTAAATTATACATAAAAATAAAATTATATTTAAAAAATAAGTCAGAAACCATGTCCACTTCAACATATTTCCTGTCGTTACTTTTGGCGTTGGCATTAGGTGGCATCGCGGGTAAGTAACAGCTCATTAATTCAAACTTAACTCAGCGTCTTTAAATAAATGAATACGGTTTTTTACACCCCAAGTTATAAAAGTTAAAAGTACCGAAATTTAGATTCACTAGAGACACAGCTGATAAACGCCGGATGCGTTGTGAGCCCTCAGAAAACTGTCTTTAATTGACAAACCGGAGCTAATGAACGTTGAGTCCATATAGTCCACTTAATATTTGGTGTTTGAATTGTTACTGCATGAATTTTACTCTACTTCAAACATTACATTTATCCACATTTGAAAGCACGCAACTTCTCAAACACCAATTGCTTGTGGTCCGAATTCATTGCTTTTGCTTTTCCACTCGCTTCCTTCTTATCTTCCTTTCTCTACACTACTGAACGTATGCTACTAATCAGTGCATTTCTCTTCTTCAATTACTTGCCACCGCACTAAGCGTTGCTTGACCTCTTCTTCCGTTTACTCTAATATCTGGAATGTGCATGGCGCAGAAAGGAGGGTTGCATTTCGTTTTAAGTTTCATTTGTCAGTTTTTATACCTATGGTAGCATATTTGACACAAAATTTGGCTTTTGATGTTCAAGTTGTTACGAAAAATTTTAATCATGGTCCAGTTTGGTTCATATCGGCAATATACATATACTTTTCAGAGTAAGGAAAAAACTTTGTTATAAAAACGAATCATTACCAATATTCGGCTTCATGGACCGATGTTACTCATATTCTTGCTTGCAAAAAACTTATAACGCTTGGTTGCGGCATAGTCGAAATATTACTAAAAGTGTTTCCAAGAATACATAAAGATTTTAAGAGCTCCTCAAGTCTATTAATATCCATTGTATTTCTTAGGGGTGGGGTATCTGTTGCGCGCTTGCAGCCACACCCAGTCCCTCCTTACCGGTTCTTTTTGTTTGGCTACCATCGTTTTGGTACATGAAAGTCCGTTAATTCCGTTTGTACGAGTTGTGCCGCGTTATGTTTCAAGTAAATTCTTAACTCTACAGAGTGACCTCTGACCGCCTTTTCTTTCGCCGCTGCATTCATACGAGTTCAGTGAACTATTTCCGCTTCCATTGTACGGTATCACTTGGCAATGTGTCAAACGAGCAAATACATGTTTTAAATATTTAAAAGTTAGACTTTTTCAGCTTGTTGAAGAAAAGATGTTGAAAAGGGTTGGCAACATTTCTTACTCCTTCGAAAAGGTCAATTACGTTAATTCAAGATGTATAAATAATATAATCGCTAAGAAAGAGGGTAAATGTTGAAATAATTCTATCCTGAAACTTGAGAACATTTTTAAATACTTGACATGATTTAGCTCTGTTTCAGAACATATCGGAAATATTCATCATGCCTTCGACTAAGTAATTAATAATTTTTTAATATCAAACTTGAAATATCAATATATTCAATAAGAATCATCACAAAAATAAATCTATTTGTAACAATCGAAAGAACCGTGACCTCTCAGAGTTTTGTGACTGACGACCCTTGTAAAGTATAATTATGTGACCACAAATGGGCAGGGAATTTCTGTAAAACTTTCATTGAGTTTAATGTTTTAAACCAGTAAATTGTGATCATCCGAAATAATACGTACACAAATTGAATCTTTGAAGTCATGAGTATATAGACAAGCTCGTTTATGGTCATAGATTTAATACCTCCAATCGAAGCGAGTGGAACTACAGTAGAATAGTGGAACAAAGCCTAACATGCATACATTTCATGACTAGAAAATAAATCAAACTTAACAAATAATCAAACTAGAACAAATATAATAAAATTTCAAATAAAAACTGTATGTTTTTCTAAAATGATACGGACTTTTCACCCACTTTGTTATGTGAGAAATTCCTGCACCGTTTCTTTCTACATACGCTATGAAAAGTCAGTGTGAACTTTTTACAGACGAAAAATCGGATGCCCTCTATAAAAGTAGAACTTAGGTCAATGAAGATGAAATATTGAAATGCTTTTATCCCTGTGAATATAAAATGAAGGCGTTATACTGTTCTAACAAATGTTAGATGTTTTTTTTTAGTAAGTTTCGTATGCACTAAAGGTTTTGACCACGGACTGACCAAAGAAAGTTTTCTACAAGGGCTTTGTTTGCTACTTGGCATGGTACTCAGCAAAGGATTTCTCTTTAATAGTCCTATTCTGAATATAGAAACGACTAGATTATACAGGTGTGTTTAAATACTGGGTGTTAAGATCACGAAAAATTTTCTTTCCGAAGTTCTTTCAACAAAATATTATTGTCATGCTAACACTCATCTAAATCAAATATCTATACATCATCTATACATATCTAATACATCTTTTTATTTTAAATCCTTTGAATAATTGGTTTAAATTCAGATAGTTTCCACTACATATTTACACTTCTACATAAACCGGCAACCATGTCCTGTAGTCCCTTCATTTCAATGTCAGATAAAATAAGAGCAATGATATAAGCAACAAAACAAGTGACCAACAGAAATGAGTCATTCAAGAAATGGTTAACCGGCAGGCAAGGACATCCGTGAGCTTCATGTAATGGTGTTTCAATGTTTTCTAGGATTACATTAAAAGTATAAAGCGTTATAGGCAGCTATTATTGCCACCGTCACCACATTTGCCAACAGTCGCTGAAAAAATGTGTAACCATATGTCAGGTTCTTATGAGTATTTGTTCAAAAGTGCTATTGCGTGCTGCGAACAAGGAGGGGAGGAGGCGGATAGTCATAAGACAAGCCTACATTCGCTTACAACAACGACACTAGCAAGACTATAAGGAAGTGAACCTTGACGAGTCAACAAACGATAGGCCTTAAGTGAAATACACAAATGGAAAATTGAAAACGTAAACAAGAAGTTAACGTCTTCTTCATATAATACACACAACACACAATAGAAGCTAAAGCGCAGCGTTAGACACAAATCACGTACGAAAAGTAGTATTGACCCCATTTTACTGACTTGCCCTTAAACATAAATGAAATGTAATTTTCAATTAAGTGAAGAGTTTGAAAAGTTAAGGGAAAGAAAGAAAGAGTTTTTTATGTGGGTTTTTATTGAAATATATACATAACAAATGTTAATGTACGTATGTATGCTAAGGAATACAATTCACTGTGAGTCAGAATGTTTATGCCTATGAGGAATGCATCACATTTGAAAGTTATGATATTATTGAAATTGTCAAGAAGGGCAAGTGTCCTCTACATACGTAAAAAATAATTCCAGAACGCTTTTTAAACGAATCCGATAGCCAAAGTGAGAGTAATCTCTTTAACTACGTTTACATGACTTCTCTAAATACAATTTTAATTTTTCCTTTGAAGTCTTGAATAATTAAAATATACTCACAATGTTGCCTACAGATTCTTAGAGAGAAATTTCCATCGCTAATTTCATACAAAAAGTTTTTCATATTCTCAAATTTTAATTTGAAAAATTTTATCTGCAACTAATCGAATACTAATAATTATGAATGTAATGCAATAGAGAGTATACCGAATAAATAACGTAATTCTTTCCGTACCTTCTTTATGAATTTTTGCAATATCAGCTACTTGTTCGATATCCGCTGGTGATTAAAGGTGTAAGACATCAAGAAAAAATCTCATTTGGTTTATCACATCGGTTTATCACATCGGTTTATCACTTTATTTCAATATATCAAATCGTTTGCTGCGATGCATTGCTGCAATTTTTAATACAGTTTTGAGTTTTCCATACGATGCGATATTTATTTAAATTTTCAACTTTTCAACTGGTGGCTTGACGATTTTGCAATTCTATTCACCTTTACAATGCGGTTTTATTATGAGTGGGTGTTCAGAGCAAGGTTCGTCATTTGGATCTGTTCAGTATTCGTGCAAAAGTTCGCATCTCTTTTAAGTACAGCTTTGGATCACTAAACCTTCTATATTTTGCTGCACCCAAATCAAAAGGCTAAAAAGTTTTGTATAGCGAATTTATAAAGTTAAAATATGAACAAATACGTTTCATAAAACTTTGAGCTATTTCAACCAAAAACCTTACGTGGTTATTTAGCATCATTCTAGATATTTTGCTTGAATGGTACGAAATGACAAATTTTAAACAAAATAATGGAGCGAAAAAGGTGTTCGGATATCTTTTTATTCATGCAAGAAGATTGTGGAACAAGTGATTTTTAAATCTATGTTGCCACATTTCAGGAGCACTTTTAGGGAAAGTTTTTATTTCGATATATTTGTTGAAGTCAGAGCTATCTGCTGCAGATGTAAATAAACTGATAGTGTGGTCGTAGTTCGATTTCGCCCTTTTTCAAACTGAACAAGATAAACTGATAAAGATGTAATGCAAATGTTATGAACCAAATTTGGGCGGAGCAACACTTGTGGACAAGACTTTAAAAAGAAAATAACCTACTGCACCAAAACTAATTGCTGTGCTAATGGAACGAAAGACAATTTGGTATTTATTCATGGATTCTTGGACAAAGTATATTTTTCTGACAATTATATTTTCTTCTTTATATTATTGTGTCACTCTTAAAATGACTTTAATACATAATAATATAAAGAAGAAAAAACAAGTCGCCACTCTTAAATATTTGGCGAATGGAACATTTAACTGAATAGATCAAATAAACTGACATAATGGAAATACAACTGAATTTAAATATTAATAAGGTATCCGCATACTTTCTTATATATAAAGCATTTTGCATTTAGATAATACATTCGTGCTTGTCACGAAATCCTCATACATATTTTGCGGCATAGTTTTAACTTTGCAGTGGAAAATTATATGTTCCAAAAGTATTCTCAGCAGATCACATGCATTTGCGACAGGTAGACTGTTTTAACCAGCTAATGACAAGCAATTAATACACACACGCAGAGATGATAAAGCCAATTCCGTCATTTGTTTTCGAAAAAAATAAAGTGAAAATTTAATTATGTATATTAATTGAAAAAAAGAAGAAATTGTCACGGATATCCGTATAATATTCTGATATAATTACCACAGCCAGAAACTTAGTTAAAAATCCGAAATTAATAATTAATGTGCAATATAACTATAACGTATTTCGTGGCACCGAATGTCGTTACTTCGGGCTGGAACTGGCCGCCATGTGCCTCATTCAATTTAAACATTGAATCACATGGAAAAATCAAGATTTAAAATTTGAAATATCGTGCGAATCTTTGGCGTGCAGATGAGTGGGTGGCTGTGATTATATACGTATCCATACGTATATTTGTCATTGGTGCACACATACATACATATTGTATGAAGAAAATTGCCTTAATTTGCATGAAAATGCTAAAGTTTATGTGTGGCAAGATAATGATGTGGAATGATAATGAGAAAATTTGCAAAATCCAAAATAATAAACACATGTATGTGTGTGTGTAAATGCATAAGAAATAATAAATGCATAAATGCTTTGCTGCTTAAATGAGTTCACTTTGAACCCACGCAATTGACAGTTTAAAAGAAAATTTCGTGTTCTCCAATAATTGCCCTTACAACAGGCCGCCATTTTTCTTTATAATTATCAATTTTGCACATTTTCTATTTTAAAAAACGTTTTACGACAATTTAGAAATTGCCGTAATTTTTATAGCTCAAACACATACACATATATAACACATAAATACTTATCTTTTGGAGCACCAGTTTTTCTTTTACCGACGGAAAATTTGCATTTTCTTGCAAGGTTTGCCACAAATAGTTCGTTGCCATTATTTATTTCTCATAAAAACAAATCCATATATATATGAGTATGCATATATTATGTAGGTATGTATGTGTGTAGTTATATACTTATGCAATTGCACATGTTGAACACATTTTTCATATAAGTTAGTTGCATTTGCAATTTAGATATATACATACATCGAAATAAACCCCCATTTCAGTACGATATTTTACATGTTACATATTACTGTATATGTTACGTTACGTTATGTTACATTACTATTTATACATATTATAATATATGTATGTGTATATATACTAAGTGCACATGCAGTAGAAGATATATAGAGGTGTTTTCTGGACTTTCGGCCACTCCACTTGACGTCTAATCTCCACTAATGGTAGCGTACTTTGTGATATGCTGGGGATTAGCCACATTATCACCACATTTAAATAATATGGCAATTTGACGCATAGCACTGATGTGGATAGCACGATTGAAGTAAACTTCTTCTAAATAAACCAAATTAGATCTGATTTTGGTATGCATAAAACTATTGATTATAAACAACCGTTAATTAAAAAAAGCAATTATATTTTATGGAGATGTACATAATTCCTCTTTGAAATTATTGAAAAAATTAATGTGAATAATATCCATTACTACAAGACACTACTTTAAATTTATGAAAGTTTGATACAAAAAATTAAACCTGTTAAAGTTTTATCGGTTAGATAGACTTGGGTTCATAACATCGTTTACTCTCGCAAGTGACTATTATACTATCTTCTTTTCGTGAAATTAACTAATATTAGATAACTTGGATAGTTAAAGATACATCTTAAAAGCGCTCTACCTCAAATTTCCCACCAAAATATGTTAAATCAAATTAAATAAGTATGTATCTCTATGATGAAACCAGAAATTGTCACCATCAGCTCTAAGCTCCGCCTACTATTCAAATGGCGTCTAGACAATCGCAGAAACCATTTATTTTTACGAAGCCGTCTTTTTGACACTCTCTCCAATTTATTATAATATCCAATTTATATTCTGGGTTTTGTCTCATATAATATAAAGGCCTAATATATCTGACCTACGTATAAACGTATTCAGTAACAAGTAAGAAAGAGCTAAGTTCGGGTGTAACCGAACATTTTAAACCCTCGCAATGTGCAAGGGTCAGAGGCGGGCAAATGTTTTCAGGTGCTGGCATAACTTTATATTAAAAAATATTGCGGAAGAATTCAACATTCATTATTCGAAGAAATTGTTAATGGATTGCAATCATATTTAGTATCTTGTTAACTTATATTACAGGCGATAGACTCATATACTTTCATTGTTATATTTTCTTTCGTGTCAGAGATATTTATATTAAAATCTACCAAATTAACTCAAAAGTGATAAATGCGATATAAAATCAACCAAGTGGTTCAATTGAAAATATTAGATACATGAGGAAAAAGTAAACCAAAGAAAAGGACATCATTATACTAGGAATATGGCGCTTAAACCATGGTCTAGACCGGTTTTATTCATATCTAGCGCGAAATCACATTGTGTCACCACTTAAATTCATCATCACTTCATCACTTAAATTCATTAAAATATCGCACATATTGACCAACATAAACGGTTTAAAGTCAGATGGAAAGTCGGGAGTTCTTATATCGGGCATTTTTGGAATAGAGGAAGATCTGCATTGATCACATTAACTCTTTTCATTATTGAAGTATATTAGGGAACATGTTTTCACGCAATTTTGTGAAGGTAACTCACAGAGTGACCGACATATTCGGCATAAAGTCTGCTAGAATATCGAAAATCATTATGTATAGTATATGGGAGCTGGGATAATTCGCAAACCGATTTCACAAATTTTCAGCAGTAAACTGTGGAATATCCAATATTACACGCTCACTTAATTTTGCTAAGATATCTTACATATTGACCGAAATATATGGTATGAAGTCTACCCAGAAGTTAAAAATCCTTATATTAGATATATAGGGGCTAGAGGAAGTTCTTACCCGATTTAATCCATTTTAAGCATATGGATACAATGTTATTAGAAAAAGACGCTCTTTAAATTTCAAAGAGATAACTCATATATTAATCGTTATATATGGTATAAAGTGGGGGGTAGTATGTATGGGGGCTAGGGGAAGTATTTACAAGATTTCCCCCATTTTTGATACCAGAGTACACGATATAATCCTACATTTTCATTACAATATCTTACAGATTTCCCGATATTTTCGATAAAAAGTCAGATGGAGGCACTGAGGTCCTAATATTGGGTAACTGGTGAAAACTGAACTTGAAAAGTTATAATCCGATTACGTCTATTTTTAAGCATGAGATGGCATATCTTGATAATTATGATTTTCATATCATGCTGACAGACAGACAGACAGACAGACAGATTTCAACTCATTTAGTTCTAGGTGTTACAAACAACCGTTAGGTGAACAAAACTAATATACTCTGTATGGAGTATGACAATTATGACAAGTTCCACGGAAGAATTTCGGCTACTCAATACTTCCAAGTGTACCTTTAATGTTTTACATCCATTTCTTTGTGTTTCAAAAAGCATGCCTTCTACTTTCTATAGTACTAATGGAATGATTCTTACAAAAAATATTTATATGGAGTAGTTGAAGTTGTGGTTCAATTGGTTGATTTCGTTCGGGTTGTCGTTTAATTCCAAAATACTTCAAATTCCGGCTTAACTTCCAGACTACTATTCGAATTTCAGTCAACTATATATGGAGTCTGATCACCAAATGGGAAAACACTACCGCTATTTGCTTATGCGCTTGAAATTGTTTTAGGTATTGCAACGACTATAAGAATACATATATACGAATATTTGTAAGAACCAATTAACTGTAGTTCAACGTCTAGAAACAAATGAAAAGGCGCTTTATTTGCTTAGTGTTTTAGAAAAACCAGGTAAAACAAAACATCTTTTACAAAACAAAAATTTGTATTTTTTGATTTATTTTATTTGAAGTACACGCAAACAATTAATTAAACAATACATTAAATTACAATATATTTTCTACTAATAAAATTTTCGAAAAATATGTTTGCCTCTGTCCCTTATATAATTTTCGTTTAGGAAAGACTAGCTTCTGTTCTTAAATTTCTTCTCTCTTGCTTACATCTATCTCGACGACTGCGAAACGTTTCAATCGAGCGAAAGTTGTCCGCGCCATATGACGAGTGACAGTAACGGCATACTTGGAGTTTAGCCAAACAAATCGTGTTGGGCAGCTTTTTGAATAGTTCCTTTTGGGCTCCGAAGTTCCCTTAGCAAAATCGTTTTTCCCATAAGTGGATTCAAGCCACAGCCAATTCCGTGCCTTCAGCTCCAGCTCTCTGGCGATGCAGAAGTGTATCCACATGCTGATAAGATATCTGCGCCGAGCAAATGTATGACCGAAGGTGGATATCAGTCAGTTCGGGCACACTCACAGCAACTGAAAGAAACGACTTGCATGCCACCTGTTTCTCTGTACACAAAACTCTATTTATGAATGTAAGTTTGTGATATTGTTGTCACCTTATCGGATACGAAAACAAACACAACAACCTGTTAAGCCAGCTCTAGTGTGTTAAAGCCGCTACTAGTTTTGAGCCAGTATGCAAATGCAAGAGCTGCGTTTGCTTCAGCATGTGAGTCTGCGTGTTTTAAAAACTAAATATAACAATCAAACTCAGCTGTTCACCGATTTCTCTTATTTTTTATAGTATTTTCTGGTACAGTGCGTCATGGACATATTTAAATATGTTCTCACTCAACTCTCGAACACTGACATTTTTATAAGCTCTTTATGAGTTGTCTAACAGATCTGCCAAATAATTCAACCGCGAAACAAAACTGTCAAACTAGTTACTAGCTTGTAAGTTTCGGAACAGAGTGGTTTATGTCGCCTAAGTTTACTCTGATATACATATATATAGTATAGGAGTATAAATACATAACCATATATGTTTATCTGTACACTACTTTCATTTCTAACTACCCTTCAGTGAAATATCGTACCAGTCAGGAAGAATATTTCTTTACATTGACTTCTTTACTTGAATTTCTTGACTAAAATCGAACTGCTCTAAAAAACATCAGATTTATATTAAATTTAGAAGAGTTTGTTCACAAAGACGGTGCTGTTACATCGGAGGATCCGAACGAGATCCTAGATCCTATCCTTTCTTGATAATAAAAATTCAGCCATACATTCATTATATATCCGTTTTGAACTAATAAGAAACTGGTATATTTCTGCCCAAATCTGTCAATTGACATACGATTATCAAAATAAAATACCATTATCAAGGAAAAAAATTTGACTAACTAGTTAGGTTTGCAATTAATACTGGTTGTAAAGTAGTTGTTTTCACTGCAGGTGAAAACCTGCTTTCCTAGATACATATACTCGGTTATATACAGTATGGTATGCAAGATATGCGGCGTAATCGCAGTGGCCAATCTGAAATTCCCATAAAACTCATTAGTTTAAATTTTAACGTGCGACTAAATCATTTTCTTGCGCTTTATGACGTTTATGCTAAGCTCGTTACAATACGTTAGTATGCACTCTCAAATAATGAAGAATAAATTCCCATACGGGAATTTAAATTAGTATTAGGTATATAGTTAAGTGCCACTCGAGAGCTGATGGTGATAAATTTGTGTGTTGTGTAAACAAGCAGCCTTTTTCAAGCAAATACACATGAACTATGTATGTATGTGCATCCCTAAGTTTGAACATTTCTCATTTATAATTGGGGGAATGTGAAAAAATTAATAAGATACCTTATAGAGATAACGGCAAATATTATATTTGTTTTTACATGCATTTTATCGGACGGCGCACTACACTTATAGAATTTAAAAGATAATAATAGATTATAATAGATAATTAGATAGAATAGATAAGAAAAGATAATAATATGATGATAATAAACCAATTTAAAAGAAATCGTTAGAGTAGAGAACACTTAGGAATTCTATAAAATCAATGAAGGTGTTGAATGATTTTTCTTTACTTACTTGGGAGCATAATGAGCTGCCGCTTTCGGTGAGTTGTTCTTTCGACCTCTCTTTTCAAGCAACTGGCGAACCAATGATTTAGCATAATTTTTTAGAAAATATATTTTCATTGGAACATTTCAACTCTATGGCCGTCATTTTAATTAAACTATACTACTCTCTTCAAAAATATAATACCATAATAGTGAAATTTTATGGCTTAAACTCAATAAATAAATTTACTTCTTAAATATGAAAACTAAATTGATTTGTTGTTTTAATTCAAAATACTGTTACATGGAAGTTTTTTAAAATTTGATGGGGTGAAATCACACCCACTACTTTATTTTCAAACTTCACCATCTTAAAATAGCGTTTTTCATATCACAGGAGTCCAGTTTTTTGATCTCATAGTTACGGAATTTTTGTTTTGAAATATTACCCCTTTATGGAGATAGCGGAACGATACTCCCTACCAAGTGTGCCAGGGAGTAAATAAGTCTAATATAAACAATTATTATATTCATTCTGAGCATTTTCATATACACGAACACTCTTACAAGCAACCTTTAAGTGAATAAAACTATTAAACGAAACTATTTTGCAACAGAGTAAATAACATAGGTGACAAACCTAAAACGCCGTATTTAGGTTATGTGACATTTCTTAAACTCTTATGATACACAGAGGTTATTGGTTTACTATTTTTATTTTCACATGAATTTCCCGTTTGTTTTTACTACTTTTTTATGAATTAAATCTCCGACCACTTTGTTAATTTTATTTAATTTTTAATTTCGTTTTAATTAAAACTCTTATAGCCCACTAAATCGTGGGAGTAAAGGAAGTTTTACTTTCCTTATCCTCATCCTTAACCCTCTTCTGCAAAAATGGAAAAAGTGTTTCCACTTTGTCCCACCGGCAATTAAAATATTTAGTGACAAAGTAATGAGCCACATTTAAGAGTTGAATACGCCCTTTTTAAATTAAATTTATGCCAGTTCCGCTAAACACTCGCTGACCAGCTTCGCATTCCAATTAATAACTCGCTTTGTTTCGTAATCAGGTAAATGTGCTGCAACAATAATGTGGCGTTTACACTCTTGTCTTAAATGTCGGGGCTTCACATTTGATTGTTTTTCAATAGCTAATAGATATTTTATAGATCATTATCATACTTTTTCAATTTTAAGTTTTTTTAGTTAAGACTCTGATATGAGAGAAGTTTTGTATAATTACATTTTTTTTAACTGAATACGAAACCATGTTCCTAATCACGCTCTCAACCCATTTTAAGGGCGTAGGCATTATAAGCAAAGCAAGGACGCCTTAACTTGTTAGAATTTATGTCGTGCCTAATAAATATAAGCCAAATATAACTAGCTATTAAATATTAACTATTTAAATATTTCATTTGCATTTATTGCTAAGATATTCGCTTTAAATTTACTTTTATTCATAAATATAAAGTACATCTATCGATGAACAATGTGATTACATTTGATAGCAGTAATGGTTAATGTAAGTGAACTTTGGAAACGAATGTAGATTACGGGTGTTGAGTGGCATAAATTAATATAAAATGATGCGCCATTTCACCTGTTTTAATGAGCTAATAATTAAATGCGAGTGTCTAGAATATAATACCCATTTCTCACCCTTAGTAAAAGCACATATGCCAATTGTTTCAAATGCATCAGGTAAAATGATATTTTAATTTAATTGTTGAGAAGCGAAGCCGAAAAGGAACACTTCCGTAAAATAGGTATAATATTTCTTTGAAATTGTGGGAAATATCTTAAAGTATATCCTAAGTGATTAGGTTTAGTAAGCTAAATTTAAAACAAGTAATTAAAGGCTAAAACATGACATGGGGGCTAGACCAAGGTCTAGACCGATTTCGTTTATATTTAATGCTAAATCAAATCAATATTGGCCACTATAAACGATCTAAAATCAACCAGAAAGTCGAAACTCATTGGGCATTACACTGAATTATGACTGAAAACATGTTTCTACGTAGTTTTTTACTGGGTTAATTCATGTACCGAATCAACCAATTTTCGGCAGTAAATTAAAATATATTCAAGATTCAATTTATTTGTCGAAAAATATTACATATTGACTATATACTAAGCTATAAGGCCGGAAATTTGAAAATATTTATATTAGGCATATGAAGGCTTGGAAGGCTTATTAAGCCAATCTTAGCCATTTTTGACAAAAAGGCGCATTATTATCAGAAAAAGATGCTCTTGAATCTCATTATATATCTCACATATTGACCGATATTTTCGGTAAAAAGTCAGGCGTAGGCACTGACGTCCACTTCTATGGTATCTGGGTGTTTGAAAAGTTAAGATGCGATTTCCACCATTTTTATAAGTAACTTGAAGGCACTATTTGTATAAACTTTTATTTCGATATCTTTATTAGTGCTTGATTGATATACAGTAAAGTGAAAGAATCAGATGGAATTTATATTGTATTGTAAGTGAAGTAGGCGTGGATGCAATCAGATTTCCCCCATTTTCAGATTGTATGAAGAGGTGCAAAAGCACCTGTCCTCCTCAGAAAGTTTTGTTGGTGTATCTTTAGTGTTTTGCTCAGAATTAATTTGCTGTTTATGTATTTGCTGTTTATGTATTTGCTGAATGTGTATGTCAAGTTTCACCACGATATCTTAATTTTTACTCAAGTTATCGCTTTCACGGGCGGACGGACAGACAGTCAACTGGAGTTCAAATCGTCTCGTCAATCTGGTCATTTATATATATATATATATATATATAACTCGATATCTATCTCGATTAGTTTTAAGTATAAAACTTAAAAGTATAAAAGCATAAGAGTATAAAAATATAGAAAAGATCAGTCGAGTGCTTGTTCTCCTTTTGTCAAAGATGATGCGATGCAATATTGACTCATTACTCTCTCAAAATGCGTTCCCTGGCATTGAAAATATAATATAATATAAAATGCACATTTTGACGGATCTCTGATAAAATTAAAAGTTTCGTATTATATTGTCTTAGTATTTGGTTATGTGATAAATGTTTACTCAAGACTCTGAAACGAAGTATCGGACATTGTGAGGCTAGCAAGTGAAGACTTAAATACGAGTACTCATATAATATAATTCTTTTCGCGTATTTTTTATTGTAAGACTTCAACATTTACTTTTTATTATTTTCAAAAACGACACCTAATGTTCGCTTTGATGTAAAAATAATATATATTTTCAATTTTTGAGAATGGTTTCATTTGGTTTAGTTTTGGATGAAAATCACTCAATTCAAATCAGCTATTCCGGATATTCCGGATAAACGAATTAAAATCGCTACTACTTTATCTATTGCACAAAATATTTGACAACAAGGTAAAATATAGTGATGCGAAGCAAAATAGATGGTCATATGCCACAATTTGTTTCGAGTTCAATTAAATAAGTGTTGCAATTGAAGGCTAAATTGGACATGTATGTAGTGTCAATATTGAATCCGGATCAAATTCCAATATCAATATATTCTCAGATTTATTTTCAACACACCTGAAAAACATTATCAGTTATTAATTTAAAATGTAATACTGTATAATATACTCTATGTCATATAATATGTATTAAATATTAGTATAGATCGTAGAAACTCGTTTTTCACCGTTAAATTCTTAAATACATTTTCTCGAATCAAAGTTTTAATAACTATTGATATTCGATATTTTCCATTTCAGTCGATGCTTTGCTGAAATGTTGGCGCTGCTCAACTGACGTCTCCAATGGTGGCTTCTGCGACGATCCCTTCGATCCTGAATACATTTCCGACCAACAACGCTACTGGAGTTACGTGAACTGCTCATATTCGGCGAGTTTCAAAGCGGTCAACGCACGTCCCGTATGTAAGAAACTTGTACAAGAGGGTAAGCATACAGAAATGAGTAGAAGATAATTCAAACACTAAATTCTTGCATAGATATGTATGTTTTGATTGAGTACAGATGAAAAAATATTGAGAGCATTTAACTGGAAATGTCACATTCATATTGAAGCCGGAGATTTTCTTCCAAAATATTTACATGCATTGAAATTAAGAAAAAAAATTTTCTTTAGCTAATTTGTATGAAATGTTGACCCACCCTATGTATATTATATAAGATCTCGTACTTTTGAAATATTGAAAAATAAATGAAAGTGGTAATATGTTCAGGCATTTCATACTCGCCTTTTTAAATGTAAGTTCCATATTTAAGAAGTCATAAAGAAATAAAAATAAACTGAATTGTTAATAATAATTACAAATATTGTTTACAAACGTTTACAAAGGCCGAACACTCCGAACAAATCGCGCACGCGTACGTGACAAGCATTGAAAAATGTCGGCGTCTTCTATAGTTTCCTTATTATATATATTCGGATTTCGGTTAAGTATTAAGGTTTGATATATGTAAGGAAAACACTTTTGATGGACAGCCAAAATTTATAGATAAGTGTCCATATCAAGTGACAGCTCTTATTGCGTATAGAAATTAACCATTAACCAATAACATTCTTTAAAATTAAAAATAAACAAAAATTATTCATCAATTTCCATTTAATAATATTTCCACTTTTTATCGGTTAGTCAAATTAGTTAATTAGTTTTATTAGCCAGTAATTAGTTTCAAATCTTCAACTTTATGAAATCCATGGGCGTTAGACATACACACATTAAAGCCATTGTTCGACACATCTAAATTTGTCATTGTCAATAGAGTAAGGTAAATCGTTCAGAATATGTTTTTGGAGCTTTAAATTTAATTGTTTGGAATTCTAGGGCCTTGAAATGCCCATTTAGACTTCCGTTGTTGGCAAACGACGAGTAATTTGAATATTATAAAATTATACAATGTATATTTATAATAAACGGTTTACGATGCTTCAATTTCAATAACAGGAGAGGTTAAATTAATGAAAAAAGGTGTAATTTATTTATTTATTTTTTTTTTTGCCAAACGGTAACGAAAAAGAAGGATACTAACTATTAAAAAAGTTAAAACATTTTTAAATTTTAAAAGAAAAATGGCAAGTTAAAAAGCGATAAAATTTTTTGGGAGGCTTTTATTTACAGCTATTTCAGAAGTATTATAAAATCTTCCAAATAGCATAATATAATGACAAATTGCATAAAGAATAGTGTAGATTTCTTTAAATTCATGCCTAAATTGAAATCCCAATAGTACAGTTAAAACTCTTTTCTATTTGAGTTACGTTGTAAATCAAATTATCCGTTGTTATTTTTCTTGTGAGATTTGGTATTGTAGTGCAACGGCTGCCAGGTCTGCTACATAGTTAATATTATTATTATTGTTATGTTAACAATTAAAAATTGCTGAAAATTTGTTTGCTTGTTTAGTTTCTGTTATCAATTTGTTTAAGTGATTTGTTCGAATTCCAAGCTTACCTGCTAAATTAGTAGCAATTAACCCTTATTTGGCCAATCACATTGTGAATAAGCAAATATACTTGTGGAGAATAGAAGCTCTGAACATACATATAAACGAAACATGTTTTACTGTTACAAGTGTAGCCGCATGGATTTCAAGACCTTATTTAGATAACTACAAATTCCTTGGCACAGAAACTGCGGTGGTCCGAAAAGTCAAAATCTAATGTGACATTCTGTTTGTATCCGATTTGTTCAAAACCCATTCATTTCATAGACAAATTCGCACTCCGGTTGGCGAAATGTCGAAAATATTAAAATTTATGAGGCTGGTGAAAGAGTGTGTAACAGACATTCAAACGAACACAAGATGTGGGTGTGGTGCGATTGGCGACACTGACAGTTACACCAGTGTTGCATTTCAACAATTCAAAAGCGAAAATGCGCGAATGAGTGCAGACACAACTTCATACATACAAATACACAACCCCGTTGATAAAAAAACAAATGTTTGTACAAACGCGAAAAGTGCTCGACACTTCTGTATCTATTTATCGTCTCTCTGTCAAAAATACACTGACACTTCACCCTCACCAGCGCCACGCGACTCTCCTACAATCGGAGCTCTTGCGTGTTTGCCTTTGTTACTTCCTATTTTTTTTTCAAAAGTCCAGGGATCGCTGTTCGTCATTTGGAACATAATATGCTCAGCGTTGCTGTTCGCTGCATGTGGCGCTAATTTGTTGCAACTTATTGCATAAATTTTCCAACAGCTTTGTTGCCGGTGCCATGTTGCCGCAAATTCGCTTCATCATCGGCGAATCGCAAAAGTCGTGACTCGTCGCAGCCGACGCCAACGCGATTGGTGTTTGTTTGCGGAATATTACGAAAATGCAAAAATTTGTGTATTTGCATCAAAATTCACATGCACTGCTTGCCGTTTTTCATACTCGGGAGTATTTCTGTTATGCCTAGAGTATAGTTTTCAACAAAATCCGATCATTGAGCGCATATCGAGGCAAATTCAATGCTCCTCCCCTCCCATCTATCTTTATCTGTTTTATAGTAGCAAAAAATATATACAGGATATTTCAAATATTAATTTTTAATTCAATTAACTAGAAAATCAATGATATGGTACTAATTTTAAGGAAATTTCTTTAATTAATTAAATCCTGCAGAAAAAATAATATTTGTAATCACACTGCTTATATCACGGATATATAAAATGTACGGGAAACAAAAAAAAGAAAAACATATTATAAAAAAGTGAAATTAGCTGTGGTTTTCTAGATACTCGTAGTTTCAGAGCTCACTCACATATACGTATGTGTTTTGTCGACTTTAATGAAATTTTTGCAAATCTATAATATGTATGTATTTGTCTATTTTATAGACTTCAGGGGGATTTAAAAAATTATCGACTTGAAAAAAGTATTGCAAGAAAAAAAAACGTTTCCAAACGATTCCAATCCAAATCTTGACAAATACTCCGCTCGAAATAAAAATAAATCAAACTGAAGAGAGCAAAGCTAAATATAATCCAAGTACGCGTTCACAGCTTCTTTTTGCCTGCAGTCATATAAGAGCATAGATTACATTTGATTCCGTTTTGATTCTGATATTTCAATAAACAAAAGGCAATATTTTGACACTTAAAGTGTTGCCAGTGTTGTTCTCCTAAAAAGAAATTTTGATCCAGTTCAGCATACTTTTCGCATTCACTCACAAAAAAACGAGTCTTAGACTCTATTTGCGTTTATTACTCACGTCACTCACGACACTTACCGAAGTTACCACCGCCTTACAAGAGCCAACTGCGTTCCGTTGGTTCCGTTCGAGTTTGACCACACTTTACATGTTATCATTTTAAGTGTTTAATGCTTCAGTTTTGAGCGAATTTTTTTATGGTTGCTTTGTTATTGCGTTTGTTTCCATTTTATCGCGCATGCAACAAATTGTTGCTTGTATCTTCATTGCATTCATTATCTGCACGTTCACATATACATGCACATATGCGTAATTTGCGCATTTTTATGACGTTGCTTAATATTGCTTTTTAGCAATCCGTTTCCTACGTTTTCCTACATCTCACAGTTATTCGAGTAAAGTAGTTTTAAGTAAATTTGCATGTCACAATTGCTTAATTGCATAAAAGAAGACCTGAATTGTAACAAAGCGTTAGTTTACTTACAGCAACGGAATTTTGTATTAATAGTGGCTTTCCCACCAGTTTTCCCACCACTACATGTGACAAATGGCTTTTCATTTTAAATTTTTCAGCTGACTATTTACTTAGAAATATTTCTAGATTTCCACAATTTCTAATTAAAAATTACTATATTACAATTCTGAAGAAGCCTATTTCTTGGACCCTTGTAATATAGGACATTGATATTTATCTCGTTTAGCACGGGTCAACCATTTAAGAAAAATACTGTGGTGGAGAATATCATATGGTAAGTAGTGTACGAACACGAGGACTAAGTGTTGTCACTAAAAATTGCATTACGATTTCGACAGAAGGGAACATTTCGATCGCATAAAAATTTTAATAGTTGGAGCATCCGTATTCCGCTCACAACATATAAAATATGTATATATATAAGTAGCTGATCTGCTTCCTTTCGAGTATCTTCCTTCTTTCTCAAAAATTACAAGTTTTCGCAGAAAAATTAGTGCTTTTATTTTCCACAAATGAATACGGATTTCCCTTAAAATTTTTAAAAGGAAAGTTCCACAAGAACCGAAGTTTCATATATACCCAGAACGTCTATTTAAATCATGGTCTGAATCTCAATCTTCAGAGCCGGATCTCTTCTATACGGATCTAAGGTTCCCTTACCTACATCATTCTGTCGACTAAAGACTTTTGACCTTGGAGACCAGCTACGGATTGGTTCGACCTGTGTGTTAGTAGTGTGCACAATCCCAAGATAATTTTTCAATGTCCGAGCAGAAAATATTGGAACAAAAGTAAATGTCATACTCTTCTAGTCGGTAAAATGTTTGTCTTTTCCCAAACTTCAAAGACTCCCAATAGTATGACTATGAAAAAGAAAGCAATATTTTTCCCGTACCTCAACGGTTTCTTTATGGTCGTTCCTCTTGCCGGTATGAACACAAGGCCCACTTTTAATAACAAACTACGATTTCAATAAAACTTTAAATTTTCCTGATTGCCGTAAACCAACGAACTAATGATGTGCTACTGTTTAATGAAGCCTTAATTCTAAATATAAGATTAAAAAATAACTAAAATATAGGAAAAATGTCATTATATCATATTCAGGTTGCAATAATGTTGTAACAATTCACATTTTTTTAATCTTTTTATTTAGTTTCCTAAGTAAGAAGCCATTTGAATAATAAATACGAATTTGACACATAAATAAATATTTGGCTTTCGCTCTTTCCAATCCTTTTCCATAACTTTTAGGTCCCTTAGTTCTAATTTCTCATAGAATTTTGTTAAGATCTATATGAAAAAGTGCACTTTATTTAACTCAGTCTACACAACAATTGTAATCGGTTAATTAATTTTGAATCTAGATTTTAATTCATGACCAGCATCCGGTTAGTTTATTCATATAAATAAATGTATCTACAAAACTCACTTAAAAAATTTTAAATTAAGAATTTCAATTTGTAAAATTCGCCCAATATATATAAACTTTCGTAATAAATGTGTTTATTTTTGATAGACCTTCAATTTTCATCGAAATTCGATTAATGTCCATACTTGTATATAGGAGCATATATTTTATTAAAATGCCTATGGCTACAAACGCATATTCGTATTGATTTGAGTGTATTTCTGTAAACTGTCTGTCTGTCTGTTCCATGACGGCTGTACATTCGCGATAAATAGGTTCAAGGACTTCCAGTAGACAACTTTGACCAACCGCACACCTTACAGACACTTGGTGATCAACAAGCGACCGCCGTCTTACACACTACTCCAATGTTTTAAAATCATTCCCTCACCATGGAAACACATTTTTGAAATATGCATACTACACGTACTTCATTTCAACCAACTATTTGCCTATTTGCTTATTTGCCTACTTGTCTACATTATCTGTTTCCGAAACTTATTTAAAAGCAATAAAATCAACTGCAACAACAGACACAAAGTTGTAGTGGAAAAAGCGCACCAAACATCAGACTTCAAAAAATTAAAATAATAAAAAAGCTACTACGCGTTTTCACAATTTGCTGTTCGCACGATTCGCATTTTTCCAAAACACAAAAAAAAACCGGACTGCAAGTTTTCATTGCATTTCGCACACTTTTTGTTTGGATTTTTTATGTTTCGTGTTACCTTTATGAGTTGGAATTTTCAGCGATTGTCTCAAATTGTAAACTCATTGGAAAAAAAAGTTAATAGCAAAATCAAATCTTTAGCAACAAAAAATGCAAAAACTTGTCAGCGACAAATAAAAATGCACACATATACATAAATACATATGCACACATGTGTGTGTTTGATTATGTGCAAAAGATTCAACGCAAACGAACTTCAATGGCGCAAACAGTCAAATCAAAACTCAGATAACAACAACAACTTTAGCGAAAATTCATTCAGCTCAAGCCATTTTCGATTTGTTCCGATTTTTATGTGTCCATTGCTTTATTCTATCGCCCATATTTTCACTGCTAATCAGAAGTTACTCATACGCCCAGTATATCTTGAGACTTGAATATGAATATGTTATTCAGAAAAGGTATAACGCTTTATGTACTTTTACTAAAACGCTTTATCTTCATTTTATATATGTGTTGTTATGTGTCGTTGACCGATGATTGCAGTGGTAGAACATTTATGGTCATTTGACTTCGCACACTTGTGACTGACAAGCCGATTGAAACTTCAATGGATGATTGAAAACGTATGTGGATTATAAATATATTTCCAACTCAAATTTAAATAACTGGGTTAGGAGACATGTTACATTGGTAAATCATTCATATGTATATACTTCATAGAAACAATTTCTTCTGACAAAAGCTAACGCAGTATATATAAAGGAAATAATTGCAAGACTTTAAAATCTTTAAAATCCGAATTATAAATATACCAGCACTGAGGTATTTTCACACATGACGTACTTTAGTTAATTTTTTAAATTTAGATAATGCAAACTAAATAGACATTGATGATCCGACTGCTTTTCTATTGGAAAAAAATTCTTGCTGGCCGCTGAAAATGTTCTGTGGAAAATTTTTATTGGGCTTGAAGATATAGTAAAAGAAACCAGCATTTTTCTATTTCAGAATGATCTACTTTTAAAGTTCTAAATTTCTAGGCGTCTACAATGTCTAGAAAGTCTCACATAGCCATCTAGTTATAAAATTTTAAATTTTAACAGAAAACCATTTCGGTCTGAATTTTCAATTTTTCCTTTTTAAATGTCTAAAATCAGACTTATGTGTATAGCTCCCATTGATATTTTCTAATCCTAATTCTAATACGAAAAGGATTAGACGGCGTATTTTCTAATCCTTCATGGGTTCCGCAAGGGATTTATGTACGCAACCTTAAGTTATTTGATTCATGCAAAAAACATTGATACCTTTCGTTTCTGGTGTTTGGCCTTGCAATTGCAATTGCTTTAAAATGACTTCTGCTAGAAATCTGAAATCTAACTGAAATTAAATGAATGCTTTCTATTACATATCGTATGAAGTTTTACATATCCATAACCAAATAAATTATCTGTCAAAACGATGTGTACTTGTTTCCAACCTCGAATAGGGCGTATTCATTTAGATCTTTTAAAGGTCTTATATCAAAACAATCAATTGTTTCTATAACAACAAACAATTGTATACAAAAGGTTTTGCTTCAAAATTTTATACAAAATTTGGTCGACCGAAGGAAGCTGTAACGCACAAAAACATAAAAAGATCCACAAACTGATTTTCGTTCACCGTAAATGAATATAGACGAGACCCGGAAAATATTAAAGGACATTTCCTTCATCAGTACTTGGGTATTTTGCTCTATGCAAAATAGGTGCAGTTTAAGGTCACTATCAACCAATCAGTTCCGGTTCTCCGCGTGACAATAGAATGATCACTAGACAGAAATTTAGCCACAATTAAGAGGTAATCACTGAGGCTGATGTCTATTTTAAATTAAAAGACAAATCGTATATCGTGTAGGAACATTTAACCGAATTTTACTTACCGAAAAAAAATCGTTTAGTTTTTAACTAAGCGATGAAGCGATGTCTATGATTCATCATAATATTAATTTATATAATATTAGTTTGAAAATGCACTAGAAAGTTCAACTTTTCCAACATTCTTTCTTAATAAAAAGACATGGAAGTAAACAGAATATCGAAAAAAAACCTTGAAGTAAGAAAAACTTTTATTGCTTCTGAACAAGCTTTTCCATATGTGATTTTGATCATTTTGTAACTTCGCACGCTGTTCTATCTTACTATTGATTTCAGCTAAATTTTGATGAAAATTTTACGCTAGTATGAACTTTTCGTCCTGTCTTGACTGTTAGTTAACCTAATTTATTTGATAATGTGAATATAAGAGTTAAGGGCCAGTCATCGGTTATTGAAAGCTACAAATTGTCCAATATCAATTACAAAAACATTAATTTACAGTTTCGTATAAAATATTTTAAATATATTACATGAATCAATGAAAATTTTAAAACGAATGCGAGACATAGCAAATTACACATTAAGACGTAACTGTAGAAATCGACTACAAAAGGTGCTCGACAGAAAAGTAATTAAGTTGTTACATAATGAGTTCAATAATCACAACAAAATGAATAACAGTGATATTTTACTCTACTGCAACATACAAAACAATCAAAAAAAAAAAAAACACAGCGAGTAATAATCGACACAATTGCCAATGGAACAAAAAAGCGTTGAGTTACTGTATTTTTATTCGAGCGCGTAAATTTACAGTTTTTTTGTTTTGCTGTTTCGCCATAGAACTGACAATCACCAGCTTGTAATTATGATTTTTGGTCACAAATGTCAATTCTTATTAAAACTCGAAGGCAATTGCATCTGAAGTTCTTCCTTAAGCTTCGCAATTCCCCGCAAAAAATTGCAGTTACACCTATTGAACAAAGTTATTCGTTTTTACCGCTTCTTTAAGTGATTTCGTAATTTAATTTGTATTTTTATTTTTATGTACTTTATCTCACCACATCTATTGCGGTTGCAGTGACAATTTGTGGTTCAAAACAAACGAATGCATCGCAGTCGCTTTGTTGTTGCTGGTCGTCATTATGGAGTGGTTTCAACAGATTCGCCCATTTTGGCAACAGCAAGTTGCTTATTAAGGCAGTTGGTAATATTTTTCAACAATTCGGCTTTCGCTGAAAAATACTTAGAAATGTTGAAGCATTGCAGCGGCTATGTAAGACGTTAATGTAATGATTCTCGACTTTTCAGTTGACTTTGAAGCTGAACTATTAAACAATTGTTGATCATTAGTGATAGTGAAAATTAGTGATAATGAAAAAGTAATTAGTGATATTTAAATGAAATTAAGTGGATGGATGTCCTAAAAATCGGTTTTTTGTTAGAAATCGCTCTATCGTGGCTAAGCTCCTTATTGCTAATATAATGATTTCTGTTTCTCTGGTTGACTTTTTCTTGTTGACAGAATTTGGTAGATTTTAACATAAATGTCTTGAAAAGGAAGCAAAATTTATTAATGAAATTACGTGGTCTATAATTTGTAATATAAGTTAACAAAACAATAAATATGTTTAAACAATAATCGATGTTGAATTCTTCCGCAACATTTTTATACTCTCGCAACATGTTGTTGCAGAGTACTAGTTTTGTTCACCTAACGGTTGTTTGTAACACCTAAAACTAAACGAGTTAGATATAGGCATATCTAATATATCTAACATATATATATAGATATAGAAAAGACGAGTTGAAATCCGTCCGTCCGTACATCCAAGCGATAACTTGAGTAAAAATTAAGATATTTTGATGAAGCTTGGTACACGTGTTCCTTGCCGCCATAAGAAGGTTGGTATCGCAGATGGGCGTAATCGGAATAATGCCACACCAACAAAATGCCGTTAATCGAAAACATATAAAGTGCTATAACTAAGCAGAAAACTAAGATATAAAGGTTTTATTTGGTATAGAGGATCCCAGTAAGGCGGGGCATCTGTGGGCAAACATTTTTTAAAGTGGGTATTGCCCCTCCCCCCAATAGGTTTCAATCAATCAAACTTTGCCAAACTAAGTTTTCTGGCATATACTCATATACTGAGAAAATGAGTGAAATCGGAGAATAACCACACCCACCTCCCATACAAAAGTTATGTTGGAAACGACTAAAAGTGCGATAACTCGCTGAAGGAACACATCAAAAACATAAAATCTTACATTAAATATGATACGGAAGGGTTGCATAGGAATCCGTGTAAAATTTTGGTTATGGGTTTTGCACCGCCAACTTTTAGGTGAATAGGTAAATTAGGTGAAATTAGGCGACAGTATAAAATATTCGGTTATACCCGAACTTAGCCTTTACTTACTTGTTCTATATGATTTGTGCATATCCTAGTACATACATACATGCAACAGTATATTTTATCCTAGTTCTTTTATTTATTACAGTTTACGGCAAACGTGTAATTTCCCGCTCTTGTTTTTACGAAGACTATGAAGACTCCTCCGATCGCTGCGGTCATGAAACTAGCTCATCGTATATTAAAACGATTTTTTGTCAAACATGCAACTTCGATGGGTGCAATGGCGCTGCCGCTTTCTCACCGTACTTCTCATTAGTTCTACTACCGATCGGCACGCTACTAATCAAACGGGTAAAATGAAGATCGTCGAAGTGAGAGCGCAGTTAAGATTATGGAAGGAATCGTTTGTAGTTCATCTTTGCAATGCTTTTTAATCTTAAGATGAAACCATCCCTTTAGTTTTATGTTTCAAATACATAAGTCACTTTTAAACATACTATAAGTTAGCGAATTAATCTTGCAATGAATATAAAAACAGCTTATTTGTAATTTGTTGGATTTGTCATTTTTATAATACAAAATATTTGTCAAATATCTTGTTAAATTTTTCCACTTTAATAAGAAAATATTTAGAGGAAATTTTTTTGAGAAATATTAAATAAATTATTAACGAACTCAAAACTGTATTTAATGAAAT
Organism: Bactrocera minax; assembly: GCA_021498325.1. Taxonomy (NCBI): domain Eukaryota; kingdom Metazoa; phylum Arthropoda; class Insecta; order Diptera; family Tephritidae; genus Bactrocera; species Bactrocera minax. The sequence goes on along the minus strand of JAKEEE010000045.1, from coordinate 1,026,311 downwards.
TCACACAAAACACAAAGGTTATAACTAATAAATAAATTAAAATTGCGGCACCACTCAGTAAAACATACAGATTTATATATCAATAAACTCCAAAATCATTAGGAAATTGTAGTATAACGGTTTCTTATACACTAAATATTTAGCAAGTCTTGAAATATCAACACACGAAAACGCATTACGAAGTATTTCTATTCCTAAACATAAATAATAATAATTATGTAAAAATAGCCAACTAAATTATTTAGATCGTCTAAATAAGATACAGCTGATTTAGTGTTTAAATTATTATTTCTAAAGTAAAAAATCTTTGTTATACATTTTGTATCTATGATATGGTAAAATTTTATGAATGTAAGAACATCAAAAGTAACAATAAACTAATGATTATGAAATTATGGATTTTTGATATGTTTTTAGAATTTTTTAACATTCAGTTTTCCTCCTAAACTTGATCATTGTGTGCGAGAATTCTAGAAATTTATTTTTATGTAATAAAATTCACGAGTTCTAGTCAAATAACGTTTTCTGATTAAAGAAAAAATTTTAAAACTCGAAAGTCAACTAAGCGATGGAACAGTTAACAATACTATAACAGTATTCATACATGAATCGTCCCAAAGTTTGCACGTCACGTGTTAGAGAGCTTTGAAAACTTTCAATTTGTAAAGCTTCTTCGCTCTTGAATAGAGTCGCAAATGGTATTTAAAATTCTGACAGCACGTTACCGCTTGAAGTTGGGTTCCGGCACAGGAGTCAAAAATAAAGGCAATAAAAGGCGAGGAGTCAATAAAGGCAATAAAACAGTGAAACATTTATATATTTATTAATTGTCATAATTATACTGAACTCTTTGATGAAAAAAATTCGAGAGAATATGAAAGCGACAACAGTACAAAATGTTTAATATATCTTCAAATTTATATCTATATATATTTAATATATGTATATATATTTATTTATATATATATATAATATATATATTTAATATATAGTATTTAATATATATATATATTTATTTATTTATGTATATGTATATGTATATGTATTATTATATATATATGTATTATATATATATTTAATATCTTACATATTTAAAATTTTTTAAATATTTTATATAAGGAAATCTTATGTAATAAAATTTAGTAGAGCAGTGTCAGATATCTACAGTCTCGTCGCATTGCATCATGGTTACCGCCGCATAATAAGGTTACACTTCTTCGGCTACTCAGCTTTATTTTGAGCTCTCGAACACAAAAATTAATACTTGTCAATAACTACTCTGATCTTGGTTTCATGTTTCTGCGATTCAGCATCTCGGTTCTCAACCCACTCTCTGAAATCAGCGGAAATGCAATTATGCTTAATTGCTCCTTTTCATTTCTTCCAACGTTCCTTTGTCATTTAGGTTTTGTGTTGTTACTACGCACTAATCGTCCTCTGTGATTGTAGCTGTGCGTTTTTATAATGCAGCGCTCACCGCCTACGCTTAGTTCTGCAACTCTTCGCTGGCACGTCTGGACTTTGACCGTTTCATTAGTTTATTTGAAGTGCATAAATGAGTACGTACATATGTACACGTACATAATTGACAGTGACCGTGTCTATGCGTCGGAAGAAAAAAATTGCCTGTCGTGCAAAAAATTGCATTTACAGTTTTAAATTTCATACACGCATACATATACCAATCTTTCATGTTACGTACTGACCTTACTACCGGAAGAGTTATTCACGAACTTAGAACGTTAAAAAAAATGAAGGGAGCAGCTGATATGTTTGCTGGAAGATCCAGATTATGTTTGAAGTTTGTTTTAATCCTAATATGTGTAATTTATGTCATATACAACTGCACCGAACATCCAAACCAAGAACATTAATGTGAAAACATCAGTAGATTATGGGGAAAGATTTAAAAGCATGTAGGATATTGTATATTAATAGTAAATTAATTTAGTTTAGTTTAGGATAATTTTGATAATTTTAAACTACGTTAAAAAGGGAAGGTGTAACAGACCCCAAAGCTTCACACACACCTTAGTAAGAGCTTCTATGTGAACTACTTTGGGGCTGATTTTTCAATAAATTCACAGAGTGTTTAAGAAATAATTTTTTGTGTACATGTTCGTTGGAAAAAATTCGTTTAGTTCATTTTCGTGCCATTGGCTAATGTAAATTTTATGACAAAATTCATATGCCCAAAATGAATACTTTCACATTCTCAATTAGTCCCAAAATGGGAGTTCCTTCCTTTTTATATTATTTAAAGTAAAGAAATCTGAATCTAAATAATATATGTACGTCTACATTTATCTAGCGATCAACTTAATATACAATACCAACTTCTTTTTACAAATAACCGATACATTTACAATGTGTCCGCATACAAATTTACAAATGGACCACAAAAGGTATATTTATTAAGTACTTAAAAACTACTTTATTTGTTTTTAAGTATTTATTAAAAGCAACTCGAGTAATAACAGTTTCAGAGAGAGAAAAGGAACTAAATTTGTAGTTAGATGGTATTCGCAAAAACATGGCCGTACTTACTCCCTAATAACTGTATGGCAAAATATTGTGTAATTAATCTCTTGGGAAAAACACCTTTTGATATTAAATTGTCAATATGATTCCATATATCTGTAACTACTTCTTAGTACCAATTGATAATGTAAGTATACATTTCGTAATGGGCGTAAATATACATATATATGGCCACATTCTACACCAACTTTATATATCACTAATCTTCATTAAGTAACTAAGTAACTATACTTGTCAACTATACTTGTCGACTATTTTATAAACTCGTAAATAATCGCACATAATCGGACCAACGCCAACGCCACGCCCGCAAAAGGATATTATTCGATATACTTCTACCTAAAATTTGTGATTATTCAATGAATAATTAAGCGTACATTCGGTACAAGAAGTCTCACAGCGAAGAAGCGGATGTGACTTCTAAATTTTTAATTATCTAATAATCTAATAATTATCTAACAGAAATCTAATTCTCTTACTAAGTTTAATATATAAATTGCAACTGAAGTTTTCTCAACAAAACTCGATGTGAACATTGCGCTTACAATTCTGAACTTTGATGTTAAAAATTTAAAGATATTAATAACCAAACCCACCTGAGCTGCCGGAAACTAATAAAAGTGTATTAAATCTATAAAGGTTAATGCAAAGTTCAATTGCGGGAAAATGATGATACCTATATCAATGCAAAAATTAAATATATATTTTTTACAGATTTTTATATCTCACTCACTTCACCAAGTAGAATTTATATCAAACTCGGTGCACGACAATCATAAGATATCCTCTTAATATAGCTGTAAAATAAAAATTCGGAGCACAATTTAAAGCCCACTCATTTTAAAAAGAATGCCAATCAGATTTCTTGATTTTACAATAGATAAGTCCAACATTGTAAAGGTAAGGAAATAAAATTGAGAGAAAGCAGTTCTTAAGGTCGATATCGATTGCTCGAGTTGCGTATTATCTCACCAAAAACGGTAAGAATTTGTCATTTAGTATAGTATAGTTGAAAATCTAAAATTCATGAAATAGTTCACAACTTATTTTAGCCCTATTGTGCTCTACGTAATTCAATTTACATAAATCGGCCATTTGGTAAAATATATTAATACCTGGCATTCAAAATTTAAAATATCTATCACTATTTTCCCATAGACCCTATGAAATATATATGCCGATTTACAATATACCGATCACTTTATGACCAATATAACCTGATAATGAATAATTATTTCATAGGTAGCCTTTACATATTTGCAGACACTTAAAAATATTTCCAGGACTTCCTTATTTGTAGCGAATTGTTGAAAATACTAACTGTACAATTAAAGCATGAAATTGCATTGCTTTGTAAATGATGCTTTGTATAAAAAACGCATCCATTGCTCTTCCTACTTCAGTTACTGCATGTATCGCTACCGACTCACCATACAAACTGAACTGATATGTGAAAGCACTTTTTCGTTGTTCACATAATGAAAACTCAAAGGGCCTTTTTAAACACTCCTTCAAATTTAAAATTGAAAATGATGATTGAATATTAACGATTTTTATTTCCACAATACCAGAATTTAAAAGAAAACGATAAAGAAGAGAATTTTATTTGGACTTTGAAATACCAATTTTGGTTGTGACAAAGCTCCTATCTAATTATCTCTGTTTTTATGCGCTTAAACATAAATTATCGTTAAAAAGTTTTGATACTAAATAAAAGTTTATTCAATACTTAGTAAATTTAATATCTATGAGTTTTATTAATAGAGAAATAACTGAAAATTTATCAAAAACGTACTTAAGGTAATAAACTGTTTAGCATAAAATGGGAACATACTATAGCAGATGTGAGCCTTATTTGAGGCATTTGTTCGTTTAGGTAGTAGAATATTTGAGGCAAACCTCATAAAGTACCTAGTTTTTTTGGTCTTTGTTTCCCTCATTCTATTGCATTCTTATTGTAACTTCTGTCATTCTAAAAATTAAAAAATTTATTAAATAATAATAATATATTTATTATATTAATAATTAATTATTATATAAATAATATTATTAAATATTAATAATAATAATAATATATAATATAAAACTTTAAATACATTTAAATAAACCATCGATTGTTGTAATCAAATCACCCTACTTAATATCAAAATTACCGAAATTACTAATCGATTTTCAAAATATTATCATAATTCATTAAGAGTAACACCAAATAGTATGAAATATTTCCGAATTGGTATTAAAGCCTATTAACACTTTATTTGTTCGAGGACAATTGAAACTAGTGTCCCACCCTAGAAACCAGAGCGGTGGCAGTAATACGAATGCGACTGTATATGTTAATATTTTCATTCAATATATATTCAATTATAGGAGTACTCGTATTTATACTCAATATATTTGTCCCGGAAGGAAGTTAACAAGTCAGAATTCAAAGTCGGCTAAAATGCGATGATGAAAATCTATAATTTTTTTTTAGAAAGTTTGGGGACTTTCAAATATTTTAAAGTTTTGCATCCAATCTATTTTCAATTAGCCTAGATTCCTCATCTATCGCATCTAATATTTAAATAATTTATATTTATTGTTTTAAGACATTGTTGAGAGGTGAAATACTTAAGTCTACGTATATAAATATGGATGTACATATTGTGGCGAATATGAATTCCAGAATTGGCGACAACTTGCCAGAGTCTACCAGACATCGAAACTAGTGGTTGCCAGAATGTTCGAATGGCGGTACTATAGCAAACTCGAATGTCAAAGCAAAACAAAATCGGCGATAGGCTGCCAGAATCAGACAGAAAGCGAAGTAGTAGTTGCCAGAATGTTCGAGTGATGATCTGTTAGTAACGATCTACTATATAAGAGCTGCCGGAGTAGCAGCAGGACACAGTTACAATAAGAGTGTTGTTAAGTTAAGTACAAGTGATTTCTAAGTAAGCTCGAATAACGAGTAACAAAGTGTCAAGTTATTAAATAAGAAATAAAGAAAAGTGTATAGCCACTAAATTGTGACTTTAATTGAACAATCCAGTGATCGAACTCAGGGTAGAGTTTCAACGTGAACGATTAATTTAGAAAATCCGTTACAATATATATAGATGATTTAGATGATTGATATAGATATGATTGGCCGATTTGGTTTGCCCACTGACCACTACCATGCCTTTTAAAATGGTTAATGGTTAAATTGTAGCCAAGTAAAAATTTAAACAATCCACACATAAAGTTGTCGCCTATGGTAATTGGAGTGGCAATTGGCATGTGGCGCGAAATTTTTGCATCAATTTTTTCCAAAGCAAAGATTTATTTTGCATTATCGGTAAATATTGTAAACAATATGAGGCAAATATGTACTGCCATGTTTAGAAATCAAGTCAACTGTTATTTGTTTTTTGTTTTTTTTTGCATGCGCATTCGACTTCGCATGGGACTATTTGCAGCAAAAATACAAAAACCAGGCTCAAAAAGCACTGCGTATGCGCGCCATCGTCTCCCAAGTATTTGGCTGTCACGCACTTTGGCTCACACATACATATTTACCTATTTATGTTTACGTATAATTCAAGTACCATATCTATCATTCTTGTTAGCGCTCCTCCTTTTCGGTCCCGCCAATTCCGATTTCACTGTCGTTTAATGAAAAAGATTAATGTCAAGATTTGCCTACAGACGCATAGATTTTGCCAAATCGAGTACGGCAAACTCGCTCAAAGTTTAATTTTTTTATTGCAACTGCAATTGTTTTTGTTGCTTTTAATATGAATTGATTAATAAATACATAGCGATTACTGCCATTAAAGTAATAACACTAAATTTTGTTGTCGAGTTGCTCGGATAGTGTTCATTTTATTAAAAAACGTTGAAAATTGATGTCTGTGCGAGTGTAAAGGTTGAGATTTTTACATTAAGACTGTGTAAAAAAATAATTTGCTATAAATTCTAGCAATCAAGTTGCCGGAAAATATCTGTAAAGATTTACCTATAAAAGGGTCTCTTACTAATTCTTATCAGAAAAGTTGAGTTCTGTGTGGTTATTGATTACTGAATACTTACGAGGATTAACAATTATAAAGACGTAAACAGATGTATAGTTATATATGTCAAAATGATGAAGACGACGGGACGGGTTGAATTTCGGAATGCATAAAATGTTTGGTTGTTGACAACTAAAGGGGGTTCTTAAATTAAAACATGGCTACCCAACTTGTAAGAAAGATGAAGAATATTAACGAAAAACAAAGGTAATTCTAATGAAAATTATTTTATTAGTGAACTTAATATTTGGTTGGGAATCCTTTTTGCTTCAGAGCGGATGTACAACGACGCTGCATCGATATTATAAGGTAAATATGTCATGCACATCCAAACATACAACTTCGATCTAAAAGATAAATTTGTATTCTTATCTCTTTACAGGATCCACCTTCAACTTCCGTGGTTGTAAAACCAAGAGCTGCCTCTAAGCGCGTGAACTCACAATATCGGCCATTGTGCAAGCTATGTACCAAAATTGATGTTTAAAAGAAAATCCCGGTTTACCTTCTACATTTCCAAAGATGCAATGTGCCTAATCAACGGAACAGAAACAAAAAACTACCCTTACAACGTCTGTCTAGCCGTAGCACCATCAACTACATAAACAGTTTTTATATTTTAAGTTTTATACATGAATTTTTCATGGTAATTAGTGAAATTGTAAGAAATAAATTTGATTTCAATCCATTTTTTTAATCAATACTACTTATAAAAATGTTTGCAGACAAATTTTTATTGCATATATTTATTGCATTATATTATAGACATATTCTTGCGCCCAGAGAAGGCGCAAATGCTAAAAGAGCTTTCTTCGTGTTCTAAATTGTAGTTTTCACATTAGAGAACATCGAAAAACTCAACTTCGAAAAGAAAAAACACATCACCCATAAAGGAACAATATTTCAATAAGCAAAGGATCATTATAAAACTCTAGCTGAAGCGCCCGTGCTCTTTTTTGGCGTGGCTTGGGTGGTAAGCGCGAAAAAGCTAAGCTGGATGCGATCACGAACATTTAATTAATTGTTATTTAATTGTTCCTTTTATTTTATTATTTGAAGCTTTTTCAAATGTTAGTTATCAGATAGTTATCAGTTAGTCAGACACTTATTTCAATAGCATCTTTTCCATACTTGTATGGTTAAAAGGTGTTTGCAAAATATATGTATTAAATCAGCAAAGAAATCCATGCAGATGAAAACAAATATGATTAACACACAGATTCATAAATACGCGTACGCTAACGCTTGTTTCTTCTTGCCCTGCGCAAACACTGTAGCGAACTCTTCGCTTTTTCTTTCATCGAAGAACGGTTAGAATGAAGCAAGTTGGACGAGCGCATTCAAGGAGAAGTTAGGGGCCACAGTGGTCCATCAGTGACTTATTTCATTATTTGACTAGATTTTATAAAATTTAAAAATTAGTATGAATTCATAGGTATTTATTACGTAAATAACACGTTGGTGGTCACCGCTTCCCTCAGCCCTGACCACTTTGCCCACAAACATACAGATGAGTTCGCATGCATATTGACGTCGAATAGCGCTATTCGTCGCGTATTCGACAAAATTTGTTTAAAGCGACAATCTTGCGAGAATGTCGGCTATGTTGTCACTTTTGTCCTTTGTGCAGTGCTCTGCTATTGAAAAATGACTTACGCTGTTTTTGGAGTAATGCGATTTTCGATTTGGCTGCAATTTCATGCCGCCGAATTTAGATAAAACGGCCTAATGTTAAGTAAACATATAAAAGCACTATATTGAGCGTGCTTACAACAGATAGAAGTAAGTAAGAACATAACATAAATGGAAATTGTAAATAAATTTTATAATTAATTGTTATACTTCTTCTGAAGCAATTTCGTGAAAAAGCAGTTTGTTGGCAGCATGTAAATATGGGGGATGGTAGGATTTTCAGTGGTTGGCTGTTCAATTGTAAAATTGCAATTTTGGTTGGTTAAATTTTTTAGTGCCCTTGCGCTTATGAAGACTTTTTGTTTTTGTACCTCGTTTGAATATCTGAAGTTTTACGAGCGGTCGGTGGAGGAATATTGAGGGACAAATATGTTTGTTTGCATAAGAAGAAATATATTAGAACGAGCGCATGTTGGAAGTGACAATTTGTAAACTGTCTTCTATTTTAGTTCACATTAAACTCAAACAACCACTAATTGTTTGCGGGGTTAATTGTGTAGCACAATTCTATATTGCAACTTCAAATATTTTGCCTAAGTTCAAATCCTATCTTACATATAATTTATTTTTTAATTTTTGTAATACCTTTTTTAATCAATTTTATTTAACTTAAAGTTAAATCTTTATTTCATTCATCATTTGTATCTAATTTTCCCTAATACAATTTTAAAATAAAAAAAAAAATACAATTTTTGTCCTTAGGATTACTTGATTCCTTTATGAGGTGGTGAAAATTTGCTCCGTTCCCTTATGGAGTGGTATGTTGGGTTCCCTTATAATACGGAGAAAATGTGCGAAGTTCCTTTATTGCGTGGTGTATTTTTCTTTTCGATGATGTAATCCTTAGGATATTAAGGATTTCCGTAATATGAAACGTACATTTTAGAACAGTTAACATTTGCGCCTTCTCTATTCATTAATGTTCTCTGGTAATACCAAGAATAAAAATTTTATGCGGAGATGTCCTTTGGCAAGCGCTTTAAGGAAAATTAAACGCAATTGATGAATGAAGTAATGATTAAAATTTAAATGAAATAAAATTGATTAAAAAGGATATTTCAAAAATTAAAAATCAATTACATATCGGATAGGATTTGAACTTAAGCAAAACGTTGCAATATAAAATTATGCTATACGATCAGCACCATACATATCAACAAAAAATTTCGGTTTAATATGAGCTAAGATAAGACAGTTTACAAATTTTTACTTCCAATATTCTCATGTTCTAATATAGGTATTTGCTCGAATACAAGTATTTATATATATATAGGTATGTCCCTCAATATTCCTTATTCATCGACCGCTTGTAAAAAAATCAGACATTCATGCCAGCTACAAAAACAAAACTCCTTCATAAGCGCAATCGCACCATCATTTACCAATAATATTCAGGCGAGTTTTTGCGAGGACGACATGAAGTTAAAATGTGAAATTGAACAAATAAGCAAAAATTTTAATTTTACAATTACAAAAGGCACCACTGAAATTCCTCTGCATTTACATGTTGCCACAAATTGCTTCCTTACGACGATGCTAAAGATCAGAAGTTGGAGAATTTTCTGATATTCACTTCAGAAGAGAAAAGTGGCAACTTGGCCCATTACCGTCTCACAAAATTTTTTTCATTTATTTCATATTTTATACTATAAATTATATATTTTTTATTTTTTAATTAAATTATATAATTAATTTATTATCCTTAATCCTAACTAAAATCCTTAATTACTTCAATTTATTCTAAACACTTAATATAGTGCTTTCACATGTTTACTTAATATCATGATTTGATAGTTTTTCGATTTAGCTCATTTTACCTAAATTTGACGGTATGAAATTGCAGCACACTCGTTAAGCGCATTACTGTAAAAGTAGCCTAAGTCATTCCTCAATAACAAAGGACTGCGATGGACAAAAGTGTCAATATAGCCGACATTGTCGCATGATTGGCCATTCAAACCAATTTTGTCGTATCCGCAACGACTGGCACAATTCGGCGTCAATATGTCAATATGGGAGCTCATCTGTATGTTTGTGGGCAAAGTTGTCAACTTCGACATTTTGTTATAACTCAATTTTTTTACCAACAACCAAGCTACTCTGCTCCGACTTCTCGCCCGCTCGCACTTATGTCTTAAGGATGCTACCATGCACAGAGGCTTCGCTAATAAGTATAGCGATTGATTTTTATGCGAAATATTCATATATTAAGGGGTTATTTAAGGATGTAAACATGTATGAATTCATACCAATTTTTAAATATTATAAAACCTAATCAAATTATCAAGTAAGTCACTTAAATATTTAAGGACCATTGCGCCTCCCGACCCCTCCTTGCAGCGATCTTCGAACTTGCTCCATTCTAACTGTTCTCCCATAAAAGCACGAGTGAAGAGCTTGGAACAGTGTTTGTGTCGGGCAACCATTAGTGTACGTATATCTGTGAATGTGTGTGTTAATTATATTTGTGTATTACGCATAAATTATTTTCATGAAATATTTTAATTATCTCAGAAAATGAAATATGTTATTAAAATAACTGAATTGAAATCTGCTAAAAGGGTCAATTAATAAGATAAATGGAAAGATAAAATTTAAATCTTATGAATTTCAAGGATCGAACGTAAGCTCGAGATCGTGATTGCATCGAGTTTAACTCATTCACGCTTACCGTCTAAGCCACGCCAAAAACAGCACTTATTAGCTTTAGCTAAAGTTTTATTCGAATCCTTTGCTGATTCCGTGGTGTATTTTTCTTGTCGAAGTTGAGTTTTTCGATGTTCGATAATGTGAAAACTGCAATTTAGAACATAAAAAAGCTCTTTTAACATTTGCACTTACTCTATTCATTAAGTTCTCTGCTACCAGTTGTCGACATGCGGTGCTTCCCAAACTGCTCAAAATTTGCGGCATAACCGGAAACTTAATAACACACCGCCTCTCAAAATCTCTGTTAAAGCATCCCCCTTCCGAAATGACATATGAAGAACTTCCTATTCCATGTAAGTCTTCGTATGGCGCCATTAGGACTGCCACCTTATTCAGCACCATCGATGTCATCACCATCGTCACCACAGCGCTACGGGGGGCTTACATAAGCAAGTGCCCCACTGCTAATAACAAATACAACAATGGGAATACAGCCGACAGCCAACAGCCGAACTAACAACAACGACAACCAAGTCACGAAAACTGTTTACAGTTCTCAGCACTAGGGAAATATAAATACGAAGCAACAGCAGCCTCGGCCGCTGAAGCGGCGACCGACGTCACTTGTGAAAATTGAAAATTACCATGCATTATTTTTGTAAAAGATAAGGTGTTTGGCGGCGTTCGCCTTTCTAGTCATTTGTATGTTTGGTAGCTTCTTTCGTCGGCACAAGCAGCTGCTCACTTCAGTAGAAGTCCACTAGAGAAAGTGTTAGCATCGCGTTCTACTTGCTTCTCGTTTGCGAGTAATTACTTGAAAACTATTGCAATTTGTTTTTGAGTTTAACGGTTATGGCGTCACGTTGTCGCGAAAATCTTTCAAATATTTAAGAAAATAATAAATGGCGAAAAAGTTATTCGTTATCTGTGAAGTGAAATAGAACAAATTTCTGAATTTCTTGATAGAAAAGGAAAGGTTTAAAACAACCCCAAAAATTCAAAGTCTCCAATAGTTCAAGGTGAAAGCGGTACTTAGAAATCAAGCGGAAATACCTGTCAGTCGTTGCTGATATCTAGCCGGAAGTAAGCGATTGTTGCAAAAAAAAATGCAAAAGGACCTGAAAATTGTATTGGGTGGAATTTGCCTTATTTTGGCGGTGCATTGCAGTAAAGGTTGGTATATATGCGCCAAAAATGATAATTTTGGTGAACAAACGAAAGATCTCCATGAATGTTTATGTTCATATAAAAATACATCTAGGTTTAATTTGAATGAGGTTTCGCTAAGAGAATCTTAGCCTTCTTGCGAATCTTGTGTGTCTTTCTAATAACACCCATCTGCTCAGGAATTTCCAGGTGGTTTTCATTAGATACGGTGATTTTACCCTATTTATTTGGGAAGGGGTATAAAAATATAATATAATAAGCGATTTATTTAAGCATCGAAAGGAAAATTCAGCACTGGATAAACTCCTCCTACTGCCTTTATATCGAAAACATGTCGGTCAATAACTGAGATATTTGAATTAATCTCGGTATCAGTAGAAAAACCAAAACTAAGTGATACTGGTCAATATCAACCCTCATCTGATAGGTAAGCAACGAAAAAGTTGTATACAATTTTTTCACCACTACTTTTTGAATGGACATTTCGAAAAATATAAATTCTTTTTATTTCTGACATAATTAAAATTATTTAATCTTCAAATTGGTATACTGGTATTAATCACTTTTGTGATTGTTTTAAATTTATTAAATTTTATACTTAAAATAAAATTTTGATTAGCACACAATTTTATAATGTAGTTCGTTCACTTTCTTCAAACTTTCCTAATAAAATCTTTATAATAAAATTTTGGAAACTGTAGTTTGAAATTTTCTTGTGGTCTCTATGATGTAATAAAAATGTATTTATATTTCAAATAGATAAATGTTAGAAGCAATTTGCTAAGAAAATTGTAATTGTAATGATAAGCAATGTTGGAAAATCCCATATGAACTTATGAACTTATGTATATATTATTGACTTTTACTAGAGCATGAAAAGTTGAGATATAAAATAAAGAAAACTCTATTTTACCAAAGCCATTATATACGGGCCGATAAAACGGTTAAATGCATTTTCCAGGTCCTTTATTGTTTGGTTATATTCCACTTGACTGGCACTTGACTAAAATACTGAAAGGACCAGAGAAAGTGAAAAACTGAGCCGTCGGTTTAATAAGATTTCCGAAGAACCTAATTTGAATGCAATGTATAAGATTTTTTCCAACATATAACTTTCTGTGAGTTTTTGGGTATGATAATCAAATTTCAGAATTTACAAGAATATTTTTCGACCCTCATAACAGATAATATTTAATTTCTCAATTGAAATATTGTTTGCAAATAATTCAAACCAACATTAGAGCATCTTTCTGCGAATGCCGAGTCATCGGCCGATTGAGGCGGGACCTTTATCATGGCTCCCAATGTTCCAATTTACAGAAAGCGGACAACTAGGACGGAAGAAGCGTATAAGTGTTATCAAATACAGCAGTTTGTTGAATGGTGATTAGTTTAGACTCATTCATTGTCAATAGTCAAGCGCCCGGGAGAAGAATGAATCTAACGCGGCACATTACTGGTTAAGAGATGAAGTGACACGGTGTAATACTAATTGAGACATCCGAGCTTCATTTATTGACAATTGCCAAAACAATCTCTTTCACAAAATATTCATGTCAAGTTATGCCATTTTCTTTTTTATTTCCTATTGCCTTGCAATAAATAATTGCCTTTGTGCTTTAATTTAAGATGCAGTCACACTTCATTACATATGTATACGTACGTTTATATTTATGCTATACATTCTTCACTAATGAACATTTCTTCGAAGCGATCAAGTTACACATATCCATCATCCACATACATACATATATATGCACATGTCTACTTGCAAAAACTAATTAGGCCCTCAGAATAATGAAATAAATTAGCAAATTAAAGTATTAATGACGATACCATAACACAAGGGATTAGAACTATATCTACGACACGCCTGTTATATGAAGGGAATTTATGCATAAATAACGAAAACTTGATGCGTGAAAATTTACACAATTACAGCCAAAGTACATATCGTGACAATCTATGACATATCTATGACAATATTATAAAAAAATTTCTGTCTTATATTACAAAATTGGTTTTTATAAATATTTAATATTAAAATTTCCGCTTAAATATTTCCTTCGATAATGTTGTCGAATTTTTTCTGTACAACAACTGAGTAAATACATATACTGAGTAATATATATTATAAATGAAATTCTCCTTATCTTAAAAAGATAAAATGTATTCTAGTTTAACGAATGTCCTTTTATTCAAAGCAATATATAGGGAATTTTAAATGCATTAAGCTTTTTTAAATCATACTAAGCTTAGAATCGTTATGTTTAATATATATGTTCTTAAAAAGCGAAATTGTTAAAGGAGCACCTGCATTTCAACTAGGTGTTGCTTTTCCTTCTACATCTCCCGATTACTTAGACACTACCGAATATAGGTCTATCGGCCAGTATAAAAATATTCTACGCTAATTTTTAACCCTTCTCTCTACATATTTATTCTTTAGTTCCAACAGATAAGTTACTTAAGGTAATTCAGCCGTTAATTGGCTTTTTTTTTTTAGTGGGGCGAATGGAGCAGTAATGAAAGCTTGTTTTTTGAAGCGTGTTTTTGTATGGTAATGTTTTGTAGGTGTTGCGTTACTATTAAAATCCTATTACAAAACTAACTTCCAGAATAATTTAGTTTACATAGATTTTCAAACAAATATTCATAGTTTACAATTCATTTCAATGATTTTTATTTAAAACTTTTCTCATTAAGCAGGCTTCTTTTTCACTCCGAACGCCATTCCATTTATTTTCAATTATACATGACATAATACTAATTGCATAATCAGCTAATTTAAATATGAAATTGTCAATAATATTTTAATTATTAATACTTATTAAACAAAAATTATTTAACAAAAGAAAATATAATTAAAAATTCTATTCAACAACTTAATTAAAATTTAAAAAATATTGAAAATTTTCATAAAAATATAATCAATTCAAAATCAATACAATTGAAATATTCAATGACAGTAAAAATAGAAAACAATTTATTTTCTGTCAACAAATTTAACTTAATACTCACTTTACAAAAGAGTTGCCAAAAGTAAATGCTTCTCATTAAAAAAGTTCAATTACTAAATGTGCCCTTTTATGTGTCCATTACTTAATATATTCATTTGAGTAAATTTTCAGTAAAGTCAATTTAGGATATAATCCAATTAAGATCTTGCTAAAAATTTAACAAATATAACATCTTGAATATTTATTGCGTTCTCCCTTTAATAATTTAATAAAGAATTAATACAGTTGAGCTTTTAAGGTATAAATTTAGGCAGTTTCAGAGATTCAAACAATTGAGTTACTCTGTTTTAAATTGTCGACTTTTGATTTACCGGACCATATGGTATTTGTCAAATATATTAGCTTGAGTGATTCTCTCTTAATTACTAGGTCTCCGCTGTCTAAAAAACTAAATTATGACTCGGAATGAGCTCAAATTATTCTGGGAAAACTTAAACAATCTTAAAATTCTTCAGTATTAGTCCTATTACCATACTTTTCCCAATGAAAATAAATTTTAAAACATTTACATTAAGCGATTTTTTGGTCTGAGTCAGTAATTTATGAATAACAAATATTGCGGACAGGAGATAGATTCCAAAGGGAGCGAGCGTGGAAACAATCAATTCAGGCAATTTCTTGAACGCACTGAAAGCCATTTATTCAAGGTGTCAGTGCCAAGGCAATCCATGTGTAGTATAAACACATGTACATATTAACATACACAGCTACTCGTACTTACACACGTATGTATGTACGTTCGATACTTTACAATCACTTGTGGCTTTTAATGCGATTTTTAATACTTTTTAGCAATATATTTAAATAGAATCGCAGCGCATCAATGATTCACGGTTGGGTAAAAAGTGCTTTATTGTCTTAATTTCTCTCTTTATTTGAGTTAACATGGCACGTTAACAAAAACACAACTCAAGTAGATGTAAATAAATATCAAAAGAAAAGCAAAATATCAAATGACGTCGCTGTTTTCCTATTCAGTTAGTATGTTTTGTAGATATATTAATTTATACCGTTTGAAAATCCTAAAATAAATTTGTAATTATTTATATATTTTATTTAAATTTATTTTTTGCGATCTTAAATATAATTATGAACTCAACATAACTAATTTATTGCATGCTGAACTTTTAGTAGCGATGAAGTATGTTCACACGTCTACGTAAATACTAAGTTAAGGATAAAATATTTCAGTAAATCTAGTGCATTCATGCTTGGGATTCTCAATTTGTTTTGACAGCTTTGTAAGAGCTTTTTGTTAATAATTATTTGATTCAAGGAATAAAAACATCCACATTAGTAACATTGTTTTTATACAATTATGTATCTTTGATGATTTTTTAACTTTTAATGGAATGATACGAGTAAATAAAATTCTGGAGAAGTATTCTGGAGATATAAATATTTTAAATCAATTAGTTTTCACACAAATATTTCAAAATTCATCTTCTAGGAAAACGCATTTATTGTTGTAGTGGTGTTCAGTATTTTATACAACATCTCTCTAAACTACCGTGCTTACATTGGATTAAGTTGGTATACTCTGGAAACTCTATATTAAACTAGATTTACTATTTTTATTTTCAAATAACCGTTGCGAAACATTTCAGGGAGTAATTTTTCAAGTCAGTAGGGATAATTTTCTTGATGAAAAATTTAAATTATGAAATAACTTTAGGTGTATCCATCTACAAGAAATATTATAAATATCTAATGAAATACAATGTTGAAATAACAAAGTGTTACAAATTGTTCTCGAAATTAGTTTATTTTCTAAGTGCGAATGTGATTTAATTATGATAATGTGAACATGATGTTACTTAGGCTTGTATGTATTGGGCAAACTTTTTCGTAGTTATATTTATTTTGGACGTCGCGTTGAGTGCGTGAAATCCATTGTTTACAGAAAATCGGTAACTTAGTACAGATTATTGTGCATGCGGCGAAACTTTGAGGAATTAGCAGCATCCTCGTTTGGCCTACTAAAAGGTTTGATTGATTACATTGAAATCAGGTGAGAGAATTTAACTGATAGTATCAATAGATCGATAATTGAGATTTCGCAATGTAAGCCTGCCAAAGCAATTTCCAAGTAAAACATTCGGAACAATTTCATGAATGGCATAAAATACATTTACATTTATTAATAGAAAAAAATTTGGATTTCTCAAAGATTTCATTTGAAGCGAAGTACGATAAACAATTGTAGTAAAGCAGCGGCGCAACACAAATGTACGAAGGGACGCCAGAGGTGGAGGGTAGAAAATCGTTTCTTATTAATTCTGGCGTATCTGCTCCGGGGCGGGAGCCGTAAGTTTGAGGCCGCAGGCTACTTGTAATTTTTCATTTCTACACGTGTTTTTATTTATGAAGATTTGCTTATGTATATATATACAGGCAGACGTGCATTTCTGCTTGTTCTTGCGATTTCCTTATGTCCGTATGCCTGTCTGGCTCGCCGTTTTGCTTTCCCACAATTTATTGCTTTGTTAAATATTTTTGAAAACAATCACTGAACTAGCCGATGCATAAGTGTCAGCAAGGTGATCAGAAAATGCTTATGACCTTGAATAAACAGATACAGTTACATATTGCGCTTTATGTTGAAAGTCTTACGCGTGCAAATGTACATATCTACATGGAAAATTCCAAATATAAAAACTTTTCTATAGATCATATGAGTATATGGTTGTTTATGCTTTAAGTGTGCGCCCTGTTATTTGCATGTTTTGAGATAATGATAAAGTAAGTACAAATACTAGCTCTTAAGCTTTTCGAAATCCAAAAAAATTTCTCAACACACATATTACGTATTTTGTGTTCGAATAAAAACATACGGCCTGATCATAATCGCTTTCAAATACCGAATGTTTTCAATATTTGATTCCCCACAGTCCCTTGAGATGAGGGGGTTATGCAGTGGTTGTTACTCAATAATATTTCGGCGCGGGGCCGAAACCTTGATTACAGCTGAAATAACCATCTATTTTGTGGGTGAAAAAAGTAAAAGATATTGCATTAGTAGTATCACGAACACGTATAGAGCGCATTGGTAGAGAAGAGTGGTCAAATACCTAGCAAATATATCATTATTATATACATTATTTACATGTGCCAATAATATGAAAAATTAATTGAAAAATTAAGGAAATGTCAAGTTCGAGTGCTGCCGAACATTATAACGCAAGCAGTTTGTGGGAATGAAGCGAAAAGTACGGTATACATAGGGGCAAGTAGTTTGTAAATTATGATATTTCTCTTGCCGTGTCGTTCTTTACTAAAACTCAAATTACTTAACATTTTTATATTTAGAATTTTTCTGTTCCACATTACACAGTTACCGTTTTTCTAGTAGTCATAGTATAATCATTATTTGAGAAGTGAGCGTCGTTTTTAACAACTTTCCTCCATTTTGGCTGCGTTGAAATGACAAATTTGTCTTAAGCCTCTTAAGAGCAGGACCTGACCCATTTTACAAAAAAATTTCAACCACACGGAACTTCCTCTATACCAAACCTCCATGCCAAATTTTAGTTTTATATCTTAATTGGTGATTGTGGAATTATTTTACTCAAGGTGATTGCGCGGACACAGAGACCATCCAGAAATCGATTTGTCTTCTCATACTGATCATTTTTGTAGCTCTATATCTATCTTGATTAGCTTTAGGTGCTACAAACTCCCATTAGATGAATGAAACTATTATACCCTGTACAACATGTATGCCAGAGTATACAAATACTGAATAAGCGATGACTTCAGTATGACTTCTCCTGTCACTAGATATAGTAGTATAATAAAGGGAAACACTAGTGGACAACTCCTTCTTTTAGTTTCTTAAATCTTTAAGTGGGTTCACATCCATTATCAACCTTGCGTCCAGGCAATACTTATTTTTATTCATAAAACAACTGGCAAAGTCAATGGCCACCATTTAGTTGGTTGCATATCGAAAGTTTACCACTAGTAAGCTTTAGAATTCGAAGAAAAGAAATATTTGTCTCTAACATAAAAATGATATTATGCTCAACGATTTGGGTTCAGGCAAAATTAAAAAGCTACAGGGTCAAATCTGAGGAACAATATGGCTAAGCGATGACTTTTGTTTGTGTTTCTTTAATGAACAGCTCCGTTACGATCTCTATACTAACTAAGTCTACTAACTCTGTATATTTCTATCTCCTTAAACCTTCCGAGGTTATCATCGTTAATACAGATGTCTCGCATAAGATAAGTTCTTCCTGCAAACGCTATAAAGTAGACTCCCCAAATTTGGTAAATTTTTAAATTTTATATATCTAATATCTTTGGGTCTTTATTCATGAATTAACTGTCAAAATATACATACTAATATGTACATTTGTCTGTTATGCATACACTTTTGTAGTATAATAGTTGTATATGTGTTTGTTTCATGGAACGTTTTTCGCATACCTTTTAAATAAAAAATCACTTAAAGCTATAAACACCTCAGCTCTTATGTGTAACAAAAACATATATTTGTATGCCAGCTGTGTGCTGTGTTAATTTACCTTAAATAAAATCATTCCCAACAAATTGGTAATTATTATTATTACTTATTACTTAACAGAATTGCACATCAAGCAAAATACAAGTAATTTAGCTTGAAAGGGAAAGGTAAGCACATAAGTGCTAAAATGTGCATTAAATCGACACGTTAAGCTTGCATATAAGGCATAAAGATTCGTGATTGTATTATTCGTGCCCTATTGGAAAAATAAACTATTGTAAATATAATATGTAGAGCTGACGAGTTAGTCATATAAATTAGAGAACCATATGTGTTACATTTATATAAATAATTCTTATCCTAAACAGAAAGTAGAATAGAAGCTTTCTGGTGCCGCAATGAGAAGCCTCTTTTACGGTAACTAGCGTGGATTAGTGCCTGATTACTACTAAAATATGTTAAGCACAAGTGTATTTCAATTCTATGATTCGAAACAAATTCTAATAAAAATTCATCACTTCATAGGTGTCGTAATTTAAATCTTAATTAAACTCGTGTTTATTAATCCTTAATTGGTTCAAAGCTTTCTTGTAAGATCCCAACTTTTTACATTATACATACATGCATTTGGACATACGTATTTATCTATTCGTAAATAGTTTCGAAGGTAAACAAAGGCACTTTAATATTGTAATATGAAAATTAATACTTTTTATTATACTTTTTTTACAGAGGTCCGTCAGTCTCTATTCTATCTATTTGAAGATTGCATTATGATGTAACAAATGACGTCCTGAAGTTTTCAAAATAAGCAACTCTACCGTCTTTGTCATTTTGTGGCTAACAAAACAAAACAATTTTTGCTAAATTAAGTAAACCAAAACTATAGTATTACATATTACCTTTTTCTTCGAAAAATACTTGACACCTATTTATAACATCGCTACAGCTTTGAAATATATTCAAACAAGGAAAAGAAGAGATTTTTTTGTGGGCCCACTTAGTTCATGAATTTTTAGAACGAGAAGTCTTTTATTGTAAGACGAAGACTGAGAATATAATCGAATTTATCGATTTCTTGAAACTAAA
Organism: Bactrocera minax; assembly: GCA_021498325.1. Taxonomy (NCBI): domain Eukaryota; kingdom Metazoa; phylum Arthropoda; class Insecta; order Diptera; family Tephritidae; genus Bactrocera; species Bactrocera minax. The sequence goes on along the minus strand of JAKEEE010000045.1, from coordinate 1,005,648 downwards.
TCACATTATGCTCTAGAAAACATAGTAATATCATTGCCTAAAAGGGCGGAAATCCATATTTTTATCATAGCACAGCTCCAGGACTTTAACAGATGGGTAGGCTACGTCCACTTTATAAGGCTTTCAAAGTCCGTATATTTCATTTTATCACTTCAACACCGGCGGGTTACGTCCATTTATAATACAAACTTTTTTGCATGTCAGAAAACATGTGTAACTAATATGATTGAGTGATATCATTTTTATACTCTCGCAACATGTTGCAACAAAGTATAATAGTTTTGTTCACCTTACGGTTGTTTGTAACATCTAAAACTAATCGAAATAGATATACGATAGATATATAATAGAGTTATATACATTATATGTAAAAGATCTGTGACTGTCTGTCCGTCCGTCCATCCATCCGTGCGAACGATAACTTGAGCAAAAATTGAGATATGTTAATCAAACTTGGTATATGTCTTTTTGGCAGTTTGAGAAGGTTGAATAGTAGATAGGCGTAATCGGAATACAGTCACGTCTACACAACCCCGTTAAGCGGAAAGCTATATAGTGCTATAACTAAACCACAAATTAAGACACAAATCTGAACTTTTAGGGGAATCACAGTAGTGAAAGGCATCTGTGTAAAGGTATATAAACCAGACTTGCTAGGAACAAATTCCTTCGGAACCTCTTTTGACGGTATGAAAATGGGTGACATCGGATTAAAATCGCGCCTACTCCCTACATAGCGGTTATACTAAAAGTCTGTCTGTTAACTCGTTGAAGAGACATGACAGAAGCATTAATTTTTACAGCTCGAATGGCATTTAAGGGCTTCAAAGGAACCGGTTTGAATATTGGACAATGAGTGTGGCACGGCCCACTTTCGGGTGAAGTCCTTTATCTCGTGGACTACTATACCGATTTCAAATTCGGTGTGTGACATTGTATTTGCATCCTTATATTATGGTACGAAAATTGGCGAAGTCGGAGTATAACCACGCCTACTTACCATGTGTCACAATTTTAATTCCATATGATTCTTTCATTTTACATTATATAAATAAATTACCAATAAAGATATCGGATAAAAACTTTGTACAGAGAGAGCCAGAGAGTGTCGAAATTGGAATTGAACGATGTGCTTCACGTGGGTACCTGACGTTTGTACAGCCTAACTCCACAGTGTTCAGAAAGACAACGAATCAATATAATGCCTTGGTAAGCGCCCCGTCAGTGATAGTTTTTTGCTAAAACCAACGGCACCTACCGGCATTGTGAAAATGGACACAATTACTACCTCTACCCGCATTCAGGTATTAAATCACAGCCACCACGACACTCCCTGAAGGGCCTACCGCAATGAGCAGGTTGGAGCGCCTTCCAACTCCAGCGGGCTCCTGTTCCCCGTGTTACCAGATTAAAGTCTCCGGTCAGACCTCGTAGCCGGAGCTACTTCCAGTTGAGCTACACATTCAACTCAGACTGGTGGCATTTGTAGCTTAACTCAAATGCCTCTTTAAGTGTTTGCATAATACATTTAAAGTGTTATAAACTCTTTTCAAGCTAAGTATTATAGCACTATTTTCTGATATGACTAAGCCTAATTTAGAACAAAGTTTGTTTGAAATGCATTTTATAGATTTTAGTCGCCTTTTACGACAGGCATGTTTTATCCCGGGTTATTCTAATCCCACGAGCCGCAAGGGGGCCGAAATTAAAATATTACTTTTCAAGTCTTCAGATACGGAATACGTGGACTCAGTGTATATGGCTAACTTTATACCGAAAATATCAGTAAATCTGTACGCCGTACGGCAATATTATTCTGTATATACATATTATCCATAGGGGAAATACTCTAAATATATTAATAAACATATACTGACGTAGATTAATTATAATTGCTGTACGGGAAATTCGATTGCATTTTTATCAAAAGAAATTTTAATGTACAGCCTAAAAAAATTTTTATGCAATGCTTAATATTTACTTGCAATTAGCGAATAATTAATAATACTGTAAGTAAAAGTGGAAACAAACCCAACCGGTGAAATGTAATTCCCGGAAATGTTTTAAGTGGGTAAAATTAAATTTCATTATTTCCCCTAAAAGAGCAGCTGACAACAAAATAAGCCAATTACAAATGCAAATACAATAACGACGAACTTAAGGAAATTATTCTAATCAATGATGCCACCTAAATAATTTTTTTTTTAATATGTGCCAATATTGAATATTAAAACCTTTTTTGGCATGTATAAATAGTGTACTCAGCTTAATATAATAACAACTTCAGTCTTCTATGTGATTATGGACAGCGAAATAAAGTAATTGCGGTTGTACATGGCGTATGAGGAACATGACACACAAACGTCTCGTCACACCCCCAACAACACCCTAAACGGATTATGCAAGTATTAATTACTTACTAAAGTAAAAAGCAAAAGAGAAAGATGAATTAAAAGCTGTCTACATAAGCGCCGTTTAGTGACAGTTGAAGGCTTTGGTACGTCGGTATTAGAACGAGGATCAGTGAGAACTGCAACACGTCGTTGTTTGAGTTTTCATTTAACTTTGAGGTGCAGCCTTGACAACAAGCACGCACGTGTGTTTTGTTTTATTTCCATCAACTAGGTTATAATTTTCCATGGCGATGCCAACCAAGCGATTGGCCATTGTGCGTTTTGTGTGGGGATCCTCCTACCTATTCATATATGGATATATGTGGACGGGTAAAGGTATAGTACCACTCGGTATAAATATGTATGTGCATAGCCAATAAACGAAAGTTCAACAGTGAAAGCAGTGCATAATAAGGAGCGGGAAGTTTTACGGCTTCCACTGGAGTACATTTGTGTATTATATATACATATATTCATCCATACATACATACAAACTGAAGTCAGATTTGTGCTACTAGGTTATGTATAATGTATATTCATATACGTATATAACTCCGTATGCATCATTGCATATTTGCCAATTTTTATTAACCCATTTCCATTTGCGCAATTTTAGTAATGGGTGTGGAAATGGGAGAGAAATTTACTTTCCAATGGCCGTTACCCTTCGGAGGGTAAAGAGAATTTCGCATTGACGGCTTGAATGGCAGTTGAAGGCGTTTCCCCTCCTTCTTACTGTAACTTAACTAAATAAATAACAAATTTAATATGGACATATATCATTTAATCAGTAAATTTTACCTTTTGTCACAGTGTGGAGAAATCCTGGTTCAATGCACTTTTGTATACCACTATAAAGAACAAATAAGGAAGCGGTTAGTTCGGGTGTAACCGAACATTTCGCAATATGCAAGGATCAGAGGTGGGCAAATGTTTTCAGGTGCTGGCATAACTTTATATTAAAAAATATTGCGGAAGAATTCAACATTCATTATTCGACGAAATTGTCAATGGATTGCAATCATATTTTGTATCTTATTAACATATATTACAGGCCACAGACTCATGTACTTTCGTTGCTGTATTTTGCTTCGTGTCAGAGATATTTATATTAAAATCTACCACATTAACTAAAAAGTGATATATGCGATATAAACTCAACCAAAGTGGTTGAATTGAAAATGTTAGATACATGGGGAAAAGTAAACCAAAGAAAAGGACATCGGGCGTTTTTGGGATAGAGGAAGATCTGCATATTAACCCTTTTCATTATTCCAGTATATTAGGGAACATGTTTTCACCCAATTTTGTGAAGGTAACTCAGACAGCGACTGACATATTCGGCATAAAGTCTACTAGAATAGCGAAAATTATTTTATGTAGTATATGGGAGTTGGGAAAATTTGTACACCAATTTCACACATTTTCGGCAGTAAACTATGGTATATCCAATATTACACGTTCACTTAATTTTGCTAAGATATCTTACATATTGACCGAAACATATGGTATAACGTCTACCCAGTGGTTGAAAATCCTTATATTAGGTATATGGGGCTAAGGAAACTGCTTACCCAATTTTATCCATTTTAAACACGCGGACACACTTCTTCAGTGAGTTAACGCACTTTTAGTGTTGTCAACATAACTTTTGTATGGGAGGTGGGCGTGGTTATTATCTGATTTCCCTAATTTTCTCAGTATATGAGGAGATACTAGAAAAACTTAGTTGGAGCAAGTTTGATTGATATAGCTAGAACGGTTTCCGAGATATATATATTAAACCTAATAGGGGGTGGGGACATATCCACTTTTTCAAAAATTTTTTCCCACAGAAGCCTCACCCTACTGAGATCCTCCATACCTAATAACACCTTTATACCTTAATTTAGTGCTTAGTTATAGCACTTTATCTGTTTTCGATTAATAGCGTTTTGTGGGCGTGGCAGGTGTCCAATTACGCCCATCTGCAATAACAACCGTCTTACGGTGACAAAGAACACGTGCAGTAAGTTTGATCGAAATATCTTAATTTTTATTCAAGATATCGCTTGCACGGGCGGACGGACGGACGGACAGCCGGACAGACATTTACTCGGATTTCAACTCGTATTTTCATCCTGATCATTTATATTATTTATATATATATACTCATATATCTAACTCGATTGGTTCTAGATGTTATAAACAACCGTTAGGTGAACAAAACTAATATCCTCTGTACCAACATGTTGGGAGAGTATAAAAATATTGCATAAAAAATTCAACATTCCTTATTTGACGAAGTGTGACGAGTGTGATTGGATTATAGTCATATTAGGTTAATTAATTTTATTAATTTATATTATCGGTCATAGAGTTACTTATTTTCATTACTACATTTCGCTTCGTGTCCGAAACATTTATACTAAAATCAACCCCATAAACTCAAATGATGTATGTGATATAAACTCAACTTAAACAGTTAAACCTAATATATTGGGTATATTGTTAAAAAAGGGGTCAACCTGAGAATCGGAAATCATTATAGTAGGAATAAGGGGCTTAGACCAAAGTCTAAACCGATTTTATTCATATTCAACACTAAACCGCATTATGTTTAAGAAGACACGTCCTCACGATTAACGGAACGATTAACATAATTTTGTTTGCATTATAAGGCTAAGGAATACGTAAACCAAGTTTAACTAAAATATTTTAATTGTTACTCAATCGCAATTAGTTGTGGGTGTTACAAACAGCCGATAGGTGAACAAAACTAATATGCTCTATTGCAACATGTTGCGAGAGGATAAATATAAAGATGACACAGTAGTTTTTCAAGGAAACCAGTCAATGGCTCCTACTGCCCACTTGTGTGAAATTCCATATCTCATTAAATACTTCACAAAGTTAACAAAATTTGGCCTTCAGTCTTCTAACAATCCCATTTGAATACCATCCGTTTTTTCGCATTTGCAATAAATAATAACCCAAAATACTCAAATATATATATATATACATATATAAGAATAATACTCAAATATCGAAATCTAACTTATGACGTACAGTGCCTTCAAGTGGTGTAATCCCTTTTTTAGCTCCACATACCGTATATGTGGATTTCTATGCTACCGATTCACTTTATATAAAATATTTTGATCAATAAGTGCGACATCTTAATATATCTAAGGAAGAAAAATTTCTTAATATGCTTTGTTTGGGTGCCAACAAATGATGAATTTGGTCCATGTTCACCTTAGCCCTCATATACAAAATATAATGATTTTCGTTGTTCTTTCAACTTTATTCCCAGTATTCGGTCTGTGGCTAGAAATATTTAAACAGTAAACATTCGCTTCCACATGCGTGTTTGATTTAAAGCTAGTGGATTCGGAACGCGTTTCTTTATAAGCAGAAAATGTTCGGGAGTAGCAGGCCAGCAGCGCTTCTTACAGATTTACTACAACTAGAAGTATGAGTGTGGCGTCAACCAATATCTATGGAGCCAGGACAACAGAAACAGCAAATGCGACCATCAGACAATGATAACAACACGAATAATCAACATAGAAAGCCCAGAAATTTAGGACACGCGCCACAGCGGCGCCACTTGTCTGGCTGCTTGGTATGGTGCCCTTTGAAACTGTGTTACTCGGATAGTAATGGGAAATTGGCGCCAAACGGGGGCATTTCCTGAGGAAGGAATTCATGTGGCATAGAAACACAAGGAGATGAATTAAATGAAATGAGGATAATAGGGGGAAGCTTTGTATATTAAAGCGCAGTCTATGCAAACACATAAGTCATTGTTATGAAAATTTTATCACCGAGACACTTGTAATGGGCGCTCAATAATGGACGCTTTCCAAACAACAAGTTGCTGCTTGCACTTTAGTTATGTTTTATGCAATTTATAAGCGTACAAGAGAAGGTATTTTATAGCGAAGATGTCAATTAGTTTTGATTTCTTACGCACACATACACACGCACATGTATTTTCGAAAGAGAAATGAAATCACAGGGCAGGCGTCGAACTGACTGGGACTTCATGTCGGAATGTGTTGGTAACTGGTTCACGATACCAATAAATTCCTACACTTTCTTTCTCTGTATTTATACACATCATTTCACATATTCTACTTAAACACAGATGCGTATATACAAGCTTAACACATATATATGTACTTATGTTCTTGGGCGGTGATGATGTCAACGTTGTATATACAAAACATGAGCATATATTACTATACGCACTCACACACACATATATACATGTAGAGTACTAGCATTGCCTTTCAACCGCATATTTTCCTTTCACTCCTAATTGTAAAGCTGAAAATTACAATTTATTTCCAAAAGCTGAGGTATGTACAAGTACGTAGGCTATGACGGTAGTTTTAGTGATACATAGTTCTACATATTTTCTTCAAATTTCAAAAATAAAAATATAAATAATTTCACATAAAATTGCAATAGGTGAGGTTAGGTTGAAGTTAGGTTAGGTACGGTTGACATGGTCAATTGAGATTCACTAGCATCCACAAAACTCACTTTGACTCACTTTGTGACTTCTATTGATAGTTTACTCTCTCAGCTTCCATCAACAATATTGTGTCGAACTGAAGAGCTTTCGAATTAACACCCATGCAATGGGAAGTAGGCTCGATTGTGACTAAACTTTTTCTATCTTCCGTCACACATGAAGCACTTAGTGAATGATTCTGAAATATCAAACCATTACCGGTTTTGCTTCAATTTTACTTTTAATTTAGTTGTGTTTCTTATGCAATATTATCAATAATTATTATTATTTCTTATGAAAATCTCAAATAATATGTAGAAACTTGTGGTGTAGAACCATAAATCCAAAATATATGTAAATTGCAATTGAAATAACGTTACTGTTTTTCAATTCTTCAGCGGAGTCAAAGCAGTTGGAGTGTTGGCACTGCAGCTCAGAGACAATTGGAGCGGAGAAATTCTGTAAAGAGAGCTTCGATGAGGATGGTATTCCTGATCCGGAGGTGAGGAAGGAACACAATATCAACGTCTTACGCAACTGCAGCAGCACGACAAATTCGGAACATGAGCGAGCCGTTTGCCGCAAAACAGTTGAAGAGAGTATGTACTACATTCATATTTGCTCTTAAGTTACTATAAATGTCGATTAATAATTTTTCGCATTTTCACTATAGTCAATGGCAAACCGGTCACAAAACGTTTCTGCTACTACACCAACAAATCCGATTCGATGGATCGCTGCATGGAAGAGCCAACCGAGAAAAATGTTGTGCGAATCTTTTGTCAGGATTGTCCAACCGATCGCTGTAACGGCGTTGGCAAACAATTAGCCACATGGCTCAGCCAACTACTGCCACTGTTTTTGGTCAACTCAATGCGCTTTTAAGCTGCCCAATGCAGTACAAAGGTCGAAAGCGATACTTTGAGTTTCATATAATTTCAATTAGTGTATTGAAAGTTAATTTTTGATTTGATATACACTTACTTTATAAGTTTCGCCTGATACTCATGTTTCCGTTTAAGTTTTAGTATAATTGTAAATTGTTGCGGTGTAACTTCTTTGTAATATTTAAAGTTAGTGTCGCTGAATAGCCCTAAGAATTTATTTAACAAATTAACTTACTGAAAAAAGTATTATATGAGCAAATGTTGAAAGACATTTAAATATTTAGGCACTTAGCATACATTAAAAATTAACTTAACTAAACTTAAGTTGACTTAACTTAAGTTAACTTAGAAAAAATAGTTTATTTTATGTAATTTATTGAAACATTTAAAGGTACTTAGTGGTAAAACGTGAGAAATTTAGTAAAGCTTTGAGACAGAATTTACTTTGATAGTGTCACGGTAGCACAATGACAACTGGAATAAAAAATGCTTACATACAAATTCGTATCTTCTTTGGAACGCAGTATCAAATTCCGAATTTAGTGCAAACCAAAACAATAATGAAAATCATAATAAAATCAGTTTCGCATCACAAAAGAATAATTTATAAGGAATATCATCATGAAGTACTTGAATATACTTATACCCAAGTAAACCAAATATTATATAATATGTGCTGTATGCATTAATGTTGTTCTTTTAATGATATTATATAGTCGAATCCATAAAAAGTATATTAGTCAATCAAAATAAGTCCCAAAATTAATTCAAAACATGCCCATAAACTGAGGACATACCATATATTTACAACCATACCTACATACCGCATACAAATAAAACACAATGTTAATATTCCTCTGTGGACTCCAAATTGAATAAATGCAATGCGAAATTGTATGAGGGATTCAGAGATGTGAGAAATAAAGTTCATTAAATAAAATATTTGGTTTTAATTAATTAGTAGATTTATAATTAATTTGTGGTTAAGGTTAAACCTCGCTTAACTAATAATATAGTGTAATAATTGTATTGGCTTTGATAAAATGCCTAATAGTTCTCAATTTCCTCCTTCCACTGTCAATAGTACCCCAAATTACTCTCGTGGTACGCCCTGTATTGGTCGTATTCCAAGATTTAAGGCTTAAGTACCCAAGACAGCGTCATTATTAGCTAATTCTACTTCGCCGGGCTGACAAATTTGAAAACAAAATTCTTGAGTTACACACACTTGTGGTGTTGTGTAATATTTATAAACCGATAAATTAACTGCTTTGAAAGCTGCATATACATGAATTTGTTTGGCTCAAAGGCCTAGGAATATTTTCAAGTGTCGACAAAAATTTTTGTTAAAAAATGTTGCATAAGAATTAAAGATTCATTATTCGACGATGTGTGACGAGTTTGAATGGATTACAAACCTATTTGGTATCTTATTAACTTGTGATGTATGTCATAGACTCACTCAGTTTCATTGCTACATCTTTCGTCTTGACCGAGAACCTAAATCAACCTGGTTAACTCCAACTTCAACCTAATTAATTCAAATGAGATATATGTGATATAAACTCAAGCAAAAGAGGTAATTTAAAATATTGGGTATGTGAGGAAATACAACCAGAGTAACGGAAATTATTATATTAGGGATATGGGGATTAGATCAATGTCTAGACCGATTTCATTCATACTCAACTCTAAATCACATTATGTTGAAGAAAACATGTCCCCTCAATTTATAACACTAATCGGGAGGTTGAACTTCTCATATTACGTATAAGGGGGTAAGGGGTACCACTGATCCAATTTCATCCATTTTTGGTATCACGACATATATGTAGGAAAAGATGGTTGCTGAGTTTCAATGAAATACCTTCCAGGTTGGCCGATATATGTGGTGTAGAGTCAAGCGGAAGTTTTAAAATCTTTATATTAGGTATACATATATACTAGGAGAAGTATTAACCAGATTTTATTCATTTTCAACACAAGGGCACATTATTATAAGAAAAAGTCTACTTCTGAATTTCAGTAATATATCTAACAGATTGACTAATATTTACGCTGAAAAGTCAGCTATATCGGAGGAGTCCACATGTTTGGAATCTGGGGAATCGAAAAGTCAAAGTCCTATTTCGATTTCATTTTTGGAAGTAAGATGACATAACTTGAAGGCACTATTTGAGCAAAGTTTTATTCTGATGTATTCTTTGGTGCTGGATTTATATAATGTAAAGTGAAAGAACAATATGGAATTTAAAATGTGTTATATGGTAAGTAATCGTGGTTGTAATCAAATTTCTCCCATTTTCGCGATGTAACGTAGGGATGCCAAATTATAGTTGAAATTGGTTTAATAGTTCCTGAGATATAGGACTTCGCGTAGAAGTGGGCATTACCATATCTTTGGTCCGGTATTTCCTACGAAGTTCTTCCGTAACATCTCGGTTGTGAAATTAAATACTAACTGTTTGGTACCCGTTTTGAAACCCGATGTATGAGTGCCACACGAGTTAACGCAAAAAGCCTGATGGACTGAATTTCCTTCCACGCGTTGCGGATGAATCGCAACAAAATCGATTCAAGCTGTTAGTTATTGGTAATGTAAAGTGGGTAACTTACGAAAACGTTACAACGTTACGACAAAGGCTCATGGTGAGACGGCGCAAACGATAGCCAAACCAGGATTGACCGTCAGGAAGGTGACCGTGGTGGGAATCATCTACTATGAGCTGCTCCCCTACCGCCAAATTCTTAATTTCGAACTGTACTGTCAACAATTAGACCGTCTGAAGAAAGCAATCGCCCAGAAAAGCTACCTTGACCAGTAGGAGAGAATTTGTGTTTGAATGGGCGAGGCCACCTCCATTTTTCAAAACTTTTATCCACGGCTGTCCCTCTATACTTCGATACCCTGTACAAATATATAATTTTGTATCTTAATTCGCTGATTAATTATAGTACTTTATAGTACTTCGATTAATCGTATTTTGTGCGCAATTTTCCGATTTCTCCGATCTGTAATACCAACCTTCTTATTGTGGTAAGGAACATATGTACAAAGTTTCATCAAGTTGCGAGAGTTTAAAAAAAATTTTTTGATAATGAATGTGAGGATTCAAATACTATAATATAATATTAAAGTTTTTAATGCTCAATGATTTAAACTTCTCACAAAAATGGCTGTTAGGTGCTGTAGATAACGTTTTAGGTTAGTACAAGGAGGGAGAGAGAAAACATTTATTTCGCAATAAAAATTCGAAAGCTGACTTCAGATTCGTATCTTTGAGGAAAGATCTCAGAACTTGGTGTATAAAAAGAAATACGTATTCTAGAATATATGCACTTGCATTTAAAAAGAGCACATTCTATTTTCAATGCAAATTAATACACGTTTTTAAGTTGTTTCTCTCTGTTTTCTGTTCAATTATCTCATTCACGTATATATATGTAATTATCTCATTCACGTATGTATATATAAGTAGATATATCGAAGACATTAAAATAAGTTCTGCCTATTGAAGTCTATAAAACCCAAACAAAAATTGGGTTAACCCGTTCCACTTTCTGTAACTAAAAAGTCGCATTTTATCTACATTTAAATATTCCGCATAATCTATAGCTGAAGGAATTAAAGAAACGTAGTCGCCGTAATTGAAAATTTTCGCAATAAAACTATCTGTGTACATTCGTAATAATTATACTTCTTTTGTTATCACATTTATCTAGCTTGTTTATCATGCATTGAAAAGTAAATATATTTTCGGTCCGTCCTGCAGAGATGCCCCTATACCCTGCGGTGTTATGTCAATGGCGCTTATAATGTAAAATATTAAAAAGTTTTCGGCAAACCACAACAGTGTAATTCCGGTTACCAACCCAGCGGTAATTGGCCAAACTTACAGTTATTCTAGAAATTTTGGCAGAAATTTGGAAGAGTTTAAGGGTAACACCTCCGCTTTTTCCTTACAAATGGATAGGATTATGTAGTCAAAATCAAAGGTGAGGAAAAAGCAAACAGAAGCAACAGGAAAACATTAATAAATAAATAGCATCTAGTCACGCCATATACTTCAAGGACATGCAATTTTAAAAGAATTTTAACGCCAAAAATGTATGTAAATTTGCATATATATCAGCATTGTACAATTCATTTATATTTGTTTTTTTAAACCTTTCAAGGACTACTTATTTTCAAGGTGAACTCAATTTCGAACACGCACAATGGCAAAACAGTCCATGTTTTTCCAGTAAACTGATGCCGGTCGATAAAGCAGAGCACGGCAAAATGTACATATAATATGTACTAACCAAAAAATAGGGAAGCATGTTTTTAACACATAACGCCCATATAAGTATGTAAAAAAATTAATTACATATAATTATTTTTATACGATTGAGGAATACTACTGCAGGCACTACTCTTTAATAACACCTGGAAGGAAGCAAAATTACAAACAGATGGATGCTTCACAGGTCCAAATTATTTTAGGAAAAAACCCAAACATTTCGGCCCACGATTTGAGAGTTAATCAAGACAATATATGCAGCTATGGACATATAAATGGCACATTTTTTATGGCTTGTTTCTCGTGTTGCAATACCGTAAATATTTTTAATAAATAACAACAGGTTGGGGTTTATTAGGTTTATTCCTCGTATTCAATAATAGTACAATCTGAAATTATAATTCATTGTTAAAAAAAAATAACGATCAAAATGCGAAAACTGTGGTGTAATGAGCTGGACAAATAAATGCACAATCTAGAAAAATATTGGCAATTTAGTTCCAGAGGCATATTTGTTACTTTTGGTCCATACAAAAAGATTTTTTATTAATATCATGTGCTGTACCCTTTATTTTTGATGACTGCTTCACACCTGCGACCCATACTTTCCACGAGATTTTGACACTTAGCTTCTAGCGTACCAAGGTGTTTTAACGGCAGACCAGATATCACCCATATTTTTATAATTCACCTTTGTTTCAGACTTGACTACATTTCATAGGTTTTCAATTAGATTCAAGTCAGGGCTTTGGGGTGAACAATCCATAATATCAATCTTCTCCGCAGAAAACCAGTTTTTTACTAGCATCGAGGCGTGTTTGGGGTCGTTATGTTGCATAAATTTCCATTTGATTTGAATGGAATCGAAAGCATATGGTTCTATATGGTTTTTTAAATGATTAATTCCAAAACCCTTCCATATTTCCATTGATTCTAACGAGCGTACCTACACCATGCCAGGAAGCTCAAACCGTATTTTTTTCGACACGTTGCTTTAGCGTAAATTCTGGTACCACGAGAAGCAGGAGCCCTTGGAGTTCGCTCCAACCTGCTCTTGCGGCATGGCCCTTCGGTGAGTATCGTGGTGGCTGTGGTTTAAACCCAAATGCGGGAAGACCTGGCCTTGCGTGGCCTTGCGCAATGTGGAGTTGTATTGAAACCGGGTGACGGACCCAAAGTACGGCAGAGGTTTTAGATCGGCCTCGAACCCCACCAAGGTGGTCAGTGTGTCCATTCCACACTGCCAATTGGTACCGACAGGCGTTTAGCAAATGATATCCACCTTCGGGGCGTCGATCAAAGCATTGTATTGATCCGTTGTGTTTTTGAACACCGTGGAGTTAGGCTGTACAACGGCAGGGTCCCACGTAAAGCCCATCGTTCACTATCTCCTGAGAAGTCTACAGGATATTTTTAAATCCAATAATATATTAATATTGGTTGCTACCTGCCGTGGTGATTTAAATGGATCATTCTTGACCATTCTTACTATAGCAGCATCCATACGCGCATCCGTTTTGCGTGGTCTTGGCTTCCGAACCCTGTCTTTGACAAATACTTGGGGATTTTCCACACACGATTTGATTGTGTTGTATACTTCCTTTATGAGAAATTTGTATTAGATTAGCAAATTCGGCCATTTTTTGCCCTTTTTCATATATTTTCCAAATTATTCTCCTTTCTGCTATTGTGGTATGTTTTCCGGATGCCATTTTATATTATTTCATTCATTGAAATACTTTCAATTACTTATTTTTCAACAACACAATAAATAATGTTCTTCTATTGATATCTACGCAAGTACGTACATCCTTGAATATTTGTATACTTTCATAGGTATACATACATACATACATGTTTATTTGCAGTCAACTCATTAAACGCATTAATGACTTAGATATTCTATCAATTTCGTGTTGCTAACGCATAATGTGTATATATACTTTCTTACTTTCTTCTTTTTTTGCTACTTTTCCATCCCAGGGCTTGGTCAAATTACATCAGTTTGTATACGTTAATTTTATGCAAATCGTTTTGGCATTACGTTTATTGGGTACCCCGACGTTTATAAATTATCATAGTAGACATCCTCCCAGACAGTTCGTGTCTGTTTTTAATTTGAATGGATTTTAAATTTATCACGCTAAATGTTGATACTATGAGTATTAACGTTTATTGCATACACTTAGGCGTATTTTTATTCGTATGCGTTTGCAGTCAGTCGGCATACAGTCGACACCAAAATATTCATTTTCAATTGTGCGCAAAAACATATATGAGACCATTGGTTGCCAGTAACAGTCTTACTTTTGCTTCGAATTTTACGCAGGTAAGTTCGAAACTTTTGAAATTAAAATTTCATACATTCAATTGTCGTTATCCCTCTCACTTTAAGTCAAATTTAATTTTTTAAAAGTATGTATATTTATATCACGGTGTTAGAGTTATTGTCCATAAAATTAAAAACTTGTTTAGCTTTTCAGTACAAAGCTACGGTGGCTTAATTTGCAATTATTGAACTTCAATGCTTGCTTCATTATATATTATATGCTACATAAATATATATTCAAATGAGAGGTATATTAAAAATATGCTGCTTTCACCTGTTCATTGTGTTTCCGATGATGAGGGTTAAGATAGCTTATAACAAGAAATATTTTTTTAAAAGTGTTGCCAAGTGAAACGAATTGTTACAAAATAGGCAACAAATTAAGAGGTTTTTCGTTTTTGCTCACTCTATTTAATTTATAATTGAAATTGAAGGGAAACTTCTGAAAAATGTTTGCATTTAATAACGTTGAGGAAATAACTGCATCACCTAATAGCCCAAAATGTGATCTGTGCCAAAATGGAATCTTAACTTAAAATTATTGAAAAGGAAATCTGTATTAAATGGAGGATTCGTTATTTCCTATACTCCATCCATCATACTTAAAATTAAAAAATACCGTTATAATTAATTCTGTTTAACCAATTACAGTTGGACTGAAAGATGACCGACACATACATGTTGTGTAGGCGAAAAAAAATTTCATTGCGATTAAAGAGAAGTGTATAAACCATATATACTGTATGTATGTATAGCGTGCAAGTTGTTGCCTTCACTCTATGTATTTCATACAAGTGCTGAGGAGCATAATTAATTGACGGATGTATTCCTATGTGTGTATTCAAAACTTAGCAGGCATTAATTTGGGACTGTTGAATTTTTACTCGTAGCCTAATTTCATCATCATTTGGTAATTATTGTTGTGGTTACTATATATATGAATCTATAGAAGTGCGCAGTGATCCAACCCAAGCCTGACATATTTCAAAATTATTTTTAAACTTTATTAAGTTATATTATTGGGTTGTTCGGAAAGTCATTTCGTTTTTTCCCGCCAGAGGACTTAATTACGTTTTTTCGAAACTAACTTCACACTTAAGCCCCATAACCATTATATGTCATGAGAGCTGATATTGCAAGGCTTGTGTGTGAAAAAGTTCTATTAATTCTACCCAGTAGTTTTTGGTTGGTGCCTTTTTAAATATGGAGAGCAATAAGCAGCATTTTCGTCATATTTTACTTTTTAACTTCAGAAAAGGTAAAAATGCTGTCCAAGCGAGAAAAAAATTGACGGATGTGTATGGAGAAGGCGTGTTAACAGTACGCCAGTGCCAGAACTGGTTTGCAAAATTTCGATCCGGCAATTTTGATGTCGAAGATGCACCACGGTCTGGAAGGCCGGTCGAAGCTGACAAAGATGCGATAAAGGCATTAGTTGATGCAAATCGGCGAATCACCACACGAGAGATCGGTGAGAGGTTAAATTTGTCGAATTCAACTGTTTATGGCCATTTGAAAGGCATGGACTTAACCTCGAAGCTCGATGTGTGGGTGCCCCATGTCCTTACCGAGCGAAATTTGTGTCGTCGTGTTGACGCGTGTGATTCGCTCCTCAAACGTCTAGAAAATGATCCATTTTTGAAGCGGATTATTACTGGGGACGAAAAATGGGTTGTATACAACAATGTTAAACGCAAGAGGTCATGGAGCAGAAAAGATGAACCGGCTCAAAGCGTGTCAAAAGCCAACATTCACCAAAAAAAGGTGATGCTCTCCGTTTGGTGGGATGTCAAAGGAATCGTTTTTTTTGAGCTTTTGCCGGACAATACAACGATTAATTCAGAAGTCTATTGTCATCAGCTGGACAAATTGAATGATTCACTTAAAGAGAAGAGGCCCGAATTAATCAACAGGAAGGGTGTAGTGTTCCACCAGGATAATGCGAGACCTCACACAAGTTTGGTCACTCGCCAAAAACTTTTACAGCTTGAATGGGACGTACTGCAACATCCACCATATTCTCCAGATCTGGCGCCTTCCGACTACTATTTGTTCCGGTCCCTGCAAAATTTTTTGGATGGCAAAACCTTTACCTCAAATGAAGATGTCAAAAACCACCTGGACGAGTTTTTTGCCAGCAAGGACCAAAACTTTTATGAGAGGGGAATTATGTTACTGCCAGAAAGATGGCAAAAGGTGTTGGACCAGAATGGCCAATATATAATTTAATAAAATATTTATTCATTATACGAAAACTGTCTTTCATGTTCCCCAAAAAAACGAAATGACTTTCCGAACAACCCAATATATAAGCCAGCATGTGCTCAAAACCATAACTTTCAGAATACCATATTCATACGGGAAAATAAGGCCTTTGCATCAATAAATGAAAGGAAAATAAAATGGAATGAAAAATGTGGAACTCAAATACTTGTCTTGGTTCTAGGAAAATCGTCGGAGGTACCAGATTATACAGAAATGATATAATTTTACAGGAAAAATTCGAAGATGATCGAGAAATCGAAGCATTTGTGAATTTTGGTTCCTCTAGTACACATACAGGATTGCAAGAATAGGGAATAAAAGTCTCAATCGGAGAAGAAAAAATTTTGGAAAGTTTTTTTAAATTTAGGCAGAAGTGCATTAATATTGTATAAAATGATTTTTAGAAATATAATGACTGTAACTGTTTACTTATCCCAAGTATTTCGTGTCTCCTCGTAAAACAAATTGAATTTATAAAATTCTTATTGTTTCACTAACATGTGTTAAATAATATTGTTGGCATTATTATTTTTTGACTAATGACTTTTTTTTTGACTAATTTGACTAATTCTATTCCAGAACTTCAATGACATGTTTATTCAACAAATTTCCTCTATTCAAACCACTGTGCGACTGTAGATTGTTTATTTTAATAAATATGCTCTCGACAATTTCTGTATGCACCCATTCATTATTTAATGTGTGGCATGCAAAGATGTGTATTTTAAAATCCAATTGAACTATGTCTGACCTTAACTTCGTAAAGGTTAATTTTGGTAAATGCTTGTCTACCTAACAAATTTCGCAGTTTCAGCAGTAATGTATACGTATACTACTATGCATGCCCGTAAGTATGAACGCAAATTCCAGTATTTAAATGAATAACCTAATTAGCGTAACAAGTAGCACATTATGATGATCGAAAAAATTCTGGATATTAACTCGAAGATCCCTTTAATTTTTATTATTAATAATTAATAATGTAATAATTTTCCAACTATGCTCTGATGTTTTTCCTGCCGAATAAAATACGACATTATCAAATATTATTCCGCATTGATTAGCAGATTGCAAGCAAGCAATTGAAAGCAGATTTGATGATTTTAAGACGATCTTCCCTAAACTGATTTCTCAGTGTTAGATATATTAAAATAAAGCTTGAGTCAGTATTAGTCGATTCAGGGATGCAAATCAATGTAGTATAATTTTAAACTGATATATATATATATAAAATAATATTACAATAATTAGTTAGTCGTGCTTAAGTTGTTGAAATAGATGGAGTAAGTTCGCTATGTGTGCATTATCATACTTCCGTAAATTATAAACAGTAGAATTTTCCATTTAAGTTTATGCTAATCGGTTGCTAAAGTCTTACCGCATTATAATTATTTTTCGAAAAACCATAAAATTTTGGAAACATTATTTTACAGCTTCAACTAGTTTTCTAGGTTAATTACTACTAATATTTAATTTAAATTTTCTACTAATTTTCTACTAATTTTCAAGGTTGTCCGCATTTGAGAAATGAAAGCAAAAGGAATTTGTAATTATCCATAAGCTAATAAATGTTCAATTGAACAATATTTAGTTCAATAGTTTTTGTAATATATAATATATATGCGGTTATAATAGCAAACGTTCAATCTGCACTCCTTATGTGAGCTTTCTTTATGTAAAATTTAATGACAGTTGATGTACTGAAAAACAAAGTTGATGTAATGAAAACGGTTGTTATCTATATTTCTAGGACTTTATGACAACACTTCGAACCAAATTGACCACCTAGGAAAAGCAACCCCTCGATGCAGTGGACACTATTCATCTCCGACTAATCCAAAATAGAATATTATGCCGATGAGCTGCTTGTCGGCAAATATTGAAAAGTAGACAGGTAAGCAATTTAGAGCGCTAAAAAACTAAGATTGTTTTAAAAAGTATTTTGCCAAGAAAACTTTGAACAAATCAAATACATTACAAATGAACACCAAATTTATCTCCAGCAATATTTCTAAGTGAAGAAGTACAAGTCATCTAAGCGAAGAATGGTTTATGATATCTGTACATTTTTGTACTCTCACAACATGTTGCATAGATTATAATAATTTTGTTCACCTAACGGTTGTTGCTAATACCTAAACATAATCGTACATAATCATGGAGTTATATATATCAAAATGAGCAGAATAACCAGAAGGGTTGAATTCGTCCTTCTGTAAGTCTGTTCGCCCGTCCACGCAAGTGATAACTTGAGATACATTGATGAAATTTGCTGCACGTATTCCTTGGCACCCTAAAGAAATCGAAAATATATAAAGTGCTATAACTAAATCATAAATTAAGTTGCAAAAGTGAATTTTCTTACAGAGGATCAAATTAGGAAGGGGCATCTGTGAGTAAAAACTTATTCTGATTACATTTTATCTACATATCTCACCAACGAGTAAAGGCATATTAACCAAACTTGCTGGTAACATTTTGCTTTACCATTCTATTGCACAATGGGATCAGATAATAACCACACTCTCCCTCCATACAAACGTTATATTGAAAATTACTAAAAGTTCATTAACTCTGTAAAGAAAAACACCGGAGGCGTTGGATTTTGCGCTTTGGAAAGATTGGGCTGCACGATGAATGCATGCGACTTGTGTGAAAATTGGAGAATGAACCGCCCACTTCTAGGTGAAATCCCATATCTCAGCAACTACTCTACCAATTCTGAAAACCATGTGCCCTTGTGCCAAAAATGGATTTTATTCATTCAGGACAATGGTTCCTAGCTCCCATACATCTAATATAAAGATTTTCAAAGTGTTTTGTTGTGTTCTGTTTGGTGCCGAAAAGTTGTGAAAAAGATCCACATTTTAATCCAGCCCCCTTATATTACATATAACAATTATCGTTAATCTAGTGGCCTTTTTTCTGAATATATCCGTTACATTGTGAGTTATCGTAATAAAAATGTGTAGAAATATGTTTTAAAGCATATTTTAATTTCATATCAACGGTAAATTCAATCAGTCCTGACCTTGCCCTAGCCGCAATTCCGATAGTAGTGATTTTATTTGTAGTGGTCACTATGTTCGTTTTTTAAGGAAATTAAGTCTACATAATTTTTTTAAAGAGATTAGCCCTGAATATTAATGAAATCGTTTAGACCTTCAGTTCATACCCCTAATGTAATGATTTCCGCCGCCTGGTTGACTTTTTCCTCATATATCCAATATTATAAAAATCTACCCTTTGATTGAATCTATATCGCACATATCTCAATATACGACGTCTAAATGAATTTAGGTGAGAATATTTCGTCTAGCATTGTAATTTGGTAGCAAAAGTTATGAATATTGGAAAGTACCTTTCCACAGGACTAATATGATGAATATAGAATGAATTAGTTAGATTGATTTTAACATAAATATATTGGACGTGAAGTAAAAAGTAGTAATGAAACTATGTGAGTATATGATCTATAGTATAAGTTAATAAGATGTGCAATATGATTGGAATCCACTCACAATTTCATCCAACAATGGAAGTTGAATTCTTACGCAATGCAGAATGTAGTTACGTATATGTATGTATATATTTGATGTGGATTGAGTAATAGACTAACGTGATTTCGAGGCACATTCAATGTATTTGCAATCAATAACTTAACTAAAATTTCAGTACAAAAAATAATTGTATTAAATAATTAATGTACATAAGCATTCGTCTATACTGGAGCTAACTTTTAGGCTGAATGCGTATAACGGACAAATGCAATTCTTTACTCCATTTAAGGACCTCTTCCTCCTTTTCATAAAGAATGGACGTGAAAATATAATTTCTTCAAATTCCCTATAGGAAGCCTTACAACTGGTTCTATTACATTTTTTTTTTTAATTCAAGCATATATTTTATACCTACATTGAGATTCCCTTATACAAATAATATCCATATGTACTTGGTGTTTATTTCTGTGAAGCGATGAGTCATATTAGACTTCTAGACTACTTCTGAGTGCTACACAGTAGTAAGTGCACACCAGTAACACCCTAATTAACGGTGGAAACGTAAAAAACACTTGTGAATAAACACTAATGGATAGACACAAACACATATGTGCGCTTATATAAAGATTACTTATATAAAGAATACTTATATGAAGAATTCTTTCGGCTTTACTCGGAAACATTCGTGAATAGTACATTACTATGAACTTGTAAATTATAAAAAATTACCTTCATACTTTTTACTATTTTAAGGTTCACTCGGAACAATCATTTGTATTTACTCATATTTGCATTTTTCATAGATTTTTATTTTTTTTCATTGGGCGAGTGTAAACACAATCTTCCATTGCAAATACGTGAATATAAAAATATGCACTTTGAATTTAAATGTCTAATTATTTTAATCGCTTTAATATGCCAAATTACGAATACATACAACAACACGAATACAAACAAAATGTACAACAAATACGAGTGGCATTATCTACGAAATTCAGCTCAAATCGTTGGAAGCCAACGTTGTTTAGAGCAGGCGAATTAGCTAAGAAATTGCTCAGTTGCTTTGACGGAATGATGCCCACGGCTTAGATCATCAGCCGACTAATGCTCATATGTATATACGACTATACATAAAGAGTAGCATTTATGACAAGATATTTATTAATGAATACAAATCTTTATTTCTTCTTTTTATACTCCCGGAACATGTTGCTACGGAGTATATTAGTTTTTATTGTACTTTTATTCAGAACCCAAACCACTAAAACTTTGAACTAAACAAGGGCAGAGTCTAACATATGCAGTTACTCAATTAAGTCTTAACATATCAAAATCGTTTGATAGGTATGTAAACTTATGAATAGAAGGATCTAATTAGGTCGGAATTCGGAGGAAATATGTTGTATGTTTTATATGTCGGAATAATAAATGTTAGTAAGCAAATTATCAAGTTATGGGACAAAATAAGTATATATTACCAGACTTAATATGATGTGTCGTATATATTTACATTTTGAGTGTAAAATTATGTGATATATGGTACAAATAAAACACCAATAAAATGCATGCACACATTTATTTATATGCGCACTATTATTTATATTTGGGATATATATAAAAAAACTTTTTAAGTTTTATATATATATAAAATATATATTAAAATTAAAAACATTTAGACTTTAATGGTATAGTGTATATTATCATGAATTCTTGCCTCAAAAATAAAGAGAGCCTTAAAAGGCCGACGTTTTACAAGTATAGGTGTCATTAAAAGCGCGAAAGAGCTAAAGGCAATCCTAAAAATCGAGTTTGAGAAGTGTTTCGACGATTGGAAGAAGCGCTGGCATAAGTGCATAATATCGAATGAGGACTACTTTGAAGGCGGCAACATTAATGTAGACGAATGACTAAATTTAATTTTTTTTCCCCCACGAAAATCCCCATTTATTTTTCGAACACACCTCGTATACTTTTTTCCTTCGAAGTTGCCCAATATTTTCGGAAATCCAAATATACGTATGCATCTACATATCTATGTATTACCAACACATATAACAATATATCTATATATATATGTACATATAGCGCCTACTTGTACTTTCATAAGGTAAAATGAGCTGAGATATATAGTATATACTAGATATATATTAGGTCCAGTGATGCCATCAACTATAGAAATTTTTGCAGTGACGTAATCTCTGTATCTGTATCCTCCCTCCAAACAACAATTGAGTATTCGTAAGCAACTATTGTGCTTACTATACATTTTCCAGGGTGACTTCAACTTCAACTTTTATTTCCTGCGCTTAAATAATTTGGCGGTTTGGCGATTAAGTTCATTTTACGACCATTTTTTGTTATTTATTAGAGAAATGAGGGTGCTTAAGTAATGCTTGACATTGTATATTTTTAGCTATACCCTTGGCGTCATCATAGACTTAAAAAGTTAAGATATTTCATAACTGTTTTTTTTTTTTGATTTTGAAAGAAATGCACAATTTTTTTTGAGGATTTTCAATTCAATTCGATCCGTTCAGAGATAACACTATAATTCTATACATACTCGTACATACTTTAATTTTCAAAAACACAGTTTATAGCTAGATGTATAAATACTATGGGCCGACTTCTCCAGCAGGGCTAAGGCTAATGTTTGGTTATAACCTGAGTTAAATATCGCGAAAATCTCATATCAAAAATCAAATATTCAAAATTCATCCGAAACTAAAAAGCTATTTCAAATTTGTGGAAATTATAGTGGTATAAGAGTTCAAAGAAAAATTCTTTATCAAAGAAAAACAAGCCAAACAACTTCTTTGCATACCCAAAAATGGTCTCTAAAATCCATATCATGAAGGCAATCATTTATATCGAACTATACAAAATCCATTACTAACAAAGATTTGCATTTAAAAACCCAATTTTTAACCAACTTAAACGTAATTGTTGTTAAATGTGACAGTTATATGTCTCCTTCTTAATTCCGTACTGCGTAACATTATCGATAGTATGTTAATTCTTGTCTTAACTTAATCTGGATAGAGAAAATGAATATAACAATAAATGACTAAATTAAGTTTAGACGAATTGGAGAAACCGTCCCTATAAGTTTGATAGATGACATGTAGTATTTAAAAGTTTGCCTCGGGTCACCTATAGAACTCTGACAAGTAGATGCGTTGTAAACTATTTTACACAATGCCCCTCTCCATATTTTGAATAAAAATTTGTAAGGGAATTGTTCAGATAGATCAATATTTTAGGTATGAAAATGCTGGTGTATAAAGAAATTTTATTAATTTATGCGTAAAATTAAACATAATATATACACTCTAATATATACAAATAATATTTTTAACCATTACACTATATAAAATTATAAATAATTTTACTTCGCTTAACTTCGCTTACACATATAAAGAGTAATAATTTTCTTTGAAAGCTCTTTCTCCGAGCATTTACAGGTCGGATCATACCATAGCTATCGTGACACTGTACGCAACATACTTAATAGGCATTACATCATAAATGAAAATAAAATTACGAATACTACTGTAACACATACATGCATGCACACATTTCGTGTAACTGTGAACTGAACACGCAACATAAACATAAAACAAAAGTAATAAAAAAACTGGCACTACTGGTTTGAAATTTGTTACGAAAATACGCAAAGTAAAACGCAGAAGTATTTGACAAAAAGGTTAAAAGGTGTTCGTACCAATCAACCAGAAAGCATTAGACGAAGAGAAGGCGGAGAAAAAACAAAAAACAAAAACAATTGAAACGCCAAAACAAAGATTCTTGCAGCTGCTCAAAGCAACAACACTCGTACCGAACGAGCAGCAGGGTCCACCTGAGTGCGTTGCGGTCCCCACATTAAAGCAATCGCTTCCCCACTCAAACAAGTGGCCGACCGCCAACTGAGTGAGCGCTGGGAATAGTAGCAATTGAGCGGCGAATTTCATTGAAAACAAGCTCTGACTAACAACTCAAAATAAAACGAATATGTATAAAATATTTGGGATAGAATTTGTTTACCATAAGTAAATGGTGACACATTCAACTAACTATTGGGGGTCGTGAGTGAAAGTTTTTTGGGTTGGGTACTTTTTCCTCTCTGTTTCACTCAAAACAGTGTACATCAAGCATTTGTCTAGCGTTTACTTGAGCGTGGCGCTTCGCTGTGAATGACAACATTATTATTTGTGAGTACGTATACTCTTTTTCGTTTGTAGATATGTGCGTAGTAATGCGACCAGATAGTCAGTAATCCAGTTCGGTGTTTGGGTACCCATGCCCGCCACAGTTGCGCCCGTGTCGTGCTATTTGGAAGACGTCTTTTACTCAGCGTTCTCTCAGGTTAGACTGAAAGGAAGTGTGGCACTTTTTGCTTTGTAAAGTGAAGTAGATTTATTTTTTTAATTTACAGTTTTTTCTTTAAAAACAAGTGAATTTTTTAAGTTAGCAGGCTTAAAAATATTGAATATTCAGTTCAAAGTGTTTGTATTTAAAGTTTATTAATGCATACGAAGAAAGAAATGAAAAAAATTAGTTACTATGAAAATTAATATACACCAAATCATTTTAATTTATATATATTTGTATGCCTGACGGAATTTTTTTTTTACCAATATCCTTTCTTTCGCAGCTATTTCGTTTTTTCAAAATAATAATATTGCATAAAATTTTTTAAATAATGTAATTCAGTTTGTCCTTTATAATTTCAAGTGTAAATTTTTATAATGATATTAAGATCGTTGATTCGTAAATTCGTGAATTTATTAAAGTAAAAATATAGTATAAAGCTATCATAAAATTAAATTCAATACTATTATACTTGAAATCTATTTACAAAAAGTCTATAAAAATTATATTGCTTATGATCCGTTTACATTAGAAAGTTATTTTGTAACACTTATGAAAATCTCCTAAAGGACTTCGTAGTGGTTAAAATAATATTATTACTTTCAATAGCACTTAAACTTCATACCATATTCTTTTAAAGACATATTTAAAAAAATTACAATTAGTTAAATAACATTTTTTTGCCAAGCGGCACATTTTATTCGATTTTAAAGCCTCTGAAAAAATAAAAATCTTAATGTTTTTGTTCTTCTTTTCAATTTAGATTTCAATATTATTTTTGATAAAAATTTTTTATACACATTTTTTTTTTACTTTTTTCATGTCACTTTTTAATGTGTAATTTAGTTCAAATTCTGTTCTACTTTTCTAACAAATTCTCTACAGTTATATATATTTTCAACATTAAAAAAAACATATACATATATAAAACATTTTTTGTACAACATTTTTTATTCAAAATTAAAGTTTTTAAATCAACCAATTCAAAATAAATTACGAATCAAACAAAATGGTTTCTGCAGTAAAATCATTGCTGGCTATTGCCGTTATCGCCAGTGTGGCATGTTCAGGTGAGTTTCAGAATATTACTGATAAAAACATCAAAAATATGTATATGGAATATAAAAGATAAATATATAAAATTAACACAAATTAATTACAGTGAAGATGTAAAAATAAAAGTGTTTATAAAATTAAATATATGTACAAACATATATACACATAGATAAATTAGCATAAATAACAATAATTCTACAGTGAAGTGAACTAGTTGTCAATTAATTTACAACTGTATAAATCATGTGTGTTTTCAAAGAATTTGTCCAGCAATCCCTTATCATAAATAAATGAATTTGCAATTTAAAATAAAATAACAAATAAGTTGTATAGTAAAAGTGAGAAAAACTTCAAGGAACCCTATGTAAAAGTGATTTTTTATAGTTCCATTTCCTAAATTTGATATAAATTGCTAGTTGCTAGTAGAAATTTGTTAATATTTCTTTACTGAAATTAAACAACGAGCTTTATATAAAAGCTTTTTATTTTTAAGAATTAATTTTATTCGTGACTACCGTTAAAAAATGTAAAAAATTATTCAATAAAAGCATAATTTGAACGCAAAGATAAAAACTAATCAAAAATATAATTAATGTTATTGTTACGTATATTATATTTTTTAATTTAAATACATAAGTACGTAAAATTATGAATAATTGACTAAGCAGATAATTATTGTTACGCTTGCCTGGGTTTAAGTGATGAGTTTCAATAATGAGCAAATCATGGTGGTTACATTACTTTGACCTTGTAGAGAAAATGCGCAGTTCGTAAAAACTTCACTTTACCATACATAACAGAATATTAATATGTATACGTAACATAATATTAATATGTATATATATACATATGTATGTACATCCCATTATCAACCAACTTCCCTCATTCAACTCCTAAAATACAGCAATTACTTCACTCAAATAAAACTGATTTAAAGTTGAAATTTACGCAAGTATAATATAATAATAAGAAATAATTATCAAAAACACAAAAAAAAGCGACTTACATATTATAAATAATAATTTACCCATATATTACACAAAAATATAATTCTACACTAAGTACCATAATATAACACGTAATTTTCTTCCTCTCTCCAGCTTTTGCCGTGCAGTGCTACATTTGCGACTCGGTTACCAATCCAAAGTGTGGTCAGAAATTCGAGGCGAGTGATGACATGAAATACGATTGCGCACGCGTATCGCCGCCACGCTTCCTGCAGAACTTCTTTAACGTACACAATGCCACTGGATGCATGAGGAAGGTGCTCGACGGTAAGTAATGAATATTCGTATACAAATACAAATACATATTGGAAATATCGAATGCAAACGGTGTGAATTCACACCTCTCATGAATGCTATGCTATGTATATTTATATATATATATATAATATATTATTATATTATGTACATATGTATATATATTGTTTGGTGACATTCTTTCTCCAAAATTAAGTTAAAAGTGTTTTGTTACAATTTATTAGCTTGGCATTTTTATGGATGCCAGAGGTATAAAAATACATACATACATATCTACGTACATACACTTGCCAAAAAAAGTCTCCGTACACTAGATCAAATAAATGAAAAATTAAGGATTTCTGGGCTAGTAAAAATTTTATGTTTAAAACATATATTAATAACTTTTATTCATACATTCTATTAACATGCTAATATATATTTTCTTAATTATTTCTATACAAATAAAATTTTAAAGAACAAAAACGAAAATAATTCTGTCAAAAGGAGCAGAAAAAGTCTCCGTACATAGCAATATTAGTTTAAAGTAATCAATTCTTTCTTTTTAAAAATTGGTTTTAATAGCTGGTAGGATAATCTTTCGCTTGATGACTTCTGCAAGTCGTCGCGGCATGGAACCAATTTGGATGTGTCCTGTTTACTGATTTTACCCCATTCCTCCATGATAACGTTTTTGAGCATTTCCTTCGAAGTAATACTGTGCTGGCGAATCCTACGCTTGAGGAAATCTCACAAATGCTCTATAGGATTAAGATCTAGGGATTGGGGTGGCGTAAGTATTGTAGAGTAACCAAAGCTTCACATTGTTTGTTGAATGCTTCGGATCGTTGTCCTGTTGGAACCAAAATTCCTTACCAAGCTCCAACTGTTCAACACTTTCCTTCATATTTGATTTCAAAATATTTAAGTAAGCATATTGATCCATTGTTGACTCTATAAAAACAAGCTTGCCAATTCCTTCAGCCGCCATACATCCCCAGACCATACACCACCTCCTCCATGTTTCACAACCGGTAAAAGGTTTTGTTTTTCGAGTGCTGTACCGCTCTTACGCCACACGAGCTTTCGTCCTTCGATACTAAATATACAATATTTGCTTTCATCTGAGAATAAGACCTTTTCCCAAAATTCTGGATATTTGTTTATATACTCATTTGAAAAATCCGTACGTTTCCTTCTATTGACGTCTGAAATGTATGGCTACTTACCATACATACATGATATACACGTGCATGATATCCATTATTTTTCAATATTTTCCTTACATTATCCTCATGAATATCCTTATTAAACGATTTTTTAATATTTTCGCTTATTTGAGAGGCGGTTACCTTAGAATTTTCTTCTACTGGCCGCAATATTTTACGTTTTTTGCGATCGGTTAACTTGCTAGGTCGGCCAGAACGAGGTGTTGACGCTGTGAAACCATTTTTTTCGAAATTTTGTACGACGTACTGCACAGAAGAATGAGTTCTTCCTATAATTTGACCTATTTCACAGAACGATTTTCCTTCTTTTTTTTTTAGTTTCAAGATTATTTTTCTTTCATCATAGCTAATTTCCTTCTTTTCGGCCGCCATCGTAAATTATTTTACACAAAAACTTCAAAATCGACACAAAAGCAAAATAACCTATTCGTAGTAAAATTGAACCCACAATAAAATATAACGGCTTTTGAAATGAAATAAGCCACTAGGTTAGAAGTGGAATTCCCTTTTAGGAAGTGTACGCAAACTTTTTCTGGTCAAAAGTGTTGCCATATTTCGTTTTAAGCGTAAAAAAAACGTAATTTGTTAGTTACCATTTCGAAAACGGCAGCAACTTATAAGAAATTATTGATATTATGTTTATGTTATTAACATTAACATTATTTTATTTTTCTGCCAAGTGTATGTGTATGAAAATATGTACGTGCATTTTTACGAAATGTAAATGCCTTTTCCGACTACATATTACCGAATATGTCAATGATGTCATGCTCAACTGGAGATATAGTTAATTTATTTATAAGTTAATACCTTTTTTCATACATCAACAATAACCACATATGTATGTAAAGGTGTAGACCTTCGGGTATAGATATTAAGGAGGTTGTGTGTGTTTTGTGTCGCGTCTTCAAGTCATCACGATAAAGCGCTATTGCGTCTTAACTTCTAAGCGAGCCTCCCAGTCGAGCGGAAACCTACGGCCGGTTTCAGTCGTACTCTTAACGGCGAACTTGTTTACTTTAGACTACTCGTAATGGAATGCTTACACACATACTTATAGTCAGTAGTTGCAACGATCATTTGCAAATAATTGCGAATTAATCTGTACAATGCATATTTATTTTGTAATTGTAATTTTAGAAAACATGTCAAGTTGTGAGTTGTGAGAATATACGTGTAGATTCTTTAAGTCACATTTCTGTAAGAGCATAGTTAAATGCTTAGGATGTTATTGGAGAACAGGTCTATCTATGTATACATATAACAAAAATGAAATCGTGTTAAAATATTTAGAGAAATTATCTAAATAAACAATTGTATATATTTGCGACTACTCTATTCAATTGAAGTTAAATATCTGGTAATAACTTAAGCAACAGAGTAATATGTTTTGTAATACAAGCTTGTGCCATTTGCTTACGAACAAATAAAAAAAAAGAGTAATTAAAATTGTGGAATAATGGAAAAAATGCATAAGTATTACATATATACGCTAGTTTATGGATATAATAATTTTTTTTACTTAAAGAATGTTTCAACACCTTCAAATACAATAATTCAGTTGATAGAGGGTGTGTTTTTAGAGATATAGGAGGTATCCTTGAGGTATCGCTGTCAAATAAGCTACCAAAGTAAACATATGTGTTTAAAATGTGTGTTTTATGTTTTGGGTTATGTGTTTTAAAGTGCAAAAACTTACACGGGAACATCGTCCAAAATCGTGGAATTTTATTTACAAAACTGCCGCACTGAGATTCAAACTGCATTTAAATTATTGCCATCAGATCATCTTGAGTGACTAAGCGAGTTTTTGTATTACGGCTACGTCAAAAGGGAAAATAGGCGTATTTGAAATGATCGAACTTAAAGAGATACTCCATACCCCCTTATAACTTGAAAACCTTACTGCATGGAGTAGATATCATACCGAAGAATTATATGTTTTTTTTTAAATTATTTTTTTGAACCAGAAGAAGGAGTTCCTAAAGAATTCTAAGGGGGTATGTGTTACGAATTAGTGGAATTGCACTTAAGCTATAAATCTCAATTTTGTCACAGAGGGTCAGAGGAAGAATTGGCGGATGTGTTTTGTAATTTATGGAGAATTGGTTTCACTTCACTGGTCTCAAGAAATTTGCGAAAATATTTTATGTATTCAATTTCGAATACTCCTCATTCGTATTGCAAATCGCAACACTTCTGACTCATTCCACTCTGCATGCACTTCGCACTAGTTCAGAGGCAGTCTCGAAAACTATATTGCGAAACTAGCCCACTGCTTGACTGATCCTCTTTTCATTGTAAGGTACAAGCATGCTCATATACTGTGTACAAATGAGTAAGTGTGAAGATTGTTTCTTCATATTTAGTGAGTGAAGATCCCAACCATCTCAACAAATCATGCAGCATATCTCAACCCGAAATTTAATTAAGCGTAGAGCAATTCATTTGAGGAATTTAAATGCTTCAATTATTATGAATTGCAAAAAATTAAGCTATAAAACAGTACAACAAATTTGCACGAATATACATTTATACATATATATCAATCAAGAGTCACGCAATCATATATTCAAGAGATTCGATATTATGTATGTACATACATATGTATATAACTTGACTTAAGAAACTATTAGTCATTATATGTACATATATATATTCACATCTATGTAGCTATATAAAGAAATGCTATATTTAAAATGTATTCTTGTTGTAGCTTTATATTACTACCAATTTATTGGAGCTTTCGAACGATTTCTTAAATTTCTCATACATATGTATATATTTCATTTTAGGACAGCTTTACGACAGAAGACATTCTGCTTTTAAACTATGTATTCTAGATTTTATTTTCTCTAGTTCTATTTGTCAATTCTTCAACAAAATTTTTCGTAATGCCTATATTTAGAGATTAATTCATTTGGGGATGAGATCATATTGAGGTTAAGTGTTCAGAACTGCAACCATAAGCAGATGTACGACGAGTTCAACGACATTTTACTTATATACATATTTAGATGCACGGGTATATATAGATATTTATAGTCAAGCAATATTGATCATCGTTTTTACTAAAACAATGATTTTGAAATTAGGATAATTGACTTGAATCTGCTTTTTTATATCATTACTTCTACATATCTAATACTTTTGCTGTTAAGTTAAGTTACGTACACAATTAAGATCTAAAGGAATATTTATGAGGCTTTCATATCTGAAAAAAATGTATACTCTCTTTTTATTATATAATTATCATATGTGTATATAGGTATAGGATGAGAAAGAAAAAATGTTCAAAGTATACATGTGTATACATACATGACACAAATATTTGAAGATAGTTTGGTAATTTCCTTTCGGAAATTTCACACGTTTTTCCCAAATAAAAGCTATTTGTAATAAATTTAGTCATGTTTTCTTAAGTTCCTTATAAGCAGACATCTGCCACCTAGTCAGACAAAAGCTGGGGCGTTCAGAGTCCGCTTAAAAAGATTTTCATTATAGTTACATTTTCAGAAAAAATTTCCCAACTATGTATAACTATAATATGTATGTAAGTATGTATATTGAAATTTTATATATATTGATATAATAATAAGTAAGAATAATGATAATAATTATAATCAATATTGCTTTTGAAAGTGCAAAGTTACTACATATACCAGCTAACGTATTATATACATATACATGTATATGTATTTGTTTAAATTATTTTTTTTATTTCCGTTTTTTGCTTTCTATCGTTCAGCCGGCAAATACTGCACTTGCCGAATATGCAAGACCACTTATGAGTTCATAAATATAAATGTACATATGTATGTGTGTTCATACTTTAGACTTTCAGCAAGAGTGGGCATGCATGCGGGATATTTATACATCTGCATGTGTATCGATGAAGTAATCAATTTGTTTTAATTCAGCAAGCAGTGAATAAAAGTGAAATTAAAATAAGTGTGAGCATAAAATATTAAGCAGATTTTGTCTCAAACATATGTTAATAGACTTTTTTACTTCGTTGCTATCAAAAATCTAATTATTTCTGTTTTTCGGTTGTTAAGTACATAAATATCATAAATTTAAATATCTTTAGATTATCTTTCGACAATTTGCACAATGCTATAGAAAGAATTGGTGGTGACTATATCATAACTCCAAACAACGTACATTTCGTGCTATGATACTATTCTACCACCAAATACAATAGGTTGACTTTGCGGTTCAACACCCTAGTCAAGTTTAAGTTATACAAAATTTAATATTAGAACGTTATATAAAAACTGTCCTTGAAATAATATTAAACATTTTTTTAATCTCCTAAGTATAAAGCTAAGGAAATCATCATCAGTCGACTTTAATTCTCCTCTGATAAAATATTAAAAATATTCAAAACAATTTTTGAGAAATATAGTTATCGAAACGGCGACTGTGTTTAATTGTGGCTATGTGGTATTTACGATTATTATTAATTAATTTCAAATCTGCAAACATGGCAGTACTTTCCATCTATAAACTCAAAAGGCCAAAAAATTAAAATATGAATGAAAGTGACAGAGGGAGGAAAGATATCAGTTCTGATGATGGAACATGAAGCCATTTTATAGATCACTTCAGGAAAGGAAAGGGAATTTGTGGTTTGTGGTTTGCGCTAGAAATCCTTCGGAATTTATTTAATTCTACCATCAAAATTATGAACGCAGTAAACTTTCTTGAATAAATACTCTCGTTTTGTTCGGTTCATTTCAATCCTCTAAATCTCTTAAATTTCTTCGTATATTATGGACACATTTTAGGACATTTTATTTTTAGAACGTTGAGAGCAGGATAATCATTTAAAAAATAAAAATATTCTCATTAATAAATATGGCATAAACAATAATTCCTAAGTAAAACTTTTTCTCAAAGAAGGATTTTACAATTTTTTATGTGGTGCATATACTTGCACATAATATATATAATATTTAACAAATATTGTACAATATTCAACTGTGTAATAAGTATTTTGGAGATTATACTGAAATAAAAAGTAGTGGTTATGCACTTCTTGATCGATTTTATGTGCTCTGAAAAAATCGGCCTCGTGAATCGCGCGTTTACTTTGGAAGCACTAGAAAGCCACCTTCAAAGTATAATACGTTAAGGAGGTGAAAGCCAACGGCTTATATTTAACTCGATTTGGAAAATTAAATTATTGAAATACCTAATTCTTCGAGATCGAATATATTCAAAAAATATCCGTTAGCCATTACAGGAATATTCACAAATAATAAGACCTCTTATTTTCGATAAATTATGTATGTTTGTACATGTGTACAAAACGTGAGAGTTCATATTATTAAAACATATTTTCTTTATATCTTTCATTTCCTCTTCTGATGTCATCCTATCTTATAAAATGTCTCACTTTTATCTCTCATTTCAGTTCCCGGACATCCCCAGGTCATCCGTGGCTGTTTCTATGGTGATGTATCGAATACTCAATCCGGCTGCCAAGCAGATCCCTCTCTGCCATTCGTGAAACAACTATCGTGCGATGTTTGCAGTGGCAACCTGTGTAATGGCTCCAGCGCCACAGTCCCTCTAGCCGCCGCTGTTGTTCTTTTCTTCGCATTGGCACGTATGCTATCCTAAGTTGGTGGGCCGCCACTGTCATAGTTGCTGTTACATACCATACCATACAAAATTTAGTATAAGACATTTTCTGCTCTTACGAACAGCGATATTAATCTCAATACTGGATTCTTAATTTGTAGTTTTGTGGATTTGCATTTTATTCGATCTTTTTACAAGCGAGTGGCGGTTAATTGTGCCTGAAATTATGCTATAATATTATATGTATGAAAATACACTTAACAAGTATGTATATTTAAGTGCTCTTGTATGGTTTTTTTTATCTTAATAAATAAAGTGTGTGTATTTAATTGTGTTGTTTTCTATTAGTACCAAATATTCGAAACTTAAAAAAAAAATAAAAAATCATGAAAAAAGAATATTCCAAGAAGATAATAGATTTCCGGAATGCTGATGTAGCCAGGTGGGCATTTTAACAAATATGAATATGAAATGTAATTGATTAAAAATATAATTTACATTTATTATACCAAATCTTAAACAAATCATTAATTTTAAATTAACATATTAATGTTATTATGCCAGAATGAAAATTCAGAATGAAATAAGGAAAAGAGCTAGCCAGAGTCCATTTCTCGTAATTTGGGTAATAACTTGAACTTCTATTTAGGGTCGAAATTGCATAAGTTCCTGAAAGTTTCATGAACCCCTCGGTAATTCGAACTCTCAAATACTCTTTGTTTTCAAAAAGAGATGAGTTTAAGTGCCAGTTAGTTTGAAGACCATGCATTAATGCTCACAAATAATGGGTTTAATGTGCATATCTCACAATCCACTGAAGCTATATTAACCAAGAACAAGTCCTTCTTTTTTTACACAGCGTGAAAATGGGGACATCGGAAAATAATCGCGGACACCCCAGATATATCGTTTTTGTTGAAAACTCCCAAAAGTGCGATAACTTATTAAGGAAATTCCGAAAATTTTAAATTTGAAAGTAAAAATGATACAGAAGGGCCGCATTGGAATTGGTGCAAAAAATGAACGATGGAACTGGCACTGCGTACTTTTAGGTCAAATCCCATATCTAAGCAATCACTAGAACGATATGAACCCAATTTGGAGTTTTCTGCTAGCCTAGTATCATTTTATCACTGTGTAAAAATGTGCTAAAGCGGACTAGATAGACGCCTACTTCTCATATAACATAATTCTAAATTCCATCTAATTCAATCATTTTACAGCATATAAATCAAACACTAGTGAAGGTATCGGAACAAATCTGTGCACAAATTGTGCCCTTAAGGTAAGCTTTTTTTCAGTTGAATATAGGCGAAACCGAGATATAACTTTTCAAGCCCCCATATTCCGAATATATAAACCTCAATGCCCATGGCTGACCTTCTACCGAAAATATCGATCAATCTGATATATATCTGATGTAATATATCTCATACTAATTAAATTCAGGTACTGCCTATTCATGATAATAATGTGCCCTTGTATCAAAAATGGCTAAAATCGGGTGAATACTTCACTTAGCCTCCATATATCTAATATGAAGATTTTCGAACTTCCGGTTGGCTTTATACTGTATATACCGGTCAATATGTAAGATATCTTAGAAAAGTTAAGTGAATGTATAATATCAAATATTCTATATTTTAATTCCGAAAAGGAATGAAATCGGTCAACGAATTACCTTAAATCCTATATAATACATATTATATAATGATTATCGTTTTTCTAGCAGACTTTATGCCGAATGGGCTTTAGGGCTCAATGTGTGAGTGATCTTAACAAAATTACTAGGAAACATGTTTTCAACCTAAAATTAGTTTGATGCTGAAAGTTAATGCAATCAGACCTTCCCCTAACTCAATGTACCCGCTATGGTGATTTTCGACTTACCAGCTGACTTTGAATCGTTTATGTTGGTCAATATTTGTGATATTTTAATGAAATTAAGTGGAAATGTTTTCTTAAACATATTGTGGTTAAACGTTGAATTTGAGTGAAATCGGTTTAAGTCTTGGTCTAAATATTTGAAATTTCATTTTAATATAAATATTTGAGACACGAAGCATAATGTAATAATGAAAATAAGTGAGTCTACGACCTAAAATGTGAATTAATAAGATACCAAATATGATTGTAATCAATTCACGGTTTCGTCGAATATCGAATATTGAATTCATTTGACATAATTTTTGATATAAAGTCTTGCAAACCCTTGTAGGCATTTAACCGCATTTGATCCTTGCAAATTGCGAGTGTTTGATATGTTTGATTACAACCCGACTTTGTTCTTCCATGCTTGTTTTTTTTTTTTTTGTGTCTATTAAACTATCCAAATGTTCCCGAACTGAAAAGCATTCAGAAAACTTTCCAACCGTGTTAGCGGATTTACCGGCCACAAAATTATCATGGTTGTTACTTTACTAAGAGATTCAAGTCTAGGTTGACAATCAAACATCAATAAATTTTCCACACTTAATTGATTTGCTGTAAACACATTAGATTCATTGTCCTTAGGTAGTAATTTAAATCGATTGATTGTGTTTCGAAAGAAAAAAGAAAAAATGAATCATACACCCCATGGTTTTATTAACATTATATAATAATAAAAAATTACACGTAAGCGTACAGTAAATCCATAGTTATATTTGTAATATAAATTCATTCCAAAGTTTTTTTGGTAGGTGAAATTATATTATTTTCAGTGGCAAACTTAGAGCTGTTCTTCTTGGTGACGTCTATTTTAGCTATTTTTCGAACTATTATAAAAAATTTTGCTTTCTGTATTTGTATGCACATTGTATGCAACATTATGCATAATATTTTATTGAATAAAAAAAATAAATAAACTGTAATTTTTCTACATTATTCTCAATTTAAAATCATAAAATTTTTCACTGATGGTAGCATAACAATTTTAATTTCTCTACTCGATCGTCATTTTACAGTTAACTCGTTTGAGACGCATATTTCATGATTCAATAAAGTGAAATTCACGATATTTATTGTACATACATCCTTTTAGTAAGGACCAATGCCAGCAGAAATCAACTGTCGTTCACTATTCTTTTTTTTTTTTTTTTTTGTTTTTACTACAAAAACGTTGTTGACAAAGATATTCGCATTCGAAGCATTTTCGAAAGCTCTCGTACTACTGCCATGATTCTCAAACTATCGCGTGATCTGCAATGAGTTTTAGATTGCTAAATACTTTACCCATTTTATGTGTGCAGCTATTATTCTTAATTCAAAATTTTAACTCAAAAAGTAAATTTCTCTCAAATTGTTCTTCCTTTTTGTATTTTTTCAAAGAAAGGATTCCTACAAAAAAATTTATTCCTACTAAAAGGAATTGCTAAACAATATGTATTTCAGATGACTATATTTGCACTAGTAATCGTTTCTACTATTTAGACGATGTTACCTTTTTAATACCAAACTTATGAGAATGATGCGAAAGTTCAAGGGACGACTGTATCATTCTTCTGTTACCTATCATTATAGGAAAGTATGTAATTGTCGTCCAAAAAGAAGCAAAGGAAATTTTCGTATAGCAAGATTCTCTTCTTAATTTACAAATTCACACAATATATTGAAATGAACCCTTCCTTACCCCTGTGTCTGTACAGATACGATTTAATTACAACCAACATGTATTTAAACGCAAGCGGTCTCCCAACGAATACGGGTTATTAAAGAAGCAGGGGTATGACATCAGAATCTTAGAATTTCACCTTAATGAAAGGAGTGACTTAAGTTGACTTTGGCGCCTATTTATTGGTGCTTTAGCCACATGAACTAATCCACTGATGTATATACATACGCTAAAAAATCTACCGCTTACGCCCTGTGACTATTATAACGTGTGTTTTTCTAAAGCTATTATGTAGTGTGTAAGAATAATATTGTTATTTCAAGGTTACGGTCAAGTTACCTTTAGTTGTTAGTTTTTGTAATATTAATTAACCATCTTAGTTTGAATAATTTAATTTGATAAGGTGTCAATGATAGCGTAAAGCACAACCCAAAACGTTTTTCTAACTGAATTTCAAAAAGTTAACTCAGTTAATTCAAAATGTTATTCTACTTTATAGTATATTTTACTTCATACAAAGATTATATTGCTGACACAATTCCAAAAGTTCATTGACGCTCGATATAAGTCCACCTGTCGATGAAAAGATTTTGCGCATTTAAAGCAGGAATAAACGTAGTAGTCACCCTTTAGGCGAAGTCATTTAACACAAATACGCACACATCACGTTTAAATAAATTGAAGAGGTGACACACCCATTTATAATTCAGCGAAAGGCAACAAATATGCAACAGGCGATATATTCGAATAACGAATCAGCATACCCTTCTCTAGAGAAGAATTAGAGTGTATACGAAAAGAGGAACAAAATGGGCCAAACTATGAAACTTGGATATCGTAAAACACACGAAGTGGCAATGAAAACTATGAATTAATACTTCACTCACGCCACTGCTGATATTCACTGAATACGAAGTGAGAAAATATATAGTTATAAATAAGTTTTGTTCAATTTAACTCTACGGGGCATTCCTACTATGAAATTTAAGAAAAATAATGCTATAATAATAAATCTTCCTACGAAAATTGTTATAATACATCAAGATAAATTGTTCAGCAAAGGGGTTTTTTGATAGAAAAACTTTGCAGGCGACTTAAAACGTGCTTTAACAGATAAACATTTAAACAAGTATATATCAGAGACGTCATTAAATAAATATCCTTCTTAAAAATTTCCAGATGGGTATATTTGTATTTCTAGTTTGCTCAACAGGAGGTGGCCGGCATGAGATTGTTACATGCCAAAGAATAATTAACGCCGACTGTCTGCCGGCTCTCTATCGCTCTACTGCATACAAATACGTACCAGCGCTACCAAATGCAAGCAATGCGAGGAGCCTCGGCGAAAAAATGAGCCAATATTGAGTGGATATACCGGTGGAATATAAGAGCAAGGGAAAGAAAAGTGAAAACAACTGTGGTGGAGAACGTGTGACTATTTGCATACATACATACATAAGCTATTGCACATCAGTATGAATATGAGTAGGCAGGAGAAAATTCACAGCAAGAGATGCCTTCGATGGGTGGCGAAATATTTAAAAGTGCTATTTCAAATCAATGTGGAAAATTATAAGTTCATACAGACATATACATACATACATTTGTATATGCTGATGGTTGTGATAAATTCACGCGCAAATATGTGTAATTTTAATTATTTGCGGCATTAAACGGGTCTAAAAATTGTCTTTGGGGTTTTGGAAAATCTACACATGGGCCAGTACAAATTCGGACTCGCGATGGAGTGGTTGAAAAACGAACGTTCCTAATTGATTATGCCGTATAAATGATTATGAAAGAAATTAGAGAATGATTGGAAAAGTCGGGAATATAGTGGAGAAAGAGAATTCAAAACGCGGCAGTTTGATAGAGATTTAGTAAACAAAAAGAACATTGAAAAGTGAAAAAATCAATATACAAAGCACTTTCTAAAATAATTTCATAACCCAAGGAGGATTATAAAAGTATTAATATTGAAAATCAGTACAAACATCTTTATATATAACAGTAGTATAACAGTTGAGATATTAATAGATTTATTTAATTATCTCAAGAAAATATTAATGCGTGATAGTTATTCCGCTTCAGTATATTGAAATCAACATATACTGAAATTCAACTGAGAAGACGAAATCAGAAAATTCCGAAACCGAAAGCTATTTATACATCATAGCACATATGTATGCATCTGCACTTATAAAACGTACGCTTCCAGAGGTATCCAGTCGAATTTAATTATGCGATAAATTTTATGTTCTCCATCCAAGTATCACATGTATACATAAATCATCGATATTTTAAAATCCCGAATAATAAATTAAAAGTAAAAGTAAACCACACATAGAAGGAAAATGCAGCGAATTTTTTGCTTGGTAATTCTGATGCTCAGTTTGGGCGTGAATGGTTAGTATAGCAAGACGAAGAGAACACATTTTATTTACCTATAAGAGAAATATTGAAATCTTAAGTGAAATGCAATCAATTTCAATCTGAACCATTACAATCTGACTGTTTACGGTCATTACCTAAACATCGTCGTCCATAATTATGGCTGTAATCAAGAGTAGGCAGTCTTTTTTTAGAGAAGCCGTTTTATAATCTCGTTACATGTTGCAACAGAGTATATTAGTTTTGTTCGCCTAACGGTTCTTTGTAACACGTAAAACTAATCGCGATAGATGTAGACTTATATATATAGTAATATATATATGTATACCAAAATGATCAGGATGACGAGACGAGTTGAATTTAGAATGTCTGTCTGTACGTCCGTAACTTGTAACTTGAACGAAAATTGAGATATATTAATGAAACTTGTTAAAGGTGTTCCTTAGCACTATGACGTTAAGCCCACCTATAAAATGATATAACAAAGCCACAGATTAAGATACAAAACTATTATTTAGTACAGGACATCAAAGAAAGTGGGGGGAGCTGTTGTTTAAAACTTTTTAAAAAGTGTGTATGGCTTCGTCCCTAATATGGTTAATGGTTATGTTGAAAACTACTAAAAGTGTGACAATTCAATAAATAAATACGTTAAAAGCCTTAAATTTTGCACTGAAAATGGTTTGGTGGGGATGCATAGGAATCTGTGTAAAAATTGGGCAATGAGACTGGCACCGCCCACTATTAGGTGAAATATATATATCTCAGGAACGACTATACCAATTTCAACCAAATGTGGTGCTTACTTTGCAAATATCACAATTTTAAATTCCATATGATTCTTTAACTTCACAGTATATAAATCAATCACCAATAAATATATCGGAACAAAATTTTACACAAAGAGTGTGTTTAGGGTAAGTCATCTCGCGTCTAAATAATGTCGTAATCGGAATATAACTTTTCAACTCTCCAGATACCGAATAAGTGAACTCAGTGCCAATGGCAGACCTTTTACCGAAAATGTCAGTCAATCTGTGAGATGTGTTATTGAAAATCCGAACACATCTTTGGCTGAAAATATTGTGCCCTTGTGTCAAAAAGTGCCCTAGCGCCTATATATCTCGTTGATATTTCAGTTATTTTGTTCAGTTATGTCGTTATTTCAGTGGAATTCAGAGAGTGACACTTGCTGATAACAGTGTATCCTTCTGCCGAAATCAATAAAATCGGATAAATACACGTACTTCTCCTAGCTCCCGTATATCTAAGAGAAGGATTTTCAAACATTCGGTTGTCTTTACATGGTATATATCGTTCAAAATATATGATATCTTTGTAAAATTAAGTGAACGTATAATATTGGTTAGCTATACATGTGTATTTCCGAAAATGTGTATGAACGGTCAGCGAATTATACCAGCTAGCAAATACTGTTTATAATGATTTTCGTTATTATAGCAGACTATGCCGAATATGTTGGTCAATCTGAGTGTCAATGAATCTTCATAAAATTGCATGGAAACATATTCTGTGCTTGTGTAATGCCAAAAGTTGTTAAAATCTGTTCAGACCTTCCCTTAGCCCCTTGACTTTGCTCTAAGTCCCGTACCCCTAATATACTAATTTCCGATTCTCTGGTTAATCTTTTCTTAATGTACCCAATATATGATATTAAATTTACCCCTTATGGTTGAGTTCATATCACATATATAATTCGAGTTAAATGGGTTCATTTTAATATAAATATTTGGGACACGAAGCAAATTGTAGTAATGAAACTAAGAGAGTCTATGACATATAACTTAAGTTAGTAAGATAATAAATTTGACTTTAATCCAAGCACAAAATCGACGAATAATTAATGTTGCATCCTCACGCATCATTTTTTAATAAGATAGTTTTGTCAACACCTGAAAATATGCCCCCAGCTTTCATCTTTGAAAATTGGAAGAGTATAAAATATTGCTTTATACCCGATCGTAGCCGTTCTTTACTTGCTTAATATAAAGCTTTGAAAGCACCTGAAAGCATTTCCACGTCTTCGATCCTTTCACTCTGCAAGATTATAATATGTTCGGTTACACTCGAACACAGTCCTTCCTTCCAAGTTTAAAAGCCATTTTATTTAGACATGTACTCTGTGATCCTAAGGTATTCTTTTGTTCGTTTTCTCATTAAACAAATCTCATTAAACTTTCCTCCACCCATTGAATGCACTTCACACCATCACAATCGATTTGAGAATTGTTCCTAAAATGAAAAGTTTTCCTTTCTATTTTTGTTTGGAATTTATTTCGAGTGTATTACAGTATTTTACATGTATTTTATTATCTTAGTAGATTTATTTTTATTAAATAAATGTTTTCAATATTTTAATACAACAAGTCAGAGATCTCCAAGGTGTCCCGTCGTTCATAAGCTATAAATGATGTAACTAACCTGAATTTGTTTTATTTATAGTTATATATATATCGAGTATATATATTATATACTGATTGCGTAGTTAGTTAATTAATTGTTGTGGGTAATTTCCACCATATCAGCTGTTCGCGAACGTCACTTTGCACTCTGTCATCCATGAGTGTTTGCTAACATTGCACAACTGCCAATTCAAATTTCTTTCAAGATTTCTGCAGTTCACAATTCATACCACAATTAGAAATACGTATAGCACATGTTTAGTATAGTATTTGCGCATATCCTTCGATCAGCCGATTCAGAGCGCTAACAGTTTTTTGTAATTTGCAAAAGCGAATTTTCAAAACGAACGAAGCAAAATTACTTGTAACTAATCATTGAAATATTGTAATACCATAATTAACACAAAAATACCTATATTAAATAACAGGAAAAGGAAAACTATTTTACTATGGAATTATAAAAAATAACAATAGGATGCTTTGTGGACCACATATTTTTTATAATTAGTAAAAGTTTATATGACAAATATTGCACAATTTGTAATGTATGTTTTGATACCAGCTCAGTTCCAATTCGGTTATAAAGAATTAGCAGCATGACGTCACGTCTAGATTTCTATCAAAATATTGAATTTGATTTGAGTAATATTCAATATTATTAAATGCTAAAGCTTGTATAACAATTTAGAAGATTTTATATACCCCATATATCCCATATCTATGCTGCACGAAAATTTTAACGGATTGTGTCCATTTGGTACCAAATTAAATCATAACACTATATCTATATCTACTTTCAGTTAACCAATATAGGCTACTGTAGCCTCATTTTCTTCTTTTCTTGCATTATCTTGCTTTTGGTCACTTCGAATGATACATTCATATGGGAGGTGGGTGGTGCCATCATTCCAATTTTGCCATTTTCTCAACATAGGATGAGGGAGTGAAATATAATTTTTTCCCTGATGTTTGTTAAGTTAGCTTCAGAGGGTGTTTTAGTTTTGTCGCAGATTGTATTATGGGAAATTTGACAAATTTAATGAGCAAACATTTGGGTTTTTAGGCGGATCTGAGATCTTGAACCTTATTAATGATCAACATTTTGTACAATTTCAATAACTGAACAAGACAGATAAAACTGAAACTTTATAGAATATAAACTGAATATTTAACAGGTGCTATAATCAGCACTAAGAACTTCCAGTAGAGTTCCCAAAACAAGTAAGGAAGGGCTAAGTTCGGGTGAATTCGAACATTTTATATTCTTGCAATGTGCAAGGATCAGCGGCGCGGTAATGCCTTCAGGTGCTGGCACAACTTTATATTAAAAAATATTGCGGAAGAATTCAACATTCATTATTCGACGAAATTGTCAATGGATTGCAATCATATTTTGTATCTTATTAACATATATTACAGGCCACAGACTCATGTACTTTCGTTGCTGTATTTTGCTTCGTGTCAGAGATATTTATATTAAAATCTACCAAATTAACTAAAAAGTGATATATGTGATAAAAACTCAACCAAAGTATCTTAATTGAAAATATTAGAAACATGAGGAAAAGGTAAACCAGAGAAAAGGACATTACTTTATTAGAAATATGTGGCTTAGACCACGGTCTACACCGGTTTCATTCATATTAGCGCGAAATCACATTGTGTTTAAGAAAACATATCCACTTAAATTCATTAAAATATCACACATATTGACCAACATAAACGGTTTAAAGTCAGATGAAAAGTCGGGAGTTCTTATATCGGGCATTTTTGGAATAGAGGAAGATCTGCATTGATCACATTAACTCTTTTCATTATTGAAGTATATTAGAAAACATGTTTCCACCCTATTTTGTGAATGTAACTCACACAGTTACCGACATATTCGGCATAAAGTCTGC
Organism: Bactrocera minax; assembly: GCA_021498325.1. Classification (NCBI taxonomy): domain Eukaryota; kingdom Metazoa; phylum Arthropoda; class Insecta; order Diptera; family Tephritidae; genus Bactrocera; species Bactrocera minax. Next base: position 961,694 of record JAKEEE010000045.1, on the reverse strand, counting down.
TAGAATAACGAAAATCATTATACGTAGTATAGGGGAGCTGGTAATAATTCGATGATAACTCGTTCACCGATTTCACACATTTTCGGTAGTAAACTATGGTATATCCAATATTGCACATTCACTTAATTTTGCTAAAATATCTTACATATTGACCGAAATATATGGTATAAAGTATAATATAAGCCCCATATATATAATGGTATATTGGGGCTGGGGGAAGTGCTTACCCGATTTTCGCCATTTTTGACAGAAGAGCACACTATTATCATATAAAGATAATCCTCCGATTTCATTACGATACAGATACTTACAGATTTACGCTTATATATGGTATAAAGTCTACCGGAACTTTGAAATCGGTCTATTAGGTATATGGAGGTTAGGGGTAGTATTTACCCGATTTTCACCATTTTTTATACCAGAGTACACTATTAGCATGGAAAGATAATCCCATAATTTCATTACAATACCTTACAGATTTACCGATATTTTCGGTAAAAAGTCAGATAGAAGTACTGAGGTCCACTTATTGGGTATCTGGGGGCTTGAAAAGTTATAATCCGATTTCAACTATTTTTACGCATGATATGGCATAGCCTGAACGTTCTATTCGTGGAAGTTTTGTTCCAATATCTTAATTGATGTTTCGATTTATCTACCTTAAAGTGAAAGGATCAGATGAAACTTAAAATTGTGTTATATGAGTAGGCGTGGTTTTTATCCGATTTCGTCCTTTTCACAATGTGACATAAGAATGAAAATGTAATGTCGTATACAAAATTTTGTCGAAATCGGCTGAGGCATTCTTGAGATATGGGATTTCTCCTAAAAGTGGGTGGTGCCACGCACATCACAAAAATTTTACACGGCTTCCTATGTAACCCTCCCGTATCATATTTCTAAAATAACCTTTATTTCGGAGGTGAGCGTGGTTATTTTCCGACTTCACTACTTCTCTGAGTTGCGGGGGATGCTAAAAAAACTTACTCGGAACAATTTTCATTGATACAGCTGGAAGGGTTTCCAAAATATATATATATTAAACCAGTTGGGGGTGGGGCCATGCCCACTTTTACAACAATTTTTGCCCCCAGATACTCCGCCCTACTAGGATCCTTTATACCAAATAATACGTTTATATCTTAATTAACTGCTTAGTTATAGCATTTTATCAGTTTTCGATTAATGGCGTTTTGTGGACGTGGCAGTTGTCCAATTACGCCCATCTAAAATACCAACCACCTTACGGTGACAAAGAACACGTGTACTAAGTTTTATCAAAATATCTTAATTTTTGCTCAATTTATCCCTTGCACGAACGGACGGACGGACAGACGGACAGACAAGCACTCGGATTTAAACTCGTCTTTTCATCCTGATCATTTAGATAAATATATGTCTATATCTAACTCGATTAGTTCTAGGTGTTACAAAGAACCGTTACGTGAACAAAACTAATATACTCTGTAACAACATGTTGCGAGAGTATAAAAGTGTTACGGAAAAATTCAACATACATTATTCAACGAAATTGTCAATGGATTGCAATCATATTTGCTTTCTTATTAACTTATATTATAGGCTATAGACTCATGTACCTTCGTTGTTATATTTTGCTTCGTGTTCGAGATGTTTATATTAGAATCTAGCAAATTAACTAATGTGAGATATATGCGATATAAACTAAACCAAAGTGGCCTAATTAAATATATTGGGTACATAAGGAAGAAGTCAACCAGAGAAACGGACATCATTATATTGAGAATAGTGGACTTAGATCGACATAAACCGATAAAAGCGCACCACATTATGTTTATGAACACAAATCCACTTAATTTCATTAAAATATTTCATATATTGAATAACATAGATGGTTTAACGTCAACTGGAAAGTTTTCTTTGGAACTGAACTGGAACTGGAGCTTGAACTGGAATTCTTATGTCGGGCATATTTGAGATAGGCTAAGCTATGGACTTATTGAATAAACGTTTATCATTACTCAACTACACTAAAGAGCATGTTTTCATGCAATTGTATGAAGATAACTCACACACTGACCGATTATTTGGCATAGATTCTGCTAGAATAACGAAAATCATTATATGTAGTATATGGAAGCTGGTACAATTAGTAGACCGATTTCACATACTTTGGGCATTAAACTATGGTATATCCAATTTTAAACTTCCACTTAATTTTGCTAAGATATCTTACGCATTGACCTATATATCGGACCGTATAAGGCCCACCGGATGTTTGAAATGCTTCTATTAGGTATATATGGGCTAGGGGAAGTTTTTACCAATTTTTGCCATTTTAAGCACACGGATACTCTGATATCAGAAAGAGACACTCTCTGAATTTCATAGGAATAACTCATGTAGGTACCGTTGTATATGGTAATAAAGTCTACCGGAAAGTTGAAAATTCTTACATTAGGTATATTTTGGCTATGAGAAGTATTACACTGTACACTGTTATTAGAGACGCTTTCTAAATTTCACAGGAGTAACCTATATACTAACGGAAATACATGGTATAAAGTCTAACGATGAGGTTGAAATAACTTATATTGGGTAAATGGAGGCTATGGGAATCCCGATTTAGCTGATTTTCTCCTTTTTTTGACACAAGAACACATTATTATCATGGAAAGATAGTCCTTGAATTTCAATACGATATCTCATAAATTTACCAATATTTTCGGTATAAAGTCAGCCATAGGTCGTGGTTCTTACATTGGATACACAGGGACTTGAAAAGTTATATGCTGATTTCGACTATTTTTACACATGTGATGGCGTATCTTGAAGGCACTATTTGTACAAAGTTTCGTTCCAATATCTTAATTGGTGCTTGATTTATATACATTAAAGTGAAAGAATCAGATGAAACTTAAAATTGTGTTATATGAGAAGTAGGCATGGTTGTTATCCGATGTCGCTCATTTTCACAAAGTAACATAATGATGCAAATATAACATCATATACCAAATTTTTCAGAAATTTGATAAGTCGTTCTTGAGATATTTTTGGTTTTTCGTTTAAAAGTGGGCGATGCCACTCCCATGGTCAACACTTTACACGAATCATTATGTAGCCTTTCAATACCATATTTGCTATAAGAATACTTGACGTATTCGAGTTAACGCACGTAGCGAGTTAACGCACTTTTAGTCGTTTTCAATATAACCTTTGAATGAGAGGTGAACGAGGTTATTATCCGATTTTATTTGTTTTCCTCGAGTAAGAGGACATGCTAGAAAGACCTGTTCTGATCTAGTTTGGTTGATACAGCTTTAGTGATTTGTGAGATATATACACACAAGTGCTGTGCCTTACTATGATCCCCTGTACCGAATTACACATTTCTATCTTAATTTGTTGCTTGGTTATAGCACACTATAAGTTTTGGATTAACTACATTTTGTAGGCGTGGTAGTACTCCGATTACGCCCGTCTACAATACCAACTTTTTTATTGTGACAAGGAATACGTGTACCAAGTTTCATCAAGATATTTTAATTTTTACTCAAGTTATCGCTTGCACGGACGGACGGACAGACAGTCACTCGGAATTCAACCCGTCTCGTCATCCTGATAATTTATATATATAACTCTTTATCTATCTCGATTAGTTTCAATTGTTACAAACAACCGTTAGGTGAATAAAACTAATATACTCTGTTGCAAAAAGTTGCGAGAGTATAAAAACTAATGAAGATTCAGATCTACCTGTGTGAGCTTTGATTGCATAAACAGAATTGCCATATTGCATCACTATAACTTTAATATAATCTAAAATATAATATTTAAATCTTAATAGTTTTCAACTCTATTAAAGTAACCTAAATTATGCAAGAAAATCTTACTTATTTATTGTTATTATTTTACCAACATGCTATTATTTCTACGTATTCGCAATTACCATAAAAATGTCCGGCATAGATTTCCATTTTTTATTCCACAAGCTCTTTAATACGAATATGTCAATCTACGTCCTACGTTTGGCTTCATACCTACATCTCTTTTCATATTTGAGGTATCTTAATCAAGATGATAGGGTATGTTTTCTTGAGTATAATGGGCTTGGCACCATAGGTGGACGAAAGCAGTCCAAACTTTCAATGTAATGTATGCTTGAATTTTTAGAATCTTCTAACCTAATTAGATCCGATTTGCACAGGATTATATCTAAGGATTACTAAAATATATATGTGTATACAATTTAAAGTATAAATACCACGTAGTTTCATAAACATAACGCATTTCTTATTTTCTATAGTTTGGGCCATTCAATGCTACTCATGTGAATCCATCTACTATTCAAGTTGTGGGGATGATTTCGACTTGGAAAACCATTTCAAATTAGATTGCTCGCGTGTGCCGCCACCTCGTTATCTAGGAAACGATTTGGATTTACGAAACGCAACAGGTTGTATGAAGCGGACATATAAAGGTGATTAATTACATACCAATTATTTATTTAAATGTAAGTACCAGCTGTTTTTAAAAGAAGTTAGACAAATCTCATAAAATTTTCGCGCTTCCAAAGGATAACAAAAACACATAAAGTGTGAGAACATCAACTAATAAAGCTGAAATAGCTAACTTGGTTAAACATAAAGTTAAACATAAAGAATGAACCTCTTGACTACTAATCTATTTGATACATAATATTCTTATCTCTGTTAACCATGCGCACTTCAAGTGAAAAGCTATTTCGAGTTCCATCAGCACATACACAACTCAAGCCTTATGAAATATTCGAATTAAAACGAAAAACAAAGGACAATGGCTAAAACAAAAAAAAAAAAAAAAAATGTTGTAAAAATTAATGTCATCGAGCAAACCATATGCTTGGGCAGACGTTCCGAAAAATTTTAAACTTTTCTCAATCTTATAATTTTGCAAGAGTACTTAATATCCGGATCGTTTATTACTTACTGTTTTTACTTACTGATTACAAACTTCTCCCAGACTTCCAAAAAGTTTTATTCTTCAATAGGCAAAATTAGGCAAAATTAAGCAATAGGTGTAGTTTATGAAGGTGTGACAGGTTTCATAACTTTGATCATTTAAGATCAATTTGTCCAACTTTAATCCTCTGTTACATAGTTAGTAAGAAGCTCATATGTAATTTAGGCATTATATGCGTACGAACGGAAGTATTCGTTTTCTGAGTGTAGTCAGACTATTTGGAAATTTTTTGACCGTTTCTAAGATGCCTAATCTGTTGTTGCTCGATGCGGATCGGTGCGTCAGATATTCTATTCGTCAGATTACTATTTCGTCTCCACATAAGCAACGGTTTTTGCGGAGTCATAAAAGTACACAATTGTGTGTTGGTAGAACGCCGATTGAAAGTGCGCGTGACAGTTAAGACAATAAACATTTCAAAAGACCGCGAGACTAATATCCTGCAAGAAAAATTGGGCCTGAGAAAGCGATGAGATCGGAATGACGATTGCCGCGTTTGCTGCTCCTCTGCTCCGAAAAAGGCGAATACTGTCTCAACCGCCGAAAAGGTAATGGTCACCAAAGCAACCGGTCACACCATGACCAATTATTAGATTAATTCCTTAGTATTGCTGTAAATGGTGCCATTTCCAGAAGAGAAAGGTGCTCTTCTACAATGACGACGCTCTGACTCACAAATCTGCCATTTCTACGTTCAAATTGATCGAATGCTGCCCCATCCCCCGTGTTCTCCTGAGTCGACCTTGCCTGAATTTTATTACTAAACTTGAATAAGTTACTCGTTGAAAAGATATTTAACTCGAATTAGGAGATTATAGTGAGATTATCCAGAAATAGTATCTGACTGGTGTTAAAAAAGTTGGAGGATCGCTGGTTCAAATATTCGAGCTAAAAGGAAACTATGTTCAGAAATAGATCATCAAATTTTTCATTTTGATTTTTTAGGCTAAGAACTTATCAGAGTACTATTCATACTCGGCGATTATTACCATGTTTACATTATCTCTTATACGTACATGACTCTAATACTTACCAGCATCAGGCTAAAGCTTATGTGAGGGATACATTCAGCATTCCCCTCAACTGAACTTGGTTCTTACATAACACATTGCAGCGTTATGAAAATCGAACAGAAGTAGTAGTAAAAGTAGTAGAAGAGAGATGTATATTTAGGAGTATACAGATATAGAGTTATATATATAAATATAAATGATCAGGACGACGAGACGAGTTGAATTCCTAGTTACTATCTGTCCGACCGTTTGTCCGTCTGTCCGTACAAGTGATAACTAGCGTAAAAATTAAGATACCTTAATAAAATTTAGTACACAGATATTGCAGATGCGCTTAATCTGCACGTACTTCCACGCCCACATCTGTGGGTAAAATTTTTTAAAAAGTGGGCATGTATTTATGTACATTTAATGTACATATTTCACCAACCGCTAAAACTATATTAACAAAACTTGCTTAGAACAAGTCATTCTACTACATCCTCATATGTGGGAAAACGAGGGAAATCAGATATTAATCACGCCCATCTGTCATACAAAGGTTATATTGAAAACTACTAAAATTGCGTTAACTGAAAAAACACGTTAGAAATATTAGATATTACAGTGCAATGGAAATCGTGCAAAATTGGGCAATGGGTTTGGCACCGCCCACTTTTAGGCGATTTTCCATATCTCAGAAATGGCTTTATCATATTCAACCATATTTGGTACATAACGTTATATTTGCATCTTTATGTCACATTGTAAAAGTGGGCGAAATCAGAAAACAGCCACGACTACTTTACGTATAATGAAATTTTAAATTTGATCTAATGCTTTAACTTTACAGTAATAAATCAAGCACCAATTAAGATATTGGAATAAAACTTTGTACAAATAGTGCCCTCAAGATATGACATCTATTATGCGTAGAAACGGTTGAAATAGGAATATAATTTTCAAGCCCCCATATAGTCAATATAAGGACCACGGTGCCTATAGCTGGCTTTATACCGAAAATATCGATAAATCTGTAAGATATCTTAGCAAAATCATGTGAACGTATAATAAATACATCCCAGCTCCGATATTCTATTGTACATATAATGATTTTCTAGCAGAGTGTATGCCAAATAATCGGCCAGTGTGTGAGTAATTTTCACAAAAAAATGCGTGGAAACATGTTCTCCAGTGTAGTTGAGTAATGCCAAAAGTTAATTCAATAAGTTCAGAACTTTCCGTATCCCAAATATACCCAATATAATAATTCCCGACTATCTAGCTGACTTTAAGCCCATTATGTTGGTAAATATATGTGATATTTTAACTAAATTAAGTGGATATGTTTTCTTAAACATAGTGTGGTTTCGCACTAAATATTAATGAAATCGGTCTGGACCGTGGTCTAAGTCCCTTATTCCTAATAAAATGATTTCCGTTTCTTAGGTTGACTTTTTCCTTATATACCCAACATATTTAATTAAGCCAATTTGGTTGAGTTTTTATCGCATATATCACTTTTTATTTAATTTGGTAGATTTTAATACGAGGGCGGGTGGCGGTCAATAAGTCCGTGACGTTTTGAATTTCTGACCTCTTTACTGAAAAAAAAAACACTACTCCTACACTACTAAACACTACTACTAAAAGCCACGTACTTATTGACCCGCCCTCGTATAAATATCTCTGACACGAAGCAAAATGTAGCAACGAAAGTACATGAGTCTGTGGCCTGTAATATATGTTAATAAGATACAAAATATAAATGCAATCCATCTACAAATTTTCGAATAATAAATGTTGAATTCTTTCGCAAAAAATTTTAATATTAAGTGATTTCTATCATTCACAGTGGGAGATCTGCTGAGGATCGAGCGCAGCTGCTTTTTCGGTGACATGGACGATATGGTCAGTGGTTGTCAACTGGATCCCGTAACTGAACAAGCAGAGCCAATATCGTGTAATGCCTGCGACAATGAGGATTTTTGCAATAAGAGCAGCCAACAGAAGACATGGCCTCATTATTTGTCCACCGCTTTGTTTGTATTTACTGTGAAACTCTTGAATTGGCTGAGCTAAAGTAAGCTTGGATTGCAAATTAATGCAGGAACTCTGCTTTCTCCAGTATACAGCTCCAATAGAAAGACATAAAATTAGCAGAATTCATCTATTAATGTCGAGCGAAATATTATTATATTTGTTATTTGTTTTCGTAGCGAGTAGTGAAGCAAAATATTTTAAATAAATAAAAGTAAGTACATAAATAACAAAGTGACACTTTAGCATAAAATATTCTCGGTTGTTCAAATACCACAAGAAGAATTTTTGTAATCAAGGTTAAGAAAATTCTGAAAAAGTCGAGAAATGTGCATATGCGCCTAAAAATAAATAAATATCAACTAATTTGGTAAGAAAAATCCACACGTCGAAGCCAATAAATCAAAAGTCGTAGCTACAATTTCATTAGAGAAATGTAAAAGCGTTAATTCCGGTTGATATCTATCTATCTATCTATTTCCACAAATCTTATTTTTTTCCTTATAGATTTGATCACCCTCGCTCCTTATCAGCAGCGATCCCTCGCCAACGCAAAACATTCGGAAATAAATTATTGTGAGAATTTTATTTTATTTTTAAAATTTCCTCTCTCATATTTGTATTGTAACATACAAATACAATTATATTATTTTCGTCCAATAGTCTCTAATTTGTTTCTTAATAATTTGTTCATATATATAAAATTAAACATATACACAGGCGCATTTATGTTTATTAGGGCCGCATTCAGAATAATCAATTATGTTTATTAATTACAAAATCATATTCGTTCAAAAATCGATAAAATGATGGGAGTAATAACAAATTGCTGAATACGGTATTATCTTAAAAATCTTAAATACGTCCATGGAATCGAAAAAATTAAATTTTATTAAGTGTCAAGAGTAGTGACGTATGTTATAAAAAACATACACGATGGAATACTAAATATTTTTCGAATCAGGAGCAGTGTGTCTTAGAGTGATTTAGGAGGAGTGTGTCTCAGGAAATCCATTACGTGATCAACCGTCTCTTCACATAGCAACCCAATATAATAAAGTTTCTGCCGTTTCTTATGCCTTTTTTTTCTATAATTTATAATAATATATATATTATAAATCATAAATTTTCTATAAATTTTGTTAAAATAAATAAAAAGCATTGCAATATATCCCCAGGTCGATCTATAATTTTTTTAAAATTTATATTGTTTTTAGCAGAAATTGATATAGTTAAATAAAATATAAGTCCTATCTTAGTTTAACTAACTCGAAATAAATTATTTTTAATATCCTAACTACTTTTATGTCATGTCAGCTAATATATACTGTAAGAAAACATGAGGAAGGCGATCCGCATGATACTGCTAAGCTACCGAAAAAAATTGCTGCACCTAAAATTATGAATCACATTAAAAGGCCTGATTGTTTTAAATTTTACTTATTACGAGAAATTAGTATATTTTTTTTAATGCTAAAAAGTAAATAGGATAAATATGCAGGAATGGGAATAAAAAGTCATGACATGTGAGGTGGGATGGATCATTTAGTTCAAAACACATGATTTAGTTTAGTTTCATATGATTTTTAACTATTTTTAAATTTACAGTACTACTTTTAATTACTTTTAAACATCTAATATATTTACTTGAGGTTTACTTCAGTCAAAGCGATCACCATTTTTTATTTCATCTAAATCGATTTTTTCTATGACCAGCGAGGACTAACGCACGGAGAAAAATTTATCGCAAAATGAAGTCAAATTGAAGTCATATTCGGAATTTTGAGTAATATACGGATCTAAAAATTATTTAGATAAGCGGTTGGATTCGATGAAGTATCTTTAGATATCACTTGTTTTGTTGTCTAACTGAGATAAGAGAGATATCCATTGAAGAAATCTTGGTAGAAAGCTTAGACGGTCAAGTTTATGTACAGAAAGTGCTTATAAACCGTTTGATACATGATACACTTTCTAAGGAATGCTGTTGTTCGCCCTTATAAAATTTACAAAATAGACCTTGAGGTTCCCCTAACTTGTTGACATAATTGACTAATACTTGATTTACTCGAAATACAGAACTGCAAATCCTTTTTTTTTCAAATTTAACCCCTTGACGTCGTAATGTACTGTGATAAAATAGTAGTAATGAAATACCTAAAATATTAAAATGATACACCATCTTTTGGGTAACTGTAATTACTTTTGGCACAAATAGGGCTTCCAAGGGATGTAAGTGGTGAAATAAGATTAGAAAAAGTAACTTATGGAGAGCTTCGGATATAATGTGATGTGATTTATCCAATGGTAGAATTAAATCAATATTTTTAAAGTAATTAATATTATAAATGTTTTGTGTCTTAAAATATTGTTCAATAATGAACAACTTAAATTAAATTAATTTAAATTTGTAACAATTTAGATTACCCTAGTAATGGTTCGTTGAACGTATATATTATATATACAATCCAAATACATGTATATCGCTCATCGCCATTGTCTATGGAGAGACAATTTTATCTTAAATGTCATGATTTAATTTCCGTTTCACTAAGAATTTTTAGTTATAATCTAGTTGAAATAAAGGAAACAACTTGTGAACAAGCGAATGTATTAGATTAAATTTTGTTCTATACTATATATACGTAAATATTTTATTATTTCGCAAATTGACTATTATTTTTTACAATGAGATCAATTTTAATAATTGCACTAATTTGTGTCTTCACAACAACTGGTAAGTAAAATCTTTCCATAAATCTTCCACAAAGAGACGTTTAAATCAAAATTACGTTTCTGTGATCGAATTAATGTAGCTTTCGGCATTGGTTGCTATGACTGTGAATCGTTGAGTGATCCGCGTTGTAACCAATATTTCGATCCCGAAGATGTCAGACAAACCGATTGTGATGACGCGGATATGCCAGCATATTTGCATAAATATGAGCGCAGCTTACCAGCTACCGGCTGTTTGACGAAGGTGCACGAAGGCTGTAAGTATTACACATATATATGGGTTCACTTCCTAACTACCAAAACTGAAGGTCTTTAAATTGGCGGGAATTGATAGAGCCCTCTAGCTGTAAGACAATTGCAATCAGCTGGTTGAGCCAATAGAAAACTACCAAAATGTGAAATCTAGCGAATACCGGTACAATTTTAGAATATGTATATGGCGTGATTTTAATCCGCGGTGACTGTGTGTTAGACACGTACTCAGTTATAGTATTTATTTGATGTTCACACATGTATTTTATTATATAGAAGAAAACATAAGATGTTAATTCCTTAAGATGAGTTTTGCTACAACCAACTAGAGCCTAATTATTTCTACTATTTTGGTGTTTTCCATATTCGGTCGCTTGTTTGGTTATATCATTAGCTTTATATTGCTAATTATAGGACCTTGATTGAATAGAATGAAAACCTCAGCTCTGAGCGAAAACACGTAAAATTTTCGCTGTGTTTCTCCATTCTCAAATATTATACAATTCAATATATCCTATAGTACTCTCTTTTATTCAATTCTTTCTTCTTCAGTGGAAGGCCGTCGTTTCTACATACGCCGGAGCTGTTATTTCGGGGACCCAGAGAATATAGACGAAGCTTGTGATACCCCCGATCCATACGTTCCTTGGGCCAATCTGATTTCATGTACTGTCTGTACCGAGGATTTTTGCAATGTGAACGCGCCACTTAACGGAGCCCCTCATTCATCGAGTGCTTGGCCAAAACTCACTTTGTTCAGACTATCTTTGGCAGCAATGACTTTACACTACACGGATAGACTTCTTTAATTAAAGTCACTAGTAGAACTTATATGAACAATATATATATGTATTATATATATAATACGAATATATATTAATTTGATTTAATAATTTAATAAAGAAACTGTCTTTTCATTTAACTCCTCTTTCATTTTAGAGATAATTTTGATAATTTTCTAGATTTGGTATGTACGTTGTATGTATGTTGATATATTTTTATGAGATAGAAAGCCAGATAATAATACCTTCTGCTTATTTTAAAATCTTTTTTTGTTGTTATTAACTTTTTTCATGAAAGGAAAACAGCCATTTTATCGACCTTCAGCTTATATGAGATTCTGAAAGTGAAGTGAAACGAACACTCGAATTTTCAAAGGTATTTTCCATCTACTTATGGCAATATTTTAAATAAATTTATTTATATTCTCCATTAAAAATCTCTGTGTTATGTATAGTATAAATTTTTGCATCGGAAGAAGTATCAAGCTCGAATCTAGAGCTGAAAATGTTTAATGGTTAATTTAAGAAATCTGCGGAACTCATACAAGTATTTCTCTACTATCAGTATACATGGATGAACAGTTTTCCTCACCTAATCCTTGCTTAGAAATCGTTGGGAAAATTGAATGAGGATCCTATATTCCGATTTCTCGGGAAAATATTAAGACAAAAAAAAATAAAAAAATTAAGGTTGTTTTTGTAAGCTGTCACACCTACAAAAGAGTTTTATTCAAAAGCAGCTATGAAATTAAACCCGTACAAAACAAAGTGAGAACTAATCCACTCAGATACGAATCTATGGACCACTTTGATTTTAAATATTGGAAAACTTACTCCAAAACATTAGTTTTAAATTCAAAAATACTATTGTTGAATTACAATATAAGTATTTTCAAAATTCAACAGAATGAGAATTTAACTTTACATTATGATAAGTCCAGTAAAGATTGCTTTCCGAAATCAGATGTTTGATACTAATCTTTAAAAAAAATAATTCGAAGAATACGTTTTGGTGCCACTGTTGAAGCATTAATGGGGGCATTTAATGTTTTTAACTTAATTTAAAATTTCTTGGTTTATTTTCATACTCTCGCAACATTCTGCTACAGAGTATATTAGTTTTATTATATTAGTTCATTATTATTATATCAGTTCACCTAACGGTTATTTGTAACACCTAGAACTAATCGAGTTAGATATAGACATATATATCTAAATGATCAAGATGAAAAGACGAGTTGAAATCCGAGTGACTGTCTGTCCGTCCCTGCAAGCGATAACTCGAGCAAAAATTAAGATGTTTTGATAAAACTTAGTACACGTATTTTTTGTCACCGTAATGCGGTTGGTATTTTAGATGGGCGTAATTGGACAACTGCCACGTCCACAAAACGCCATTAATCGAAAACTGATAAAATGCTATAACTAAGCAGTTAATTAAGATATAAACGTATTATTTGGTATAGAGGATCCTAGTAGGGTGGAGTATCTGGGGGCAAAATTTTTTGTAAAAGTGGATATGACCCCACCCCCAATAGGTTAAATATATATATCTCGGAAACCGTTAAAGCTATATCAATCAAACCCACAAACACAATTTTAAGTTTAATTTGGTCCTTACACTTTAAAGTAGATAAATCGAGCAGCAATTAAGATATGAAAATCATAATTTGTACAAATAGTGCTTTTAAAATATGCCATCTCATGCGTAAAAATAGACGAAACGGATTATAACTTTTCAAGATACCAAGATCTTTCGACAGATACCCAATATTAGGACCTCAGTGCCTCTATCTGACTTTTTATCGAAAATATCGGGAAACCTGTAAGATATTGTAATGAAAATATAGGATGATATCGTGTACTCCGGTATCAAAAATGGGGAAAATCTGGTAAATACTTCCCCTAGCCACCATGTACCTAATACAGGAATTTTCAACCTTCCGGTAGACTTTATACGATATATTTCGGTAAATCTGTATAATATCGTAATGAAATCTTTCCATAATAATAGTGCACTCTGGTATCAAAATTGGGGAAAATCTGGTAAATACTTCCCCAAGTCCCCATATACTTAATATAGGAATTTTTAAACTTCCTGTAAACTTTATACCGTATATAACGGTCAATAATGAGTTATCTCTTTGAAATTTAGAGAGCGTCTCTTTCTGATAGCAGTGTGTCCATGTGTATGTGTTTCAAAAGGACAAAATCGGGTAAGCACTTCGCCCAGGCCCCATATACCTAATACTAGGATTTTCACCCTCCGGGTAGACTTTATACCATATATTTCGGTCAATATGTAAGATATTTTAGCAAAATTAAGCGAACGTGCAATATTGGATATACCATAGTTTACTACCGAAAATGTGTGAAATCAGTGAACGAGTTATCATCGAATTATTACCAGCTCCCCTATACTACGTATAATGATTTTCGTTATTCTAGCAGACTTTATGCCGAATATGTCGGTAACTGTGTGAGTTACATTCACAAAATAGGGTGGAAACATGTTTTCTAATATGCTTCAATAATGAAAAGAGTTAATGTGATCAATGCAGATCTTCCTCTATCCCAAAAATGCCCGATATAAGAACTCCCGACTTTCCATCTGACTTTAAACCGTTTATGTTGGTCAATATGTGTGATATTTTAATGAATTTAAGTGGATATGTTTTCTTAAACACAATGTGATTTCGCGCTAATATGAATGAAACCGGTGTAGACCGTGGTCTAAACCACATATTTCTAATAAAACAATGTCCTTTTCTCTGGTTTACCTTTTCCTCATGTTTCTAATATTTTCAATTAAGATACTTTGGTTGAGTTTTTATCACATATATCACTTTTTAGTTAATTTGGTAGATTTTAATATAAATATCTCTGACACGAAGCAAAATACAGCAACGAAAGTACATGAGTCTGTGGCCTGTAGTATATGTTAATAAGATACAAAATATGATTGCAATCCATTGAGAATTTCGTCGAATAATGAATGTTGAATTCTTCCGCAATATTTTTTAATATAAAGTTGTGCCAGCACCTGAAGGCATATCCGCGCCTCTGATCCTTGCACATTGCGAGAGTAAAAAGGTTCGGTTACACCCGAACTTAGTCCTTTCTTACTTTTTATTTAAGATTTTCTGAAACAAGCGACTCTTTTACAAAAAAAATTTTTTTTACGTGCCGATGACTTAGACCCGACATTTTCTACCTAAAGGATATGAAGCGAAAATGCTTTATTATTACGAAATATTTAACAAACTTCACTTAAATCCATAAATTTGCTTTCGCCTGAATTTAATCCTGTCTTACTTCTTTTTGCTAAATGTTTGCACATGTTTTTACAGATGGTGATGAATTTTTTTAATTAGAAATTTACAAAAGTTGATAGCTGTTGTCGTTCCCACTACAGTCGGGTCTACGTTACCCGACGTTCCGTGTTACGGAATCGGATTTATGTCCTACTAAGGACTGCCAACTCGACAGCATTGCTCAAAATTATTTGGGAATGTTTCGTGTCATAATAACAGCAATTACAATAATAATAATTATTATAAAAATAATAGAAGTTGATAGTGTTTTCTGTTGTGAGTACTATTGAAGTAAGACTCACCACCGCTTTACCCTTTTCAGCAGGTTAAATATTTTTAATAAACTTAATTCGTGAACCCATGAAAATAAACAATTAGAGTAGTTATTAATATATGGTTTAGCGATTCTAAGATCAGTTTGATTCTGAGTACGATTTTTTACTTCAACTCCTAACCAAATCAAACGCAATATTTAATAGTTTCTTCTGTCAAACATTTGACTTCTGTTTGTTTGAATATAAAACCTCGTTTGAGTAAACAAATATTTTCTATTTCTTCGACGCCTTAATATTCCCTGACCCAATTAGCAAGATATTACAACTCGGCATGAGTATATTCCATTTATAATTTTTCGCACAAAATTCTTTAATCTGGTACTTTTATTAAATTATGACAATTTGTTTAATATATAATATTACCAACATATCCATATATATATTTAAAAAAAATTTTTTTTTTATTTTTGTATGTTTCTTAACTTGAGTAACAATAATAATAGCAATTAAAACTTGAATTATGCTTTCATAATAATATTTTTATAATAATAATTGTTTAATTACAATAATCGGAGTAGCCATAATACGTATTATTTAATTTGTTTAATTTGTAATAGTACCGCCAAGGGTTAAAATGTTTATATGTATGTCAGTTTATGCTCAACCGTATTACTATTAATTCAATACATTTCACATCTCAGTGAAATTTTTCTTAAATAAATAATCAATCAGTGAAAATTAGTGCGTTGAAAAATAACCGATCGCACTATATGCATACATATGTATAATTAGATATTCTATTATGTGAGAACTATTTGGACAGCAATACGTTTATATTTATATTTAGTACCACCATTTATTTAAAATTCAGTTTTTAGAAATGGTAGCTGGTACGTTGTTGTTGATATACATATACATATATATTCGAAAGACATTTATATGAGTTTGTATACTTTGAATGCATAAAAATAATTGTCTCGCTTGATATACAATAAATACACACGATTCAAATTGCTGTAATACACACACAGGTATCGATAAGCTGTATTTTTCATTTCATAAATGTTAGTATTTTGATTTAGTTTGGTGTATGCATTGGAGTATGTTTGTAGTAATTTTTTTTCTTATCTAACACTCATATTTCAAGATCTACATAGTTAGCATAAAAAGACGATTTCGTACATGTAACAATTTATTTGTGATTCTCTTGCTCTAAATACGCATTCTAATTTCGTTTGTCATTTAAATATTTATTGTATTTATTGCTGCTATTTTTTGTTAATTTATTCTACAATATTATGCATTATTCATTAAATTAGTTTACTTAATCATTACATAAAGTTTTACTCAATAACTGATTGCTCAATTCGCATTATAACAAAAACGTAAAAATAATTTACATCAAAACGAAAACCATCAATATATTTTGAATTTATACAAAATCTTACATTTCATGAAAAACTAACCATAAAATACTGATAAATATTGTTGAATTCTCAGCTGCACAGCACAACACAAATAACAACAATTGCAGCCACTGCAAACTGTCAATTCCAATCGCTTCAACAATAACTTTGCTAAATACTAAATGAAAACAGTAAACAACCAATATAAACATATTTAAACAAAACGAGTACACTTTCATGACACTCTTCTTCTTCTTCGTGTCAAGCAAAAAATAAATCAATAAATGTTATAGAACCTTTTGGTTATGGATGTACATATGTATTTAGTTTGGTAAAAAATAACATGAGCTCGCTCCTTATATATGTGCCAACAGCGCACTCAAATGTAGGCTAGTTATATAATAAACTAAAACAAGTCGATGTATCATGTCTGCACTAATCCTATATCCATCTAAATCGTACTTATATTTCATTTGTATCAAATAAAAATAAAACCAACCAAACACAAACCAACATCGTTGTTGTTACACAACCAAAAAGAATAACAAAAGCCAAGCTTTATAATGTTAAGTAGACTCAGCACAGACAGGAAGTGTATCCATGCCTGAAGATATGCAAGTAATTTCAGTAAAATTTGAGAAAATCTTTGCTAAATTGCGCATTGCATCACTTAGGCGTTGCAAATTACGGTATTTAACCGTAAATTAAGTTTTTGGTTACTTAAAAGGTGATTTATTTTCCTTCAAAGAAATTTGGCGATACACATAAGTCCTTAATAGCATAATAATATGACTTTACGAAACAAATAAAATAAAAAGTTTTGTATTGAATACAGTATCCATACCATGGATAGCTCTGCCATTGATAATATTTAATTATTTTAAACGATAACACGTTAAGTGCCTCGTATACATACAAACTACAAACTAAAAACATAAAATGAAAGCAAAGAGAAGTTAAATTTTGAATCTTTTTTTCAATTTCATATAAATATCGCTAAACTCTTTTAACTAATTAAATTAAGGTTATGTTTGCTATTTTAAAAATTATTTGACTCTATAAACGATTAAGTAAAATTTAAAAATGAAGGTTTTATAACGCTTACAAACATGCATCTACCACTTCAAATGGAATGTTTTTATGGAAAAGTACTCAAAGGTTTTTAATTTAAAACAAAACAAAACTTGCTTTAGTGATTTCATTATTTAGGTGTATAAGTGCATAAACAACCCCGCAATACGTTTCAGGTATGCTACGGAAGACAGCAGTGTCTTTATTTATACTTTTGTCTCCGTGAAATGGACTTTGAAGCTTTGTTCGAGCTCAATGAGGCCCAATGCCTTTTTATCTAATTGAGATTATTAATATGCTCTAAATTTCAACATAAAAATCGCATTTTAATGTATTCTTTTTTTAAATTTTGTTTTCACACCATTTAAGGATGAAAAGAGCCCAAGATTCAGCCATATTTGTACTCACGAAAATTGAGGGATAAAAAACTAATGTATTTTTGAACGTAACACATAATTTGACTAGATCAACTCAATAGCTTCATTAAAAATTGTTAAAAATAATAATTGTTAAAGAATATAATTCTTTGTTGTTCAGTTAGTAAGATCTTTTCAGTATTTTTCCGCAATTTGCTGTCATACATCTACAAATTCATTGATACCCAACTGCTCAAATAGTAGATCAAAATCATAATCATAAAAAATGGAAATGAAAATGAAAAACATGAAATATAAAAATACTTGTGTACAATTTGTATTTCACTGTTGCGTTTATATTTATTTTGTAATATTTTTGAATAATACATCTCAAGCGGCCACTTTTGCACCACATTTACTCTTAAATACAATTAACAGTAAATACTATACGTAAATCGTTTAGTCATATTTAGCTCTATGTATAAGAAACTTAAGAATCGCTTCTTATTTATCAACAATTTGTGTGCTTCAAATAATTTAATGTTAAGTTTGCAATTAAATGTAATGAAATGAGATCAATTGCGTATTATGAGCAATTATTTACAAAGCATATATGAAAAACTAAAACAAAAAAGTTTTATTAAAAAATAAACGTTTCTAATTTAAAATCGATTACTCTTAAAAAAAAAAGAAGGTTATTGGCCCTGATTAGAAATTAACATTACAGTATTATATATGTATATCATGTTCACAGAGCAATGCGGCGCAACTGTTCTGACCATTACATGCAAATTTTGGTGTTTTCTTATCATCAGTTATAAACTTTACTTATTAATTAATTAATTTTATGCATTTGGGTATTTAGCTTTTTGCTGCCGGATGGCTTGGCTTTCGATTATTCTGTTTGGACGCCTGCCTGCATTACAAATGAAATTCTACTTCATTCCTCGTTTTTATTTTTTCGTTCTCAACTATATAAACACCGTTTTAGCTATATATGTATATATATACTTCTGTTTATATGTAGCTAGTTATTATATTTCTATAAAGTAAATCTCTTAAACTCTTAGTAAACTAGCAAAAACATTTATTTATCTTATAATCGCAGTATATTTCCTCCTGCTTCTAATACACTATTTAAATGATTTTCAATTACTGTATATAATGTTAGTACGCATTATTTATTAGTGAAAGTTGTTTCGCAAATATGCATAAATAAATATTCATTATGTATATTGATGTTTAATATTACAAATTGTGTAACATATGTTTTAATTTTTTTTTTTTTTTGTTTTTTGCTTTCATGCACATAAATGTATATATGTACATACATTTGCATGTTTTGTTATAATTTGTTAGTGCGCTCGAAAAAATTGAGCAGTTCATCTCAACGCGAATTCCCAAAAGTAATCTGCATTTCAATCTTGTCTCATTATCGTACATGCAACAATACATGGTCGACATTACAAGTAGTCACAAGAACGAATGACAAAGGTAACTTAAAAAAATGAAACAACGAAAATTCCTTTAACAAGATAGTGAACATCTAACCAATAAACAATCCAATTCTTCTGTTGCACATACAATTCCTCCAATGATTAAAACGGTAGTATTCAACAATAATAATTAATTATAACAATAACTGTTATGATTGTAGTAACAGTGACGAAAGAAATAATTATAATATTATATAATGATGTCACATAATACACTTAAATGAGGGAATTAAAATAGAAATTATAACAAAATCAGTCGGACGTTTTTCATTTCCTTCATATTAATTGAGTTTTTTTGCACTCATATATAAATTTATGCATTGAAATCTAACTAGAAATTGATTTCTGTTAGTTAAGCTAACTCAGTTTATACAGTTATTTAGATGAATTGCTACAGTTCACTAAAATTTTAAGAATTTGTAAGGTTAAGCAACACAAAACTAAGGTTTTGTTGTTTTCATAATTTTATACAAAAATTCATATTCACTTTGATTGTCCAACATTGATATCGCTCAATTAAACTTTTGAGGAAATAATGTGTTTGCAAAAGAAATTTTAGTGGAAGCAAATTTTCATCACTTCAGGAAGGTACGATCATCTCCAAACAGGTCAAAATTCAAAAATAACTAAAAAAGAAAAGCATTTGAGCAGTTCCAATTTTAAGAGGGTTCAATAACCTAACCTCTCATGTTTTTATGTTATGCCATTTTTCAGCATATCTATGCATAAATTACAACGGCAATTTGTGTATTGTTGCGTCTCAATATGGGTTTTCGTGATTCTTAGATAAATTAGAAATACACTTTACTACAATCATTTCAACTTCACACAATGCGTACTAATTTCAGTTGCCAAATGCAAGCTGTGTGTACATAATTAGGTAGAGCTACATGATATATTTTGGCAACAAAATGGTTTTTAAGCAACATAAACAGTATTTGTTAAGAAAGTGGTATAACAAGCCAGTTAAAGCTAACAGTTGGCAACTTAAAAATTGCATATGTATGCATGTGTATCATCATTTTGATATTTTGCCGTATTTAGACTGCTTGTTTGCTTATTCAAGAACAAGATCCAACTTTTATGCAAATGTAATATTTATTGTTTGTGAACGCCATGCGCTTTTCATTTCAAGTTCATTTATTTTTATATTTTTATAATAAAAGTATTTTTCTGCTTGCATTGTTTTCATTCACCGAGTATTTCTTAGCTTTGCTGCTGCAATTTACAACAATATGTTTTATATATTAGCTATTGTTACTACAACTATATAGGTATATATATGTATATATGTATTATATTAATTTCTGTTTACTACTAACACTCATCAAATAGCGCGATGGCAATTCAGCCACGATAATTACTTGTTTAATGCATAAATATATGTATAGGTATATGTAATAATAGATGTATACGTAAAATACTGCGCCTTGAACAACTCACTCTACCTATGCTGCTCCTCAATATACTTCATCATCATCAGCATCATCATCATCATCATCAGCATCATCATCATCGTCACCATCATCATCACTCAAAAGAAGACATTCTCGGCGGGCAATTTTAAATGAAATATTTTCGCTTTACATTCTAATTTCCTTTGCACTGAATTGTAGGTTCATCGATCACACATCGTCCTTCGTGCTGCGTACTGCTAACAATATTTCGTACATTTTATCTTTCCGCCTTTTTGCTAAATATTCAAAGAGACCCATTCAGAGGCCTCTCATTGTCTTTCAAAAACAAATTACAAAAACATAGGGTAATCGTTTTAACGCCTGGATTGAGCCATTGCATGCAACAAATGCTACGCAATATAAGTGGCACATACATTGTGGGAAGGTGTGTACGATTATTTTTTGGTTCGGTGTGTGTGTATGTGTTTTGTACGTACATTCACTTAAACGCCATCAAAGCCGTACACTTCAAGCACACGTATCTCAAAATCACCAGAGGGACAGAGTGGCGGATTGTTGAAGGTTTTGCAGCTGTCCGTTTTGCCGAATCTTATGTTCTCGTCCATCCAAATGGCTTGGCCCTCACTGTAGGCGGACAATGGAAATATTAGTTTATAAACACAAATGTGCACCAATATGTTGTATAATTACCCGCCACCGATAGTTATCATTTTCGAATCGGCTGCCATGAAAAGCTCCGACGCATGCCCCAAGTCCTTCTCATTCTCAATGCCGACCCACGGGTACTTGGCGCGCTCCGGATAGAGGGAGAAGAGGAAGGTCTCACCAGTGCCAAAGTAGGCCTGACGTTGGCCCTTGTCATCTTTGACATTGCGTTCGAACCAACGAGTTGAACAGTATGCGCCAAAGACCTGCAATTGGTGAGAGAATTTTTTAATATATTGAAATAGAAATTGTTGCAAACAAAATGTGGCTTACCTCATTATTGCACGTTTTTATCATCATAAGCGTGGGTTCATGTTGCTCTACGCGCACATAGAAGGTTGTCAGCGAGCAACCGTGTTCTTCTGTGGTGTAAAGCAGTACCGGCTGATACATTGTTATTCTGACGGGCAGCCATGACCAGAGTGTAAAGAGCTATAGATGAAAAACGTTTGTTAGTTGTTTTTGATCAACGACTTGTTTGAATAATAAAAAAAATGCAAATCAAGCGACTTAGCATTCAATATATTAATGGAAACAAATAAAATACGCGTACGTACACATACACGTAAAATAACACACAAACAACAAAGGTTATTAATGGAAAAAGATTTAAACAAATTAGCAAACATTTCATAACATTAATTGGAAAAGTGCTTAGCTCAATTATTGTTAGTGTTTTCGTATAATACTTTCAACTACTTGTGTTCTAAATGGAAATATGACATTTGGTTTTCATAACTGTCATTTTTATTATATTATTTATTGTTTATCATTAAAACTTGCATTAATTTTTTCTTTCTTAACTTTGGTTTATTTTATGGTAATTTTTTACAGGGTGCAGCAACAAAAATTCTCTAGACGTCAAATGTCAAAAGAGATGGCTATTCAGTTTGTCTCTGACTTCTGTTTGTGGGATTACTTGAAAACGCTAGCCATTCTCTGACCATTGACGGGCTGAAGGAAACATTCGTCTCCAAACCATCGTTGTACCACCCGAAAAAAATTCGTCGGAATTCGGCAGGAATTCCGTTCAGGGATTACTACTTATTGGAACATTTTATTTAGTCAATTCTATAACGGATTTTTTTAGGTATCAAATATATATGAAATGGTGTTAGGTCTAATCGATATTAATAGAGGTATTAAATTTTTTCTGAGAAGAAAAATCATGGTCACATAAATAAAACTTATAATAGCTATGAACAAGTGGTGAAATAACGGCATACATTAAAATGAATTAAGATAAACAAATCATTTTCCCAGATATTTTGAATCACTAATCAAGATATTGAGGTTATGACTTGAGAGTTTGCATAACAAAAAATGGGGCTGCTTTATAGACACTCTGGTCGAATTAATACCATTTAATATCAATAATAAATCTAAACTGGTTTCAAAAGCTTTAAACTTTAAACTTTAAACCGAAGGACAAAAAATAACAAACAAAAGGTTTACAAAAAATAACTCGCAAATGTAACTGGATTTCTAATAGCTAAATAACATTTACATATGTATGTACATAAATTTCAAATGTTTTATGTGCGAATTTCTTCGAAGTTTGTATGCATATGCGTAAAGTATATATGGATATGTTTTATTTGAATGTAGTGTTGAGCATTTTGCAAATTTAGAAGGTTTGGTTCGGTCTGCGACAATGGTTTAGTGTTAATTCTCTTAAGTTATTGATACTTGTGTGACTTTGGTTCATTTCTCTTGAATGTTGCTTTATTTATTTTGGGTCTTGGAAGTACTGTATATTTTTGTAATTAAAATATTGAAAAAAGGCTAAAACATGTCAGAGGTCCAAGTTTCAATTTGGTGGATCTGTTCCCTCGACAGTCGGGCCTACATAACCGGAACGGACTCGGATTTATATTCGGCCAAGGACTACCAACTCAACAACATTTCTCCAAATTAATTGAGGAACGTTTTCTCCCTCTACAATAACAATAATTATTTGGTATATATTGAAATTGGCTTTTTAAATTTATAGATGCAACTAATGTGTACATGTTTTGACATTTCTTCTTCTTTAGTTCAAACAAATTAATACTAATACAATACTACAAAAACAACAATAATTACTTATTACCAATTCAAAAAAATCGACTAATAAAGATTTGAAAGTTTAAAAATTTGCCTTTGATTCTGTACAACCTGTTTTCGATGCCATCGCTTGCCCATTAGGTGAACTCCAATGAAACTGTGATTCTAAGAAGAAAACGGAGGCACCTTAATTACAGATTTAATGACGTTGAAAATAAAAACCTCTGGTTTAGAAAACATATTCTGATATACAAGTTTTAAATAACATTATTATCGAGTAAATTCGTGTATAACCGACTGTCAAAAGAACGAATGTTAAATATGTACTTGCAAAACCCTTGCAGAATTGACAACTCTGTTTGTGTAATTTTGTAATTCTTCAACAAGTGACGTTCATTATATGGTTCTACGGATGGGCTTGTATATAAACTTTAATGTTTAAAGTTACTCTGTATATTGTTTATGTTGCAAAAAATTAAAGTTTTTGTAGAAAATACATTCGTGCCAAAATATACAGCAATTAAGTCTTTCATTATTAATAACTATCAATTCTATAAACATCCACGAAGAATACTAAATATTTGGAAAAAAAAGAACACTAAGCAAAACTGTGCGTCAAATAACATTTAGATTCTCCAAGAAAAAAGTGAGTAGTAAAAATGTTTTTTACTCTAGTTTTTTTTTTTAATAAATATGTATGTAGGTATATAAATTTTCGGTTTTTGTTGACAAAAATCACACTTACATCTTCACCGGAGCAAACTAGGCTCTTTAGATTGTGTATGGGGTAAACACCCATAGCAACTGCTCTATGGCCAGGCGATTTTTCGCCCTATTGACCACGATGAGATGAGGAGAGGGTTTAATGCGATACAAATAACGGGTTTAAGATAAAAACAAATTGTTCAAAGGAAGGGTGAAATGAGGAGAGGGTTTTATGCGATACAAATAACGGGTTATAAGATAAAAAAAAAAAATAGTTCAAAGGAAGAGAGTTGACATGTACAATTCATTAAATTTGATAATAATAATATCGAGGGAGAGTTTAGGGTTTAAAAGAATTCGCATAACAAAGTTTATAAAACCACAAAAAAAAATAGAAATATATTTTAACAATAAAAAAATTAATAAATATCATAATCCGTGGGAAGCAGGGAATTATTCGACGGCAGAATTAAGCAGAGCGGAGACGAGAGATAGGAACAAAATATTCACATTTTTATGGCAGCATTTCAAAAAAAGAAAAGAAAGTATGATTAAAGAATTTTATACTGTTTCAATTGAGTTTAGATGTAGTTTAAATTTTTATTTATTTACTTTTTTCATAAATAACTTTTCACATCAAATTTCAGCCAATCAAATATGTAGATTATTGCATATACAATTTTGTAATACACAACAAAACTTTAGTCCTTTCCTTGTTGCCAAATAACATGTGTGTTTACATAACGATTGCAATGAAAATAATTTGTTGGAACAAGGAAGCAAAGAAAACCGAAAAGAGGTGAAAAGCAAGCCATTTTTGCAAAGGGGAAAGGTGGAAAATGATACAAAAGCGAAAGGATAAAACGATTTTGAACCAAGTGCAAGCAAAGAGCGCCACTTCACAGAGGTATGAAAGGTGTTTTAGAGGTGATAGGCAAGTGAAACGAATTTTTATAAAAGCTTGAAAGTGTTAGTTAATGGCAGCACAAGAACAAAACACACACACACATGTATGTATGTATTCGCAGAAGCACCATATGCAGGCAGCATAAAAGATGTAATAAACCAAAATTAATACAAACACCGACAAATCATCGCCCAATTAATCAAGTCAGACGACAAACTAAACGTAAACGGAAACGGAAAAAAACGGAAAAAAACAGAAACGTAAACGCAAACTTATATTGTAATTAAACGAAAGACTAGCACACAAGTAGTAGAACTAGCTTTGCATTTGCATTAGCAGCAGTTAAAATATATATATTTTTTTGCTTTTTGTATTTTTCTATAATTCAAGTATTGATAATAAGTTATTCTGAGTGTCCCATACCAAATTGCGACAGGTCTCGGTGTACAATCGCTAAAATGTTTCAATGGACATTTCGGCAGTTCAAGTTACAAGAGTTACATACGAGAAAAAGTAAACGAAATGAAAAAAGAAGATATAAATCAAATTAAATGCGATACTTGTTGTGGCTTTGTTGTTGTTGCTACTGTGCTTTGTATAGATATTAATATTAAGCTAGTTGTTAAAACTAAAACTAAGCAGAACAAATATATACATATATATATGGATGTATGGATGTATATAATACACATATATATGTTTAATATTTGCGAACGAGATATATATCTTTAGATGTGTTTTGGCTACAGGTTGCAACATTTTTTATGTTGTATATATCATTGAAAACATTGAATAACTTTATTATTATTTTTTTTTCCCCTTTACTAATAAGTAATTAACTGATTGAGTTGACTAGACAAGATTTGGAAATCTCAGTTCCGTACAATTCTAACAATGAATCGAATCACATTGAAATAATATGCGTGAACGATAGTTCACGAGGATTAGAATCGGTCAAACTGCAGATCAAATGGCTAATATTGAACTTGAGCTTGCGAAGCGAACTCTTATAAGCAATGTGGTCCATTTAACAGCGACTCGTGTAAGTAGGGAACAGAAAATTCATTATATTGCATCAAATCATTTAGTTTCTGCAACATAAAATCTCTGGACGTCTAATATCAAGAAAAGGTGATATTTACTGGCGAACCAGATCTTTAGATTTGACTTCCTCTGCCTTTATTTTTGTGAAGATATTTGAAAATCAAAGGGTATGTTGTATCGCCTCAAATGATCCAAGAAGTAGTGGAAAATGCAGCAAAAACGAGTTCATAATGCTTTGATCAGTAAAGTCGGCTTGTTATTTGTTACTTTTTGTTATCGTTAAAAAATAGTCTAAATATATTAGAAAAAACTAATTTAAGTAAAATCATCTCAAATATAAAAGGGGTAATTTTTTTAAGTCATTAAATTTTTACACACTAACTTAAAGAGGGCGCACCCTTTACACTTGTACTTGTATGTATGTATAGGCCATCAATTGACTGTTTACAACAAGTTTTGGAAGCAGCTCAAAATATTGTAGACAGGGTCAATTAGACTTTTAGCCAATAAGAAGTTAGCAAATGCCGCAATTAAAACGTGTTGGTAATGCTCTAGGAAGCGATTCCGTACGAAGGCTTTCGTTATGAGTTTTACATTACTTGTGACGCGCTTTATCCGCCAACTCTGCTCCGTTAACATGCAGCCAAAATGAAACGAAATTATTTCGCTTGTCGAGAAATTGCTTCATTTTCATTTTACAAAAAAAAAATTTGCATGTTTTTTTTCAAATAAAGAAGTAATAACAAAAATAATATAAAACAAAAATAACTTTATAATAATATAAAAAAACTTAATAACTAACAAAATAATAACTTTAATAATGTCTTCTCGTTCGCACATATTTTGTAGTTCTTCTCTATGCATAAATTAAAGCTGAGTTAGCATTTATAACTAATTACGAAGTAGCTTAAAATTAGACTAGGCTGAATTGAAACGCTGAAATATTGCATGTGAAAAAAAAATCTACTCTTCCGATTGTAGTTCTTAAAGCAAAATTTAGAAGCAAATTCGTGAAAATTATTGTACAAAGACAGATAGAGTGATTTGGGAAATGAAGAATTGTGATGTGGATGTACTGAAAGCACAGTGGAGCTTGTACTGACTCGTGAAAGAGCGTAAATGGCATGGGGAAATAAGGAAAGGGGCAAAGTAATATTATATGTAATTTTTCAGCATCAGAAACTCGTTGAAGAAATTCGAAAGTTAGTTTGCTTGAAAGTATATAATGCGAAATTAGGAATGAATGTATATGTAAATTTATTTATGGTTTAGTAGATTTCCGAATTTAATTTAGAACAAATCGCTCCTAATAATTTAGAATTCTTAAAACAGCTTTAGTAATTTTATATCATTAGTTTGATAAAAAAAGAGTGCCTTTGCTCGGTGTATAACTAACCTCACGTATGGTCAATGTGTGCGACATCATTTGTATATTGACCTGTGATTGACTCGATGGTAAATTATCACTAGATCTCGATTTAACTAATTGCTTCGTTCCGCTATTCAAAACGGAACGACTCTTTAGTATCATTTCAGTCTTCATAAATATTCTAGAAATATATGTGGAACTGTGGAGAGAAAGAGAGAGTTTATATCAATCAAAATAGTTGTGTTGCTTGTGAGATTGTGAGATAAAGACATCATTCAGCTAACCTCAGTCCCCTAATACTAAATGCGGCGTGCAATAACTTCGATGGTGACACTGGTATCTTCTTGCAGAATTTAATTAACGCATTACCAATGTCATTCTTAATATTATCTGGACTCCATTCGTTGTTGGATTGACACTCTTTGTGGAAGAGATTGATTATCACGAGCGCCACACGATATAGGACCTTAATACCCTCGTGGAAGTAACAATCCATAATGCGAACTAGATGTTGAAATGGTAGGCCTGCTAATATCCACCAGCACCAATCCATGAAGACACGCTCCAGTTTAACACCAGGGCAGATGCGTTGAAAATAGGTCACGGCATTTTTCTGTGAGAGGGAAAGTAGAACATTTATATAACGCTATGCAGATATGTCACGAAATTCAAACACAATAGAGATTTTGTTTTTACAATATAGTCTCATATGAAGAACTACCATTATGAAATTTGTTGTGAGGGCCAAGACTTACGCTATGTTTTTTGGCAATTTGCATCACAGTTTTCCAGGTGACTTCATGCTGTAATTTCGTTTGTTTTATAAAGACCTTCTCCTTGCTACCGACAAGCGCGGCTAAACAATGATAGGCTTCCTCCTCTGCAAATAAAAGCATATAAATGGGCGTTAGAGATATGAAAATTAATATCTCTTTGGACTAAACTAAGTGTAAAAATTTTTAAGATTAAAATTAAAATTACAAGTTTTGGATGTTTGAAAACCATAGAAAATGGTTTCATTTCGCTACAATTTCCTCACTGTCATCAACGCATATTCATGAAAAAGCACGTAATCGCAAAGTAAAAATCTAATTCTTGAAATCGTGTTAGTTTTAAAGCCTGGTTTCATATCTGAATCACCAAGCATAATGCTTCAAGCTCCAAGGTACACGTGGAAATATGAAATAGGGCCTTGAATATGCAAACCTCAATCAATAATTAATAATCATACCGCTGCCATTCGTTCTCACGGTTTTAAAACCTTCATTAACACGAAAAATAATATCGAAACAACTCTGTTGTCTGTTTTTGAGTCATCGGAATTGTCGGAAACAATTACTCGAAGCGTTAGAAAATAGCTGAAGAGTGAAGTAATTATCCTCATCTAAATAATTACCACATTTAGGAGATAATTATTCTACCTCATCTTCCTTAACGTTGTGGCCGTAAGTCATACTAAGGAATCATAAAGTTCTGACATAAGGAATAAACCTCAAAAAGGTTCTGATCAAAACAAACAAATTAAGAATACGGATTACTGAATGTATAATATGTTGGAACTACAAAAGACGTGGTAAGAACTGGAATCTTAAATGGCATATATCTTTGTATATATCTGAAATTTATATAATCATACATTATACTAAAGAGCAACACAAATCACATAATAGTAGACGGTTGAACAGTCGTTCATGTAGAAAATTCTGACTTCAATATGACATTGAGCCGGTTAAACATTTTCAATTGACTTATATGAGATATGGCGTTGTAAAGAATTTTTTCAACTTTTTATTACTGCTTCTGCGGCCAAAATATGATAATATGTTGCTTGTTTATTGCCGAATATTTGAATTTAAAAATATTTTTGGATTAAAGCCAAACAAAGAGACAAAGTGAGCGCGAAACGCTAATATTTTTTAAAGAAAAAATTCCCCATGACAAATGAAAAAAAAAATTAAAAATTAAAAAAAAGCACAGGCAAAACAGAAGAAATAAAAATGAGTACGGTGAGACTAAAAATATATAAGAAAATAGAAATATTCGATGAATAACAAAACATTTTAGAAACATACATAAATCTAGGGAGGCACGAGCATTAGTTTGTAGAAAAATTAAATAATAATAATAACTAATAAAAAATAATGGGGAAATACTGAACATTAGCACAAGAATTTCTTACAGATGACTAATAACAAATCGTATTGCCTTGTGATTGTTGTTGCTAAATGTTTTCGAAGAATGATGAAAGCTCAGAAAATCAATGGTTAAGTAGAATAATCCGAAAAATTTTTAACAAATTTCTAATATCTTTTTGGATTTTTTCTTTTATTTTATTAGTTTTTCTTTTTCTTTATGTATAAGAGCATTATTAAGACATTATTGCTTTTAATATATTTGATATATATATATATATATAGATAGATAGATAGATAGACATATGTATACATATTCTTTTTTTTATTTTATTTATTTATTTTATTATTTTTGACCATTTTATTTATTTTTGAATACCAAATTAAAGTAACAAAAATCCATCACTAAACATATACCAATAATCTTCCCCAGTTCATTAAGAATAACATCCAGTTCATTAAGAAATTTTTTGTTCATTAGTGCTGAATTTATAATTTTTCGTATATTTACAGTTTTGCTATTATTTATTAGCATAAACTGATAATTTTGTTTACAAATATTGGAGCAACAAGTTCACACCACTCAAGCGTTTGGATGCGCTAGTTGATCGATGAATGGTGTTAGAGAACCGGTTTTACGCAAATGCATACGTATTTGCAAATAGAAGGGATTGTATTTAGCTGCATGTGAATTCTCGAGAATTTCAGCAGATAATAGAGGTAAAGACTTCAAAAGATTCATTGATTAGTGTTTTAACGATAATTCACTTGCGCATTTCGTTTAGAAAACCACAATGTATCTGGATAAAATGTTGGATGTAATAAGAACGGAAGTTACCTTTGCTTATGTGGTTCAGAAATCAAATGTAAACAATATTCTATAACAAAAAATTAAATTATACATATAAATAATCTAAAATAATTATTCACTACATTACAAGCCACTTTAGTCGTTATAATTGTCTATATCAGATCAGAAAAGTTTAACAGGATAAAAAGAGGGATTGCGTTATGACGTATGGATACCAGTATGCAAGGGCATAGAGGGAAATGAGAAACCTGACCGTCTGAGTAGGAAAGAGGCGACCACCAAGCCGACAGAATAAGAGCTTCAGGGGGAGGAAAATTTTTAAATGGGATTAATAATGGCTAGAAGTGTTTGGACTTTACCAATCGAAGTTATTTCTGGGAGGATACAACCTGAAAAGGTTGCAAAAAATAGGTTTTTCGTTGATAGAACGGTGTCACTTTTGCGACCTTGCACGGCTGATCAAAGAGGGTATCTCTATTTCTATCTATGCTATTCTATTGAACGACAAGAATAAACAAGATAAATAAAGTAAGCAATTTAAGTAATAGTTGAAAAAATATATTAATAAAAAGTGGTACTTGATTCTCCATCAAAAATGAAATTTTCATTACGAAAAGAAAAAACCTTCTCAAGTCACTAGAAAGTGATACGAAAAGTAATGCACATATAGAAATGTACATAAATACGTATTACACAAATTTGCATTTTTTATAAAGAGGCAATGTATCATTTTTTATCATTAATGAATATGCCGCAAATTCCTTCGTATATGTTTCGATAAATCTCATAAGTGAAATTTATATATGTAACACCCTGTACAAGAACATGTGAGAAAATATTTATTTCTAGCTGCTCATTAGTTTCACCTTTTCTGAAAATATGAAAAATCGCATATACTTAAACAAAGACGAGGGATGAGCCTTAGTGCTCGCTTAGCACATTTTTTTTA
Source organism: Bactrocera minax (assembly GCA_021498325.1). NCBI lineage: Eukaryota > Metazoa > Arthropoda > Insecta > Diptera > Tephritidae > Bactrocera > Bactrocera minax. The sequence continues at coordinate 929,908 of JAKEEE010000045.1, read as the reverse complement.
TCACACTCTCTCGATATAAATAACACACCCACCTGCAGGCCCTCACATATGCATATATTCATAAAAATGTACATACTTATATGCCTATTGGTGAATTCGCAATAAAAATTGCACAGCTGTCAGTGTGCTTTAGGTCAAGAAAATTTATTTTACAAGGTTGTCATGTCGTTGCTCGCCTATTGCACTCACTTGAGCAACAACAATAATTGTGACAACGACAACTGTAAATACGACAACCAGCACAGTAGGCTTGCAACGAAGCTTTAAAATGCGAGCCCAAGTTGCGGCGACAGATCGTTAGACGACTGTCAAGAAGAGAACAAGAGGGGTGCCGTTACAAAACAGCGAATGTGTATAAACGAGACTAAATACCCCACACGACTTCTCGTGCTCCGAACATCACATGTGGACTAAGCGAACCTGGTCATAGCCGGCGTTAGATGAGTTTACGATGGCTATGATATAAATTAATGCAAGCTAGTTGGTTACTTCGACGTCAAAAAACCGTCTCTCTTCCAATTAATTTTCAATTCAGTTTGTAATCCTATTTGCCCTGGCAATAAGGTAAGAGCGAACGAGCAAACACTGTCATTTTCATTTAAAATGTAGTTAGTACACGAATCGAAATATACATATACATATATAGATAGATAGATATATGGACCGTCAAATTCATTTGGGCACAACTTGCTTTTAATTTTATGTGAGCGTGAGTACATACAATATGTTTCAATATCGTGTATATATTGAACCCCTCTAGATAAGGTTCGAATAAGCTAAGCAAAATAGTCGTGTGCAGCGACGTCAGCGAACTCATATATATTTATATTTGTATATTTAGCACATTAATTTATAATTATTACCAGCAATATTTTTAAAATTGCATAATTGTCATAATTTAGAGGCAATTTATAGACTATAATTCAGCTCTACCTTAGGTCATTGCGCTAAACTGAGAAAATGGGAATACAGATACCTAAAATTAAAGTAACGATTATAATAAATTAGTAAAACAAAATAAAAATTAATTTAAATTAAATAACATTATGTGTTTAGTTGTTATTATATAAAAAAAAAAAATTAGGTAAATACAAAACAATAAAAATAATTAAAAACAAAGCACTAGTGTTGAAAAATTAATAGGAATGTAAACTAAAAAAAAAAACATGGAAAGGAGTTAAAAACATGGTAAAAAAAATTTTAAATATTGAGAACACGTTTTGTATTGTTCATCATTGTGCGTTAAAGATCTATATGGCATCGTTTTAAAGTAAATTATTTTAACAATGGAAGAGTCAACACAGAATTTTTTAAATTATAAGAGGTAATTACTTGAGATATTTGAGATGAGATTGACTTGAGCACTTGCACCGTCACCTGTAGACAGGCGCAAATAATAAAGAAAGCGTTAAGGTATATGTATTTACATCACTGAAGTATAACCACTGTGTCAATGTCAGAGAAAATAAATATCGTTGACTTACAGCCGTGTTATGTGAGGCAATTGTTATATATTTGCCGGTTTACTAGCCGTAGCTACTATTTCAATATTTTGTATCACGCATGTCTACTCATATTAGTATACTTAAAAACACAACACCGTTCGTCGTGAAATTATTGGTTTCCTGTGCATTAAATGCATCATTTGATCAAATTGATTAATATTGGCAATTTTGACGGATCTAAAAAATTATCTATTTACTATCAAGAATGCGGTGCTCAGACACAATTATAAGAATTATAAATCTTAGTTTAGCCATATTAACACATCAGTAGACATTATAAATGTTTAGAAATAGTTCACATAGTACACAAAGAATTATGAAACGAAATAAATATTATCTGCACCTTTCAGTGTTTAAAGAACAAATATTTTTGTAGATTAATTTTGGTAAGTTAATCCATTGAAAATGGATGTTATGTTACGGAATATGAAATTAAGTATACCTATTTTCTTTAAAGGTATTCAACATATTCATACTTCAAAATTCACAATATGCTGCTCAGGACCAGCTGCCTGAATTGACATTCCTGTATATTCTATTATAAGAGTTTGCATGATCGGTTGCTAAGCATAATGCTAATTTTGGTGTACCAAGCGCTTCCTACACTAACGAGATGGCAATACTACAAGTTAGTTTCACTTAGCGCTGCTGAAATTTACGTTCTGTGTGTTTTAAATGCGTAATAACAGATTTGTCGTGTATAAAATTGTAGTACTACAGCAAGTTGTGTGCTATACAGAAGAGTGAGAAATAGTGCAGCTGGTCTGCGTAAATTTATTTCATTTATAATTTACATATTAAGGGGTTGGAAGAAATTTTAGAAGAATACATGATTATCCATTATCTTTTTGGATTAATAGCTGCCTTCGTAGACTTTTTGCTTATTAGGTATCGTCAGCACTAGAATTCCATAGATGACGATGTTGCCATAATTTCGAAGTAAATAATTTTTTTTTATAGGAGAGATGATAAAACAAATGTACTTAAAACAGGTTTTAAAGCATTCTATACAGTAACTACTCAATTAATAAAGCCAATTTAATTTCTTACATTATAAAACGGGTCTAAGTGAAGCAGCAAAAATCAATAGCAAACGTGACTATGTTTATGACACTACAAATTGTATATGCAACTTAATCCAGTGGATAATCAGAAAAATATCATTGTTGTGCTTTAATAAGCAATGAATACATAGTACAGATGTTTCTGTGAACTTAGCTAAATATAATAATTATCCCCTAAGAGTAGTGTTCTAAAGCGTGGTACGTGGTATGAAAATAAAAATTTAAATACTATTGCTTTTACTTATATATTTGAATTTTTCAGAATTTTCAGTAAAATTATTAATTACTAATCGTTGGAATATTTATTAATCACTAGTTTTATTGATTAAACATAATCATTGTTTTAAGCACTTTGCTCTACATTGCTGCCGTGCCAACAGCTTCGTAGACAACACAGCACGAACTCGTTAGAGTTTAAGTAAACAAAGTGTTGATAGGTAGTATGTTATTGTTTACGAGATAAGGTGCAGTCACCCTTAACGTACCAGCCTCAGCCCAAGCCATGAGACAGACAATCCTTGATTCATCAATCAATAACAAAAATAATCACAATGCGCGCTTAGAAGATATATGCATGTGTTAGCGTTGTCTGTCTATTTTTCTGTCAGCTGGTTGGTTATCAGCAAACGTTTTGCATACAAACATTCACTCATACTCGGGTTTTTGCGTCCAGCAGAAACTGGTAAAAGCCGGCCACGTGGTGCACCTACTGTTTTTATCAGCCACCACAATCAAAACAAATCACTGTCACATAGAGAAATATATGGCTGAATGGCGCTCATAATAAAACAGTTACAATTGACTTGAGTTGATTTTACAGTCCCACCATATGCTGAAAAAGTCACAAACATTTTGTATTTGTTTCTGCACTAGTCCAAAAGTAATACAGAAGGGCAGTTATTAACTCGGCAATCTACAATCCTGTCTATAGTTCACTCATCAGCCACACTTCATTTTCGAAAAAGCACAAAAGAAATGATCTATCAACAATCACTTAAGACCTGCCTTGAATCCAAGAATGATAAACATAGAGATTGTTAGAGATTCGTCTTGTTCTCTTTTTTTTTGGGAGTGAATTGGGAGGAAAAAACATTAGTCCGCGACGTCATGAATGAAAGAAGAGGAGGCTTTCTTTGCAAATACTATTAAAGTCCGACAGTTCGTTTCCTTGTGCTTGTCATCTGCTATCCATTGTTAATGTCTTAAACCCAAAAAAAACATTATGTGTTTAGCCTATCTATAATTTTTCGAATCAAGGGATATTGAGGCAGAAGAATCTCTTAAAAATTTTCTCTTGTCTTTGTCGTGTCTTTTTCAAGTACTGCAGAGAGCTGAAGTTCGGTAATTCTTTCAACTAACTTTTACTATGTATATTACCCAAAAGATTTAACATTTTCGGTTTAATACAGAGATGGTTGATTAAATTTCACACTATAATCAGTTCATTCAATTCTGAACACCATTTCTAAGATATTTCTGATAAGAGTATAGTGTATCGGCTAAAATGGAAAGGAAAAGTATTCATCTAAATTGTCAGGGTACACCAACGCATAGAACAATGTTTGCGTTAGCTGTAGTCACAGACTGTAGTCACTTCCTGAAAGTCCCCCAAATGGAATTATTATCCATTCTACTCTCCACAAAGCCTTTTGAAATCCGTCGAATGTGCTTGGTAATTAAATATCTCGCCGGTAATGGGGGTGGTGTGGCAAAAATTGCGGCAAAAAGTCCATAAAATGCATTTAACTGTACATTATTGCAAATCTCTTGTGACTTCGTAAACAAACATGCAAATCAAAGAACATTAAACTACAAAAAGAAGACACTGAATTTGCTCTACATTGAGCTTTATCGAGCTCAGTCATTGTGAGTTATCAGGTGAATATTATTTACTCGTGATTGTAATTTTTTCTTGCATGTCCTTCTGTTCTGCGTCTCGACTATTGTTGTTACAATTATGTACAATATGCAATGATCATTTCAGTTGTATTTGCATTTGTGCCTAGAATGATTGCCCATTTTGTAATCAGTAATTGAGGTCTTACATTTGCAAGCACGTATGAACACACGCACCCATACATTCAGACATACATATATGTGCTCGTACCTATAACAAGTGTTTGTATGATTACACTGATGCATTGTTTGCCTTGCTATTACTCCCACTTATTAACTATTATTTGTTTAATAATCTAATTCAATAAAGAGACTATTATTGCAAAAAAGAGAGAAACTGCCATTAATTGAACATTTAAATGAAAACTTTTCTTTAGAAAAAACCAAAAATACGTCAACACTTCGAGAGAGTTTTATTAACAAAAAAAAGCAGACCTAAGATAATTAAAAGGAGATGAAAAAACCAAGCAGACTCATTGCTTCAGAAATTAAATATGAATTTGCATAGGAACTTAAAAAATGCTGTTGCAGTGTCCAGAGGTTCTCAAAATGGATGGAGAAAATACTCTTTAAAAATCCCAAATTTATAAGCGGTTAAAGAAGATAGACCCTTCAATCGAACAAGAAGTTTGTATGATATATCTCCTAAGATTTTTCTACGAGATGTATTTGCAAATTCTATTCCGATAAAATAACGGCAAGACTTTTGATTGAGCCAGTTGCGACATGAAATACTTCATCTCACACCAAAATTCCATATGGTCATTGCTACGCTGTTATTTAAATAACATTAAACAAAATGAATATAACAGGAACAACATTTAGTTGCTTAAGAATACTGAGAAACTAAATTGCAAATAATATTGCGTGGGCTTCTCGAGGAAGAATTTACTATTTGTTAGTGAGCCATGAACCTGCCTACTTTGTTAGCGGTTATTGAGGATTCAAAATTGAGATTGCTTGATGACGTTTTTAAAGACATTGTTTGAACACGAAAAATATTTGAGGTGTAAATCTCGCCCCATAAGACAGAGTTATCTGGTTTCAAGGAATCGCATTTATTTTGATGCAAATCCAGCATTACTTAGTCCAGCTTTCACTAGTAATAGTGGAAATTAGTGGAATTTAAATAATCTACCTCATAACGCTCGCTCGATACATAAGGCTTCTTCAACAATATTACTTCATTTGAGAAACTAAATAAGATAGATCGGTTATGTAACTGAGATGAAGTAACAAATTGTTATTAGGAGCTTTAAATGAAATACAAATTATAATAATCCTCTATTATTGCGTTGAGTTATGTAAATGTACACTGTTATATCGGAAAATTTTCCTATGAATACCAAGTAAACTTGTTTCACCCAGCACCCATTCAGCTTTATAGCTATTACAATACCTACAAGTGTAGGTATACATTACTAATTCGATTGCATATTAATTCCTTCCAAACACAACAACAAGCAAAACACCCACTCGCCACACATTTTCCATATTCACATTTATTGCATATTAATTGCAAAGCTCCTGACCGCAGCACACCCTCATCAGAGCTTACAGCCTCATTACAATTGTAGAATGCTATGACAAGCCTTAACGCCGATGACCGCATCGCAAGTGGACATTAGGTGCAATATTCATAAGTGAGTCTATAAATTGTCAGATGCAATTGCGCAATAAATTCTACAAGTAAAAAATATGTGAGTTCGTAAAGCCATAATTCAACTCGCATGTGTGTAATCTGTAATCGTATTTAAACTTCGAAATTGGTTTCTTTCTTGCTTATTTAAAAATATATACATATATATGTATATTGGGCTAAACGTAGGCGGGAAAGTGTTTACAGCGACGGGAGTCAAGTTGATGAAGCAGCTGGCGGATATTTTCCTGTTGTTTGATTGACGCAAACCAAATTTGAGAAAAGCTTATCACATCCGGTGGCTGACCATTTCCACAATAGGTTAATGGCATTTGGGACTGATGGCACAGAAGGTGTTGGTGTTGTTCATGTGTGCCAGGAGGTGTTATTGGCCCAAACATGTAATAAACTTTTGTACTTTTTGATGCAAATGGAATGTTGGATATCCTTAATTGTTCGGATTGATTTAAGAAACGTACAATATTTATAGTCAATGACCTTTTGTTGCCACTTGAGTGTCACTCTTGCTTTTTAAGCCGACTTTCAGCCGATTACTGATTTATCTACCAATCAGACCATTGGTACAGAGTATATTGGTCCTAACACTTCCACCGCTGACGCTTGTGCCAGTAAATATTTTGCTGAAAAGTGCTTACACATTTTTTCAGGAATTTCGGATGTAAGTTTGTAAAACTTACAAAATACTATACTCATAAGTTTCCGATAGAAATGCCAAAGCATAAAATGCAAACCTACACCACTTATTATCTTTTACATACAGCCTTGCAACCAAATTTCTATTTTTTCAAAATAGATCCACTATACAATCTAAACGTTAGAAAGTAGCGAATCGAACAAACTACACCAGCTATTCAAACTGGCAGCACTTGCGATGCAACCTTGAGCCAACATGTCTCTCCTAGTTTCGAGAAGCGTCCATGCTTTACGTTTTCTACGAATAATTATGTTTTATTTCTAGCCTTGAGTTCACAAAATCAATAAAAAATTTCTTTGCTTCAATTTTGGAGAGTGAATTGTCATTTGAACCATTCACAATAGTAAAACTGGTATAAAATCCGTAAAACAAAAATTGGTAGCATTTATGAAAGATTTTATACCATTTAAATGAGATATCCGCTACTCTCTTATTTCGAATGCAGCTCGCTCACTTTGTAGCACTCGAAGATAGTGAAATGGCGAACCGAAGACGGCTAATAAAATTTAAAGTGGTGTAGATGTAAATGTAAAATGTTGTTGTACAGACACTCTTTACAGATGTTTCGAAATATGCGTAGGAAAGCGCGTAGCCAAATAACTCAAAGCAATTCAATTTTACTTTATCTAGTGTTTAGCATGCAATCAGCCATGAATATAAACGCTTCTTGCATTGAGATCCCAGATGCATGAAAGTCGCAGTTTATTCTCAAAGCTGTCTCCCCGTTATGATTTTATGTAAGTAAATTAAAGCACTAATTCGCCTGGCTTTGTCACATTACAGTCAAAGCGTTAATTGCTTTGACATGACAATTTGATTGCGCAATATTTGTGAAAATCAAAAAAGTCAATAAGAGGCAAAAATATTAAGACTTCGGACCTCGTTATGCCAATTAACGTCCATATGTAATTTGATTCAATTTTAAAAGCTAGTGAAAATAAATTTTCACTATCAGCAAAGACGGCCATCCCCCAACAGGTACCCACAAAGTTAGATAGAGAGCCTACAATATTTTTTACAAACACACAATCAAATAATGTATTCGATCCCATCATGAAAGTAAGTTATCATGAGTAAACAGAATGATTTGTGAAAATTAAATTAAATGAGAGTTAAAGGATTATGACCTTTGACTTTATGACCAGACTACAGCAAATTGCAATGCGGAGTCATTAGCTTTTGACAAAATTTGCAAAAATTAATTACATTAAGGCATTTTTGATTTGAAATGTCTTAAAGCAATTAATAGCAAGCGAGGGTCGCCTTGATCTACACGAAATATTTCCGGTATTTCACAAACCCCTACACACACAACCACAGCAATGCGATTTACTTGAGCAGCTTGTTGGAAGACATCTGTGTCTTGCCTACGAAGCGTAAACAATGTGTGGGGAAGGCAAAACACTTGCACGGAACCTTTTTTGTTTGTTTGCCTTTTGATTGAAATGCCTCTTTAATTGGCAAGTAAAAGCACATATATATATATATATATATATATATATATATGTACTTTTTATATTTTATTTATGTACTTTATTATATATATATATATATATATATATATATATGTCGCGTGTGTAGTTGTGAAGTAAGTGGACTGTAAGCTAACAAAAGTCATCAAATCATCAAATATATATCTACAAAGTCACATGAATGCTTTCATGATAAGACGACAATCTGGCGTACCGAGTGAGCAGTGACGATGGGCGGGGCGGGGCCCTACAAAGGCGATTATTCTACTTCTTAACCGCCGTACGTTTGGGCGCTGATAATAGAGGTCAGCTACTTGCTGTTATTGTTGATGTTGCGATCGTTATTTTTGTTGTCGTTGTGCTCATTATAATATGCGATAGACCGCTGTGTCAAAAGAGCGAGGAGATTAAGGTTTAGCAATAGCATTTCTAATAAACAAGTGCCTATATGTACATAAGGCAGCACTGGTCTAGTAAACAATACAAATTTATGCATTTATTAATAACAAATAATATAACAATTTTAATTGTCGCGAATTATTATTATCAACTTAATGCCAATGAAGCGCAGCTAAAAGTAGACATGCTATGGAACTCGAGAAGTCTTGGCAGCGCAGAGATCTTTATAGGAGCATGGTCATACATATTTACACTCCTTGTAAATTCTAATTAAGAATGGCAAACAATTATAAGAAATAATTGCAAATATTAATGAGCAGCAAAAGTATCTTTTTTCACTTATAAACATTTTTACAAATAAAATCGGAGCATCTTACTGATATATATATATACATATATGTATATAATATGTAAGGTATAGGTCTATAAACTGAAGTGCAAGGCAAATGTTGATTTCGAGTAAAGTATATATTTATAATTAATGAAGGGCTAAGTTCGGGTGTAACCGAACATTTTATTTCTCATATTTAGCGCGAATTCACATTGTGTTTAAGATAACATATCCACTTAATTTATTAACATTAAAATATCACACATTTTGACCATAATAAACGGTTTAAAGTCAGATTGAGTAAAGTCAGGAGATCTTATATTGGCCATATTTGGACTGATCGCATTAACCCTTTCCATTATTCAAATATATTAGGGAACATATTTTCACACAATTTGTGAAGGTAACTCACACAGTGACCGGCATATTCGGCTTAAAGTCTGCTAGAATAACGAAAATTATTATATGTATTATACGGGAGCTGGAGTGTAATTCGTTGACCGATTTCACACATTTTCGGCAGTAAACTATGGTATATCCAATATTATACATTCACTTAATTTTGCTAAGATATCTTACATATTGTCCGACATATACCGGATAGAGACAACAAGATGTTTGAAATTTTTATATTAGGCATATTAGGGCCAGGGGAAGTGTTTACCCGATTTTAACAATTTTAAGCACACGGACACACTGTTATCAGAAATAGAATCTCTATGATTTTCACAAGGATAACATATATATTGAACGAAAAATATGGTTAAAGTCTAACGAGAGGTTGAAAGTCCTTATATTAGGTATATGGTGGCCAGGGGAAGTATATACCCGATTTTCCCCAATTTTCGGAGCATCCCTTTGGTCACGCCCATAGTTCAAATCTTACGCGAAGTCCTATGCAGGCCTACCGGACCACATTTACTCTAATATTTAATGTTTCTGACGTGTTTCTTCAGCGAGTTTTCTTCGTTTTGTATTGGAGGTGGTTGTGGTTAATATGTGATTTCACTTATTTTCCTAGTATATGAGAACATGCTGGAAAAAGTTGTCTTGGGCAAGTTCAACTGATATAGCTTGAATAGTTTGTGAGATGTGTACGTCAAACTTATTGGTTATCAAACTAACTTTTACAAAATTTTTTACCGCCAGATGGGCCGCCCTACTTGGATTCTCTGTACCAAATAACACATTTATATCTTAATTTGTTGCTTAGTTATAACACTTTATAAGTTTTCGATTAACGGCATTTTGTGGGCGTGGCAGTAATCCGATTGTGCTTATCTGCGATACCAACCTCCTCCTCGTCTCGTCATCCTTATTATATTTACATATAAATATATATAATTCTATATCTATCTCTATTTCCCCTTGCGGGTCGGGGGATAAGAATAACTCGCAGTAAGGCATGCCTGTCGTAAAAGGCGACTAAAATCCATAAAATGCACTGCATTTGAAATAGACTTTAATCTAAAATAGTCTTAGCCATGTCAGAAATAATGCTATATTACTTAGCTTAAACTGAGTTTATAACCCCTTGGATGTATTATGAACACGCTTAAAGAGGTTTTTGAGTTCAAGCTATAAATGCCACCAGTCTGAGTTGAGTGGGTAGCTCAACTGGAAGTAGCCCAAGCTACGAGGTCTGTCCGGAGACTTTAATCTGGTACAACGGGGAGCAGGTGCCCGTTGGAGTTACAGGTCGCACCAACCTGCTCATTGTGGTAGACCCTTCGGGGAGTATCGTGGTGGGCGTGGTTTAATACCTGAACGCGGGTGGAGCTGTTGGGCGGTACAGTTCAGTGTGGAGTTACATTGCAACCGGGTGTAGGACCCAAAGTACGGCAGAGGTTTTAGATAGACCTCGAGCCCTACCAAGGTGGTTATTGTGTCAATTTCTACAACGCCGATCGATACCCTTGGTTTTAGCAAAAAGCTATTCCTGACGGGGCGTTGATCAACGCATTATATTGATTCGTTGTGTTTTTGAACACCGTGGAGTTAGGCTGTACCTGCCGTATGTACCCATGTAAAGCACATCGTTCAATCTATCTCGATTGGTTTTAGATGTTGCAAACAGTTAGGTGAACAAAACTAATATGCTCTATTGCTGCATGTTGCGAGAGTATAAAAATGTTCATCATTGATATCAAAGTGAGTGCGAAAAAGTGGTTCTCTGCAGTGGAAAGTGGTGACAAAACCAATTTTCGTCAAAAGGACTGCATAAAAAGGGAATTTAATTGGCTCAGTATTTCACCAAAGTTTTCCATTAACAAATACGTTATTGTTGAAACTGAATTTACTATTCTCCACGTTAGAAAGTAGGGACACAGGGTGCCGTATTAAGAAATTAGTATAATAAAAAATCTTTAGTTAGGTTAAAAGGAAAAAGAAGAAAAATGTACATAAAATTTACGTTCATCGCTTTCTTCTTTCTTAAAACATTTTCAGCCAATAAACTGTGGTGTACCGTAAAAGTAAAACTACATATAAATTCCAAATTTTGTGCAATGACTTTCTCGAAACTCCTGCGTAGTTAAGAAAATCGATACCTTTATATTTATATCGCATCGCTTCATTATACGTTAAGTATCATGTAAATTATTACTAAATAATTTTCGAAACTCATAATAAATTATATTAATAATAAATTATATTAATAATAAATAATAAAATATTAAATAATAAATTAAAAAAGACTGTTTACGAAAATTTACTTTTAGGTCAAATACTATAGGGTGTTCCTTCTTTTGTATCAGTATGTACACTTTTAATAACTTTAAAAAAGCCGATTCACATTTGAAATATTTTTATTTTATTTCCCTTAAATTTTATTTTGACTATTTTTTGGATCCAACATTCAACCATGTAGTCGCTATTATTGGTCATTGATCTGTATCTTATCGATTAAAGTATTTCAGGGATATGCTTTGCTTTTTAAATACCCACACAACAAATTCACGGGAATCCAATCTAGAAATCTGGCTCACTAATAATTGTTTTCCCGTTTTGATATTAGACGCCCAAAGAACTTTTGTTGCATAAAATGATTAGATTTGCAGTGTGAGATGGTGAGACGTTTCATTTAAACGAGTAACAGTCAAGACATTTTTCCGGGCAGAAGTAATCAGTTAACATCCATCGATATCAAATTCCATTGACTGTTTTGTGTTGTTTGAAAAATATGGCCTAATGTATATTCATTCTTTGGTTTTGCAGTGGCATTTCATGATCTAGTTTATGATCTATTATTATTTATGCTTCCGAAATAGGGAAATATTGCTCATTAACACCGCCAGACAGAGTAAAATGGAAATTAACGTAACTGAACGACTATTTTAAAAGTAAAGTAGCACTATTTTGACAAGTTCTTTCAGTATGAAGCGATTCGTGGTTAAACTGAACTAAATTGAGGTTTCAAAAACAACACAATAAATGTGTTAATAAATGTCGAATTCATTCAGTGTTTACATACCAGAATAAAAGATGACGCTCCCTGTATTATTATCTCTTCGTAGTTTCCAATAAATATTTGAGCTTTTAAAAGTATTAATTTCCGCAATGCTGAGGACTCAAAGTTAATTTTGTAGATTTTCTCAAAATGAAAGTCAAAAAGGCAAAGAGTGCTTCTAAATTTCTAAAAAAAAATCTAAAATTGTGTAACAACTTTATAAAATTTCCAAAATATTAAATATTTTACCTTAAAATTCTGAACATATGTTAAAACCATCAGTTAACACTATTGACTATCTCATAGAGATTCAAAATAATTTAATTCAGCGCAGATTTGAATTCATTATTATATGTATCAATGTAGTTGCCATTTTGCACTCAAGGGACATTTATGATCGTACGTTTGATCATAGTATTATCTTATAAAGTTTTCACGATTATTTCTACTATGTTAACAGCACATTTAAATAGAAAATAAGTTAAATAGAAAAGCAAATAACGGTGATGAAATTGTAAATAACACAAAATCAACAAAATAAATCTTGTGGCTTTGGGAAACAAGTAATAATGCAATCTAAATAAAGTAGTATATTTTTAAACAAACAAATATTTGCTATACTAATTTTAAAGTTACTGATACTGAACAAAGCAGACCACAGCAGCAGAGTAAAAACCCAGAAAACGTCAATTTAAACTTATGAACATTCGCAAATAGAAAATAGATAACAACAAATGGATAAAAACTGAATAGTATAACTCAAAGGTGTTGATATCTTACAACAAATGCTTATAAAATATATAGTCCTTTCAAGAACAACTTATTAAATCTAACAGAATTACATAAATTGACAAAATTTTATAAAATTTTACAACTTTTTTAATGTTTTAGCTATTGTACTCACCCGACATGAAATGCAACAGAATCGATGTAATCGGATACAATACTGGGCTGTATGTAATATCGGGACAATCATAGCCCAACACATTCACAATGCGATCGGCTACCGAACGCCCAGTGCGTGTGAGATGGTAAGTTAGACAGTGAGTGGGATCGACGAAGGCGGGTAGCATTATGGGTTTTTCAGAGAGCTCCGTTGTGCCAAAGACCTGGAATTGAAAATGAATGTTAAAGAAAATTTGAACACTACTTTATAAATTGTCTCTTATCATTATAGACTCAAAAGTATAGTTCCAAAATACGAGCTTTTCAGCCTGCTTGAAAAGTTTAGTAAGGCAGGGATTCAACTCTTTTCCTGTAGTTATGAAAGATAACCTTAAATGCTGGTTTTAGCAAAGAACATAATGTTTCTTACTTTTATTATAGATTCCGGATCTCCGGAATCTTTGATATAGAATTCTATTATTTTATAGTCCGCCTTTTCAATTATATACACTGACCCTCATTATAAATGTTACACCCCGAAACTATTTGATTTTTTAAATTAAATTATGAATAGCAAGCAAAGTATGCTAATTTATTCAAAAATTCCTTTTTTTTCAAATAAGACATATATTTTTTATTGACATGAAGAAAAAGAACCAAAGTTTATGTTATAACAACAACAAAATGAACATTATTACATTTATTGTGCGTTTAATGCAACTCCCACTTGAAATGGAACAGTTTGTAGAGTTAAGAAAAAAATTAAGTCTGCGTGAGTTCAATATCTTGTGGATTTTCCCTTCTTATTTAAGACCCCATGGAGACGAGGTGGCATACTTTCCACAAGATTTTAGAAGACTGAGGCTTCTATTTGGGTCCATTCTTCTTCTTATTATACTATTACTATTCAACATACTTTGCTTACTATTTATATTCTAAGTTAAAAAATAAAGTAGTTTTGGGGTGTCCCATTTATAGTATGAGCCACGGTATATACTAATATTCATACATGCTTACTTAAGGTCCACTTTTGCTCACCTGATGCACCATGTCCCAATAGAAACCATCCAACATATTCTGCTTCGTCTGATGTTGAGCGCATAGTGCTGGCCACAATTGTGCGCGAATGGGTGAATTAATAGGCCACGAATTTTCACGTAGAATACTCTTCACATCGCGCTTCTTGCCCTGCTGGAGCAACTGTTGGATTTCAGTGAATGAACGCAAAGCTGGTTCTTTGCCTACAAAAAGAGATAAATAAGAGATAATTATTGTAGTGGTTATTACAAAACAGAAGTATTGTAAATGCAAACTAAATGAAATGTTTGTGGAAAGAATTTATGATGCCCGTCATTGAGGTAGGACTTACGAGAGTTTAATTGGAATTTGGCTTAATTTGTTTATGCAACAGCTGTGAGATCACGTAAGTTGCTAAAAATCCCTTTATTTTTCATCACTCATTTTATCTTTAAAAGATTGCTTGTCTATAGAATGTAGCGTATTGGTTTCGAGTAGGGAGTGTTTACAAAAATAGATTTCATGAGTACTCTTTTGACACATTCCAAAAGCGCGATGGTGTCAAAGCACTTAAACTGATGAGATTAGAAATATTGCCTTGGTCAGATTAGAATATTACCGTATATTCCGTTAACGGTGGACGTTGAAAAATCGTCTTAAACAACACTGACAAATTACTTAGGAATTGCTTTTTACTTATAATAACTCATATAACAAATTTTCAATATCTATTTACAAATTCATTCCAGAAATGTCTATGAAGGAACGTATTTCAAGCTTCTCTGGTCCACAACTAAGAGGAAAAACTGTCTGTGTCTCTTTTCAACACCAGATTTAATTGTTAAAAATTAACTGAAATCCACATCCACATACATATGGTTGAAAGGTATAAAAAAAAGAGATAAAAAAAAATAAATTGGCGTTTACCGACAAATGTTAGACATGTTGATATATGCAAATCTACGAAGAATTCACAAATAATGAAATCATAAAATCATGAAATTTGAAAACTGCGTCTTGACGTTTAAACAATTGATTTTTTTGTGGACGTGACTCTTATCACATGGACAGTGCTCTCTCAGAGCTAATTGAGCATTAGAAACGCTGCATAACACATAACAACATATGTACGAGTATTAACGACCCACAAACAAGGCTTGGGGGTGTGTACGACGTTGATAAAAGTACGCGAGAAGTTACAAATAACATATACATACAAATATGCATAAGTAAATATTAATGTATTAGACAAATAAACTATTTGTACTACAATAGTTGTACAATTGTACAAACAATTTGTACAATAGTTGTAGGCATGGAAATTAATTCGATTCGCAAATTCGCTTAATTAGCTGTGAAATGTGGAAAGTAGGAAGCCACTTAGAAAGGAAGTTTAGGTGAGTCATTGGTATTTAACAGTAAGATTTTTATTATTTACACTTGCAACATTTGTATTCGAAAGTAAAGACTACATAAATATATGTATTGGTTTGCAAGAAGCCTATAGGAAAACATAAAACTAGAACTAGACGTTTCGACCCGAAAATGAACAATTCCGAAAAATACTACATTTGTACGAATTATGACATACTGACATATTGAAAATCGTCAAAATAGTCAGGAATATTTTCTGAAACTAACTTAAATCGAACTAAGAATAATAGAAAAGCATAGGACTTATATCCATTTTTAGAAAAATTCTTTCTCAGAGAGAGAATATTTACGTTTTAATACTCAATTTATATATTCAAGCCTTCGGATTTCTCGGAAAAAAACGAACTCAAAATTGTTTCTGAGAATAAAAATCGAATCAAATGCTTCTATGGATAGAAAACAATCGACTGATTTGTTGGGCTTGTGATTCCAAATAGTTTTTCATAATACCTGCAGATTAGTGCAGACCAGTTGAATTGACTACAGATATGAGAAAACCGTCGCCTGATGGTTCATCTTAGATTTCGAAGAATGCTTACTAGAATTGATAACATCTCTTGTTTTTTCAACGTTTTCAATTAAAACATTGTAATAAACACTTGAAGTTTACTCTTTCAGAGTCTCTCTCAGAAAATATTTTTAAGTTAACAAGTATAAATAGAATTCTCTAAGACTTTTGACCCCCCTGAAAATTGTCGAATACTACAAAATTAGATTTCAGAGACTAAAAACAAAGCCAAACGAATCAAAAACAAGCCCAATAAAAAGCAATGGAAATTTTTAGTCGATGAGTGAAGTTTATAGTGTTATTGTGAAAGGACAAAGTCCATATGGTGGTATGTATGTATACACATAGGTGAATATGCAAGAAGGTGAAAATTCCCAAACGATGTATGGTGTTATCCGATGTTGCGTAGTAAAATCTGTAGATACATATTATTTCGGTGGAGTAACGCTATATCCAAATCAATGAAGCAAGTGCAAATATTATAAAGATAACCTTAACATAAAAATGGGAGTACGAATGATTTGTGCCCAACCTAAATTCCAAGAAAGTTAAGTATTTTATCTTAAATAGCTCTGCAAACGCTATATAATCGAACGAAACACGTACATATGTATGTACATATGCCTAGGTCCATACATACAAACATTATCTGACTGTCCGCTGAGCATTACATGTGTGCTGACAAACAATTATCGGGTCTGCGGTATTGGTCATGTGTAGCGGTTAGATTGATTGCTGATACAATTTTTTTTTGTATGTTTTTGGTACATATGAGATAAAGCTGTGAAGTGCCAAGGAATACTTAGAAGTGCAATCATAAATACATACAATACTATACTCGCGTATTTACTACGTTGATTTGAAATCTTTTTCATTTGAAGAGTGATAAAATATGAAACAATATTAAACAGCTTTGTAAATATTATATTGTGTATACATATTATATATACTCGTACAAACATATACATAGAATCTCCTAGTAATTAAATATTAATTTTTATTATCGAGCTAGTGTCCGCGAAGCAATATTTGTCCCACCAAATATATTGGCCACTTGCTTATTTTATTATTTACGATTAATTAGTTAAATGTTTTTTGATCGATTGACATCATACGTTTGTCAGCTGAGCGTCAATATCACTCGCCGGCGATATCACTCCATTTATGATATAAACAAAACTCAAATGGGGCACCATAAATTGATAAATGAAACTATTATGATAAGATTAAACATACATACATATGTGTGTGTTTGCAAACAAGCGCACACATTTCTTCATGTGATTGTACCGTTGTGTCAATTTGATCATTTGTGTTAATGTGTTTGTTAACAATTTATGAATGAAATGATTGATTTCAGCAATAAATCCGGTTGTTAAATAAAGATTACAATACTAAATTTAAATACTGCGCAAGTTATCGGTAATTACTCCCAATGGCATGCAAAAACTAATATATTGTAATACTCTCCATGAAATCAAGGAAAACAAATCAATAAACAAACATTAAAGAGAAAGGAAATTAAAAAAACTAGTAGGAAAACTGTTTGTATGATTTTTGAGTTAATTTAACCCGAATGATTGAGTAAGTCTAACACACACGGGAAGTCTTGGACGTCATACCTTCGGCCAACCGGACAAATTGGCTGGAACCGGCTCAACAGGTTTGCGATAAGATCAAAGCGCTTAACGGATACATGAGAGTCTTCTGATCCATAACTACAAGTTTTTGGCGTCTCGAAAGGCCAGGACCAGTTTCAACCGTTTAAGTGGAATTCTCGTGATCTCCGTCGCGGTTATCAGGTCCTAATCATAACTTTAGTCCAACCCAGAGGCAAATATCACTAAATATATTACTTAAATATGCCATAGTTACTCCAGTTGTGTCTGCACCAAATCTATTGCAACTCAAATTTATCACTTCACTTGCTGGAACTACTCGTTTGCCTAATGAAACAAGTCTCGCTTATGTAAATCGCAAAATTTTCGTGGCATATTTGCTCTCGCATACTGATCGGAAATTGCGATGATACTGGTTGCGAAATATTGTCACGTATCTGTACGTCATGTCGTGTACTGTCAACTGACGTAGTTTGATGGCTGTTTTCAAATTTCGCAGCATAGCTACTTCATAGTGGTAAAGATGAATCCTTAGGCAGCCAAGAAGTTGATAAATTCGATATAAATGCTTGGAAGCAAATTGATAAAGAATTCAAGAATTTAAACTTATTTAAGGAAAAATTTAACATTCCCGAAATTCTTAGATTGTGGACGTCAATTATTCACATTTTACTTATCTACAAGTCGCAAACAAAAAATATTGATTTCAATTTCCCATCACCAAAACTTTACCTCGAATGAGAGCAAAAACAAAAAGAAAAGATCAGCATACCTAGTTTAATTTTCAGTAAGAAATGTTTTAGGATTAAACATTTAACTAAAATCCACTAAACTTCTTTGAGTTTTTAAGTGAAGAAAATTTCTAAAAGCAGAACCTTTTTTATTTAAATATTTTATTTAAATGTCATTCAATATTTTCCTTTAATATGTTTCAGAATGAAATAAATATATAATTATTCCCTATTAAGTAATTATACCTATACATTGGTATGAAAAAGTGAAATCATATTTGAAATATATACTTAGTTGTCTTAAATGTAATCTCTATAATATTAGATACTATCTTTTCACTCTTCATAACGAAATAGCTATTGTCGTTATCTCATTGTATGAAGGAGTATTACATTATGGGTTTCAACATATAACATTAACATATTAAAACATATGGGCTAAACATATGGGTTAACATATTGGTATTAAAACATATGGGTGGGTTACATAACACTAACATATGAGTTTTCATTAGGAACGAACCAAATAACATTTATATCTGCCTTTGAATATCGTTTTGGTTATTAAATTTCTGCCATTTAATTATAGTAGGGCTGATCTGGTTCAAAAACAGAAAATTACAGACGATATCAAGACAAAGACATTTTGTCATCTGGAAAAAAATCTTAAGACATAAGGGTAACTATGGGTTAAGTTGCAGAATCTCTCAATTCATGAAGCGATACGAATTCAGAGTAAGCCGAATTCCATTACTAGCGGTATTCAATTCAAATAGAGATGAATATAAAAATTAATTTTTTGTTAATTTACTTCTAATGTTTTATAAATTAGTTAGTTTAATATCCGATCTTAATAGAAAACTCTGTTTTCTGTTTAAAAAACCAGGTTAACTACTATATATACAGTTATGTTCATATTAATACCAGTGTGAGTTGGGATATGCTTCAATGCAAAAATTGATTTCATTTAAATTTGTGTTTTCAGATTAACATAACGATATATTGTAGAAAATGAATATTAATTCGGGTATGGTTAAAGTAACCGTTCACGATCACGTTTCACGTTGATGGACCTTTTTGGGTTGTTCATAAAAATAACAGTGTTATATTTAATTGCTCATTCTGTGAAAATTAATATATAACTTGGGTTTAAAGCATATCAATACTGTTAAGACAACCCAATTTGAATTGTTGAAGACAAACAAAATAAGTTAAGTTAAAATATGATTGTCCGTTCCAAACCCTACACCGAAGGATCTAAAAATTTAATAAAAAACTTAAAAATTTTAAAGACAAAATCCGAGGATATGCAAAAATATAATTGGTGTTCGCTGAAAGTAGTATTGTTACTTAATATTCAGAAATAAACTAAAAATATATATGCTAAAAAGGCAGACAGACGAATAAACAGACCAACAAATCATTGAATTTTTTAGAAAGCAAGTATTAGCAAGTATTAACTAGTTCTAACATAATATGAGTATAGGGACAATCAGAAGACATTTGTTTGATTCCAAATCAAAAGCCAGAAACCCACACAAATTTACCATTTGTAACTATGTCACTAGAAAAACCGATTAATGTTTGCGACATAAAATGGAGAAAGTCAATATGACAAAATATTCCATAGATGGATGAAGGTAAAGGGGAAACTTTACAGTTTGAAATGTTTCAGCAAGACGCTCAAATCCTCAAACGTGCTGTAATATTAGCATAAATAACACACATACATAGCATTCAGGATCAACGCAAATAAATCTAACTAATAATATAGGAAAAAAATTTGAATTTTGGAAAAAATTGGGGCTTTCAAGAGAAACAAAAGGAACAAAGCCTATTCGACTAAACATTTGTTGAATTATTGTATTATTTTAGTTAACCAGTGCAATTTTTAGTTTTTCAGTGAATTCCGAGTGTTTTGCTGTTTTACTGCAATTTTTAATGAACATACATTTTCACATACTTTTGACATCTTTTTAATTTTGTCGAAACATAAAGATATATAATGTAATTTACATATGCATATTATATATTTGACTGTAATTTAGAATCCGAAAAAACGTAACAATTTTTTCTATTTCGTAAATGAACACTGCTATTTTTGTGAACACATCTGTACATTGAAAATTGAGCGATACAAAATATATCTTTACATTTTAGCTGATTTTTTCACTATTCAACTGCTGGTTAGAGAATTAGCCGCTCTTAATAGCAGCGGATCGCTAAATGATTTGTGAAATATGACACCCATACAATAAGCTAACCGGCGAGTTAGTCAGACAGGCTGGCTGACGGTTAACGCATGACAGCAAATCCCCAAATGTACATGCAAACCGATAGAGCGATTTAAATGTCATTGTATTGTCTTCGCTTCTTTTCACAGCCCCCGCTCTAGGCATGATATTAAAACTAGTTCTTATAATGGTGGTGTGGCACACAATCGCTTACTTTCGCCGCAGCGGAAGCAATGTGCGACCCTGTGACCCCCTCCCTCCTGAAAATTAACGATGTAATGCAATATGGTATGGCGGAATATACATATGTCGGAACCGCGAAATATGATTTTTTCACTTTTATTACTTTAATTGCATTGTGTGATTATTTCACCGTTGTCAGATTACAAATTCCTATAATGCACTACTTCAAGTGGTTCTTGTTGTTGCAATTTGTTGCTAATCGCCAGCAGGCGGTGTTATTAAATTGAAATTGTTTTCTATAATTTTTATTTGTTTTACCTCACAATTTACCCAGGAGCAGTTATTAGCGTGCTAATATCATTTTATTATGTCATTAAGGTAATTCAAATTTGCATGTAAAAAATCGTTTCCACTTAACCGAGCTAAGCTGATCAAATTACCGCAAACGAGGAATCATAGAATTAAAAACGAAAAGCAAAGTTTCATGCAGACAAGTCAAAGCAAAAATGTAAATAAATAACATGTATGTTTGCGACTACATAGTTGTTAAGGAGGGGGAGGGGGGAAGTAGAAGTAGAACTCGGTCTGTGCCATTTGAATGGAAACAAGTTACCGTTTCTCGCTTGGAGGTTAATTTTGTGATTAAATTTTATTATTTTCGATTGGTTGGTTTGTAGAGGACTTTATTTGCTATAATTATTGAACCACACACACTTATACGCATATCTGCTGTTTAAGTGATAATTGAAAACTCATTTACTCAATACTAGCGATTAAGTTGTTTAAAAACACTCAAATTAGAAACTTATCAAAAAAAAAATAATAATTTAAAAACTGAAGAGAGAAGTGCTGAGTGTTAATTTTCAATTATTCATTACAAAGAATGAGGTTAGTATAATATTATCATTCATAAAAATATTCTGCTTAAATTTTTAGAAGTAAAGCATATTACGGAACTTTTTTCATTAGGGTTTCTAAAATTAAATCGTTTTGGGTTGTGTGTTTAATTATCGAATAATTTCAAAAGAAAAAGTACAAGGTTTGTATATTATAAGTGCTAAAAAATTTATAAGATAAAGAAACTGTACAATATTCATTGCAAGCTGTGGTGGTTTGTTAAAGCCTGCAATTAAAAAAAATTTTTTCTTAGGCTGGTGTACTGTTTAAATATATTAATTTAATAAAATTTATGAAATGAATAAAATAGAAAAATACACGAGATTTAAGAAAGCTTACAGTTAGATACATTTTTGAGCAGTGTTATCACATATTTCAAATATTGTATTTAGTTCGATTGATATGAATTATGGATATCAAAATAAACAGGTCTAAACAGGCTTTCTGTCTGAGATATCCGGTAGTTGCCACATGTTTGAAAAATTTAACTCAAAAAAAGTTAACTATAATATTATTAAGATACATATATAATATATAATATAAATAATATAATAACGATATCAAATAAAAGGTATTTAGATCTTTAGTTAATTAGGAAAAATTTAAAGTATTGGAACTCCTAATTGGTTCCGTTTCGGCTGCTCTTTCCGTAATTATATGACGTTCTTCAAATACATGGAATAATACAAATTAAGATTAGTAGAATACTATAATTGAATAATGAGTGAAACTAATTTTTAATGTATACAAAATATAATTTGAAATATCCCTAATAAAACAGGGAGTTTCACTTCTGCTACGTGTGGTTAACAAAGCTAAATAATAACGCTATAGTTGAGTCTGATCAAGCTTAGCATGAGAAATTGTAATGCTCCACAGTTGAAATATTATGGCCAGCAGAATACCAACACATTTATTTTCAAATGGTATCTAAATAACAAATTCAAATAAAAAGTAAAATAGATATCATCCAAAAACACGAATTTTAATATTTTAGAGCGTAAAAATCTTAAAACAATTGAAGAGTGAATGAGGACAATTTCAACAACAATATTACCTTCAGTACGTGATTGAATTTGCTGCAATCTTGAAAATATCTATTAGTATATTTGTGATAATTCTTAAACATGTACACATACATATATATACATATATTTCTGGTGTCTTCGATGCAAAACTGTTCTGCGATCACAAAGTTACACTTGGGAAACTTTGTTCATGCGTGTGCGCAGACCGTTCGAAGTCACCAGAATAGAGCGCAGACAAAAAATAACTTATTTGAATTTCTAATTCTACCTATTAGACACTTGTTCTTCTACCTTAGATACACAAATGGGAATCTTTGAGAAGATAAGCTGAGAATAAAGTATGCAATGAATTAACACAAACAACAATAAAACACTATTTATTGATTTTAAAACGTCTGCTCTTTTATATAACACAATAAAAATAAGAAAAGGGGAAATAAAATATTGCAGAAAATTTTTAATTTAATAGTATAAATAAAATGAATAGTATTGGCGGGAATCGATTTGTGACAGCAAATAAGAATTCCAGTTTTGGTTATATGCTTTTTTGCGTACTATTTCACAACAAATTTTGTTTGCTAATTCTATGTCGAGAAAGGAGGGACGCAATGAGAGATCCATATCAAATGTCAACATTAGCAAGTTATAGCTCATAACCACTGCGATGACACTTTTTGTGTCTTTCTCTAGAACATCTAATTGTTAATTTCTGTCATCAAGTTCATCTGAAAGTCGACCCTTTCACACAAGTCCTCAACGAAGCAGACAGGATGAGTACTTTGCACGTACGTAATTTTTTACCTTGAAGAAAGCGTTATAAAATGGAGTCAAAATCGATTTAAAAGTATTTTTTCACATAAATAAATCCGAATAAATACATGTATGGGGCAGACAGAAATTAAAAATTTCTACATAAAATAATAACAAAGCTTGAAATGAAACAAAACAAAGATATATTTTACTAACTGGGCAGATAAATTGTCAATATCACGCCGCTAAAAATAAATTATTATTTTGAAAGTATAGTAAGACCATAACAAAATCTACTACATCAGCTACCAATTTCCAAGGCTGGCAGTACCACAGAGCATAACGTATACAATACGTTGTTAATTTGTAATTTACAATGGGTTATTACCCATCAATTATTCAGAAATTTCTTCCAACTGATTCATATGTATGTAAAATAGTTTGTATCTTCAATTGCCGTTTATTGCAATTACTTATTTTCATTACTATTTTTCTCCCCTTTTATCCATTTGATTTTGATTTGCAGGCAATATTTATGAAATATAAATATAAATATTAGTAGAAATTTGTCAGAAACTGGAAATTTACGACTGCATTAATGAAGCAAGACCAATTTTATTGTTTTCCAATTTTACTATAGATTCATAACTCTCCCACAATAACAAATTGTTTATTGGCAGATGAAAATTCCTAGACTGTGTGAATGTTGCACTAATTACCACTTGATTTTTAAATTCGCGTTTTTTATTTCACACAATTGAATAAAGAATTTAGGGTATGAGTAAATTTCACAGAACAATTTTGCTTTTATTAGGTTGTTTACCTGGGCTAAACTGCCAACAATGGCACTTCGTTGTCATATCTGTGGTGCTGGCTGCAATGAAAAGCGGCATTTCAAAGAACTTATCACATTCTGGATCCACATAAACGCTGCTGCGCCGACTGAAATTGTCCATGTCGCGCAAAGCGATGATTTTGCCAACCATTTTTGGACTTTTATTGATTAAAACTACTTAATAAAATGTGTCAAACACTTAATTGTCAAATAGCACTCTCTAGGTTGTATAAAAATTATTGCCTTTTATTTAAAAATACACTTTTTCATACAATGTTGTTTTACGCAAAACTAAACACTTTTCTAAGCTTTAAAGCTCATGCTTTTTGCTTTACTTATCACAATTATTAGATCGATAGTCAGCAGTTCAAAAATATCTGCAATATGTAGCGGTTAACCTTTCAATTTGCACATTTTTACATTTGTCTCATCGGTTTCGTTTTCGTTTTCTCTTTTTTTTCTTTTTATTCTTTTTTTTCTTTTTTTCTGTTTTTTCGGTTTTGTTGAATTTAGGGAAATTTCTCAATTAGTTTACCTTGTTTTTTTGATCGCTTTGTCATCGAAAAGTTGCTGATTTCGTTTGCAGTGCACTGTTGCATGTGTAACGAAAATATTTTCACAATTTAGTTAGTTAGTACGAGAAACTAAATTACTAAAATGCACAGAATTAATTGGAGTCGCTCGTCTTGTCATGTCTGCGTTTCCTCTTGTTTTACGTATTTTCAATTAAATTGTTGTATTTGTAAACAATTCAACGCGTGCCACCTTTGCCGCGACTGCGTTTGGGTACTGTACAACGTTTACTAGCTCAGTGATCGAATGCCGACCGTCCCGGTATTTAGAATCAGTACACGACAAAATATGCTATGCACTCGTAAATACGTATATATGTACTCGGTCGAAGAGGAGACACCAACAAAGATGCCTCCCCACTGGCACTACATATGGGACGCTACACACTACTTGCTAATCTCGCTCGTTGCTCACGATCATGAGCCGGCTTACTTCTTGCTGTTGGTGTTGATGTGTGTGCGAGCGTATGATCAGCTGCTCTGGTCATAAGTATGTATAA
Organism: Bactrocera minax; assembly: GCA_021498325.1. Classification (NCBI taxonomy): domain Eukaryota; kingdom Metazoa; phylum Arthropoda; class Insecta; order Diptera; family Tephritidae; genus Bactrocera; species Bactrocera minax. The sequence goes on along the minus strand of JAKEEE010000045.1, from coordinate 904,246 downwards.
TACATATAAAAGTGTGTGTTATGTATAGTATACGGGGGAGCAGACCTATCGTTAAGGTGCTTAAAGCTTTTGTCTACAACGAATTAATGAAGATGCAACATTACTTTAGTTCATGAAGGGCTGAAGTGATCGTGGCACCCAACGTTCGTGACTGTTCGACTTGTTGCTCTTTTGTGCGCGCACCGGACTCTCTTTGTTCACGAGTATATTTGCCATACACACACACACTCGTAATTATAGTTGAGAGGGGTTGAAATGCGAAAGCTTAAAGTTATTACTCTGCTCTTGTGCTGCTAGTTTGCGGGCTTATAAAGTTCGCGCAGCGTGTTTGTAAAGTGTATTCACCGCCGGTGAGCAGCTGATTTATTCAGGTTTATTTTTTAGTATCTTGTTTACGTTTAGAATTTAGCGAACCATGCTAGCTATCGCAGCTTTTGTTTTGACCCGGATTATATTATATTTTGCATGCCTATTTATTAACATGCTCTGCTAATTTATAATCTCTCAGCAGTCTGCGAAAAATTGTAATTCAAAATGTGATTCTACGCAGCAAAGGTACTGCAGAGGGAGCCATCGAGTTCGATGTATGAGTGCTAGAAAAAATGTTACTTAATTCGCCTAATATCTTTATTTCAGTTTTAGTATGTGCAAATAAAGTGCTTGATTTTGCTTACGCATGCGCTAGTGATTCATAAAACTTTTATAGTTACAGCTGTTTGAGGTTTTATGAACACAATATGAGCGAAAAAAGAAAAGGAAATCAAAAGCTGGGGAGCGGCGACGCCGTCGATTGACAGAATTTTAAGACCGATTTACATATTTCTCTTGTGGTTAGCAATGTTCGGAATTCTAAATAATTAAAATTTTATATCTATCTGCTTATTTAGGTATATTTCCGGAAGTAAAGCAGCTTTATTATTAGATTGGGGCTTCACTACACATCGTTGACAATGTTCCATGAAATGGCTTACTTAAGATCAAAAAAGGCAGCATAAGTTCAGCGAAGAAGGAAAATATTTGGCCCATTCACTTAATCGAAACTAAATGTTGTCACTCTGCAGCTGCTGAATCCGAGTTGAGAGCGTGACTAACACTTGTTGAACCGAACCCGTGAGAATAATTCTTAAAGCACTTGTTTAAAAACACAAAAACAATTTTACAACAGAGAATTTTATGGAAATTGGATAGTGGAATTAAGATATGACAAGATTTTGTGAGATCAGTTGTGTTTACATTATCATCATCATCAATAGTTTCAAATTATGTAATATACAATTTTATTGCTAATTTTCATTCCACAAAAACTCATAAATATAAGACTTTCTCTACACACTACCTTCGATGAGTTGATTATAAGATTCATCACAAATCTAAAACATGAGTCTCGATGCATCCAGAGAATATAAATTATTGTATACATTTTAAGTGCAATAAGTAAAACGCGCCACCTACACAAAACTTTTTTATATCACCCACGCATTAAGCTATTACTTACAAGGAGATACTACAATTGCTTGATATAAGTTCATACAAAACTGGGTCTAATGATACCATGTTGTCTTCGTACACACATCTGTATATTATGTTTCATCGATCGTTTTCTGCAAACAAACCTCCTAAAAAATCTATTAAGAATGTGGAAGTGTGTGTTTAGTTCAAAATTTGCTTTAGAATTTAAAAGTAGGGGTCTAGGTTGCCTTGATAAACGAACTGAGGTAGTCCAGTCAATAGGAATGAACCACAAACTGATCAATTTAGAGGTTTTACTAAGAACATTGTATCTAGAACAGGGAGTGTGTAGTGTGGATAGACGTATTAATTTTAAATAGAATTGATTCGGAGGATACGGAGGATATGTTCTAAAGAAAAAAGGAAAAACTGTTTTAAAATGAACTATAGCTTATCGAAATGGACTTGATAACTACGGTTCCATATCCCCGAACTATCTAACTGACATATCTAACGACTTTGCACAGAAAGAGACACAAGTTTTCTTCAAAATCTTTTACAAAACGGTCACATTGCGAAAATTTGAATATAATTAATGAAGATTTCAATAAAGTTCTTATGAAAACCAAACATTTGCTCCAGATTATAGAATGTTATACCAATAAACACCCTACATTTATATATACTTGCTTTAGGACGAAAATTCGACTACATAGTTATCTTGCAACCTAATATATCACCAAATCCCAGCTATGGTTAGATCGAGAGAAATTTCCTACCAAATCCAAACATCTTGGAAATATTAAAAAAAAAATTTCAAGCATCGTGAAACAGCTTGATCTTGGGTAACTTAGCAAATGCTCTAAGCGGATAGTCATTGGGTTGAATAATTTCAGATTTTATTTTATCACTCATTGCCATTATAAGAGAAGCAATTACCCAGAAGCGACCAGCTTTGGCTAATAGGTGAGAAATTGTGTTCCATCAGGTCAACGCCAGGCCACACACATCGATAGAGACTCTTCAGAAGCTCCGGGAGCTTGGTTAGGATGTTCATTATGCCGCTATGGCGGATGATTTTGCTAAATTTTTGCTAAAAAATTCACCTCAAGAGAAGCTTATGAAAATCGACTGTCACAGTTTTTGTCAATAGGCACGAGGGTTTCTATGAGAGTGCCATTATGAAACTACGTTCAAAATGGCAACAAGTCAATGAACAAAACGGTGCATGTAAATGTTAAATAAAATCTTCAATTTAAGGGAAAAATTATTTATTTCGGATTTCTTTTTACTAGACCTTGCATATTAAAATTTCTTTCGTCTACAAATAGAACGTTCTTCCAGTACTCGAAATTTTTATCCTCAAGACAATTTTCGAATTTTAATATTTTTTGTCGGTTAATCTTGTTAATGAATGGTTTGTTGGAAAACCCTTCGAAAAATTCGAAATTCTTTACACTTTTCATGATGGCTAATAATTCATTTTAGCCTGCTGTTCAAAAAAATATATTAAATTTCTATGTCAAGTTATTTTTGTGCTTTTATTTGCGCTTTTTTTTTGCCGACAAAATATGAATTGTGGTATACCCGTAATTAAAAAGACTAAACAACTACAATATTGCCAGATATCCCACTTCTTTCTTGACACCAACATGGTAGTGTCTACGTGATTAATTTTCCCATATCAAAAATATAATGAATTTATAAATATGCAACCTTATTCTTAAAAAAAAAAATATTTCAATCCACAATAGAAAAAAAAATAAAAAATAAATAAAAGATTTGCATTGTTTACGGAAATTTTGAACACGAAATTGCATTACTTGCATGTCCAAGTTTTTTATTGTGCTACTATATACATATATATATATCTATATATGTATGTAGGTAGTTGCCTCGAGCGTGTGAGAATTTCGGCATTTTTCGATGTCTCATAAAAATTTGCACGCCTACAAATATGGCAAAGATTTGTACATGTTATCTGTATATGTATTTATGCAAAAATTTCTGAGTTTATATAACACCACAAACCTAGCACAACTTTCGCCAAAACTAACGAACAAAATGCACAATTCGATGAAAAGCAAAACAATTTAAGTTGACACTTGCGTACATAAACACCGCGAGTGACGTAGAATGACGAATTTCTACACACTTCTTATACTCTCGCAGCATGATGCCACAGTTATTACTGCGATTTGTTTGTTACTGCGCACAGTTGTTACTGCGATTCCCTGTACCAAGTTCCACTTTTGTATCTTAATTTGTAGCTTAGTTACAACACTTTATAGGTTTTCGATTATCAGCATTTTGTGACGTGACGATTTTCTGACTACGCCCACCTACAATACCTTATGGTGATCAATAATCTTATGATGACAAAGACTGTGTGTATCAAGTTTTATCAATATATTCGAATTTTTTCTCAAGTTATCGCTTGCATGGACTGATGGACGAACGGACGGTCCGACAGGCACCTGGATTTGATCTCGTCTCATCATTCCTGATAATTTATATATATAACTCTATATCTATCTCGATTAGTTTAAGGTGTTACAAACAACAGTTAGGTGAAAAAAAAAAACGAATATAGTTTGTGCAACATGTAGCGAGAGAACAATAATGCATCTCGAGTTATGCTATCTCCTGTCAAAAAATGGCCGAAAACGCACAATAACTTTTCAAGAACCCACTACCCAATATATGGACCTCAGTGCCTATGGCTGACTTCATATAAAGATATAAAAGTCATATAAAGATTTTCGAACTTCCGGTTGACTTCATATTACATATATCGGTGAGGTATCTTAATGAAAGTCAGATAACATCTTTTCCAGGTAATAATATGTTGTGATCCTAAAATGGATAAAATTGAGTCAAATCTTACCCCTAGTCCCCATATACCTAATAGAAGAATTTCAAATTTCCGGTTGGCTTTGTACTGTATATATCGATCAATATGTAAGCTATCTTAGCAAAATTAAGTGAACGTATAATATTGGATATACCAAAGTTCCATGCCGAAAATGTGTGAAATCGGTCAATGAATTGCCCCAGCTCCCACATACTACATATAATGATTTTCGTTATTTTAGCAGACTTTATGTTGACTATGTCGGTCGGTGTATGAGTTATCTTCATAAAATTACTAGTGTACTTGAGTAATGCTAAAAGTTAACGCAATTAGTACAGACGTTCCCCTGGCCAAAATATACCCAATATAATGTCTTCCAACTTTCCAGCTGAGTTTAAATGTTTATATTGGTCAATATTTGCTATATTTAAATGAAATTAAGTAAGTATATTTTCTTAAACACAATGTAGTTTAGAGCTAAATATGAATGAAATTGGTCTAGACTTTGTTCTAAGCCCTTTATCCCTAATATAATGATTCCTGTTTCTCTTGTTGACGTTTTCCTCATATACCCAATATATTTAAATAAGACCGTTTGGTTGAGTTTATATCGCATATATCTAATTCTGAATTCTAATCTGTTAATTTCGTTGACTTTAATATAAATCGGACACGTTTGTCCGCATATTGTAAATTAATAAGATACCAATTATGATTGTAATCCATTTACGGTTTCGTCAAGCAATGAATGTGGAATTCCTACTCAACATTTTTTAATATAAAGTTTTGCCAACACCCGAAAATATTTCCCCGCCTTGGATCCTTGCACATTGCGAAAGTATAAAATGTTCGGTTACACCCGATTTCAGCCTTTCCTTACTTGTTTTAAATTAATTTTCTTTATTTTGTAAGCCACACTATGTCAGCAGTGTACAGTTCATAAGTCACTTCAATGATTTTGGTAAGCACATACACACACACACACACACACACATATGTTACATACATGTGCTACATACATATGTTAAATACATATGCTACATACAGATGTTACATACATATGCTACATACAGATGTTACATACATATGCTACATACACATGCGTGGTATATATAACTATGTATATATGTATGTACGTGTCTTCATGTTGTTTAGGCACGCGCGTGTAAGACTTGATACCAAAAATAAACTGCCATAACAAACAAATCATAAATTCGATTCTGTTTTAGCCTCCCTTATGCACTTTTCTCAGCGTTGAGCAGTAAAAACGGTGAGTTTTGTACACACATATCTCAGTGATTATATACATACATATGTAAGTATGTATATGAAGATTTATCAGCTAATTTTTTGCATCGCCTCCAACGAATAGCAAGCGAATCACGTGAGCACCTGATTAGTAACACGAACAAATACAGAGAACAAAACCAAATGAAGAAGAAACGAATGAACGAAAACGAAAGAAATGTATGGTGTATAAATACTAAAAAAAATATGTGCAAACGACCAGAATACCAAACTAATTGCTTATTTTAACGGCGAAAAACTACTTTTTTCGGCAACATTCTATGGGAGACACATACAGATGTGCATATGTACATAAGCACTTCGCACTACGAAAAAACTACTACTACTACTTGGAAAACTTGATAAGTACAGTGGTAAAATATTTGTGACACCGAAGTGATTTAGCCGGCAAGTGTAAGCTGGAAAAGGAAAGAACGCAAGTGTAACTAGTTCAAAGAATACACAGTCCACCCAAAAATTATATGTATGTAAGCACTATTTTTATCAAACGATTATTTTAAATTTAACATATCTGCAATTCATATGCCTACATATTTACTATTGTCGCTGCTTGAATCTCCCAGCAAGTCGCAGCTTCCAGGTGTAAATTTTCCTACATGGCATTTGATTTGCATATTAAAAATACAATAATTGTAGGACGTATTTGGCGTTGAATCAATTTGCAAATACATTTTGCATATTTTGCCGCGTACTCACGTACACACAACAATATGTATGTAAAGTATATAAATGCGAGCTATATATAATATTTATAGGATATGCGTTCTTATTATATACCTTCTCGTACTTCGTCATATAATATTTGCTTATGTACATATTTTTATTGGGTTCATACTGTTCTTTGTTATTCCTTCGCTTGTCAGTCAGTTTGTTTACAAATAATACCAGTAGTTGTTGTTGAATCATGTGTATTGGAATTGCAAGGCTTCAGAGAATACGTGTGACTGTTGTTCATTTCGTGTCTTATTTTCATTTTCATTTTCTTATTTCTCAGAAAAAAAGTTAAAAGAAAAGAAATTGACTTGTTCAAGAGCATTCAAAAATAATAAGAGCGGCGTCAAACGAGCAAAAAAATAGAAGGCATTAAGACGACAACCGAATTGAGCAATAAAAACTCACTTTATGAAAGCCCGCATCTATTTTATAACAGAAAATTAATGAATAAAAATAAAACATTTAAATAAATAAAGATAGAAACCCAAGTGCTGCAAAGAAATAGGAAATACTTATTATAAATTTAATATAACATAAATAATTTAATTTACTTATATATTATACAAATTTATTCCTTATTTTTTATTCCCCACCATGAATGTTATCCAAGTTTCAGAAAGAAAAACGTTTCTTAGTCCAAAAAGCTAATAGAAAAGAACGAAACTAGAGAGCTAGTAGATGGAGCTTCCGGTTTTTGTTGTCAAAAAATTAAATAGCAGTTGAAACCATACATATGTACGCAAGTGCTAAATATTAGGGTCATCTGATTTGATTTCATAGATTTTAAACAATGATGAAAATTTACAAAGAGTTAAAACTATTTTTCTTCTTTTTTTTTATTAAGATAAATTAATTTTTAACGATCTCTGGGCGCTTGGTTTTAGGGTAGTTTTTGCAAACATTGGGATTATATAGATTAGATTACATAGTAAATTTTTGTCATTGCAAAAATTGCGTAGTATCAAACTAACTTTACCGGTGAAATGAGAAAACAAAACTATTTAAGACCAATTTTAAAGTAGAATACAATTTATCAGCCCCTTAGTAATGTTAGTTAAAGCAAGAGTGTTCCTTAATGATGAAACGTTCTTTAAATGCTTAGTTCTGCTTGTTTAACGTTTCTTGACTGGCTCCTTTTGAGAGTAGTTCCTTAGTTCTTGGTTGTTGTCTTAGTTCCAGAGAAGCAAAGAAGCAGCGTTAGTAATAACATAACAATAGAGGATAGTGCTAATTTGCATTAAAGAAATTACCACTTGCATTATGTTAAAAACTTAGAATTTAAGAGTTTCAATACTGCGAAGAGACAACCATCTGGAGTGTGCACAGAAAGGGCTATTCGTAAAATAACTGTCAATGTATTTTGCTCTCCCTTTTATTTTGAGTTTCTATCAAATCTGCTGATTGAAATGCGTATAGGTTGTGGGGTTTACACTCATTTTATTTGCATTTGTGTTTCTTAACTCAAATTCTTCATATCAGTGGGTCTGTATCGACTATAAATCATATTTATACTTAATCACAAATTGGGCATATCACAAATTAGAGTTATACTATGGTATTAATATACAGAGATTGGTTGGCAGCTTTAGAACTGCTTGCATTCCAAAAACACAGTTAATATTTTACAATATGTCAGAACATGGAGTAATTCTAAAAGAATTAATCCATTATATCTTTCATTCGTTAAGATATTATCTGAACTTCGTACTTCCAAAAATTCACAAAGAGAATATTTTGAAACGAAAAGTCTACAAAAGTCTAGCAACAAGAAATAACCAGAGGTTGCAGTATCTATCAGAACTGGAAAAAAAATTATTTGCAGAAGTAAAGACAAGTAGTAAATTCTCTCTTGTATTTAAAGAAATTTCAAAAAGACAAACTGTTTCAATATCTACGGTTATATACTCAAAGTTTGAATTTATATAAATATATAAAAATCAGTGATAAATACCGGGACACAAAGGATCAGCAAGACAAGTTTGAATATTTCTGCGTCTAACATAACATTTTTCGCAATCCAACATGTGGAAATTTATTCGACGATGTTGAAACACGTTCAAAACATTTAAACCAGAAGAAGAAGAAGCGTATTGTGCAAAAACTTAATAGATTTTTAAATTAAATTGGCTTAAAACATAGAGATATAAATAGAATAAACACTGTGAATATGTATATGTAAGACTTGATTGACAAAAACAAAATCCAGAGAATTTTCCACAAGTTAGGTACATTTGTACATATGTACTTAAAGGCAGTTATACTAGAATTCGTTTATGATGAATATTTGTTCTGGCTTGTTTTTATTTGAGGTATTATCATAAGATTTCTTTAAATCATAAAATAATAATTTGTATATAGTTCATAGTGATGGCTTCCAGATTTTACACATTTTTGTAATTCAGTATATATATATATATCATATACAACATATTATAAATACTCATAGATAGCCAGATCCCGTGGAAGAAACATAATAATAGAAAATAATTTTGGAACATATTTCAGTTGGACTGAAAAAGAAATCAGGAAAAGAAAAAATGGTAGTTTAGACTTCGGCATCTTGAAGAAGAATCAACAACCCCTCAAGAACACGAAATTAAAAATTTCATAAAACACACTGTAAAGGCATTGGCACATTAATTGTTCTTCATTTTTGATAAATGTTATCTTTTAAATTTCACACCAATTATTGCGAAAATAAACAATATTAGGGGAATAGGGAAATAGTTTAGCATGAGGAAATTTGTTAAACATGAGTAAAATTTATGCTTTTGAGACAATTGCAAAAATTATAAGATCAAGAACAAACTAAAGAACTGGCACCGCTACCTTGCCACACACAAACATACAAACACGAACAACAATAAAACATCGTTTGACATATGCATTAGTACTTAAAGTTTTTGTCTCTATTCTCTCTTCATTATTCGTAGGAAACGAGGCAAACCGGCGTGGTAATGTAACAACCCAAAGGGTTGTCGCTTAGCGTGCCACAAAATGGAAACATACATACGAGTACATAGATATTTTGTTGCAACTTATTATTTCAATTATTATTGTTTTGTTTCGTGTTTGCATTATTACGCTGATAAACTAAATATAGCCCAACAAATACTCGTTAAAAATTGGCAAAGCGAATGTTTTCGTCAAGTCCTACACAAACAATTCTAGAAGAAAAGTATTTTAAGTAGCATTGATGGGTAGATTTCGGTGAATTGTTGATTGCATTCACCCGTTGCCAGTTGGATGTTGCTATTTGCAATATGTTATGTTCATGCATATTTTTGTTACGTGCGATAAATATTGCTGTGCGACAGTCGCTGGTTCAGGCCACGTCATTAACATTTTACAAAAATTTGTGTGACGCAATTGTAATTGTCTGCAGGTGCAGTTGTCCCATGGACCCTAGGCTAATAAGTTTAACTAGAGGACTGTCGAAACTTCCGTCCATATATATCCAAGAAAAGTGAGTATTTATAAAGATTTTCCAGATAAATCAAATTTGTTACAGATACATCTCAATGGACCTCAAATTACATTAAATATTAATTCTAAAAAACATTTAAAAAAATATGCGTTAATTAATTAATTAAAAAATGGATGAAACAAACAAAAATATAATTAAAACAAATATAAAACAAAACTAAATAAAGAATTTTTATGGCCACAGATTCGTATTTTTGTTGCTTTTGAAAACCTTTTGTTTTTTTTTAATAAAGAAAGCTGCTTACCGAACTCTGTGGACCCTTATTTTCAGCTAGTTACCATGTAGTACTCTTAAATAATAGGTAATTGGTGAACTTGGCCCTTCAAACACAGAAATTAATCTTGGAAAAGTTTGTTAAGTAGCATTAAACTTGGCGACCACTGATCTTACTATGTATATAATTAAACTGTAATAACACTGTGCAGTCCCTAACTGCAGAATCAATATTAAATTTCTTTATTTACATAAAATATAAATGTAGAGATAATTCAGGCATTCAGTAGTTGCACTTGCTGCACTTCGTACCCCATTAAATCGCTCTCGATAGCAGAAAATACACACAGGCAAACAACCTCATTTGAAGAAAAATATATATAAAATAGTGAAAATATGACTGCACAAGTATTTCCACCCAATTATTTAACTCAACTAGATATAAACTCTAGCCACGAGTCAAAATAATGAGCGCGCTTGCTAAAATCGCAGTTAGCAGAAAGTTTAAGTGCTGGGGGAGTCTTCAAACCTTTTAGCACAATGCTAAAAATACAACTTCGTTCCGTTTTGCAGCCTTTTTTTTTAGATATTTGCTGCAAATGAGTGTCGCAGGAACATGACAAATTTTCATAAAAAATATTCAATAAGAATTATGGTAAATCAGCGTCAACGTAAACGTCAATATCGGAGCATCCATTATATGGTGGTTTTGTTGTTTGTATAATATTCTTGTGGCTAAACTGTCAAACACAATTAACACAAAGGAAATTGAAAGCAAATACTGAAAATATAATAATATTGCGCTAATATATAAGTAAAGTAAATAATCTCTATACCAGCTCAAATGAAGTCAAACAAATCATCAGTTTCGTTAGCTGCGAGTCCATCGGAAGTCGGAAGAAACAACAGAGTTGATGTTTATATGTATTTTCTTACTTCAACAACCATTCTTTTGCTGCTCGCTTAAAAGAGAGCTCCGTTCTTCTCAAGAAAAATTGGTTAATCAATGTCTAACCGACTCAAAATGGTTATTAAAAATAAAGGTCTTCATACAAAATATTAGTTTTAAAAATATATTTCGATATTTCAAAAAACTTGTTGATTGTCCGAGTTTGGCTTGTGCATTGAATTTTCTCTTATTTGATGTTTTACTAGAATATTTAATAATACTGAATTAATTTATATGTTTTGTTTTTATATTTTGGAAGTGCAATAAATGAGTAATTGGAAAAATATTTTACCATTTTTTCTAATTGCCCTGGTTCAAATATTTTTAGGAAGGAACATTTTTTACTACGGTGTCCGACTTTGGCTTGGAGCCACTGTATATATCCAAGATGACATCCCCAATGAGAATTGGTTTGCTAATTTGCAACCAATTTGAAAATAAAAGATAATGGATTTGGGAAGATATTTGACAACTATTGAAGACACAATATTTACTTCAAGTTGATGAATATGGTTTTAACACGTTAGGGAACACTAGTTATCTGTTTTTGTAGCACAGCTGCGAAAGAACACTGGTACTCGCTTATAATTTCATTTCACATGCCTAAGCAACGAACAACGAACGTCAATTCACGACCAGATCAATCTAGTCGAAATACAAATAAGGCAGTTTGAAATAATTTCAACTTTTGCTTGCAAGTAAGGTGCACAAATATACTATCCAGAAATTTCTTTTTGAGAGCACTATGATTCGACAGTTGATGTACAGTCGTGGAAAAGTTTTGATGATTTCAGAAGCACCTCAGTTTCAACTTGATCACTAATTTGACTCAAGCCTAGAATGTATTAAAAATACATTATTTACAATTCCATTTGGACACCCTGTGATAGTAGTGGACAGGTAAATTCATTATATACGCATTTAACATTGAACAAACAATATTTTACTTGCTTAGTTGCAACGCCGATACACTGTAACTTTAACTATTTTTGGAAGAATATGCAATAAATAGCAATAATACGAGTTCATACACATAAATACAATAATAATATTAATACATAAATACACTTTTTAGCTGGCAGTTCGTCAATTCCCGCCGACTGCTGATTGGCTCTAAATTGGGGCAAACAATTATGATGGGCATGAAAATTTCAAATAAAACCAATGACACAACATAACACAAGTGCAAATTATTTGTACTAACAATAGCCGTATGATGACCACCCGATTTATTTTTAACTTAGTGCGCAAGTTTTGTTCTGATAAGGAGCTTGGGAAACATGTGACACTAAAAAGTTGATTTGATCTTATTCTTTGTGCTTAATACTAAAGAAAGTAAGATGAAATATTAATTAAACTACATAATACATAACACTGGTCAGCTACTTATTCCAATCTTTCTTTTTTTATATCAAACAAAATTACTTTTCGTTGGATACTAGCTGACTCGGTGAACTTTGTAGCGTCTAAGTAGAAAATAATTGAGACCAATCGATTTGACAATTGTTAGATCCTTTTTGTATTTTAATGAATCTTTTTGACATTTTATACGCTAATATTATTAGTTATTTTTGCTACCTTGGTGGATACGAATTCTATAAATCAAAGATCATCAAAATGGATCGTCGTTCTAGCGTTATAAATGGTGTAACTAACCTTCTTTGGTTTATTGACATGAATTTACATTCACATCATTTTCAAATTTATCTAAAAAATCTGAACTAACTACACTTCAGAGTTGACTTAAACTTTTGAAATCCGACGTTAAGTCGTACATTTAACGGCATTGTGGTCGCTAAATCAGAATGTTTGATAACATAGCAATCAATCCGGTTCAAGTCAAAGTTTATGGATAATTTTCGATATCGAAATACTTATTGAGCTAATTTTATATGAAAAGCATAATCAACGATGAAATGCTTTTTGTCCTAACTTAATAATGAATTAGTTCAGTGAGAGCAAAAATAAAGAAAACGGTTAAAAAAAAATAAATTCCACAACAATAGTTTTATAGCAAAATAATAATTAAATAAATAATAGCAAGAAAAACGACTGAAAATTAAGCAGTTGCCATTGAGAAAATAACCAAATACGAGAGAGTGAGAGAGAGAGCGCGAAAACAAAAGTAAACGATCGTTGAGTTAATTGAAGCATTCGAGCGGCGTTGATCGCTCAGTCATTAATGACAACGAATTTCTAAAATATATCTGTTAAATGGAGAAGTTGGTGGGGGGGACAAAAATCATTAAAATCGTGAATGGAAAGACCAAGCACGAGACTTTTAACACCAACAACTCAACCATTTACTAAATGTCAATAGAAGCAGCGGACCCGTCGGCGATCGTGGCATTCAGCGCACACTTTTCGCGCTTGTTACGATCAAAACGAGCTTTACAAATTATTTTCGAATCATATTTGTTTGTTTACTCTACGCTGGATATTAATCGTGCCGCCAATAATGAGCGATGATACGAACGACCCAACGAACTAGTATGAGCGCTTATATCACGTACGCACGATATATCGCGCGATCAGCAGGCGAAGCACGTTGGTGGATAAATGTATATATGTGTAATGTATAAACGAAATGTATTAAAATGTTAGACCATTAGAATATATAAGCACAACTAATGAATACACAAATCGCAACCAGTCTAATAAGTTTTATCTTCTCTAAACGAGCGTAACTGAGCACACACCACGCTGTAATGATCACTCCTGAACACAATTAGATTTATTAACACGATCAGGGTAAATGAAAAGCATTGCACTATGTAAACCCAACACTTCTGTGTAATTAAATTTTCTTTGCCAGTGGACTGCACTGTAACAGGGCGAAATCGATACTAATTCTAGCACTGAGAACGAGTGCACATTTAAAGTGATCTCATTGTACCAAGTGAAATTGCAAAGTGATGCTTGCAATTATAGAGAAAAAGAAAACGTCGGAGGGAAACTAGTCACCAAGAGCGCTTATTGTTTATCTTGTGAAAAGTGCAGTGAAAGCTCGTGCGACGGACAAGCTGATGATGATCATGCTTGCGATCGTGGTGCCGATGTTCATCGGCAAGGTATAAACAATGAGGGACAGCAAATGAGACAATGACTGAATGAGGTGAGCGCTTACCTATCAATAATCTACGCTACTACTACGCGAACACCTTAAAGTGGACACACTGAAGTGCATCATCCGTTTAACATGATTTAAAAGTAGTTTTTAATCAATTCGGCACATTCTTAACAAGCTTATTTTGTATGCAAGTGAATTATTTCTGAAATGTTGTCGGATATTTTAGAAGCATTTCAATATGCAAATTTAAGGAATGTAATTTTAACACCGTTTATTAAAATTGAAATCAACTATTTCGCTTGGTGTTTGAAGTTACTAGCGCGCGCCGAATATCGATTTGTTTGAAGCATAAATTTAGGCGTTAGGTCGCAATTGTGGTAAGTTTATGTGAAAATGTAGATATAATCATATGCAAATTGATATTTATTATAAAGAGGGCTTCTCTATTTTGCTACCAAACAGGAATTACAAATATCTAAAATTATAATTATCTTAATTTTTGTATTAAGGGTTAAGCTGTGAAAGCAGGAAATGGGCTTTCAGGATTCTAGCAATAAGAAGCTTGGAGTGAAACAACCTAATAGCTTAACTTGCACTGTACGGGTAATTCTAAATACTCATAAACTGTTTCGATGAAAATTTTACAAATTTGTCTTATCATTTATAAGATGGTTTGCACTAGTTTTCAGTGAGCTTACTGTGATAGTTGCGAATCGTAATAAAACAATTATTTAATAAGCTGTGATTAACATTTGACCAACTCACAATTATTTTGCTCAGCGCGAATACAATAACCACTTGTGTTTACCAGTATAATCTCCACTTCAGCAGTTTGTTCTTTACTTGTTTTCAACACCTCGTATTTTGTCAGCCGACTGATCTGTTTAGCAAATAACTTGTTTATTCTCACTTTCTTCACCGTATCGTATCTTAGCGCACAAAAAAAAGCAAATACATACAAAATAATACACACATACAAATAAAAATAAATAAATAATAAATGTAAATTAATTCCCCAATTTTTATGAATGTTCGTATAATGAAGATGCGATTGCAAATGATCAAGTGATCATCAGGCCCAGTTTACGACACTACAGAATTAAATGAATGTATGCAAATTGCAATTGAAATGTGTTTAATTATTTCGAAATTCCACCATTCTTCAACATCCAGTTTCCACAGCAGAAATCGAGAATTCTGGAAATCATTTTAATACTTTTGCATTAATTGTTTGTGCCTGTATTATAATTGCTCTTCAAAGAATTAATTACCGATGCTGTGCCATACAAATTTCTAAAGATGGTTTGGATAAAGCGAAAAAGAAATAGTTTTGTAATTTCCTATGTCAAAGTTATTTTGATATTAATGAAGTATGATGAAGTGAATGAATATATCAAGTAAATGAGCATTAATTTCAAGGTCACCAAACATACCCACTTTAAGGCTGATCTTCAAAAACGAATATGTGTTGTCAAATACCAACGAAGTAGCGACGCTGCCTTAAATATACTACTTGCATACACTTCCATTACACTTCATCCTCATTAAAGCAGTGAACAGTTTACCTTATAAGTACCCTCTACAGAACGACTAAAAATCTTGAATTTTGTATTTAATTTTTCTTAATTTCGTTTAGATTACTTTCAAGTAAGTTACGGAAACCAGGTGTAATTGAGTAAAGTTCCGTAATTGCTAGCTGTTGGCCTTTAGAGTCAATCGTTGCGATTTGCTAATTGTTAGATTAGTTTAAAGTGGGTGGCAACGTCTTATCTCACTATTGAAACTATTTTTAGAAACGAAATTCCACTTTTCTAACTTTAATTGAATACATTGTAATTTGCAACGACCTTAAATCGGAATAACAATATATGCAGGAACTGAAGTAACAACCTTCGTCCTTTGTTGTCAAAATGACTGTTAAATTTCTTGAAGCCGAATAAGCCAATTGGTTTCTGAGATGTTTTGGAAAGGTTCAATGTACGAGAAATTAGATTTATGAATGCGATTCGAGGAGAAGTAACAGGCAGGCTGAAAATTTCGTATAATTTTAAAGAAAAGCATATTTTATTGGCGAAATTCCATTTAATTCTATCAAGAACGATATACCAATAATAACGATCTTCCAACTTATACATGGTTGCATTTTTGTAATGCAAACGATGTTTTGTGGAATTCTTACCAAACTTCAGTTGAAATTACAAAACTTTTACACCAGTCGGACATTTTCATATTATGTTGGTGAATCCAATGGTGGTCTGAAAATACTGTTGAACAAGCCTTTATGGAATAGCACTGTTTCGGGTCTTCTAAGTAGTGTAAAATGAGTGTAAAATCTCGATACCTAACGTATTTTATACTTTTTTCGAAAGAAACACCAGTTAAATACTAATAACTGCAGAAAAATACGCAGTTATATAACACACGCAATAATAGAAAGCCCTTGGTCCATCCTTTGCATGTTGCCCCTCTTTATAATTTCAACATATTTTCAACAGCTATAACTATGCGTCTTAATTGTGGAAATATTGTGCTTCATTTATAGCCAAAACTTAATATATACATGCATATATACTCACATATGTATTATCGCACAATATGCCATTCATTAGATATATGTGCACATGCACGTCTGCATGCAATTTCTTTCAGTACATTAGCGGCCATTTCTGCTCGTTCGTGGTTGCACTTGAGAGCTTTGAGAACCTTTTGTGCAGTGTTTGTTTTTGCTTACCGAGTTCATCAGTACCTATGTTGCAAACAACACTTTGGTCTAATTAACACTAAAGCAGATTATACCCACACACAGACGAACACATAGGAAGATAAGTACGGCTCTATATGTAGGCATGTAGTTTCATACACATTGGTAAGCCATTTTCCTAGCGAGTCGATAACCTTGCGCGCTTTATAGGTTTACGCTCTGAAAAGAGAAAAGATCTGAATTTCTATTGCGCGAGTGCTCAGTTGACGAAATTTTACGGTGCACACTTTGACGAAGCGAACGAGCACGCGGCGCGTGAGGAGGAAAAGTTGCGCCAACAAGGCGATAGCCCATTGTAGACTAATGTTTTAATTTTTACACCTTCATATACTTTTATGCATAAGTATGTGTTTGTGTATGTGTATGTAAACATTTATTTAATGATAGAGATGTGCAATCACAAAAAAATAAATCTCAGTGTAAAGCGAGCAATACAAAGAGACAATGACAAAAGAAAATGAACACCACATTAAAGCATAGGAAATAAAAGTCAATAAATAATGCGAACAAGCCGCCAGTGGCGAAATGCTAAATGTAAACAAACGTATTGTATAAATAGCCACAAAAATATTAACACTGTGCGACAAAAGTGGGGAAACCAATTGTGATGCGCTGAATTATCGCTATCCAATAAACAGTACCCTTGCTAAAATTTTAGTACCCGATATCAATTCGAGACGTTGAAAAAGTTGTTGACTTAAAAATGATGGTGAGCTAGTGGTAGAAAATTTTTGCCTGAAAAACTTTTTATTCGAAATATGTACACTCTCTCTCGCAACATGTTGCAACAGAGTATAAGTATTGCTCACCTAACGGTTGTTTGTAACGTCTAAAACTAATCGTGGTAGATAGAGTTATATATATTATATATAAATGATCACGATGACGATACGAGTTGAATTCCGGGTGGCTGTCTATCCGTCCGTGAAAGCGAAAACTTGAGTAAAAATTTAACAATTTTGATAAAACTTGGTGCACATGTTATTTGGCACTCTAAGGAGGTTGGTATCGCAGATGGGCGGAATCGAAACTATGCCACGCACATAAAGCGTCGTTAAACGAAAACCTATAAAATCCTATACCTAAAATATATCTATAATATACCTATATCCTACCTAAGCCATAATTTGAGATAAAAAACTATAATTTAATATACAAAATCACAGTAAGGAGGGGCATCTTCGATTTCCAAACTTTTAAAAAGTTTTAGGGTAATGAAGTAAAGCAGGTATTCCGTTGTCTTAGTCCTTCCTTATTTTTTTTTTTTTTGTAACTCCCCTATTATGTATCTATACGAGCGCAAGCATATTTGCGGTTCGACAACAATATGCCAAATTTACATTACAGGCAATTGGGTCGGCAGTCGCCCTTTATATACTATCAACCGTTGCTATAGTATGCAGAAATGCCAAAATCAGGAAACTAGTCTTCAGATCACATTGAATATCTTTAAAGAAAAAATGCATACTTTTTTTTTAATTTATTTCCGAACCTTTTTAACTGAGCAATTCACCAAAATTATTATTGAAAAAAGAAAACTTTCTTGAAGAAATTTTCACACACTTTTTTATTGAGAATTATTTTCTAGAAATTTACGTTGTGTATTAATGCATAAATATGATTAAACTAACTAAAAATTTTTCAGATTCTTTATAATTTCCAATATTAATCAACTTGAAAGAGTTAGTTATTTGGCACACAGAAATTTAGTAATTTCTCGACGATCTACTAATCCATTTTAAATTCTAATGCAAGTCATTTCTATTTTTTATGTTAAATTTTACGGCTTGCGTTTTGTCACAAATTAATGCAATGCTTTAAACAGTGTTTCCCATAATTGTAAACTCAGGGTTGTTATCTGCGTTTTCAAGTATACTAGCTTCAGTAGCTAACCGTAAAGCAAAATCCTGTTATAGTAGCCAAAGTAAGTAGACCGAGAACTATAATCCTTTCTTCCTATGGCTTTCCGTGGTGTTAGTTTTTACAAAATTACAAGATAAAGAAAATCGCGAACTTTCCATTACATTTCCATTGTATAATTTAATAAAAATTTATTCATAGAAGATGTTAGGAAAGTTCTCACATAACAATGCTAGGTAATGTAGCACAGTGTCTTTTGCCAAAGGCTTTTTGGAGTATTTATGTATGTAAATTTACACACTCGTTGTATATAAACATACACATATTTACGGGTTCCCTAGCGTATATACATACGAATGGTATGTAATTATGTCTGAATTACCTCACCATTGCATACCAGTTCGAGCCGCGTGTAAACAAAGTAAAGAAAGCTTTTTAATTAAAGTGAATTCAATTGAAAAAAAAACGCTCACAAAAAGTACTTCGCACACCCATGTGAATAGCCATGTACTCTGGTATGTATGTATGTAAATAAATATATTCAAGTATGCGTTCATATTTGTTATTATTGTTGCCTCATGCTTATGGCATGAAATGTGTTTACCATACACATTAGAATTCATTAATACATTTAAAGGCAACAACAAGAACAATCAATGAATACGCATGACTCGAGTTGCGTATAACCTTAAGAGCCACAACAAAAAACAGAAGTATGGAAATTTTAATGGAAGACGAACAACAAACAAATCGAGTGGAACTTAAACGCTTGAGTGAAAATCGAATGTATCCATTGACCTTAAGTGATAATTGCAAGAAAAAAAATGCAAACGCAACAAAAGCAAAATGATTGCGGCGTTTAAAACCCAGAGAAAGACAGAGGTGTGAGTGGGTGATGTAGGTGATCTGGGAAGGTATATCTCAAAGCGAATGTTGAGGCTTTTATCACCACTCTCCTGTGTGTTCTTGTTGTTGTCGAAATGTTTAGAAACAATGTGCCGCAACATTAAAAGAGCGCATATTTAAATTTTTCATAACATACTTTTAGGCAGACCACTGTCTGCACACACAAATGTCGGGATTGTGATTTGAATATGAAACAAATGTACAAATTACATAACGAGCTATTGAAAATACCAAAAAAATTCAAATCTCACGAGTCCCAATGGAAAGCAGAAAATTTTTAACAAACGACCCCATTTGAAAAAGAAGAAATTGTTGTTTCATCAAACGCCTCTCTTTTCATCAGCGACTCAAGTCGTAGACCTCGAGAGAAAGCTCGCTGGAAAAACATTTAGTGAGTTTACCAAAAATGCGTTTTTCTCTAAAGCAATTTATTTTTCGCCCAATCTGGTAGTTTTTTGGACGATGCCTACATTTGATTATGCTCTTTCCTTGCCACTAACCGTTTAAAAATTAATAATTAAATGGAATAAATAAAAAAGATGGTATTAATCGTTGTTGCAAAATCCTGTCCTATCCTATAAAAAAAATTATGAACGAAGACATTTTGCTAGTAACCAACCAGTAATGAATATCACTTGGATCACTTTTGAAAGTTGCTTCCGAAGGCCAAGAAGAGGATTGCATTTTCAACATCATGCAGTTTGAATCCTGCAAATAAAAGCCTGTTTCTTGGAAAAGATGAGATTACTAACGCGATTGTTATGCTGAAGGTAACCAGAAGTACTTCCCTCTATCAGAAACAGGTCAGGAATTGGTTCGTAGAATATTCTTGATTGACAGAATTTTACAGAGATTGATCTAGAGAATGTATACTTGGTGACGAAATAGTGTTTTGCTACTTTCAATTGTTTTTTTGCCGTGAACTGGTCTAGAGTCAGCTGGAATTGTATATATAGCTTATTTTGGTACATACTTACATTGTAATAAATATTATTTTAACAAATTTATTTCTTTTTACATTACATACAACAAATTTATATAAAATTATCAAGCTCTTTAAATTATAGACAGTCACAAAGTCGATTCTTTATAAAATGTTTGTACTTTTCCTGAACAATTTTTTATTTAGACGGTTTGAAACCTCGATTTCGAAAACTTTATACTCGTAGCTAACTAACTAATTGTGTTTGAATGTAGTTAGTTAAACATTACCAAAAAAAAAGATACTATGGACCAATAATGGAGACGTAAAACTTAAACTTAATTACTTAAAACTTCAATTGCTTAACACATTGGCGACGGATGACTCCCAATGTCGTCATTTAAGATTTTCCCTTGGTTGCGGATGTCATTTAAGTTATCGTCTGACAATTCTTTAAAAATGTAATTTTTCAAATTCAAATTACTTTACTCTGGCATACGTTTCTAACATCAGAGATCTTTTACAATACTATACAATATACATATTTAGTTAACAGATACAAATGACTAGTCATTAATGTAGTAACAGTAAAAACTACGGTGAAAAACAAATTACAAAATATACACTATTACAGTAATGGAGTAAAAAAAAGATGGAAAATAAAAAGAGAAAACAAAAATAAAAGAAGATAGAGAAAGATGGAAGGAGAGGGAGTGCTCAAAGTGGTGGATACCGACAGATGCATCTATAGACTATGAGGTAGAAGCCAAATATCACGTGCTCTGTGTTACAGTACTTTTCGGAATGGAATATTACTCAGTATCTGCTTTGCTACTGAATCTGAAACATTCTCTTCGAAGCTTCCAACGATATAAGAACAAATCCGGTCTAAAAAGTACAATTTATAGAAATTTATTCAATAATTTTCTATTTCTGAATAATAAAAACTAAGTGTGATATTTTTCTAAAAATCCCTCAAAATGGAGGAGGGAGGAGTTTCTTTCGGAGACATATGAAGATTCATTATCAAATATCGCTGAAAATGAAAGTGACAGTGAGGATTCTGATGTCCAACATATACGAAAAGGAGCGAATGCATTACGTCTGCTTTCATCGTCATCAAGTGAAGACGTAGCAGAAGTTGAAGAAAGTGATAAGGATTGGTCGAATTTTGATCTAGAAAGATGTAATGAGCAATTTGAAGGAGCTTCTGGACTGAAAATATTTCCAAACAATCCTCAAAGCATTGCCGATGTGACATCTTTATTCGTTGGGGAGGACCTAATTGAAAATATCGTTTACGAAACAAATCGATATCGTAATGCAAATAGCCTAAAGTATTTCAATAAATATTCATTATCAAACTTTTATTATCAAACAATTATTCAAAAATAAATCATTGATTACAATCAATACATGAATGGTGTCGATCTTGCCGATCATTATCTTGCCTATAATCCCATCTTCAGGAAAACTCTCAAATGGACTAAAAAGGTCTTTTTCTACCTTCTTCACTGCGCCATATTTAATTCATTCCGTATTTATCAAACACTGAATTCGCAATCAAAAATTAGATTTCACGATTTCATGCTGAGTTTAGCGGAAAGTTGGATAGAAGAAAGCCCTGATATATCACATTCTAATACCAAAGAAGCAACCAATGAGCCCTCAACTTCTACACGAACGCCCCGTTTTGACTCAACAAAGAGGTTATCAGGAAATATAAAACATCACGAATTAGTGAAAATTTTGAACAACGGTAGAACTGTAAAAAAAGATGTCGTGTATGTTATTCGCACAAAATACGTCGAGATACGTCATATCTGTGTAAGAGCTGTAAAGTTCCCCTTCATATTGAAAAATGTTTTCAAGCATACCATACAAAAAAAGAATATTGAATTATAATGAAATGAAATGAAATTTGAAGATTATTGAAAAATATGTTTATAATTATAATAAATAATAAAAATATTTTGAAGTGTAATTTCAAACCCTCATTTTTGTGTATAAACAAGTCCTATGCTCCCTTCTTTAAAATTTAATACAGAAATATTGATTACATAAAAAGTTAGAGCAATTTTTCTAAACCTATGCGCGATTGTAGCAATTGACAAAAAACGGCCCCGTACCCACAGTATGCACAGCCAGCATCGCCCCGTCGCGAATGTGTTAAACTATTTTCAAAAAAAAAATCGAACCACTTTGTCATCAGCCTGTCTCCAAGAAGACATCAGCCTTTCTTATAAATATAATCTTAAGTGAGTTGTTTTTCTTTCTGAAATATAAGTATTTAACTAAAACATACAAACATAACGATTAAATATAAATTGTATTTTTTAAGGTTTAAAAAATTTTCGATCAGGTTCAAAGGATTTAGAACGGAAAATGTTTACGAATCCTTATATAACGATCACGTACTTACATACTATAAATATAAAAAGGAGTAGTGTTAGAAGTACGCTCATAGTTATCGGTTTCAATATTACTTGACTTTATTTGATACCAATCCAATATTGTTAGAAAATGTGAGTGCGTAAGTACAACATTATTATCGTCATAATATGTCATAAATATATGTATGACACCCAAAAAACAAAGCGGTTTGAAATCGCAAACAAACTAGTTTTCTAACAAAAACTCGGCAAGCACAAAAATCATACTGTATTACAGTGAGGCGAGAACCCCAATTATCCACAGTTCATCAAAGCTCATCAGCTCCCGACTGAACAATCCCGACTGAACAAAGGCAGCTGAGTAGAGATGTTGAAAGAAAGTCAAAAGGTGTATGAAAGGGAAACATGCCTCATAAAGTGTAGGTACTCACATGCATACAATATGTACATCAAATGTGGCATTTTTGAAAAAAATCTTGTTTTATAATGCCCTCAGTCTGTTTACATTTTCAACAGAAACAAATTTGGGAAAATTATGGTTCTGAAATTATGGGCAATGCTATGTAAATGGAAAAAATAAGAAATGTTTGCACGTACTCGTACATATGTATATGTTTGTAAGAGAAATTATATATGCATTTGTACTAATACATATAGTTAATCGGTCATCGTGCAATAGAATTCCTTGATCTTTTGAGATAAAAAGTGACAGCAAATCTCGCAATAATTTTGACAAGGACAAGGTGATACGATGACATTATCGCAATCAACAAGAATGCCTCACATATAAAGGCCACCCGGCGAAATATTCAATTTGTGTTTGGATGTCAGGTGAGGTTTATATTGCTACGTGCACATGTTAGGGAATTTCGATAGAAACAGAAATTAAATTTCAAAAATATGAGTATATATTTCGTATTTCTACTTTCAGATAAAGTGTCTCTAGAGCTCTTCTAGACGTTTCTGTGTTAAAAACTTAAACAAAACCAATAAAAGCAAATTAGAAGCCCAAGTATTAATACCCAGAAACTTCTTCGAAACGGAAATATTACAGTGTTCTTGATATTTTAAAGCATTAAAATTTGATCAACCCTCAAAAGCTCATTAAAAATTTACGGTATATACCCAATATTTGTAAACCCAAATCAGTTTCCACCATGTACCGCAAAAATTACATAATATATTTATCACATGTGAATATGATACTATCTAGCTGATTCTATGAACTTCTTGGAGTGAGCAATTTAAATTAGAAGTGTGATATTATTTTTGCGAAATACAAAACGAAATTCAAGTACACTTATATTGTTTCTACAGACATAATTGTCAAGGCTGATATTTTCGAAGGAATCTGTTTCAAGATGAAAGTTACCTTTCTAAAGCAAAACTCACTAAGCAATCCACTAATACATACATAATCTATAAATACATACTGATAACTGAGGTAACATAAGGTTACCTAACATAACATAACTAACATAACTAACTAACTAACTAACATAACACTCAAATATGTTGAACTTTGTCCCTGAAAAGGTGTTTTCCCGGGGAGTTCTTCTTCATTACTTTAATATGTAGAAAACCTCAGCCGAAAGTCATCGTATTTTTTGTGGAAGTTTATGGCGAACATGTCAAAAATGATTTGCGAGAGTTAAAAGTGGTGATTTTGACCTGGAAGACGAAGACGAGGAACGTCCTGGGCGGGCCAAAGAACTTTAAAGATGAGGAACTGGAAGTATTACTCGATTACTCGTTGAAAACTGTTGCTAAACACAAGAAGAGCCAAACACACGCAGAATCTTTGGGAGTCACGCAAGCAGCCATTTCGAGGTGTTTAAAGCAACCGGTTACATTCAAAAGCAAGAAAATTGGGTGCCACGTGAATTAAAGCCAAGAGACGTTGAGAGACGATTTTGCATGTCAGAAATTCTACTTGAACGCTACAAAAAGAAGACGTTTTTGTATCCGATTGTGACTGGTGATGAAAAATTTATCCAATACGAAAACCATAATCTCAAACAATATGTGAAACTGACCAACCGCCAAATCAGCGGCAAAGCCGATTATCCATCCATCCAAGGTAATGCTTTGTATTTGCTGGGATTAAAATGGCGTGCTGTATTATGAGCTTTTAAAACCATGTGAAACCATTAATGGGGAACCATTAATCGACAACAACTCATCAACTTGAAGTGAGCGATTGCCGAAAAACGTCCGGAATTTGGCAACGCTCGGCCTAATGTTAGAAACTATTAATCTTAATTAAATTAATCTTAATTAAACTTAATCAGTTAGAAACTATTTGAAAAACAGCGGCTGGGAAGTTTTGCCTCACCCGTTTATTCCGGTGGGTACAGAACCACCTTACTGGAATACGTTTCACCTCAGAACAGGGGATAAAAAATCGGCTTGATTCAGTCTTGGCCGTCTAAGAGAGAAAAAAAAGAAGAAGAGTTGCCAATATAACTGCTCACATGAATAAGGGTATTTGGTCAAATGTAATTCCTGTTAAGCGTATATTAATTACTGCAGTAATAAATTTTAATTATATATGTGTAAGTAAGTAAGGGTGTACAAATATATTACGCTGGTCAATCATTGGTAGACGCTGAAGATATTGTTGCAATCCTCGATACACTTGAATTGTTTTTCAAAAGATAGAAAACTATATGAAACCAAAATAAAAACTAAATATAAACATAAATAAAGAAATATGAAGATTAATAGCATTCTTCAACGTTGAATGTTTTTCTTTTAATTCACTTTGCTTGCTTGCTTTAAAGAGTCCATCCGTTTAGCGCGCGCAACGCTACTTATTGCCGCAATTTGTAGTTATTGTACGAGAGCAATTAAAAAGAGTATACAAAGAGAAAATGCTATAACAAAAGTATAAATAGAAAGTTAAAAAGAAAAAAACAAAAACAAAATAAAAAAAAACACCACCGAGAAATTATTACAATTATATACATATTTACATAACAGAACTACAGGTTTGCGCAAGAAATCAGAATCAAGAATCCACTGGAATTATAAAGAAACTATGGCACTTACTATTTATAATACGTGTATTGGTGGATTTGTGGTGTTAGCTGTCTTCGCTTCGCCATTTCTCTGCTCGCTAGCTTTGCGCTCTTCTCTCTTGTCAAAAAAATTACATGTAAAAGCAACAACAAAGTTAGTGAGTGAAATTCCATGCAGAAGTAAACGCATATACCGAGTGGTATAACTCTATTCAAATTCTTTCTTCAATTCTCCCAAATTTTTAATTTAAAATTTTGTACCAGTTTTATTATTGTGAAAAGCTCAAATGACAAAACAAACTTTAACTAAATATTTCGTTCTTTTAAACGCTAGTCTTCTTTATCTGAAAAAATCTAACATCGACGAAGTCTGATTGGATTTTACTTTAGGGAGTTGCGGGTATTTGAGGCAAACCAATTATTTCTTGAGGTAGTTGATCAAACTTTCAAAAATTTAAATTTGGGAATGAAACACCAGTATAAACTGAATCATAAATATCACAAACAACACTTTTCCTTTGAAAGCTGGAATTATTTCTTCAGTCACCCTAACGAATGAATCCAGCTACCTTAATATACACTGACTCACACTATAAATGGGACACCCCAAAACTATTTGATTTTTTAACTTAGAATATAAATAGTAAGCAAAGTATGCTAATTTTTCAAAAATTCCTTTTTACTTCAAATAAGACATATATTTTTTATTGACATAAAGAAAAAGAACTAAAGTTTATGTTAAATCAACAACAAAATGAACATAATTACATTTATTGTGCGTTCAATGCAACTCACACTTGAAATGGGACAGTTAACGCGGCTCGCTATAGTTATGTTATTTTGTCTGAAAACTGAACTCAAATTGGCTTTTAATAGTTTATTAACTGGCAACAGAAGAAGATTATCAGCGACTAAAATTGGAAAAATGCCTCGCTCTATAATTGAAGAAAGGAAAATTATTATTAATAATTACGAAAATAATAAATATATAAGGTAAATAGGCGAAATTGTAGGCAAAAAAAAATCTTCTGTATTTAATATTATTCAGCGCTTAAAAAAAATCCGTACTTTATGTAATAAAGCACCTGACAGAAGTACAAAACGAAAAATTTATGACCGAAGTGTGTGGTTTTTGTTGCGAATAATCAAAAATAACCGATCAGTCTGCTGTAGAGTTACAAAAATAGCTAAAAGAAGAAAAGAAAGTTGAAGTAAGCGCAGAAACAGTCCGTAGACTGCTTAGGCAAAATAAACTTAACGCTAGAATACCTCGTCGAAAATCACTGATATCACAAAAATACCAAAAAGAAAGAATGGAATCTGCTGTGAAATATCAAGATAAGGACAAGCTATCATATTTTAATTTAAAAAATCAAATAGTTTTGGGGGGTGCCACCTATAGTGCGAGTCACTGTATATTAATTTGCCAAAAACCAAAATAATTCTCAAACAATGCTAGTATTATACGTGGTGTTCAAAAAATAACGGAATGTTCTTCGACTTTAATGGCATAGTGCATCATGAATTCTTGCCTCAAAGTCAAGGGGTCAATAAGAAGTACTACCTACAAGTTCAACGCCGTTTGTGTGAAGCAATTCGAAAAGGAAACGCCCGGATTTGTGGAAAAACAATTTATGGCTTTTGCTCACACTTCGTTGCTTGTTCGTGAATTCTTGGCCTAAAACAATACTGTAACGATGCCCCATATTCGCCAGAGATGGATCCGTGTGATTTTTTCCTATTTCCAAAAATAAAGAGAACTTTAAAGGGTCATCGTTTTAAAAGTATAGATGACATTAAAAGCGCATCGCTGAAAGAGCTAAAGGAGCCAAATCGAGTTTGAGAACTGTTTCGACGATTTGAAGAAGCGCTGGCATAAGTGCATAATAACGGATGGAGACTATTTTGAAGGCGACAATATTAATGTAGACGAATGAATAAATATTTTTCTCAAAAAACGCAAATTCCCGTTATTTTTTGAACACGCCACGTATATAGTTTCTTTGGATCGAAAAGTAGGCCATAAGAGAAAGAAAAAACAGTTTATAACTTTACTATTTTTATTGATGTCCTTGTAATGCTCGGTATTTCTTTGAACGCCCTCGATTATCAGATTATGATTATACCTAGAATAAACTTGAAATTTATTGGTCTATCCTCTCTTCACAATTATACAATTATACAATTATACAATTATTATTGAGTCAAAAAGGCTTACTCGGAGTTAAAGTTCTGAGAATTTTACTCCTTCTTCTATTAAGTGCCACACAAACGATATTAATCTGATGGTGACGCGCATATTTCGCAATGTCTCCTGAGGCTTCAGTGGCCTGTATATGTCACCTGTATTTCTACGAGATAGATTTATTGTTGAACCTTTTTCCAGTAAACCTTTTGGTTGGCGAATAAATATAGGTACAGGTCTTGGGCAATTTTCCAAGAAATACGAAGGCTCATGATCTAGTTCTTTCGATCAACAACATATTTTATAATCATAATTCAGTGCAAGCTCGTGCTTTCTGCACAGTTAGTTGGAGAAAACAAAGAAGAAGAAGAGGAGCAAACGCTGTCATTAACCGCAGAAATTACTGTTATCGCGAGTGCAGCGAATATAAAACAAACATTTCAAACACAAAAATTGTGCAAAATTGTAAACTGCATTTGAGGCTCTGTTTCATGTACTGTAACAACAATTAACGGACAACTAATGAGCAGTTATGGTACAATTGACGTTTGAAACCTGGTAATCCAAGCTACATACATGAATAACAAATGCTTACATTTGCAGTAACTGTTGTACAAACATACAAAGTTATGCATTATTGTAAGTAACCTGCAGTAAAACCAAGGGGGATAAACAGGTGGAGTGCTGGTTTTGTAGTACTGACTTCGCGAACGTTTCGGGACTGATGCAAAACGAATGAGAAATTGTAAGTAGCACTAATATTTTTTTTAACAGTTATGCGGCCTATATTGATCATTTCCAATATGCTTGAATAATGGTGTTTGTGTTCTTCCTCCTTATAAAAAAATATGTGAAGCATTCAATACGGCAAAGCTCATCCACAGCGAGTCTGACAAAAGTACAAACACTAAAGCATATATATTAATAAATATATATTCCTCTGTGAAGTATCAAACTAGTCTAGAAAAATGCCAGTTTACAACTAGAAATTTGCTTCTGAAATCCGACTAGACAGAAGAACATCACACTTATACAAATTATGGAACAATTTTCTAATCAGTTATTTTATTTGAAAATACTGGTTGAGACTGGTATAAATATTTCTAACCGAAGTTATCAACTCAAAAATATACATATCTTATCTGTTGGTTTTATGGAAAAGAAAGTCTACTGACTAGTTAGGTTTGTGTTTGAGACTAGTTGTAAATTTATCGTATAACCAGCTGATTTGACTGCGCGGTACATTTGGCTAGTTGCCAACGTAATTATCATTTACACAGATATTAAAACAACACTTCTTTAGAAAATCGTTGCTATATTTGGTTATACATTTTCTTGCAGCTGCGAATTGATGACGGCGAGCGTAATTAATACACTTTATTGCCACTTTATTCGATATAATTTTGAATGAATATATTATAATAATATAATAACACCCTGTTACTTCGTAAATTTCAGTCCACTCTTTTAAATAGATAATACAAATACTCCAACATTGGAATCTTTAATTTTTGTATGCGTTTTCAGGTTTGCATTTTCGGTATGGGTATATGTATACAGACCCATTTTTTGTGAGCGGGTGCAAAAAGGGCTACTTAACGACATCGACAATATCTTATTTATCAAAACATATGAAAATCGAAACTAAATGAACAAATCTCATCTTATCATCTTCCTCAGATGAGATTTCTTTGGTAGATGGATAGTTAATTGTTTTAAAATGCATAGAACATCTCTAATATTTTTCAAGAGCCATTCCTCAATGATTTCGGTTTTGCTTTGAAGCACTTCGTTTGAAGTTGCTCAGTGGACTCGGTAATATAATCGCGTATCTCGTATTGTTTTGCGGGGATTCGGGTTTCTTGCCTAGTATTCTTTTGGATTTGTTTATAAGAGAAGGCGTCTTATCTAAATACACTTACGAAATTTTTAAATATTTTGTTTTAATTCCAGAAGTGATAAATGGTTTAAATAAAGCGCTTTCCCTTTTACTAAAAGTTGCATTATAAATATTCAAAGTTTTAACATTGGCGTAAAAGGTGAGGCACCCTGTTAGATCGAAAATTTATATGGACATTTTTTGTTTGATTAACAAATTTTATCTGTATAGAATCAACAATAAACAGGGACTCCCTTTACAGAGAAGGCCAATTCAAATAAATAAGCTGTAATCAATTGTGATTAACACAACAAATACAAACACAGCATGTAAACCATGCAAGAAAAATTAAACAAAAACATTACTTATAAATGTACGTTATAATGTAATATACGTTATAAATGTAAACGTTTTTGATTATTTCCGCTTACCAGTTAAGAGTCGGAATATTTATTAGAAAATGCAAACTAGTGAGGAACATAATAACAACTTTACGGCGAGATTCTCAAGTTAAATACACCATATTTGTTTAAATTTATCAAACTGGATTTAGCACATTTTTACTTTGAACCATCTAACATTTTACGGATTTAAAAATATAGTTGCAAAGAAGAGTAAAAACTTAAACCCACAACTAAAAACCCTATATTAGTCTTCAGTAACATTAAAGAAAGTTATTTTGCATATTTTTTGCTCTGAAGAGTCAATACTGCATATCAGTTGATTTCATGCTCTCGCTATTTGTAAGGTTCAATCCTCCACATCAAAGGTGGTGTTGCGTAAAAATTCAACATTCATTATTCGTCGAAATTGTGATTGGATTATAATCATATTTGGTATCTTACTAACATAAATTATAGGTTATAGGCTTACTTAGCTTCATTACTACATTTTGCCTCGTGTCCGAAATATTCATCTTAAAATCAACCTAATGAACGATTTCATTTCATTAAAATATAACACATATACACATATTGACCCATATGAACGGTTTAAAGCCATCTGGAAAGTCATTTACTTCTTTCTTTAAACTAAGGTATGTTTGAGAACATATTTCGAGGCAATTTTATTAAGATAACTCACAGATTGACCGATATATTCGACATAAGTCTACTAGAATAACGATAATCATTATATGCAGTATATGGGGGCTGGGAGAAGTATTGACCCGATTTCACAAATTGTTGATACAAGGGCATATTATTATGAGGAATATATGTTCTCTGAATTTCAATAATATGTCTTACAGACTAACAGATATTGTCAGTAAAAAGTCGGCCTTGGCACTGCTGACGGCACTGAAATGGACATATTCGATATAGGTGGGCTTGAAAAGCTATGGTCCAATTTCTATTAAATTTTTGGACGTGATATGATATAGCTTAAAGGCACCATTTGTGTAAAGTTTTATTTCGATGTCTTTATTGGTGCTTGATTTATATACTGTAAAGTGAAAGAAGCAGATTTAAAACAGAGATGAATCTACCTACTTTAATGACCTGTACCAAATTACAGTTTTGTACATTGATTGTTGGTTTAATTATAGCCCTTTATACTATTTCGATTAACAGCATTTTGTGCGTTGTCTGATTCCGCCCATCTGCCAAGATGTTCCAAGTTTCATCGAGATATCTAAATTTAATAAATTCAAGCTATTTCTTGCGCGGATGGATGGACAGACATCTGGAATTCAACTCGTCTCGTCATCCTGATCATATTTAGAATAGGTTTAGGTGTTACAAAGAACCGTTAGGTGAACAAACCTTATTTTACACTGTTCAACATTTTGCGCCACTATACAAATTTCACACTTTTATAACATTGCTCTCTACTGTAGCGAATTATTTCGATAAATACCTAGATATCTTTGCAATTAAAGAAAACCTGTGTGAAATTCCCAATACGTTCTAACCATATTCGTGACATCAAATTACTATCTTATTAAGATACAACAGCAAATATATAAGTATGTACATATACCTGTATAGAAAAAACAGGTGCGACCGAAAAACATAATAACAAAATGTAAATTATGCGACACAAAACGGAAACAATACGATGAGGCCAATTCTAATAAAGGTTCTCTGGACAAATAATGGCAAATATCTATACTGATACATCACCAGTTTAGAATTGGTGTAAAACTGGTCAGATGCTTTATTGATCGGGTATCGCCGATGAGAAAGCTTGGCGAAAGATCGAAAAATATTTGAAATATCTACATATCAAATGAAAAAAAAATTTTTTATAACATATATGTACATATTTACATTTGTATGTACGTGAAATCAAAGCCTCCAACCACTGGCCCAAAGACCTCACACTGACTACAAATGAGTATATTTATTGTTATGTGTTGTTACACCAAGCCTCAACTCCATCTAAATCTATTACCGCCTGAATGATGTTAAAGAATGACTTGATCATTCCCTACGCCCCTAATAGAATATTCCAACTACCACAAAATTCAGGCACGTGACTTGAGGATTCGTTTCCTCACATATTTCCTGATATAATGTACATCACATACTCTATACTCTATATATGAACAAGTATTTATGTACATTTTTATACACAGTGACTCACACTTCAACCCGGACAGTGTAAAAATTACTATCATACTGAATAGTAGTGCGTTTTGGTTTTTCTTCAATTTTATCTCTATCTCTAATCTCTTTATCTATCTATCTATCTCTATCTATCTAATCTCTAGTCTCCTGTGTATAAAAAACATAAATGAGAAAATTCGCATAGGTTTTTTGTGCTCACACTCAAACCCGAAAAGCCAAACTTAACTTAAAATTAGCGGAATGTGTAAGCATATTTGGAAGTTTTGGTCGTCATGTTGTCAGTTTAGATTGAGAGTGCATAAATCGAGCACCATGTCTTCAAAAAAGCAAAGTACAGTCAAAGAACGGCAAATCATTTTTAATAATCACGCCAAGGGTCTTTCAGTTCGACTAATTGCCAATATTGTCTATAAAAGCAATTCTACAGTCTTCGATATTGTTCAAAAATACAAAAAAGAAGGCAGAATTACTAATAATAAAAAAAGATCAGTCCAATAGGCGCAAGTTATCATGTCGGGATGAACGTTGGCTCTTAAAAGAAATATCTGAAAACCACCGCAAATCTGCGGTTGAACTTCAAAAACATCTCAAAGAAGTAAAACAAGTGAACGTTAGCGCCGGAACGGAACCATCCAGCGTTTATTCAGAGCCAACAATCTTAATGGTTGTGCTGCCAGGCGAAAGCTTTTTATAAGCGAAAAAAATCAAAAGCAAAGGGTTGAATTTGCAAAGCAAAATATTGAGAAAGACGCTTCGCAGCGGTCTTCGTTACTTTATATATCAAGGTTATCTATCAGATTTTTT
This sequence comes from Bactrocera minax, assembly GCA_021498325.1. NCBI lineage: Eukaryota > Metazoa > Arthropoda > Insecta > Diptera > Tephritidae > Bactrocera > Bactrocera minax. The sequence goes on along the minus strand of JAKEEE010000045.1, from coordinate 870,902 downwards.
TAGTAATATTAATTTTTTTAAAGGTATTATTCACGGACGAATCAAAAATTTATCTGGTTATCTATTTATATCAAATTTGGTTCGGATGGAAAGCGTTTTGTATGGCGAAAGTCAAACAAAGAATACAACGCCAATGTCACCAAAAAATTGTAAAACACTGTGCATCTGTTGCCATATGGGGTTGCATGTCTGCAGGTGGCGTCGGCACTATTCACGTTATTGATGGCTTAATGAATGCTACGAAATATATTGACATTCTAAAAGAAAATTTACCAGTCAGCTCTCAAAAATTGGGAATTAGTGAGACTTTTTCATTTTACTAGGATAATGATCCAAAACACAAATCTTAGATCTAACTAGATAGATCTTAGACCTCACATGACTTCATACATCCACCTCGATCGCCCGACATGAATGTTATTGAACATTTATGGGCAAATTTAATAATGAGAGTTGCCCAGCGACATCCTCAAAGTTGTACTCGAAGAATGGGAAAGAACCGATCCATAATATTATAAAAACGTGGTGGAAAGCATGCCACGCCGCATTCAAGCCGTCATGGATACTAACGAGAAAAATACCCGTTACTAAATTACTTTTTTGGTATTAATTAACAAATTATGATGTAAATAAGTTGATGTCCGGTTTTCAGAGTGAGCGCATAGAAAGTATTAATAAAGATGGAATGTTGCGTTCATGTTGTTGTACAAAAAAAAAAATAATTGCAAACTTATTTTACAAATAATAGGTGGGGGTTAAATACAAATGTGGAAAATTATCAATTTTTTTTATTATTTAGTTTTTATATCATTTGGAAATGCAGTACGATGGTAAATTTTACATTGTCCGGTTTTCAGTGTGAGTCACTGTATTTCATCCAGCGCAAGAAGCAACAATATTGGTTGAGTGAGCGGTGATACGAGTTTATTGAATCAAAGTGCACACACCAGAGTGTACGTATATACACACATATGTATTTTTCTGTTTATATTGAAAATTGTGCAGCTTGTTGGCGCCTTGTAGTGCACTCTCGATGCATCAACGCAATCATGAAAATTAAAAAAAAAAAAAAAAAAAAAATATTTTAATACGAAAAAGGGCGATACAGGGAAAAACGCTGCCTGCTTTGCATATGCTTCTGGAAGAATTCGGAAAACGCTACACATACATATAGATTTATATTGCTACTTGTTTTGAGTGTAATATGCATTTCTATTGCATACATAAATTGCATTTTAAGCGAATTTTTTATAAGCTTTACCAAGAATTGCAAGAATTTTAAAAATTCATACATATACACTGGAGGCAAGCAAAATAGGGACACCTTCATTTTGTAAGCATTGTTCATTTAGTATTATTTGTCGGATGTAAATAAATTTTATATGAAAACATAGTTCTTATTACATTGAAAAGGTTAATTATAATTTCACAAAGTTCAAAACAATTTCCTAAAAATTCAATCTTTGTATTTGAAATTTCCAAAAAAAAAGTTTAGTATGTTGTAAAAATACTAGTTGATTTTTGAAAATTAATTTAGCTAACGATGTTACGCATTTTCTTTTATAAAAGTATATTGTAAATTTGTTGTTCTAATTTATAGGAGAAAATATGCACCACCACTAACAAATAAAATCTCGAAAATCAAAGAGAATTTTAATCTAAATTCAATTTGTATAACTTGTATAAATTAACTATAAATATAACTTGTACCAAAATTTAATATTAATCTGCAAACTAAAATTTTTTTCTGGAAAATTTCGAGTAAAAATTTTGAAAATTTCAGGATAAATTTTTGAACTTTGTCGAATTGTTATTGTACAATTTAATACCTTGAATTTTATTGTTTTCAATGCAGCAAGAACACATTTTTAATATAAAAATTATTTAAAACCAACGAATAATACTAAATGGGCGTTCCTAATTTGTTGGTCGCCGTGTTTATCCCCAATGTTGCGATTTAAAGAATTTAAGGAATAAAGCGAGGAAGAAGAAATATGTGTGAAAAATTAATTAAAAATATAAACAAAGTAACAACTTGTGTTATAAAATTCCATTATTCTATAGAATGATGAAAAAAAAATTATAAATTTCCACCGGGAAAACCGATGCGCTTTGGCAGCGTGACAAAAAAAATTTCGTTTCTTACCATATTTCAAAATGTTTTATATATTTTATTTAATACAATAATTAATGAGAGTATTGCCTGCGCCTTCATATTGCTTTAATAAATTTTTCATGTTAATTGCTGTTGTTGCAGTTTTTACTGCTTGGTTTCATCAATTTGTATTTGGCGTTTGGCCAAGAATTATTCATTACGAGATTTGTTTTTTTTTAATTTTATACATTTTTATGGAGATACCTGAACATCGTTAAAAGGGCAAAAATGCAATAAGAAGCCTTAGTACTTTGTGAGTTATGAGTACGTTGAGTACGTTGTGAGAAAATATATGAATTGACTTTCTTAACCTGACACAAAGAGAAGGCTACCAAAAAAGAAAAGCGTTGCTTTAGAGACTATACCCACCACGGAAAAATCTAGAAATATAGAATGTCGTTAGTAGTAGTCGTTTTGAACAGACAATGTTAGAGAGGACCATGTTGAATAGTATTTCCGACATGCCAAATATTCTGATAAGAGATTAATAATTTCGATGTCTAAAAAGTTATCCCCCTTATACACTGAAATAATAGGCTCCAAGGGTACAACGTACTTCTCTCGGCGATGACAACATCACCTGTTTCATAAATGACTTCATAATAACATGACTATCAATACGACTTCATAAATTTTGTAGCCCTACCCCGCAGTAATCTGTTGACGAGAGTCTATTTCACGATATAAATATATGTTTTTTCTGCTAGCACAAAAACCATAACTTTTACTTTTCACTTTCAATGACAAATTGTTGAGCTATACAATTTACACGTATTTTTGCGCAAAACATATAATTTTCAACACGCTCTCTACCTTCAAAATTTTGTTTCAATTTTAAAACACGTTAAAAGTAAATAAAAATGATAACAAAGACTTATCTAACATTTATTTTGCGCACACAAATGCATTCAAAAGTAACGGTAAACATAGTCATGTATATTCCATACATTAAATGTGGACTTAATTTTTATTGACAGCCCATAAAATCATTTCTGACACACTATAATACAAAGTATCTATATCAGACAACCGCTAAAATGCACCACAGCGGAAAAAACACAGCACAGTGGGACAAAAATAAGTGTGAAGTTGGAAAAAAAATACAGGTTACGTCAAAAGTGTAGTTTAAAAAAAAATCAGTCGGAAAAAGTGTTTGTGCTTTTGTTGCTGCATTAAATGTTTTTTCTTAGTTTAATAAGTGTTCTTTTGAAACTCGCTTGTAAGAAAACGGGCCAATTTGGTGACACTTATAGGTTTTACGTACTCAAACCTAGTGTGCAGCGTACACTTCATTCGTTAACAATAGCTAACAAGAGTTCCTTACCAATTTAACGCAAAACTGTTTGACCTCATTCAAATACATTTTTATAGGTTCCGAAATTAAAATACCCTAAGACACATGCACATGTGACATAAAAGTGTAGCTACTGCACCCCGATTCATTGATTTAGTGTGAAAGAGGGCAACGCTTTTATTGAAATATTTTACGACAAGCATTTAAATCGTAATATGCGTGAAACTCAAAATTCGTGTAATAATAAAATTCTGAAAATGACAATTCAAGAAGTTGCCAGGTATTGGGTATTACATAACCAATAAGCACGGTGATAAAATGTTTGAGCTAATAAATCTAAAAGCGAGCAGAATTGCAATAAAACAGCAAATAAAATGCAAAATTTAATTATCGAATTGACGTCGAAAATCAAGTTGAGCAATTGTATTTTATGATGATTTATGGCAACGATTCGCGCCCATTTAATAGATGCCATTTACCATAAGCTGCCGGAGAATAATGTACGAAGCTCGGTGAGTACAATAGTTGATTGGTATGAATGTAGACATTTTTAAAATGCTTTAAACGAGTGGTAAAACCAAAATACTTGTATATTGGATAATATTTGGATATCTGCAGCTGAATTTGGCGATTGCCGTGCCCACTAATTATCGGGTGGCAACTCCTCGGTGGGTACCTAATCTTAAATGTCAACTCGAAATGTTTAGTCAACTTAAGCGCATATCAGCGCATCATATGACTGAAAATGTAAATGGGAATTGAACATAACAAACACCGGTAATCAGTATGGCAATTTTTTACTTTATCGCAAGGGCTCAGCAACATTTGGTTATATGTATTTATGATTTCTAAATGCCAAGCAAAACAAGTCGAGTAAATTTCAGATTATACATATCAGTGAACATTTGATGCAAAAGCCATTAACATTGTATGCGTACGCGCGAATTAATATAATATAATTGACATGAACCCATTTGACTTTCTACGAGCTTTAATAGGTATATAAGAGACATAAGCTGAACCTAACAGCAATTTATAACGAATTCAGGCCATTCTACAGTATCAAAAAAACGAATACACTCATTTGAGCTTTCCCCAATAGGAGCTGAATGCGAGGCTCTGTAATCTTAGATGTCAGGTTCCGACGAAATTGTTTTGTTTTTGTGCATTAAAAGAATTTGAAAAGTGGCTGACATCGCGCATTTTCTCTGCTCGCTATCTCTGGGCTCTGCTCTCTTGTCAAAAACAAGAATGTAAAAGCAACAAAGTTAGCGAGTTGAATTCGATACAAGAGAGTATTTATTTAGACGATTCAACCGATTTAATGAATAGCAACTCGGTAGTCTATCGAACACTATTTTTCTATCAAAACGCCCCGAAAGATATAGACATTTTTTGGCGTATATTTGGGATATATGAAAAACTCTCTCGGTTTTTACAAATCTTTTCGCTTTCATTATAATATACCCAGTAATAACTACGAGCTAAATTTGTAAAAGGTTCAGAAGAATATAAGCTTTATTAGATGATGTTATAGAGTTTTATATAAAAACAGTCGGTTCTTTTAAGGACATCAACTCAAAGCTGTTTTTTCTGGAACAAAGCTCCCCTGCCAACTTATAAATGAGTTGTGCCTTGAGTATTTTACAGTTGTAACCTTATAGGTTATAAGAAATGTACAAAATAAAAATAAGTATCCAGTGAGCGATCTTTTAAATGCATCGGGGAATCGCCCTATCGATAGGATTATCACATCCGAGATGATTTAAAAGGAAACGTTAGAGAAAAACAACCACATATTTCCCAAAAACACAAACTGCCTACGCATAGTAGTGTTTGTAGATGTCCACCTAATATAAACAAATACAAATATACGCCTCTTTGCCGATAACATCAACACTTGGAAGCTAGCCAACTTTTATTCTGAAATCTAAATAAATGCCATTTTTAGTTGTGGAATTTTTAAAGAAAGCAAAAATGTTCGAAGTTATTTTCCTTAAAATTTCCTTAACAAGCAAGCCTTACTACCAAATCTCGTACATAAAGACTTATCTGCATATATTGAGCAATATTTACTCAAAACTGTTCGCTTGATCATGTGAGGTAAATTACTTTACAGCTACATTTTTGCATAGTTGCCGGGCGTACATGCCTCGTAGTAGGTACACTCAACTAATAAAAAAATACTAATTTACAAGAACAAATTACTCACCGAAAATAAACTAGCCCAAAAGAGCCCACACCTGTACCCTTTTTAAAACGATTTATTAATGTTTCTTTAATTAAATAATTTTAAGCAACTAGACACACACAACGTTTTATTTATCTAAGGCCGTCAGAGGTTTGTATCCATATTTGAACTAAATACTTACAAAAATTTTTTTGTCGTTTAAAGATATCTGTGACCACTTCACTTCGTCTAGTGGTTCATACTACTTATAGGATAGTTGGAAATTTATTAATTTCACTCAAGGTATAAACATAATACACATAATTTCAGATAAACAAATATTTTAACCAAAAGTGCGATTTTTCTAATTTTTTTCAGCTGCTGTGTCCACCGACACCAATCTTGTCATTTCTTATTCTAATTGAAAATTTCGCTCGGCGAAGCCGGCAAATAAATATTTACATTGAAATCGTTAATGTGGCATACATTAGGCCACAGGATGTATCGGCTGAGCTAAAAGCTCACATGTACAAATTTCATATCTATGTTATATTATCTAATGTACTACTATGTACCTATGTTTACTAAAATACTGAACCATATTTTTGATGGCGACTGTTTCAATTTCATTGGAAGATGGTGGCACACAAAAATCAGGGAATTTGTTTTTTCTTTTATTATTTAAAATATTTATAAAGAATCTCAAAAACAATATAAGAATGAAAATGTATAAAAAAATTTTATGACATATTGGATTTGGATTGATTATTTTTCAGTTCTTTCAAAAAGGTATTCATCACCACGTCTATTTAGAACACTCCATATACCGCCACCTCAACCTCTTGGCCGTCTTTCTTTAATGTTTCAACCCATAAAAGCGCTGCTGTTTACAGCAAATATAATGCCAGTCATCGTAGGCAGAAATCTGAAGTGCAAATAATATACATACGTACAAAAATTTTTATTCGGTTTCATTTGGATATATGTATGTACATGAACAAAGCTTTCCAATATAGCCTTCCATAAAAATTTTAAGATTCAGCACGACCTTCCCATCACTTGGACTACAGCCGGAGTGTTCTACATTTCCATTTCTCGCTTTTTTCTATTTTTAGCTATTACATCCCTTATATGTACATACACACAATTGTGTTCATAATAATAGCAGTGCTCGCTTGGAATTGAGAAAAATTAATATTTTCTTCATAACTTAGTTTCACTAATTATTATTGTAAAGTTTTAATTAAAATCGTTTTCGTACATATGGAAATTATTTGTATTTTTTATAAAACAATAACTTTCAATAAAGTTAAAAAGATTTCAAAAGTAGGTCAAAATATGTGTAATGCACTAAAAAGACAAAATTTAAATAATAATTTAACTAATAATTTGCCGGATAGACTTTGCATATTGCAGAATCCATTAAACCCTTGCAACCAGACCGGAGTGATTTCTCATGCTGAACGCTCGGCATTCCTTAAAGCGGATAGTCGGTACTTTTTCGAAAATATACAGTTTTATATCTCCACATAAACTTCCAATGGGGTTCAAGTTTTGGTATTGAACAGATCAATCAGTCTCATGAATATTGTTTGTTCTAAAGAAATTCTTTACACTCATACTGATATTCTTCGCATCATCTGTTATGTAGGATTTCGATATACCACTTCACATTCATCCATCCATAAAATATTTGGCATCCTTCTACATCCTTCCTTTTTTCTCCTTCTTTTTTCTTCTATTCTCTTTTTCTTTCTTCTTAAGTTTCTCAAATTTTTTAAGTTTTTAAGTGTAACGTCTGAAACACCCCTTTATATGATATCTTAACTTAGATCTTTTTATTTCAAACAAGTGCAGTTGGGTTTTCTTAACATCTTAATCTCTCATCTCTTAATTATCCAAAAATACCATTCAAACTAAAATTCGAAATGCCAAATCTTTGTTTATTTGGTTTGCCCAATTGCCTATGCTTACTAAAGGCATACAGTGTTGGAAAGTGTTTTAAAATATAAACAATTATTTAGAAAAGGTTAAACTGAAAATTTTTGTTAAAGGAGGTGTTCTTTCAATTATATACTGTAAACAATACATATATATACGAATGGCTCAGAAAGTTTCAAAAAATAATCTGAAACCAAAAAATTTAAATATTGATAAATGTAGATAGTATCTTTAAAAACTTAATGACCAATGCTAGGCTATACATACTTGCACACAAATGCACGGCCTCTTAATAAACTGTGGAATATGTGCATTATAAATGTGTATAATGTGTGTATATGTGTATAATGTAAATAAACTTTTCATGATTTGTCGACGGAAGAAAAGTTATAAAATTTTTTATTTATATTATTGCAAATATAATATACAATAGAATGTTGCAATGAGCCGCAAATGCTTGAGGCATAATTTTTGATTTTAAATTCAATTATCGTTGTTGTTGTAGCCAACACCTAATCCAATTATATTCAAATGTATTCAATCAAACCAAAAATAATCAAATGAGTAATTCACAAGTCTCTTAAGTAAATATTCTAAAAAAAATTACAAAAAGTTTATTAATAATTTCAAATGCCAACTTCTGTAAATATTTATTTTAATTAAATTTTTAATCTCATTAGCATCTTTACAGGTTGAAGTTGCCTGCAGCAGTTTTGCTAAGTTTATTGCAGAATTTCTGCAATCACTACCCAAAGATGCGCACAAAATAAATGAATATTTGTGCATTTCAGTTAGGAATGCAAGAGAGGATCAAAAACACTTACCAGTCGAGGGCTTTTGATTGTAGAAATCCAAGCTCTTTATCTCTGCCGTGTCGACATGTGGCGAAAATCCCTCGTACAAGTCGCTCTCCTCCTCGATGCCGCTCAATTTATCAGCCTGGGCTGAAGACGCGTCACGATTGTAAGGCATTTTTCTAAATACTAGCTTAGAAAGATTGCTAACGATGCTTTTTATTTTTTATTTTTACAAATACTATATTATTAATATAGTTTGCACTTATTTACTCCAAACTGAATCTCAATTCCTCTCTACCTCTTTCTCACTTTGCCCTTTCTTCTTTGGTGTACGCTCTCTTCTCGTTGTTTTATTACTGCACTTTGCTATATTTTATGCCCTAATTTTAGTTATTTTCAATTTGACTAGAAGTGTTAGTGAACTTTGTTACTTTAGTTTTACTTTTACTTCTGCTTATTTGTTTAAATTTCCAACTGCAAATTGCTTTTGTAAATGTTTTTACATTAAATGTTTATGGAGATAGAAATACTCCACGGCGACAGGTTGAAAAATGCAACATTATGATATTTTCAAATTTATGTTAAATCCTCAAAAAGCATAATCCAATAACTCTGCAGGGTAGAAGTTAAGAGAATCTGGAAAATAGAACAAAAATATTGTCTTCATATTGAAAGTATATTCTGACCATAATTAAAAAAAAATAGATACAAGAATGACTGAATGAATGACTCATGTAACCTTTAAAACAATCCACTTCATAGCCTTAGTAAACAAATTTTGTTTTCTTATCTTTGCACTTTGAATGATAATTTGCTCTTCAGCTGATGCAGCTTTAAATAAGACAGCACCAACTCGAAGTTTTGATTTGTTTACATTGAAAAGTTGTTAAGTCACCTTCCAATATAAATGGAAAAAGAAACAAACAAGGAACCCAAACTTACCACGTCGCACAATACATTTTCCATCTTCTCGGTTATTCAGAAATTAATTGCTAAAAGTATTGAAGAAAAAAGTGTACTGATACCCTAGAGGGAACGTTTAATCTAAATTCAAAAAGAAAACATTGACTTGAAATTGAACCTGCAAGTAATTTAATTTCAAAAATTGTCTAAAGTTTTTCCTTTCGACTTGCAAGAGGAGGAATGTTAACAAAATGCAAGCGACTAGTATAATGAGAATCTCAAGCAAGTTTCTTAAAGCAAGAAAAAGAATAGAACTAGCTAATGTTGTAAATAGCAATTTAGTAGCATGACAATCACAAATTTATTTTGACCCTAACTACAAAAACACCATAAAACGTTTGACCTTGTTAATTTTCACGTTAGAAGGTTGAACGTTAATGTGAAACTTAAGTTTAGGGTTCGTTGTGAACATTTCTTCGTGAGAAGCACATTATTTTAAATGCAAAGCCATTACACATATATAATTATAACAATAAGTAATGGCTAAGTTCGGGTGTAACCGAACATTTTATACCCGCGCTTCATACATACATATATTCATTACTCGATGTAATTGTGATTGGATTATAATCACATTTGGTGTCTTACTAAATTATACCATAGGTCGTATATTCACTTCGTTTCATTATTTTTTTTTTTGCTTCGTGTTCCAAAAATTTATACAATACCAAAATCAACCCAATTAACTCGAATGATATAAATTCAACCAAAAGTGAGTTTGGCTCAACTTAATATATTGGATGCATTTTAGGTCAAAAAGGGAATCGGAAATCAGTATACTGGGAATATGGCGTTTAGACTAAGGTCTAGACAGATTTTAATTATATTTAGCGCAAAACCACATTATGTTTAAGAAAGCATGTCCAAATAATTTCATTAAAATATCACACATATAGTCCAACATGAAAGGTTTAAAGTCAACAGAAATCACTATATCGGATATATTTGGGCTAAGGGAAGGTCTGAACTGATTGCATTAACTTTTGGCATTACACAAGTATACTCGAGAATATGTGTCCAAGCAATTTTATAACTATATTTTTAGAAGATAACTCACACATAGACATATTCGGCATAAATTCTGCTAATAAGGAAAATCATGACATGTAGTATTCGGGAGTTGTGATAATTCGATTTTACACTTTTTCGGCACTAAACTATAGTCAATACAATATTATATGTTCGGCTAATTTTGCTAAGATATCTTACATATTGACCGATATATACGGGGTACATATTGGGGCTAGGGTTAGTATTTATTCGTATTTTATTGTAGTATTTATTTAACACCAGGGCACAATATTACCAGACAAAGGTTCCCTCTGAATTTCAATAATATATCTTACAGATTGGCCGATATTTTCAGTAAAAAGTCAGACCTAGGCACTAGGTCCACATATTCGGTATCTATGGGCTTGAGAACTGTTTGTGCAAAGTTTTGTTCCAATATCTTCATTGGTACTTGATTTAACAATTTTTAATTTAGTTTAAGTTGTAAAATATAAAATATAGAGCAATTTTATATAAGTGCAAATATTTTTAACATAAAATTATAATAAATATTCTGATAAACTTAGGAAATTATGAATTCAAATATTTGGCTTACTACAAAAACATTCATTATTTTTGCATTAAATTGAAATTTTTATTTAGCATAGTTAGAATAATTCAATTTAGGATTAAGAACGAAACTTCGATAAATGAATTCGAATGTTAATAAGTTTACCCTGTCTAAATGGTTCCAGGTTATTATAGTATTGTATATTTAGCCTCATCAAATCTATTAATTTTAGAGAATATATTTCGTATGTACAATTAATGGAGCAGAACGTGTATAAAGCCTCTTCAGTACGAAGTAATTATGATAGCATTTTCTATTGTTAAATAAGGTTATCTTGGATTGGAATTTATTAATTACTAAGTTAAAGAACATCGTTATTCTACGTTATCCTTTAAGTGCTTCCAATGTTGTTGAAAAATATCATATTTTTAAAGCAGAAAGCAAAACTTTTTTTACTTAGCTACCTTTCTGCTAGCCATAAATTTTTACTAACTATTAAAAATACACCAAATTTTGTAAACAAAACTTTCGTACACAAGCACTTTCCACTACACTTATCATGAGCGTTCAAAACAATTTCATTTTAACAAATAAACTACCCAAGTGGAAAAAGGAAAACGCTACACTATTTTAAGAAAATAAACAATTTATAATTGTTGTGCGTTAATTTCCAGAAACCCAAATAAACTGGCGTTATTTCTGGAGGGGGTTGGGAAGGGCGGCTGGACGAGAGGAAATAAACATATGATTGGACATGAAGGTCTAAAAGCAGCGAAAATAGAATACATAAAAATTAAAACAAGAACAAAATAATACAGAGAAATTTAGTGAAAACAATTTCAGCCGTAAGAAAATCTCTCATTGCAAGCAATTTCGTCGAGTGGCGAGTGACGTGCGAACTCGAACGTTTATCAAAAATAGCACAAAAACAAAACGCACACATACATATGTAGTATGCTCATTGCGCAGCACGACCGACGGGGAAAAGCGGAAATGTGACGTTAATCATACGCCGTGTTGGCCGCTCGCATTCAAGTTAAACAGTCGTGTGAAATAAAGTAATATTGAATTAGAAAGGGTCTTGAATAAAATTTCAAATATAAAAAATTATTCATCATTTTCATTAGTTTATCTGATTAACATGTATTAAAAAAAAATAGCTAAAAATATAGCTCTTTAACCAATAATATTTAACAATACATAGAAAAAAGGAATAAATTCAAAGACAAAGCCAAACTCGCACAGTCCTCTTTAAATACAACAATTTGACAGCAATTGCAGCCAACTTCGATAAAGGTTATTATATATTTCGGCGAATCACCTATACAGAAAAACCATAAACATTTTTTGTGAAAGTAAATAAATTAAACTAGCCTAGAAAGCAGACAATTGGTTGTAAAGCACTCCGAAGATGGGAAATCAAATCTTTCGAGAAATATTGATACGTGATATTGTTGATGTTCTAAAAAAATATAAAATTACCAAAATCGTTAAATTGAAGTCAAATTTGACACACAACAATATTTTCACATCAGGGGACGAGCGCTACCTTGTGCGCAAAACTAAGGCAAAGCCCTGCTGAAGTTCGCCAAAATTAGCTGCAACCGCTGAAAATTAACTTTAAAAATAGTACGCCGGCAAACGATCAGAAGCATGTTCCATCGGGAAAGTTTAAATGGCAGATGTCGAGTTAAGACCCTTATAGACAATGAAATAAAAAAGTGCGTCTGGAACTTGTTAAAATGCATCGTTCAAAAGATATTTCATTCGGAGACAAATGATGTTTATTGACGAGAGCAAATTCAATATTTTTCGGTCTGCGACTATACCCTGCATACTTTATGCTGCTTTCTGCTGCATGATAACCCATATCTCTTGGGGATATCAGCAAAGAGCTCAGACATAAATGCTAATTATAACTTATGGAAGTATCTTGACGCAAAAGTTAACCAGCACAGCATTTCTAATAAGACTTGGAGGACTTGAAGAGAGTATTACCATAGGGTGGGAAAAAAATTTAGTGCAGTTATTGTGACCTCATGAAAAGCTTTCTTAATAGGCTTGAATAGCTAATTAAGGATGATGGCATGTATATCAAATATTAGTTAATATATGAGATTAAAATACTGAAACAATTTTTTTATGTACGAGTTTTGCTTTGGCATTTGAATTATTTTAAATAAATAAATGTTAATAAATAAATATATAAATGTTAGGCAAATGAATTATTGAAAAATGGTGAAGGAAGTTTTTGCTGTGGTACGAGTTTGACTTTGATTCACTGTATATGCATTAATTGGTTAAAGCAAAATTTTGCACGACAATAAACATTCTTATTTGCACTCGACTTCCAAAATCACAGTCGAAGTCACTTGTTAACTGATACATACATGAATACATGAATGTCGCAGCTTTTGCGGCTAAACCCGAGCACGTGCATGTTCTACCAGTTCCCGCCGCGGTTATACTACTTTTTCTTAGTTCGAACAAAACCAGTGAATGCGATTGCTCACACATCTACATACATTTTTATGCGTACACTCTCTCAACTCGCTCAACCATTATAAGCGTATGAAACTGGTCGCGCTAACCAGCGAGCGCAGTTCCACTGTTCCAGAAAAAAATTTTGTTTCTTAGATCAAAGCTCTACGATTTGTATAATTTTCTCTTATGAATTTAGTTTTCTGTAAATAATAAGAAATTTTGAAAGAAATATTAAAAAAAATAACTTTATTTGATTACCGATGTTTGTTTAAAATCCTTAACCCAAATAAAAAATAAATTCTCTTCTGTAATGAGAGCACTAAAATTGTCAAATTATGGAATTATCAACTTGTTATAATTATACACATGTTCCCATTACACAGTGCTTCCCACAAAGTGCTTCTGATCTCATTTTATACAATATCTCGAAGTTTGTTGGGCAGTTACTAGAAAAAGCCTGACATACACACTACCTTTACCACATGAATTATTAATTTCGGTTGTTAAAAAACAACTTCACTAAAATAAAAACAGTTAATTTTTTCCATTCATACATTATGCAGCTAACCTTTCGGTCAATATGTAGGATATCTTAGCAAAATTAAGTGAACGTATAATATTGGATATACCATAGTTTACCGCAGAAAATGTGTGAAATCGGTCAACGAATTACACCAGCTCCCGTATAATACATATAATAATTTCTGTTATTCTAGCAGACTTTATGCCGAATATGTCGGTCACTGTATGAGTTATGTTCACAAAATTGGGTAAAACATGTTCCCTAATATACTTGAATAACGAAAAGAGTTAATGTGATCAGTGGAGATCTTCCTCTATCCCAAAAATGCCCGATAAAAGAATTCCCGTCTTTCCCCGACTTTAAACTTTATATTGGTCAATATGTGTGATATTTTAATGAGTTTAAGTGGATATGTTTTCTTAAACACAATGTGATTTCACGCTGATTATGAACGAAACCGGTCTAGACCGTGGTCTAAGCCCCATATTCCTAATAAAATGATGTCATTTTCTCTAGTGTACTTTTTCCTCATATATCTAATATTTTCAATTAAACCACTTTGGTTGAGCTTATATCGCATACATCACTTTTGAATTAATTTGGTAGATGATGAATGAAAGCACATGAGTCTATCGCCTGTAATATAAGTTAATAAGATGCCAAATATGATTGCAATCCATTGACAATTTCCTCAAATAATGAATGTTGAATTCTTCCGCAACATTTTTTAATATAAAGTTGTGTCAGCACCTGAAAGCATTTCCCCGCCCTCTGATCCTTGCAAATTGCGAGAGTATAAAATGTTCGGTTTCACTCGATCTTAGCCCTTTCTTACTTGTTTTCTGTTCTGTTTTTTCACATGTCTGTTCGCTTCTCGTGTCTTTCTATATCGCTTGCTGCTCCCCTACGCAATCGTGCTATTTTGGTTTAGTTTTATTTTTGCATGTTTTTCCTTTGATTTATTTTCAATCATTTTAATTGTTCCACTCTTTGTTTTGCTCCGCGATCAATATTTACGTTTTCATTGAATTTCAGGTTTCTAAAGGTCAACATTTAATTCATGATGATAAATTAACGCCGATTATACCGACGTCGAGTGTGCTTTTGTGGGGCTTTCAGGCTTCGCGTTCGAAATTCTTTAATACTGTGATATTAAAATTAATCAAAGACATCTGACCGATTCATTCTGAATAACAGTGGTCGAAAGGCGCCGATTAGTTGAAGAATGTTGGGGTGTTTCTTAAATACGCCGCTGTAAAATATGTTACCATTATAATATATTTTAATAGTCATTAAAGCACTTACTGGAGTGAGTTTGCAATTGAATTAATGCGAATTCGTATTATATACATATGTACAGTCGTATACAAAGTAGTGGATTTATTTTTAAGAATGGCCATCAGAATCTTTGATATCCAAATATTGGACTTACTTTATTAAATATATTGTGAATTTTTATTAGGCAACGTAAATTTTAATATATAAATTTAATTTTTTACTAATATACGTATGTACGTATACAAAGAAGATATAAATGTATATACTCATTATATGGTCAAACTAATATTAAGAAACGAGCTTACATACAGTATTGACCAAAACTAAAGCACGCCCCTAGTATGTTTTTTTAAATTGCTGTTTTTCTTAAACCAAAGAAATTGAAAGAAAAAACTTTTTATATATATATTATATGTAGGTTATATAGTAATAGTAACATAATTTTTATTATTTTCTTCTGATTTTGAAAGTTTTACCTAAAAAAGTTCATGGTACTCAAAAATTCAATGGACAAAACTAAAACACCCACTTTATATTTTTTAATAAATCTAAATGAATTTTAAATTAATACCAATCTCCCAAACGCACTTAAACGAAGTTTTAAACATTCTTAGATTATTCAAGTCCTGCATTGTTAGCTTTATTGAGATATTAAAAATGGCCATAAACAGGCAACAATCTGGATTTAAATACTCAATAATAAATGATTGGAAAAGTCGTTTATCTCGACATAAAATTAGTGCAAAATATTTCAGCAACATATCTCGCAAAATATTTCAGCAACATATCTCGGCTTATACGATAATTTCGACAAATATCAACAAACGAAAAGCTTCCCGGCAAAATGACTTTTTGATCAAACAACAGATTCGAAAGGATCCAGCAATTTTTTCCAGCCCAATGGAGCTAAATTTTTGTTTGCCGGTTAATTAATGAAAATTTGGCATACGACTCATAGAAGCACGATTGTTCATCATTGTTTGCTTGTGGCAATTTGTTTATACACAAAATTTAAAGGTCAGAAAATAATTTACTAAAGCTTAAATTGATTGGATGAAACAGAAACAGAAAAATATTTTATCCTCGGTAGAATAGATGAACAATATAAAATAACGACAATAAAAATAATGGGAATGTTCTTCGACTCTTTTCTACGACTTCAATGGCATAATGCATCATTAATTCTTGCCTCAAGGTCAAACGGTCAATAAGAAGTACTACCTACAAGTTCAACACTGTTTGCGTGAAGCAATTCGAAAAAAAAAACAGCCGGATTTGTGGAATAACAATTCATGGCTTTTGCTAATTTTTGCTCAATTCTGCTCACACTTCGTTGCTTGTTCGTGAATTCTTTTATTATAAGTGAATATATTATATAATCTATTAATATATGCAAAAAGAAATACAACAAATTCAACTTACTAAGGGGATTGCTTTAGTTTTGGATAACACTGTAAATTCGATTAAAAAACAAATGGGATCTAACAGGTTTAGTCTCGGCAATTACGTCGAGCAAGCATTCGAAACCCAATTCATACAATTTCGAAGTCGTTTTCGTGGAATATTTAAAAGGTGTATTGTCTGCATTGTAAATTTGAGCGGGATCCACTTTGCATAGTGTTCGAATAGTCACATATTCATAAATGATACTATCAACAGCTTCGTTTGATATTTTTAGAATAAGAATATGAACAAGACCTGTTCGCAAGAAACTACTGTTGTCTGCAACGTTTAGAAACGTTTTCTTTTACTACGCAGCTAAATTTTAAACATGTAGACTAGGAGGTCGATGTCAATGTCAATCTGTGATGGGACGAAGATGATGCAGTACAAACATGAACCTATTCGAGTATGGCACAAGGTAGTGACTACGTTAGAAAGGGGCAACTTCGTTCCGCCTGTTAACTTTGGAAGATTTTCTGTCATGATTTGGAGGAGATGCATCTCAAGCAAAGGAGTACGCTTTTATAGAAAACTCTATGGATGCGAAACAATATTTGAACATTTTAAAGGAACATTTGTCGAACAGAGCTGTGAAATTTGGATTTATAATAAATATCTAGCCACATTTAAATTTTTGCAAGAAAACGACCCTAAATATAAGGAGGTGAGTATGTGGTTTCTGTACAACTGCGGCAAAGTAATGGATACGTCTCAAAGTCTTGACTTAAGCGCTATTATTTTTTGGACCTATTTAAATAAAAGAGGTACTAAAAGGCAACCAAAGAACATGACAGCACTTAAAACTGCAATTCTATATACCAAGCAACTATGACCTGAAAAAGTTCCAACAAAATAAGGGTCACATACTAAATATTAATTTAATCTTAAAATCAAATTATTAAAATATTTAACATAAAAGCCCATGTCATCATTTGTGAAAAAAGTTTCCAGACACATACAAAATTTAATAATATTTATTTATTTATTTATTTTCTTTTTTTCCATTGGACATTTTTGCATACTTTTTGCATCAATTCCCTTTAAATAATATACATGTCAGTATGACTCATTAAAAAAGTTAAACAGAAATTGAAACTGGAAAATTTCGCTTATTTTCAATGTATAATCTCATTCTTGACAAAATGTGTATATGCAAAAGAAAGTCTTTGTTTCTATGGTATGTATGTCATAACGAATAAAATGTATCAATAATACTAGAAATGAAAATAATAAGCTGAAAAGTATTGCTGATACCCACGATTTAATATCGGGTATTATATCGAGTTCAACATTGGCGCTTTCCAAGTCCCAATTCCCAGTATGTGGTTGCATCTTTTGGTGTTTTGTCACCTTGCCATAGTACGTTGTTGTTAACATATATAACTTAATTGGTATTAAAACTGGTGCAATTAACACTCTTCATTTGCATAAAGGGGAGAAGAACTAAGGCCAGTTTGTTTTAAACAAGGTTGCATTATGACATTTAACAAACACCTTTGCGATCGCTTCAGGTCATACAGTATACCTCGTAGCTTATGAAGCGATCGCACGGGTGTTTGTTAAATGTTAAACATTTATGTATGTGAATATCTGTATGTGAAGCAATTAAGTTTTTGCTTACATCTGAAAATATAAACATTTACCTCGAATTGCAAAATTTTGCAGAATTGTATTTTATTGCAGTACACGATCGCGTGTTCGCTTCTGTATAGCAGCAAATCCATTTGGGTTACTAGTATATTTATGTAAGTACAAAAATTTCTTCATTTTTATTTTATTTTTTTTTTTTTTTGGGTAGCCTTGGCTGCCAGGTATGAGCTTTTGTCAAGGAAAAGTTAATAAAACTGACTGTATTGTAAACATGCAGTGGATGTACCATGAACTACAGCTGATATTTTCAGGAGAGCTTCTCAGTCTGACATGGCTAACGAAGAAAATGAGTGAAAGATGAAGTGTTTCGAATAGTTTTGTTTGCAATTGGATACCTATTGAGGTGGGTGCGCTTCATACTCCAGGAATTATCAGAAAATTGTTAGACATGAATATATACACGTACCTTTATACAGTGGTGGCCTGTTGATTACTAACGCGTTTATGAAATGATTCTTTAGGCCAAATTATTGAAGCTATGGGCAATCTCTACTCTGAGATCTTCAACTACTTAGAAAATGTATTACTTCTAATCACATTTACTGGGAAATTTTGTTCATTCGGCTTTCTTTCTGGAAGCTTAAATTTAACAAGACCCTATATTCTGGTACATTTTTGAATGACACTTTCCTCAATTGGATGTGCGTAACTACAGATCGACATCAAAACGCATACGTTTGCTACCAGAATTATTTTGAGGTCTAATTTATTATTTATTTATATAATTGTTCTCAAATCGTTCCAAATCTTGTTGTTTTATGTAAAGTCTTTATATCGAAAGTCTGCCTATACAGACTTTTCAAAGGCTCTTAAAAGGATGGCATGCAAGATTCTAATAAATAAACTGGTTTTAATTCCGATCTTCTGCAAAGGTTTATATTCAAAGAACGGACGCTGTGTTGTAAAAATTGTTGAAGTTTCCTTTAAGCATTTTAATTTCAATGGAGCATATTGGGACATCTGCCTACTCTATGTATTCTATCCGAGGGTTCGTCGTTGATTTAAATAGTTGAAGCATTGCTAATTGTTATTATTACAGAGAGACATCTCTTAGATTTGTGCTTAAACCCTCATCCCGTAGTCATGCACATGCGTAGTCACTGCATATATTTTTTCGAAAGCATATTTGATCCTTGGAATTACATGTGGTAATTCTCCTGAATTTTCTGATCCATGTATATATATCGTTACATATGCCACTTGTACGATCTTACTTATAATATGCTAAGATCATTTGGAAACCTTATGATCAAAATTCGCGTAATAAAATTAAGAGGGTTTAGCAACTTTCCTGAAACAAGTTTGAAAATTCTATTTAATTGTATGGCCTTCCTCAGATGCTGATGGGGTTCCATTATCCAGAAAGGAGGAGCCGACTCAGTTCTTTTCGCATCAATGTTTGCCCAACTTTACCCGAGTGGATGAGCTTTATTGTTTCACAAAAATCTGGTTTAAAATATTAAATATTCTAAACTTAATTTCATTTAGTATACACACTGTTTATATATTTTAATTTGTGTATCTATTATATATTATTTCTATTATTTGGAACTACTATTAATATCAAATACTGTGTCTACAAAAATATTAAGAACTATTATTATTAGAACTAAGAAATAGTACATAACTTAAGAAATTTCGTTTTGCCACTTTATCTAGCCACCAGTATTTGTATATATGTATTGAAGTTTACCAGCACTGAATCATTTGAATAAAATACATATGTATGTATATATGCGCATAGTATGTGATGCAAGTCAAGTATAAGTTGCAAAATATTTTACAAAATAAAACTAATTTCTATCAGTTGCACCTTAATTTGGGGTTTCTCGTCATATTTGTAGTATCTGAATCAGTAACAGATATTTGGAGCTAAATGACACTGCACTTTTGAAGTGTGAATTTGAAAGCTAACAAATTGACTTTCATAAAGGCAAACATACAGACTGAAAAATCACCACAAACGGTAAAAGTGATTATGCTTATCAGAAAATTTTGGTTTTTTTTATTCGACAATTAGGTGCTACTAAATGCTTTCATGCGATTTTTAGATGAATAACGGGTAAATATGAAACATCGAGATAGCAAATGGCATGAAATAAAACAATGTGGGTCTCAAACGTAGCAGATAAAATTGAACAAGTTAATTAAAAGTACATTTCGTGTATGTTTGGTTTCATCAGCAGTAAACGCAGCAAACGAATAAAAAGATGAAGATTTTAATAAATTTTATTAGAAACTTGATTATGAGTTAGTAGACTTCTCTGAACCGATAATGTCACAATAATCTAACTTTTCCAGTGAAGCCTATTCGTCAAAACTCTAATTTGAACTTTGAGCTGTTTTAACCAACTCAACTTAACTTAATTTAGAAATTTTTTTATTTATTAATTTTCACCATCTACACAAAGTTATTATAATATGCATGCCTATTAACTTATACCTGTCATTGGTGCTGCGCTGCCTTCTAGATTCAGTTAAAAAGAAAATTCTTCTCAGATGTTTTATAAACCCCTTAAAAGAAAAACACAAAGTATGTCTCATTATGTCTGACTCATTATCTTCTAACATACTAAGTTAGAAATAAAGCTTTCATATTCGTTTATACCGTTTCAATTGTGCAGCTAGATGCAAAAAATAGATAAATAAAGTATACTCTCAGTAAAGCCAATGCATAGACATTTACCACTAGTAACTGAGTAATTGCAACTTTTTCAAAAATTATGCCTTCTTATTTTTTCTCCTCGCTTATTCATTTTGAATTATATTTTTTTATGATTACTTACACTTAACTAAGCAGTTATTTTTGCTGCTTCCCAGAATATTTTTGTTTCAAGACAACTTGGATTTGAGTATGTTTTGTCCGTGTTCAGCCAATTCTCATTCTCAGTAGAAGAGTCCTTAATTCTTCAACAGCTGAGGGAGTCGATGACGATGAACATTTGTTCGATGACTCAAACATTTAGCGGAACTGTACGCGGGAAGTCATCTCATCTCAATAAAAGTATGATTTATATTCCCATCTTAACACAACATTGCCACTGCCACACATCTCTTTTATCTTTCCTCATTTACATACGCAAACAAAAATGTTAATTATCATCAGGCTGAATGTCATACAGCAAATTGACTGCGAAGTCATAAACGAAATGTACATGTACGAAGGCCTCAGTGGCACACAGACCTTTTAATACAAAACGCCGTTATTTCTAAATCAAGCACGCCCTCGCACTCATGCCTCGGAAGCGTTTGAGTGGCGATGAACGGACGTGTTGATGCCGAGCGCATTAATGCGCTGCTTAATAGCCGCGATGTTCAACAAGCTCCAATTGATGTGAATTAGAAAATTGCACCTGCCTTCAAGAGCTAGTGGCAGTGGGAAACTTTTGTCCGCAACGGCCTTAAAGGGTAGTGGATTTGAATAAATGAACCCATCTATTTCCAATATCAACTACTACTACAAATCATTTTACCGAAGCACGAATTCTCCTATTGCATGCCTTCATAAACACATATACACATATGAGAGCATAAGTACGTGCTTACCGACAGCCTTGAGGCGTTCCGTGAATGTTTGGTCAGCTGAAATCCATTTTGCGATCACATGATTCGCTGTCAAGTTGAGCTACACTAGATTCGCCACGTTTTCAGCGTCGCAAACCATACCTATGTGCGGGGGTATAAATGTAACTAGCTGTCCATGTCTATTAAGCATTCAGTGCTTAGGCAACGTTTGTAATTATTTTTCGTAGTTGCTTATTTGCTCCACCTTTTCTATTGGAATTTTTTAGTTATAGTACAAATTTGCAACTCCCGCCTGTTTGGCAAGTCAGTTGCTATGAGAGTCCACCTGTTGTTTGGCTTTTAAATCATAGATATGTAAATACAGTGGATGAAAAAAGGCTACGTACGACCCATATTTCTGAGATCTGTCTGAGTACAAAAGCAATAGGGGAAAAGTAATGATGCAGTTTTATTTCTAATATTGTAAATTTTTATTAGAAAATTATAAAACAGAAACATGGTTCAGTACAAACTCAGCAATTTTTTCACAAAAAATTAAAGAAAAAAAACTTTGAAAAAAGTCATTGCCTATAAGCCTATATCTATTTATGTACTTGGCGACATCTAGAAAATAAAGGGAACGTCGTATCGTTTGTTTAGTTTTGTGGTTATATTTTGTATAAGGTTTCGAATTAAATACATTTCTTTTTAGTCGAGAAGAGTAGGTGGTATTTAGTTGTGACAGTGGCACCTCGCGAAAAAATTTAAACTAATGAGAGAAACTTTGTTGTGAAATATCTAACCTGCTAAATTTTAGATAATTACACGCAACTAAGTTAACCGCGGAACCAGCAGCGCAGTCAGAGAAAATAGTACATCCAAGAACAGTTCAAAGGACTGATAATTCGCCTGGAATCGCTCTAAGTGTGAAAAACTCCCAAAACTTTAAAATTCATGTTATTTCTGAACCTCTTGCCTCTATATGGTCTCCCCCTTTACTGAAATTTTACCAAAATGGTTGGTCATTCAATTGTTAGTGTTAAAGAGATAGTAGAGTTTAATATCTATTATAACAGCAATTACTCTAAATACAATATTTCTCTACTTGCGAAGCAGGTAAGCACGCCAATTACTCACACACTGACCGACATATTAATAATAAAGTCTTCTAGAATAAAGAAAATCATTATAGGTTGTATATAGGAGCTGAGGTAATTCGTTGACCGATTTCCATACTTTTGGCATTAAACTATAATATATGCAATATTATACGTTCATTTAATTTTGCTACATCTTTTATATTGATCGATATATACCGTTAAAGCCAACCGGAAGTTTGAAATTCTTATATTGGTTATATGGGGCTAGGGGTAGCATTGACCCAATTTTATCCATTTTTGACACAACAGCAGAGAAAGATGCTCCTGATTTTCATAAATATATTTTACAGATTGACCGAAATTTTCGGTAAAATGTTAGCCATAAGCACTGGGGTCTACATTATCGGTATCTGGAAGCTTGAGATATATGATAGCTTTGGTCCGATTTCCAACATTTTTGGAGAGAAAATGGCATACATTAAGGGCGTTATTTTTGTAAATTTCTATTCCGATATCTTAATTGGTACTTGAGTTAGGTACTGTAAAATGAAAGAACCAGCTTTAGTTTAAATTTATGTTATATGGGAAGTAGGGGTGGTTGTTATCTAATTTCGCCCATTTTCACATTGTTAAATAAAGATATCAAAGTATATCTATGTACCAAGTTTATTTGAAGTTGGTAAAGTAGTTTCTGAGGTAGAGGATTTCACCTAAAGGTAGGTGGTGTCATATCCATTGTCCAATTTTTGTATCGATTTCTATGAAGCAATTAGGTTGACTTTGAAATTTAATGTTTTGTAATTTTATGTTATTTAGTGAATTATCGCACTTTTAGTAGTCAATATAAAAGTTATATGGGGAGTGAGAGGGGTTATCATCCGATTTAACCCATTTTGACACTGTGTGAGGAGGTGGCCGAAGGCTTTGTCCTCAGTAAGTTTGGTTGATATAGCTTTAGTGGTTAGTGAGACATGAATAATACATTAAACCTATTAGGGGGTGGAGTCACTCCTACTTTAAAAAAAAATTTGAAACCACTGATGCCCCTCTCTACTGCGACTCTGTACCAAACCGGTAATTTTGTATCATAATTTGTTGCTTAGTTATAGCGCTTTAAAGGTTTTCGCTTAACGGCATTTTTGGGCGTGGCAATGTGCCAAGATACATGTGTACTAAGTGTCATCAAGATATCTTAATTTTTACTCAAGTTATTACTTGCACGGACGGGCGGACGGACAGTCAGAGTAAAAAATAAATAATAAAACACAGTTGAGCTATAAGCAGCGCCCACTCAGGAGTGCCAAAGGGAAGTGCGTGGTTCTCATAATAATGTGAGTCTTGGTTGGTCTCATCTTGGTTTGTCTAAACATCACCGGGTGTACTCAACGCCATTGGAGTCTACGTAACCGGAACACACACGACATTTTTTGACAGGGATACTAATCCACTTACAGGAGGTCACCACTACTTCGATTCTAGTGAGAAAGCAAAATTTAATATTCACTTCTTAGGACTTAGATAGTCACATCCAACACAAGGGATCATTGTCCCAAATGTTTATTAAAACTTGCATTGACATAAAAATCGAATTCGGCCAAACTAAACACATCTACACTTAATTTTTATTATTTATTAAAAATTTAAACAACAGCTTTGTCTTTCAAAGGCATTCACTTTGCATAAATATGCTAAGTAATTTTATTTGCTCGGGTATTGTGATGTCGAATGTGGTAATTTGTAGTGACAAGTAAAGCGCGAAACCTAGTATTTAAGCGCGATTTGGGATTTTCGAAAATATTAACGACGCAAAATTGTGCTAATCAACTTAGGCGGTAATTGTTAAAAATAAATCCGGATAAAGTGAAGTGCGTCGATGCTCCTGGCTAAATTATTGAATATGTGATCAAATCGCTTTCGATAGTTAGAAAGTTAGCAGTCTTTTGAGATTTTAGTTGGTTTACGTCCAAAGTATGAAATTAATTGGTTGGATAAACCAAACTAAAAGCTTTTTGTTTAATCTAAAAATTATACGATTCGTAAAGTCTGAGCTTAATTTCGCTAGTTTAGTATGTGCGAATAAATAATGATAAATTTAGATTGATGATAGTAGATGTGAAATTTCTTGAAAATATTACAATTACATTCTCTCTCTAATATTAAGACTTACTAAGAGCACACGACCTCTTCTAATGCAATGTGGTATATATTTTCTGGTATATATCTTAAGATGTTTTCTGGAAAGATTCAGCAAATATCCTTGACAGCAAGCTCTATCATTAATTCTCTTTTTACATGATTGCCTGTAATATTATATAATCCAAGAAACTCAAGCTTCAAACCACTAACATATTTTGTTTCTGTTATTCTACGAAATAATGAGAACACATTTATTGAAATTGAAATCTCTTAATGTAACATACCTAATATACTATAAAGCTTTTGATTGTGTATTCTCTTTTGAATTATTAAAAACAAAAAATTACCGCTTTAAACATACAAATTAAATCATAAAAATCTACAAAATTAAAATGAAAGAAAAAAAAAATAAATTAAAAGCTTGAATGTAATTCTATTACTACTACTCGATTATCAATAAGCCATATGTACAGCTGTCAGATGCTGTCATCAGAATCGTAGCTGTCATGTTGGAAAATGAGTAGGTAAGTAAACTATGACAGACAAGATAATGTAGTAATACATTATTTCGAAGTGTCACTATAAAATATGCACATACATTATTGTTCGAAACATAAGCAACTGTTTCAAAGGAGTAGTCAAAAACTTACATCTATTAAAACCAGGGCTAGATGTTCCTGTTCCAAACATAATTCAAAAGCATATTTCAACATTTTTAATCAAATATTTTCATAATATTATACTTTTCTATATTTTTATACTATTGTTATTGTCATTGAACAGTTTTATTGATTCTGAACAACTACAACATTACTGTTATGGACAGTGCTAGGACACTGAAATTACAAAAAGCTCTATACAATACTAGAGTGCTCTGATGGAAGCGCTGCTGTTACAGGTACATTACTTCTTAGGAGGAACTTGTTTAATATCGCAATCATTCCCGCCAAGAGAATATATTTATGCCCCGGATTCTTATCTGAACTAAAACAATCTTTATTTAAGATTTGTTTTATTTAGATTTGTGTAAGATCTGTTTATATACTATAAGACGAAGTGTTATGGTGCTTTTCTGGTAAAAAATATACTATACACGCGGATTTCCATCAATCAGTGATACAAGTCTAACACTGTTAAAATGATAACATCGAAAACGTAAACGAAATTGCATTTGAAAAGCATTCTCATAGTACCTCATATCAACAGATTCATCCCTGACGGATGCCCCAATACCTCTCAATTTGACTGATGATAATTAAACTTTGGACCATCCAATTTCCATATGCCACGGAAACACATTTTATTATGCTGACGCAAATTAGCACGCATCCCTTACAAGACCTCAATTCATGCAATACGCAGTCATTCGTTAATCCTTTCCGTCGCACATAGCACATATGTATGTATGAATGTATCAATACATTCATTGTTGCTTATTTTACTTAAGCCACCGCCTTCTTTTTCTTCCATTTAACAACCACGCATTTTATGCTGATACTCTGTAAGTCTCTTTACGATTGGTGTGGAGCCAGCATTATGTCATTTGTCACGTTCCTAACGTTGATCCATGGTCTCTTCAGCTATTAAAGGCGCAATTCAGAGCTTGACATCTCTACAAAAATACGCACTTAACACCACAGAAACCAAGCCAACTTATGTAAGAAGCAGTATCAATGTTGTAAAATGCTTATGGCACTCGTTACCATCAACATTTATGCCCGATGTCGCACTCCTCACATTCTTTTCCTTTTCATTTCGTTTCACATTCTTTCGTAAGCTTTTCCTTCTATTCGTCAGTTCAACATAAATGTTCGTATATATGTACATATATACATGTACTTGTAGGCAACCTCATTTCATTGAATTCATTTTCTCCACTCAAGAACATTTCTGCTGGGCACCCTACCGCGAAACCATTGGGTAAATACAATAGTGCAATAGTGAGCAGTTGTATTTACAAAAGTGTATGAATGTATTTGAACCCGTTTTCCTTTTTGGTGGTTATGTTTGCTTTAAATGTCTTTGTTGTTAACCCATTTTGAAAGCTAACTTCAACGTCAACAACTGCAAGCAGTATCCTTCACCTCTTTCTTGTGCGCCCCACAAAGTCATTGTCCTGTGGAAGAATGAATACATAACGCACATGAAGCAGAGTTATATATTATGGAGCAGAGAGGAGATGTGGCATAGTCTCCACACTCAATTAAAATTATATGCACCACTTAGCACGAACTACTTAATGGGTTATATAAACATTATCATTATAATCGGCAGGATTCAATTCTAGTAAAAAAGAAGCTAAAATATAGTGGCCGTACATCCGGCAACGCTGTATTACTGTTTTTTATTTTGTTTCAGTTTCAGTTTCACTTTCTTTTGCGCATTTCTGCTCTTCATTTCGGTGACGTCAGTTTGGTGAATTTCCGCAAAATCACTCGACACATAATGATGATAAAATGATTTCCCCTATGGCCAGGTCAAAGGGTGAAGGACAAATCGCGGGCGTTGTTTGTACGCAGTGTTCACGTTGTACCATAAATTTTAATTTTAAAACGCTTTTAAACGATCTAGGGCATACAATTAAGCAGCTGCTTCCTATCACTGAAAATTTAAATCCTCCGAGTGAGTTATGGATTGAAATGAAGAAGAATTGAAAAGAACAAAATGGTGAAGAAACGAAACTAGTAAATGTGAAAGTAAAAGAGGACGTATGTGCAAAAAACTAGGTTGGTTAAACGAGATGGCGAGTGGTTGGATTAGGTGAAGGTCGGCACATAGAATATGTATACTTAAATACATATGCATATATTTATGTACATGGTGTATATGTGTTATATTTTGATATTAATAATCCTAAAAATATCAGTAAAAACTATTTCATTAAAATATATTTGTTTTCCTTCCACAACAATGTAATATTTGTCCGAAATTTAAATACCTCCATAAAAAATACAGTTCATTGAGAAGATGATATTGATATGGATGGTGATATTCCCTTCTGAGTAACTTTTACAAACTATGTTTCCCTGGGTACTTAAAAATGCAATACAAATTATAAGGGTGACTCTATTTCTGAATTATGTTTCTATTAATTAACGCCGTTTTTATATCTGATAAAAAATTGAGAACAAAGTCACAAATTTCTTTAAGTGGTTCAGAAAACGCTTTTAATTATTGATGATTATTAATGTATGTAAAATAATATTATTCTCGAGTATTACTACTTAATATGTAAATCTCAGCCTCGTTTACAATACATACATTTACAGGATATTAGATTTTTTGTCGTATATAGCAATTTTCGAAGCAATGTTTTGTTTTAGAAACACAGAATTCATTATATTCTCAGCACTCATATTTCCACAAATTCGAAGGCGTAAATCAAATCACGATTTCAAGAAAAATAGTGTTACGAATTTATAAATAAATATAATACAAATTAAATAATAATAATATTAATCCGACCACGTTGGTTCCCCCAAGTCTTTAGGTTGCGTTCACGAGATTGTTAAATAAAAGACAACAAAGTTACCATAAAACTTCTTTATTATAAATTAACTAACTTCAAATTTACTTATTTTAATACACTATTACTATTTACTCGCCAAGCCGTTTATCTAACCTAAAGTCTACGACACGACTTTTACTCTTCACTGAGTTCTTCTATACAACTGAACTTAAAGCAGTAAGCAACTTATCCCCTATATACACGCAGTGTTCACAATTCCCATCTCAAAGAACATTCGAATTACCCACTCTAAAATACGCTGCTATTGTCTGACATTCCCATTTGAAATTTACGCCACAATATAATCTCAAACCTTGTCTTTCTTCTATAATGCGATTTATTGTGAACAATTCTAAAAAAAAACAGACACTTGTTTTCGACACGCCTAATATTTAAGAGGACTACACAGCTAGGGCTTGAAATTGTGGTCCTTTTCGTAATTCAGGAATAAAATTTTAATATAATTCCACAAAGTTGACAAAAAATTTACCAAAAGAAAGCTTATAAAATATAAAGAAACTTGATAAAACTGTCCTAAAAAATTACAGCTTAGTTTTAAAATTACAAAAACAACCACACTGACCACATTTTGTTTTATTGAAATCTCCCCTCACTTCTTGCATAATTCTAACGGGTCTTTTCATTTATGATATAGCGTGTCGCAATTATGTCGGGTATAATTCTTGCCAACCGGAAATTAAGGTAAGTAGTACTTTACTATTATGACAAGAAGACATTTTCATTATTTCTAAAAGTTTAATTTCTTCGACCGAACCCATTACGTAACTTCTGACTGCAAATTACAGAAATATCTTTCAATAATTTTAGAAGGTCTAGCTAGAGCGTTTGCGTTTGAAATTCGAAATACATAGGCAATCGAGCGCTTGACTATGTACTCTGCCTGGGTTTTCATAGACCAGGAATTCCATGCACATGAACATATGGTTGATATTGAAAGTAGAAAGTACACATTAAATGCCCTTTTGTCTGCATTAGCCACAACTTTCATATGAAATTGTATTACAACATACAAACACATACCTGCTACAGCAGCTATCTGCCACCCATTGCTGTCGACACGAAATGGCTTAAGCACAGTATGCTTTTAACTCAGTGTGATTGATCACATTTCTGCGTTAAAGTGTTTTTACTCCTTTACTACGCCCCCAATAGCCGATCGGCCACTAGTATGCTTATATAATCCACTTAGGCCACAGTTGATGGGAGCGCGTTCACGTATACAATGTACCGTCATCGTCAATATTTAGAGGCGGCTGAACGACCGGAAGTGACGCAAAGGCACAACGAGTTTTTGTGTGGTGCTGGAGGTAGAGAGGCAAATAGGCATAAATTAGCCTAGCTTATTCTGCTTAGCCTGCTGACCATTTTCAACATTTCATTTTTGTTCTCTTCATGCCTATACCACACTTCTCTTCTATATGCAAGTATATATATATATATATATGCCACATGTTGCAACCAACACCGCTTGCCACTACTAGTAGTGTGGCTGACAACAAAGCTGTCAGCTTAATGAACATGAACACGCACACTTATAGCCTTGTTGTTGTAGTTGCGTATGCAAGTAAGAGCAAATTAATAAATTAAAAGTGACACTTGATTACGTAGGTGCTTAATTTGATTGTCATCCTGTTGCACAAGACAACACATAACCTGAGCACTCATGCACATATTTTAGCTGTTTTTTCCAGACTTACATATGCATATATGTATACATACACATACATATGTCGACCACTTTACAAATTCAATAAAAATGTTAACACCTGGTTGAAATCAGTTGTTGCTAATAGCGGCGTACCCATCAATAACTCTGGAAATCCACTCCCAAGCCGCATTCATTTCACAAATGTATTGTGCGGTGTACTTTGATGAAAACTCAATATTTCTGTTGTTGACTTTAATTGATTGCGGGTTCAATCGCAGAATTAATTAAACATCTGCAGGGCCAAATAAGAATTTACCTTTTGTATTCATAACTCATATAGTAGGAATAAACTAAGGTAGTATTAAATAATTATAATTAAGAAAACAAAACGGATTAATTGTAAATGCTTTAGAATAATATTAAAAATTAAATTGATAATGCAGAAATATTATGGAAATTTTAGCCAAAAAAATTAATAAAATCAAATATTATTTCATTAAGCTAAATAAGGGATATATAAATTTAATTGTTTGGAACGGCATGAACATGTAGGTTCTCTTCAAAGATGCTTCAAATGTTGTTATCATATCTAAGTGGTTTAGATTGTTTATGTTGTAAAAAAAACAAAAACAGAAAGTGCAAAGCTTAGGCGCAGCCGAATATTAAAGACGTTCGTTAATGGTAGTTTTAGGCAAATTTTATCAGCCAGAAATGTTTTATATTGGTAGCATTTTTTAAGATCATTAAGATCATTAAAGAACGGTTGGGAAAAATAGAAAACACTCATGAAAATGTCTGTCACTCTCGTATACTTGGGAACACATAAATGTAATTTAATTTTGGACAGCAGCTGCACTATATTACTCAAAAGAATATGTTGCCCTTGGTAAATTTGTTGTAGATTTGAGAAAAACATCAGATTCTGAACGATATACAGTATGGAAGTTTTGCAAAATTTGGTTAATGATCCTCATTAAGATTTTATTATTATTATTATTTATTATTAACCAAGAGAAGTATATCGTAAAAGTTCCTGTAGGTGGGCTGTGGTAGAGGAGTGGAGTGGAGGAGGTTACAAGCGGCTAAAATAAGAAATTTTATATAGAGTCAAAGGTTTATTAAAAAATTTGCTTTCTTTATGTGGAATGTAGGTACAAAAGAAGAATATTTTAACGGATCTATTTCGGGAATAGAACATTGAT
The DNA here is from genome assembly GCA_021498325.1 of Bactrocera minax. Taxonomy (NCBI): domain Eukaryota; kingdom Metazoa; phylum Arthropoda; class Insecta; order Diptera; family Tephritidae; genus Bactrocera; species Bactrocera minax. The sequence continues at coordinate 839,524 of JAKEEE010000045.1, read as the reverse complement.
ATGAATAATTATATACACGACCACAACAAAATACAAAAAAAAGTTAAGCGAAAAATGTAAAGGTACTTTCCCGCAATGACTGTACAAGAAACTCATTGAACTTAAACACAACTCGTCTTTTGAAAGGCGATATCACTTCAGAAACTTTTCTTGCCAAATCTAGGAAACACTTTTTGTCATTTCGACCAATAAAGAGAAGACTGCAATTTTTTACGATTCCTTGCGATGGTATCCACCTAAGCTTGCACTATACCTCAGTAAGGCTTATAATTAACATAATAACTGTAATACTCGTATTCGCTCAACATTAGATACATGGCAATCCCATTTGCCACAATTATCGTCTTTTAAATTTGTTACTGCTTCCGTGTCTTACAACATTGCCAACAATTGCAGATATTTTCTTAACCAGTTTTAAAATTTTCCCTTTTTTGATGTGTTGTTGTATTCCTTTTCATTGTTGGTTTTATTATTGGCAATATTATTGTTTTTATACTCTCGCAACATGCTGCATAGAGTATAATAGTTTTTTCACCAAACGGTTGTTTGTAACACCTTGTAAAAACTAATCGAGATGGGTATAGATTATATATCAAAATGATCAGGATGACGAGACCAGTTGAATTTCGGAAGCCTGTTCATCTCTCTATACAAGCGATAACTTGAGTAAGCCTTCATGAAATTTGATATACGTGTTCCTTGCTATTCTGAGAAGGTTGGTATTGCAGATGGGTGGATTCGAAACATGCCACACCCACAAAATGCCGTTAAGCGAAACACAATAAAGTGCTATAGCTAAGTACCAAACCAAGATATCAAATGGTAAAATAGGTTTCTCTACCTCTCCTCTAATAGGTTTAATGTACTTATCTCATAAACCACTAAATCTATAGCAACCAAACTTGTTGAACAAAAGTCTTTCACATCTCATATGTTGTGAAATTTGGTGGAATCTGATGATAACCGCGCCCACCCTCCATATAACGGTTATGTTGAAAACTACCAAAAGTGAGATAACTTACTTAACAGATACAACTCCACCGATTTCAACGAAATTTCGTGCATTATATTATCCTGATATTTGCTAAAATGGGCGAAGTCACACTACGACCACGCCCTACTTCTCACTGAACAACATTTTAAAAGCCATCTGATTCTTTCACCTCACAATATATAAATTGGCACAAATAGCGATTTCAGGGTATGCCATCTCAAGTCAAAAAATTAACGAATTCGAACTTTTAGGGTCCCCAGCATACGGTTGAATTTTTACTGAAAATATGGGTAAATCTGTGAGATATAAAATTAATGAAATTCGGAGAACATCTTTTCCTAATAATAGTGTGACCTTTTGCCAAAAATGGATAAAAATTTGTTCAATACTTTCCCCAGCCCTCATGCACCTAATTTACATAAGGATTTCCAATACATGCTATATACTATAATTTGGTGGTGAAAATGGGCGAAATCGATTCACGAATTACCTCAGCCCACATATACTAGATTTAATGATTATCGTTATTTTAGTGGGCTCTATGCCAAATATATCGGTCAAATTCTTAGTTAAATATCTCAATAAAATTGCATGGAGATACATCCTTGAGTATAATATAAGTTAATAAGATAGTTTTGTGAACACTTGAAAATATTTCACCGTCTTTGAGCCGCACTTATTGAAAGAGTATAAAATGTTCAGTTTCCCTAGAACTTAGCTCTACCTTACTTGTTTCCTTTGTTGTTGCCACTTATATTGTAGCTATTTTCGTCTACTTAAGCTGTGTATGTTATCTACCTTTTCGAATTTCGTTCGTTCGGTTTATTTCCATTACGAAACACATATTTCATTTGTTTCTCGCAGCTGTCGCCTTTTCCGACACACTCGCGCATATGTACTTTGCACGCTACAGTTGTTGTTGCATCAGTTTTTATTTTTTTGAATTGAACTTTTTTAGAGTTCATTCACCCACCGATTCGACGATGTAGCAATGCAGTAATAATCTGGCAAACGCCAACGGACGGTTTGTGTTGTTGTTTTCACCCAATTTTTTCGTGCTTCGTAGTCGCCTTCGTAGTTCGGCAAGTTGCAAGCGCAATTCGTGTGGCAATTCTGCTTAGACTTTTTATTTTTTGCTCGACTTTGTAGCTTCTTACTTTAGTTTCGCATTGTTTGCCCGTGATTGCGGCAGCAACAACAAAATCGCTCACACACTTGTTTTCCTACTGCTAGCACACTTGGCACCATGTTGCCGGTGACATGTTCGGCAACATTCCTAGTTTGACTTTTATTCTCATTTTCCGGTGTTCCTCAGCTGTACGAAAATTCCTCTCTCATTTGTTTACGCTCATGTGCGTTTTCCTCAACTTCGCGTTTACGAGATTGAGGCTGCACGTGCTGTGGATAAGTGTAAGTATTTTATTGTTTTTGCATTTGTATTTGCTTTTGTCTTTAATTTTGTTTTCTTGTGTTTACGTGAGTTTTGCTTTTTGATTAAGTGCTCAGCGCTTTGTCAACGCCGTCACAAGGTCTGCATACTATGCTCTTTGCTAAAATTAGCTGGTTTGCTTGCCTTCGACGCCGCAAATGTTGCAAGTCGCAATGTTGCCACTCCTACAGCTGTTGTTGGTGGTTATCCCTAGTGCTGTGCTTGATTTCGTTGCCAAATTGGGTCACATATCGAGAAGTTGCTCGTGTGCAGTGGCGCATTTATTGCACGTTCACTTCCGTGGTGTTTTATTTACTTTTTCATTTTCTGGAAAGCTTAATAGGCAGGTTGCAGTGACCTGGGATAAGTTGGAAAGTCATCACACTAGTCTTTTATTCTGACATTGTTAGTTATATTAGAAAATATGGAAGCAATATTAACATATAGTTTTATATTTCCGAGAATAATTTATGTTTCAGTTACATAAATTAAGAACTCGCGAGCATAAGTAAAGCAAAGCTGATCAATCAGCCTTTATCTGTAGAAATAAAAAGGATTTAAGTCGTGCTTTTAGTGAAGCCACCATTCGTTGACGGGTTGTGTGAAACAAATTTGAAGGCTAGTGCCCACTTAAAATAATTTTACTTTCAAAGAAGCACGTAGCTGCTCATTTGAAATCTACTCGCGACCTCAGCTGACTAGCTCCTATATTACGGAAAATATTCGGAAAAATTGTAATATAAGATGTGGAACTAAACTTATTCATACCATAAGTCATATATAAGTCCAAACCATAATCAGTTATATAAAGTTAACGTATTAAACCTCTTAAAATTAACCAAAGATCAGCGAGCATATACATGGAAGATTATAAAGCGTTAATGCATACTTTTTCGAGAGAAAATATCACATTTTGTTTTTAGGGTTGACTCACTATTATTGTTTTAAGCGCAACGTTTTACTTTTGCGTTTAGAAAATTTCAGGGAGATTACTCCATAAAACGTTGGATATTTTTATCGAAAGTCCAGTTGAACAGCAATTTGGATACGGCAACCTTAGTATTAACCCAACGACAAAAATCACAACACATATGTTTGTATCTAACGGTGCATTCATAGAATGAAAACCGTTAACTAATTCAAGGGACTTTAAAATCAACATTTTTCAGACAAACTAATTTTTCTAACTCAAACTTTAAAAATTAGTTGAAATCTGACTGACTATTACTTTGCATTTACACAAACATAATTTGATTCCACAACAAGAGTTAGCTCCCAACAACTTTCACTTTCATCGATTGATTTTGTTTGAATGAAAACCTCTTTGCTCAGATAGCGTGGAGGAAAATCTGCAACCCTCAGCAAAAAAAAAGTGTCTATCGTAAAAATCACTTAATAAAATAAAATTAAATAAATTCTAAAAGTACCAAAAAAAGCTCTTAAGGAACAAATCTCAAACCACGCCCAGCAATTACATCGAAGCTGTGTGAATTTAAAACAAAACTCCGAATATGTCTTGTAACCACTTTACTTTCTAAATTCAAACAATTTTAATAATGTTAGTCAACTAACAAATATTATCGTAAAGTTATAACTAAAAGCACTAAACAAGTGAGAATGTTCTGCTTTCTTAGGCAACACTCTTACCAGAAAATTTTTTGGAATTTATTTGAGGTAAAAAGTTATGGATAACCAGGCGCCCACACATCCAAGATAAACCGACACACACACACGCGAATCTTGTTGAGATTATATAAGCGTCGTTTTTTTTTTTTTGGTTTTTGGTGTTTTTATTCGCTTTTGTTTCTCCCCACTCGCAATGACTGAGTTACGAAATCGTTGTAGAAACAAACAACGGACTAGGCATTACGAAAATGTACTTAATTGTATTCGTCGAATAGCGAAAACGTCAAAGTGGCATGTGGCTACTTTGCGGCCGTGTGAAGCATGAGAGAATTTGTATAAGCAACAACATGTGCAGAGAAAAATATTGGAGCGCATTTTATCGGACCACCCTTTCAGTATATCGATTATCGGCATTGTCTGTAGTGTATTTGTATTGCTGGCGTCCCCTTTTCCTGCACGAACGCATATTTTAACGGTGTTCTATTTTCTGACTGTCTTTTTGACCTCTGTGCTATCACCATCAAATAATGTAGAATTTTTCGTACGCTCATTTCGATAATGCGTCGCAATTCCATTTTAGTTTTCCGCTTAAAAGGTGAACCTACAAATATAGCACGAAAAAAGTGTGTACACATGAAGACTAAAAGAGGAAATGCCATGTGGACTGCTTTAAAATCGGAGCAAGAGAAATAAACGGGAGAAGAAAGTAATTCACAAATAATAAAACACTCACCAAGGCGGGTATCAATTTAAATTTATTTATTATTTATTTTTACGATTTTATTTTTGGCTTGCATTCTTTAATTTTAATTCATTTTTGTAACAATAACTTGCTGCACGGCATGTCAATTAAAATTTAATTACGCATCCAAGTGCGCTTTCAATTCAATTAGTTTTAATAATAGAAAAACAAATGTATGTTAGGTGTAATGTGTAATATGTGCATGAAATAAACGCGACATAACAATAAAAATGAATATAAAAGCATAATTAAAATAGTAGAGCAGCGAAAACGCCATGAGGCGTTGACCTTTCTGACTTGCGTGTACTAGTGGAATTGGAAATAACAGCCAAATAAAACTAAATAATTTTTTCAATTCATTCATATAAAATATGCAAAATTTTAATATTTAGTTAGGTTTAGGTTTAGGTTAGAATAATTATAACAATTCTACGATATTTGGCCAACCTAGTTGAAGCTACGTTAAATATTGTTAAATATTGGCTAATAAATTCATATATACGGTAAATACATACATAAATGACCATCAAACATCACTAAATGAATATGTTTAAAGACAAATCTGTGAAGTTTTTATATACTCATACCATATTTTTATACTCTCGCAACATGTTGTAACAGAGTATTATAGTTTTATTCACATAACGGTTGTTTGTAACACCTAAAACAGTTCGAAATAGATATAATTATATGCACATGATGAGGCGATTTGAATTCCGGGTGACTGTCTTTCTGTCCGTGTCCGTGCAAGCAATAACTTGAGTTAACATTGAGATATCTTGATAAAATTTGGTACACACGTTTCTTGGCATTGAGGATGTTGGTATTGCAGATGGGAGGCATCAGACTATTGCCAAGCCCGCAAAATGCCGTTAAACGAAAATCTATAAAGTGTTATAATTAAGCAACAAATTGAGACACAAAACTGTGACCGTACTGCAATCTGTTGTTCGAAAATTTTTAAAAAGAGTTTACTGTAAAAAATAAAAAAATAAAAGGTATAATGTACATATCTCAAAAACAAAAAGATGTGTCAATCAAACTTGCTCAGAACAAGTCTTTTTAGTAACTTTTCACACATTAGGAAAATGATACAAAGGTTATGTTGAAATCTACTAAAATTGCGTGAACTCGATGAAGAAACACGTCAGAAATGTGAATTCTTACAATAAATACGGTACGGAATGGATGCATAGAAATCCGTGTAAAAATTGGATAGTCAATCTTTCACTTTACAGTATATAACTCAAGCACCAATTAAGATATTTGAATAGAAATATACACTAATAGTGTCCTTAAGTTTCGCCATTTCTTGCACCAATCATATATCTTTTCAAGCCCCAAGATACCGAATATGCGGACCACAGTGTCTATGGCTGACTTTTTAATAAATATTAGTTAATAAAAAATTAGGGAGCATCTTTCTCTGGTAATATTGTACCCTTGCGTCAAAGATGGGTAAAATCGGGTTAGCTTCCATACACTTAATATGAAAATTTTCGGTTTTTTATACGGTTTACGGTTGACTTTATACCGTATATATCAATCAATTAATGAAATTAAATTAAAATTGAAAATTGATGAATCGGGCTAATACTTCCCCTAGCCCCCATATAGTTTTTATGAGATTTTTCTAAATTCCGGTCTACTTTATACCGTGTATATCGGTCAATATGTCAATATATATAATAACAAAATTAATTGAACGAATAATCTTGAATATACTATAGTTTGACGGCAAAAATTAGTGAAATCGATCTACGAATTAACTCAGCCCCCATATACTACATATGGTTGAATGTGTTTGCCAAATTTTGAGACATCTTAACAAAATTCAGTGGAAATATGTTCTCGGGTATACTACAGTTTACGCCAAAAATAAATGTTATCTGCTCAGACCTTCCCCAACCCAAATGCACCCGATATAACTCGGAAGTTCCGACTTTCCAGTTGACTTTAAATCGTTTATGTAAGCCAAAATGTATCATATTGTAAATAATATTTTAACCATAATATGGTTTAGCACTGAATTTTAATGAAATTTGTACAGACCTTCGTCTAAACCCCCTCTGGTTCCTCTGATCAACTTTTTCCTCTTATACGCAATATATTAAACTCAACCAAAGAGACGAATGGTTGAATTTATATCGCAAATGTCTCCGCAAAAGATGTCCAAACAAAATTAAATGAGAATGTTTCGAATAGAGTTATGTTATTCGGTAATAAAAATTATGGTTGTTGTACCTTCGTCGAATAACAAATGTTGAATTTCTTTTGCAACATTTTTTATGTTTTTTTGATCCTTACAAATTGCTAGACTATAAAATGTTCGGTTACCCCCGAACTTAGCACTTCCTTACTGGTTTGGTATACATAGGTTTTGAATTAATAGTATTTGTCAATTTCATATAATCATGTATAACTCGATTTTCTAATTGAAAAATTGTAAATTTTGGCGAAAGCATTTAATAGTGAAGTTATTAAAAGTTTTATTTTTTTTTTTGTTGAAGGTGTATGAAAATATATCAAATATTTTTTATATCACTTCAATTTCGTTTTATGCAGCAGTATAATATAATGGCAAGCATGGATGCAAGTCGATACCTTAGATAAGTCAGCAAATACTCACTGAATCGTTTTAGCTGCCTGAAAAGAAATGAAGTTGGTTATTAAATTTTTTGAAAATATCATCAAATTATAAAATGAGTCGCAAATTATTATTAAAGGTAATTAATAAATAAACCTTACACAAAGTCTGCTTTTTAAATTCATATTTGCAATATGAAAAGGAACTTAATCTCATTTATATGTTAAACAAAGTTTAGGAATTTTGTGAACTCAAATGTCGATATTATTTTATTTTTTGAAAACAGTGTTTATAAAGTTGAAAGAAACTTTTTAATGCAGTTAAGTTAAAAGCTTTGTCTAGTCCTCAATCATGCAGTTCTTCTTTGCTTAGCTCAAGCGCAATCGTGTAATCGTGTTACACATTTGAAGTTGTTCCGCTCATCGAAATATTGACAAAAATTTTTATTTAATTTTTTGTTTGAAATAGATGTGATTAAAAATGAGAAGTAGAAAAGGTTATATAAAAAGTCGTTATTTCTGTTTTGTTTTCAAAATGATAGAGCTGTCCATGAAAACTATCTGGAATCATTTAGGAGCATTCTAAGGTGCTCAATTCCAATGATTGCAAGTGCTTCATCATATAAAAATAATATCGAAACAAACGGTGACTGTTTTAAAACCACCACATTTTAGGATGTGTGTTTATCCTAATAATAATAACGTGGTCACATTATCTATTGAATATCCTACAATGTCGTCTGCAGAAGCAAAAAATTTTAACGAGAGCAAATAGCGAAATATTTGTAGACAGGTAAAAATAAAGTAGAGTAGTTTGTTAAACTGCGTCTTAAATATGAATCTGCGTCCAGTGAAGACAGAATATAATCCTAAATATCCTGCAAAGACCGCCAAAAATGGTGTTCCGAAAGAAACAAGATGGATCAAAGAAAGAGAAATACTTTCAGGTACTGGCAAAACTTTATATTAAAAAATGTTGTGCAAGAATTCAACATCCATTATTCGACGAAACCATGAATGGATTACAACCTGGTAGGTTGGATGGTTGGATGTAGGTTGACCTGGATGGTCAACCTGAGAAAAGGAAGCCTTTATATTAGGAATAAAGGGCTTAGACCACGGTATAGACTGATCTCAATCATATTTAGGGCTAAACCGCATTATGTTTAAGAAGACATATTCACTTAATTTCATTAAAATATCACACATATTGACCAACATAAACGGCTTAAAGTCAGCTATAAAGCCGAGAATTTTTACATTGGGTGTATTTTGGATAGGCTAAGTTCTGGATTTATTGCATTAACTTTTACCATTACTCAACTACACCAGAGAACATGCTCGAACACAATTTTACGAAGATACCTGTGTGTGTGTGTGTGTGTGAAGATACAGTGACCGACATGTTCGGCATAGTCTGCTGGAATGACGAAAATCATTATACATATGTATATGGGAGCTGGTATATTTCGTAGATCGATTTCTCACATTTTCGGCATTAAACTATGGTATATCCAATTTTACACTTCTACCTAATTTTGTTAGGATATCTTACACATTGACTGGGGATGGTACTTACCCGATTTTATTACTTTTTGGGATAACGACATATTGTTACCAGGTAAAGCTGATGTGTAACTTTCATTAAGATACCTCACAGGTTGGCCGATATATAAGATACATACGGTATAAAATCTCCCTGAAGGTTGAAAATCCTTATATTAGGTATGTGGGTATAAGGGGAAGTATTTACTTGACTTTTCCCATTTTTGATATTAGTACGCACTAACATCATAGAAAGATACTTCTCTAATTTCATTACGATATTTCATATATTGACCGAAATATATCATATAAAGTCTAACGGGAGGTTGAAAATCCTTATATTAGTTGTATGGAGGAAGGTAGGTAAATAAGTATTTGCCCGATCTTCCCCATTTTTGACACAAGGGAACATTATTATCATTACTGATATTTTCGGTACAAAGACAGTTGTAGGTATTGAGGTCTTTATATTTGGTATCTGCGGGCTTAGTCATATGACGATTTCGACCGTTTTCACGCAAAGATGGTATATCCTGAAGACAGTATTTGTGCCAAGTTTCATTCCAAAATCTTAAATGGTGCTTGATTTATACACTTTAAGGTGAAAGAATCACGTAATTTAAAATTGTGACATATATGGAAAGTAGGTAATGGGTACTTTAAACGAGGTGGGTACGCAAATACGATATGTACATTAAATCAATTGGTGGGTGCGGCCATTCCCACTTTTTGAAATTTTTCGATCCTACAGATACCCCTCTCTACTGTGATTTTCTGTGCCAAATTTCAGTTTTATATCTTAATTGGGAGCTTAGTTATAGCACTTTATTAGTTTTCGGTAAACGGTATTTTGTGGGGACCTCCTCTGAGTGCCAGGGAACATGTGTATCAAATTTTATTAAGATATCTCAATTTTTTCTCAAGTTTCACTTGCATAGACAGACAGACGGAAAGACAGAACTCAACTCAACACAGACAGAATTCAACTCGTTTCGTCATCCTGATCATTTATATATATATATATATATATATACTTCTATATATTCCTCGATTAGTTTTAGGTGTTACAACCAACTGTTAGGTGAACAAAACTAGTATACTCTGTTGCAACATGTTGCGAAATAATCAGAAAAAGAAATAATCATCAAAGTAGTCAATTCAAATTGTGAAAGTCGAACAAAGAAATAATGCATTTCTTCTATAAAGAATACAATTTCATTCTTCTTTTTTTTCAAAATACATATCCTTAATTCTGCATATAAATTGCGACATTGCACTTATACAATAACTATAACTAATTAATAATGTAAAGCATGGCCAATAATTAGTGGCAAATTGATGTGGAAGAAAAAGTGCTAATAATGATTGTGAGGTTATTTGCATTGCAATTTCGCCAACTAATTGGAAGCAATTAATGTAGCATTTTATATATATTTCACATATTGACGATATAACCTTCAATGATAAATACTTGTGTTATTAATAGTATGTAAATGAGCTATAAACTCTCCTATAAAGGGGGCAGGGAATTTGGCTGTCAAAGTAAACGTATGTGTTTCTCGGAATTCCTCGGAATAATGTTTAAAAATTATAGAAATTAATTTTAAAATTCTCCAAGTTTCTTCACATCCAGAATGATGTTGTTTTTTAAAACTTTATTTGGAACCAACTTTAAAGGGCGAAATTTTTTACCCACTGGGTCATTTCGATTGAAGTGGATAAACCAACTACGACTGAGCAGTCGGAAACCAACATTGGACACATCTTTGGTGAGATAAGATCGGCTATCTTAAAAAAGTAGTACAAAATGGGATCGAAATTCTTTCAAACTTAAATGCTGTAAAAATTCCAAACTAATAAAGCCAAAATAATGGTTTGAAAAACAAGCTCTATTTCACTAAAAAAAAAACACACCCCATGCAAGCATTTAAGGGTGAAAGTCATAGTTAATGGAGTTTTGTCAAAATCGTTTAATTAAAAACAACAAATACTATTCAAAGAGAAAGAACCTATCTAAAATGTTTCTTTCTCTATTTTAGAGTTTTTAAAAATCATAAGTTGATACATAGATAAATAGACAAGTAATGTACATATGACAACAGGCTATCAGATTATTAACACATTTTTTCTCAGATCAATGGACCTACATGTAGGACCAATAAGAGCGACGGAGTGCTGCTAAGTCGTAATAACCGCTCGGCCCCATATTCACTCGAACCATAAAGCTACCAGACTACCCAGCAAACGTGCGGAAATTGTTTGGGAAACTGATGGGTGTGTGTGTGTGTGTGTGTGTGTGTTTTTTTATGGATTCGCCAAAGGAAGGTGTAAATCTTCGAAAGATATTGATGGCCCGTACCAACAATTATACACGATTCACTGCACGAAAAAGATTGTACAGCGCATACGTGCTAAAGCACCCCCTTGCACTCAAACCTGTGTTTCCCTGCGGAACTACCGTTAGGCTTTCCTTCGCTGGGCAGGTATTACAATTAGTAATGCTCGTTTTTTTGTAGATCCTTACGACGTCTTATCTTATCTTGCAGCTTCTCGGGACTGCGTACTCGGCCTTATAGCAATTTCGTCTTCACGGACCTTTTGCATAATATACGTTATTATGCCACATACCGTATCCCATGCAGTCTGGGAGGATAACATATATTGTACAATGTCAATGGAAGATATAGGCAAAATTTTCCCTAGTTTCTCTGAGAGTAGGCGTCTTTCCCTTCGGAATCGAATACAGTTCACCACCAAATGATCTGCCGTTTCGACACTGCTATTTTCGCAGTGCATGCAGTAAGGTGATTCCACATGCTTAAATTTATACAAATAGCCTCTAAAGCATCCATGGCCTGATAAAAACTGGGTAAGATAGTAATTCACTTCGCCGTGATCCCGCATTATCCATTCTTTGATATTAGGTATCAAAGAGTGGGTCCACCTTCCCTTACTTGAGGCATTCCACCTTCTCTGCCATTGACAGTGGCACCTCTCGTCGATTTTAGCGAGTTCTTGTCTATACTGCGTCGATTCTTTAATATGTCGGATGCCATAAATTAATGCACAACGCTCTGCTGCTATGTCAATAGGGAGTCTACCCGAGATAACGTTAATAGCATCGTCTGATACAGTTCTAAACGCACAGCAGGTTCTCAGCGATGCCAATCTGTGTGCTGAAGCAACTCCTCTCATATAGGAACTGTATTTTGTTGCAGGAAGCCAAATTGGTGCTGCATAGAGAATAATTGAATTACTGACGCACGTCAGCAGTTTTCTCACTTGTTGTCTGGGGCCCCGCATATTGGGCATTACCCTGGCGATTGCCGACACAGACCGCGCCGCTTTGATATGGGTGGCAGTTAAGTGCTGCTTGAATGAGAGCCTGTGATCCAAGCTAACTCCCAGGTATTTGAGGCAAGAGCTCGATTTTATGGCATGCCCACCGATGCTAATCTCAATAGACTCAACTCTCTTGCGACTGCTCATGAGGACAACTTCTGTTTTGTGAGGTGCTAATTCCAGGCCGGCCGTCTCTAGCCACTTTTTAATGCTGCTTATGGCTTCATTAGATTTGCTGCTCACTGCTCCTAGGGTTTTCGCTACGACTACGACCGCTATATCGTCCGCATATCCCACTATCTTCACCTCGTCCGGTACGGTGACTCTTAGGACACCGTCGTACATTATATTCCATAATACCGGACCGAGAACTGACCCCTGCGGTACACCGCTAGTAACTTTGTATGTTTCAGGACCATTTTCTGTATCGTAGATGAGCACCCTGTCTTCAAAGTAGCTTACCACAATTTGTGTAAGATAGTCAGGGACTTTTATCTCTTTAAGAGCCCTTATAATTAGGGACCAGTTTGCCGTATTAAAGGCATTTTTTATGTCAAGGGTAATGACAGCGCAGTATTGTTTGTCGCCCCATCTCCATCTTTACCCGTCCAGAGCTTTCGTAGCTATTTTTGTTACCACGTTTATGGCATCCACTGTGCTTCGCCCTTTGCGGAAACCAAACTGCATAGGGTTTAACCCAGAGTCTCCCTCAGTATATTGTTCGAGTCGCCTACTTATTATCGTTTCGAAAACCTTTCCAGCCATGTCAAGCATACAAAGAGGACGATATGAAGAGGGGTCTTCAGAGTTTTTGTCACTCTTAGGGAGCAGAACAAGCCGTTGGCGCTTCCAGCATTGGGGAAAGACTCCTTCCCTTAAGCAGCTTGTGTATGCTTGTCGAGACAGTAGTGGCTTTCGTCTTATTACCTCTTTAATCACAAAATTGGGGATTCCGTCCAGGCCAGGTGCTTTTCCGACCTTTATTCTTGTCGCCGCATATTTTATTTCCGCATCGGACACTTCCGGAATTTCCTCCGTGTTTGTATGAATAGATGGCATTTGTATCGGTTCGCGTTCTGGAAACAGGTTGCGAACTATCTCACGCAAGATAGTGGGAGATATAGGTGGGTTTCTTGTTCTCCCTACTTTCTTCGTTACTATCTGGTAGGCTCTTCCCCAAGGGTCATTTTCTACTTCAGTAAGAAGCCGATTAAACGCATCCTTCTTACTGCTAGCTATGGCTCTATGCAGTTCTTTCCTTTTCTTTCGGAAATGGGTAAGGAGCTCTTCAAAGTCACTTCTTCTTCTAGACCGCTGTTGCCTACGTCGGAGCCTTAGACATTCTGCCCTTAATTGAGAGATTTTCTCAGACCACCAATATAAGGGAGCTTGATCTCTGCCGTTTTTCCTGCGTGGCATCGCGGCGTCGCAAACCATTACAAGCGAATTCGTAATGTGTTTGGTTTGACTCTGAGCTTCACTTCGTGGGTCATCGTCAATTTGACTAATAGCATATTTAAGCATTTCATAGTCGCAGGATTTTGTTTTCCAGTTTCTTGTCATGCTTCTGGGCGCAGTGCAACAATGTTGTTGCCTTTGACGCGGATTTATGTCAAAAATTATAGCTTGGTGGTCACTATGCGTATAAATTTCCGAGACTCGCCATGATATTTGGGAGACTATCGATGAGCTCACAAATGTAAGATCGATATACGATGCCGCTTTGCCTTTGATAAAGGTTGGCTTGTCTCCGTTGTTTAGTAGGACTAGGTTGAGATTTGCAAATGATGACAGCAGGGCTGCACCCCTCGCATTTGTAGTCGTACTTCCCCATTCAACCGCCCATGCATTGAAGTCGCCAGCTACGACTAGCGGTAACTTTCCCCTTGCGCGCAATGTGAGCTTGAGAAGCATGTCTTGGAATTCTGTAAGCGATAGACTAGGGGCAGCATAACAACTAAAGAAGTGTATGCCCTTTATCTCTGCGTACACAAAGCCATTGTCTTTTTTGTTGTGGGCTTCTTCGAATGGAATATTGCTAAAGGTCCATATCGCTGATTTCGAGCTTTTGTCATTGATCCAGTTATTGCCATTACTTGGGGTCTTGTGCTGTTCACTGAGCAATAAAATGTCTGTGTTGAGGTCCGAGGCGGATTTTGCCAATAGCGCTTGAGCTGCCGAACAGTGATTTAGGTTTAGTTGGAGGCACCTAATCATTATTATCGGGTTTTCCAACAGCCTTTCTATATGCTGGGCAGCTGAAGTTACCAGTCGGGTGCTTATTTCCCCCTTGTGGGCATAGAACACATAGTGGTTCTTTACTGCAACCTTTCGCGTTATGCCCCTTCTCTCCACACCGGAAGCAAGAGCCGGTAAGGTCTCTGGGGTTTTTACAGTTGCGCACTATGTGTCCAAACTCCAAGCATTTGAAGCACCGCGCTGTTCTTGCGAGTTCACGGATCCTGCAATTAACCCAGCCGATTCTTATTTTATTTGCACGGAGGAGCTTGCTTGATACTGTTGCGGGGAGACTAATAAGTGCAACTTGTGTTTCATCCTTCAGACGCCGCATTGATTTGATGGCACTACTTTCTACTGTGCCCTCCTCCGGAAATTTTTCGTTTATCGCCTTACATACTTCTTCGGCCGTCGTGGCCTCGTCCAGATCTTTAATTTCAAGCATGACTGCTTGCCCTAGGACTCTCACCTGTGCCATATCTTTCAGGACCTCTAGTGCACGCTCTTTTAGTTTTTCAGATGGCTCCTTTGTTTTAGCTTTAAGTTTAAGCAGGAGTTCACCTTTCGCGTGTGTGTGTGTGTGTGTGTGTGTGTGAAATCGCAGACAAGTGGGTATACAATTTCATTGGAATTTCCAACTTACTAGACACCATAACTGCCGACTGACTCATCGACGATTCACTTGTACTTGCAGCAAAATTAATAATATTTACAACAAAAATTCATTTTGCAAACGCAAGCTAATTTATAAACTGGCGGAGAGGGAAACAATTAGTAGGAATTTAACGAAAAAAGAAATAATGATTGTGAAATTATTAAATTGTACGAAATAGGGAGATTGGAAAGTTGGAAGAACCAAAAAAGAAACAAACCAGAGAAGTTGTATAGTAAAGCGGATGAAGAACTAATTTAATGCCGAGTTTTGTGATTATAATTATGGAGAAGGATCCTACCCAACTAGACCTCGATTTGACAAATACTCTCTAAATAAACATTTTGCTAACGGTGGAAGAAGGTGTTATACATTTCAGCACTTCGTTTCAATATAATTGGATGGTAGATACAACCAACTGCAATGATTTTGTGTTTGTTTTGAAA
The DNA here is from genome assembly GCA_021498325.1 of Bactrocera minax. Lineage (NCBI taxonomy): Eukaryota > Metazoa > Arthropoda > Insecta > Diptera > Tephritidae > Bactrocera > Bactrocera minax. Next base: position 823,924 of record JAKEEE010000045.1, on the reverse strand, counting down.
GGCGCTTTTAATTAGGCAATCAACTTTTCCTCACATTATTTACATCGGAAATAGTCACAATTCAACGCCCTCACCGGTTCACCGGTTTGCCGGAATTCGCTTCAAATAGTTCAAATATTAACACATTTTCGGTAGTGACATCGACATTTATGAAATTTAAAACATTCTTAATGTAGCTTGTTTATTTGACGCATAGACAACAAAACCAACTTTTATTGTGCGGCCCTAGGAACGTCGTTAACTTTAGAATGGCTAGCGTAGGGGGATATAAATTAGAGAGGAAAGTAAGGCGACAAAACCCGGAAACTCTCCTACGTAACATTATTCAGCCATTGTCCAGCCGCTAGATGATTTATGCTATTAACACCTGTGCTATAAATACCGACTATATATTCAAGAGTTTTACTATGGACAGTCGGGTATTATTGTTACGCATCATTATTTATAACTGTAATGGCTGCCAGACAGTTTAATGACATAAATTCTTTTACTTTTCTTTCTTACGCTTTTCTCTGAATTTCTTATCGCGAAATGTGATCTTAAAATGTGATCAGCAGCTTAAAAAACTCGAACTATACGAGGGCCTGTAGATTTATACTGGAAAGTATTTCTCATCGCACTGTTACAGTTTTGTGAGAACTAATTTCGCTTCCACTTTTGCGGTAAACAATTCAATGAAGCAAATGACAAGAAAATACCTGAAAATTTCGGATAAAATACTCTTCGAAAGAGTATATCCATATAAATATTATAAAGAAAAATCTGCTTATGGTGTCTAAAATTATATTCGTGCGTTTTTTGTCAAATTTTGAACGTTTATTTAAGGAAAACATGTACAATAGTACTATTCAAAGTATTGCCCATCTGAAGCAATAACATTTTCCCATAGTTCTGGCTATTTTTGGATTCCATCCCAAAAGAACTGCGCCGGCTTGGTGCCCAATAATGAAACAAGCCAATTTTTGATACCCTGTTCTGATATGAACCGTATTCCAGTGAGCGCGTTCTGCATCGATTAGAACAAATGGCAGGCAGAAGGGGCGAAGTCTGGACTATAAGGCGGGTGAGGGAAAACTTCTCAGCCGTTTTTTTCCAAATAGTATTTAACCGATATTGCAAGATGAGGCCGAGCGTTACCATTCTGGAAAATTATTGCCTCGTGTCTAGTCGGAAAATCCGGGCGTTTTTCGTCAATCGCTCGCTTCATTTTGATGAGGTGTTGTCGGTAGCGTTCCTATAAATGATTTCGCCCGGCTTTAGAAGCTCATAATACAACGCCATCTCTTGGCAAACCGCATTTGGGGTCTTGGCAGACCCATTGTATTTGGCAATATAGTCATAGGCCCAATAAATATTATTAATTCGGCAATCACGCACTCGGTCAATCAAATCGGATCTGCAATTAAATTCCCACAATCATCAAACGTAAATAAATCAGCCTTTCGTCATCTTTATCTGGCTTATTAGGTTCTGATAGATAATGCTCAAACATATATCTGAAATAATTGAACTATTTCAGCTTAAATCTGTAATGCTGGAGTCTTCCCAATTCTCAATGGAATATAATATTCCCAATATAATAAACTTAAGTCTTATGTGAGTTTACATGTAAGTACACATTCACTCCCATCTCGCGTACACTTTAAGCAACCCTCGGCAGAACACGCAGTAGTATGTGATCGGCATCAAGTTCAACACGCCGTTAACTTGTTTATAACACTTGCGAACTGATGGCGAATTTATTGTAGCAGATTTAAATGAACAAGAAATACATTCAATCCAAACACGAGCTGACTCAGTCATCTTATGTTCATGCAACAGAGCATTGGTTATCAGTTAAAGCAGCAATTTTATAGAAGTTTACAATTTAAGAACTTAAAAAGTGAGCACGTAAACGTGTCATAAAATACTCAATATGTTTCAAATACATTGTCATTATTTTTATGATTTTCTGTGATTTAAATACTCGTAAATATGTTAGCATGCCATGTTTGCCTTTCGTCGTTCCTCTAGTTTTCTTTTTGTCGTAATTTCTTTAGTGGTTTTTATGACTACGTTTTCTCATTACACTAAGTGTTTGGTCCGAACATGTCTACTGATATTGATTGTATTGCGCTACTGTTCGAAAACAAAAATATTGCAACTGACATATTGCATACCTAAATCTTATTATTTGATAAAAAAAATCACTGATAACTCTAGAAGCACCAAGTGAAAACAATTCGCTATAGACAGTGTGAAAAGAAATGTAAGAAATTTTCAAAGTTTAAAGCCCCGAATACTTCACTTTTAATAATCAATTAATGTATATAAGTTAATGCACAGTACCAGGAGTGAGGTCAAGAAAGCAGGTTTTTGATATTTCTTCAGAGCGACATACAATCCGTCGATTTCATTAATATAATCACATGTATTGGATACTCATACATCATCATACTCGTATGAGTACTCATCCGATCGTAGTCATACATACTCGTTTTGGACATATTAGTTTTGGACAAACAACGACAAAGCAGATCCTCGAAAAATAGCAATAATAGGAAACAGAAAATCCTAGTTGTTAATTCCTATTTTAATTTATCATAAAATTTAAGACTATAACACCTATTTTAGTATTAGTATATATATTTTATTTAGTAATTAGTATACAAATTATTTAAACAACAAAAAAGCTTAATACATTTAATTCAATAGATTTGGAATCTACCTCTAACTGTATAATATTGCAATCTTCGGTCCTATTAAAATATGTATTCTTTCATTTTCTTCCCCGAATTCTTCGTAAAAATATCTATGCTATAGATTCGAAAGAGTTCTATTATTCTAAGATTCTAATATTTATTTTATAGCGCTTTACAAGATTTTAAAAAATCTCTATTCTTGTGGTAGAATACTAACCTTAACTAGAATACTGTCTAAGTTTTATGACATTTCATAGATGATCATTCTCAAGTTGAGACAAATAACAGGTGGAGGTGACCTCCGCTGTTTTCGTTTTGGAAAATTGTGAAAGTGTGAGTTTCGTGTTTTGATAAAACATTGCTCCCTGGTGGGGAAATATACTATTGAAGCAAAACAATGGCTAGATAAATGTTACGGCAAATCTGCCCCAGGCATATGCAACAGTAAAACTCGTCCTAAGCGAACAAAAACACAACACAAAAATCTGTTATTTCACCTAGACAACGCTACGGCTCAATAAGCTTGTGATCCGACGATAAATTGAAAAAATTAGGCTGTGAACTTGTTTCACCGATTTACTATTTCCCAGACTCAGAAAGGAGCTCATTAAAAATATTTCGCCCAAATGAAAAAATCTTATTTTAAAGGGCTCAACGCTTCAGGCTCTAGAAACTGTATCGAAATATTTGAGGACCATTACAACAAATCCATTACCTCGAAGAATCGAATCGAAGAATACATCCATACAAGTTTTTTCATTGTTAGGCAAAAATTTATCAACCCATACAATAAATGGTGAAATCTGTTAAATAAGTAATCTTAATACGTTTTTACACTCTTCCTTTACCACTTCTATCTTTAGCAGCCAATTTCAAGGCGTAACACGCCGCGCTGCCATCACATTATTGTAGGATGCTTCATACAAATAGTATGAGATTTGTATTTAAGGATGGCAATTACATATTTATGTGTGATTCGAATAAAGTTAAACAGAGATAAATTCTAACGTTTAATAGCCATTTGACCTTTGTCAAATACATAAAGTGAAATCTGTTAAAATTCACTTCAAATCACAGACGTAAACTCTCACAACAGTATTATTAGTGCGACTAAAATTTCAATCAACGCTCATTAGCACACATTAAGTGGATATGACGGATGTACGAATGCTCGCATGATCGCTAAATGCGCTCTTAGATTAATTTCAATAGGTCAGTGTATGACTACACGACAAAAATTACGCGTAATTGCTATAAATTACATGCCGGCACGAACGCTCACTTGTTTGCACATACTCGCATATGTAAGAACGACAGTCGCAGAGGGCAAAGCCAATAATAATCGAATGTCATATGTTGCCGGCGAAATGGAAATAATTATTATGTTTACATACGTACATACATATGTTAATAACAAGCAAAAGGAGGCGCGCGTTCAGCTGGCAGAATAACGGTGTGTGGCGCTTAGTTAGCGGGAGGCAAGCCGGCAGCAACGTAAACGAGGCCCACTGGTAATGACAAAACTGATAAAACCATGTACATAATTAAATGTATACAAATGTGTATATGTATTTGTGAGTTGTCATCTGTAAGCGGATATTAGCGTGCGCTTGCATCCTCATAAATTCTAATCAAATTAATGAAATCAAACAAACGTAGCACTGCCAGCCGCACCGCTACACAAAACGCCCACACATTGTCGCTTTGGCGTAAAAGAGATGGCTGGGTAGTGGCCACATTAAGCCGTAAACAGCTTGAGATTCCAGCGAAGATAAATAAAGGAGCAGATACATATACATACATATGTAAGAGAACTTGCGAAGATGTGCGAATTATCGCTGAGAGGAAAGGTGAGCCAACAAGACCCGCCGAACTGGCAGCAGCTCGCTGGCAAGTGTCAATTAAGTGCTTCCTGTGGTGGCAAAGCGTCGGGTCGCACACCAATTCGCATTTCAGGCAGCTGGCAAACGCATTTACAAAGCACTAAGTGAGCAGACAACAACAACAGCAAGATTTTAATAAAATTTAATTTGGCATATTATTCATACAGGCGAACGCGCAAAACAACAACAACAACAACAACAACGACAACAGCAACAACGTTAAGAAAACACAACAAAGCTTTAATTTCTTTATCATTTCATTTAATTTTATTGTTTGGCTTTATTTTCGCAACGTTTTCGCTTTCGCATATGTAACTGCTGTTGTTTTTGTTTTCATAATAAACTCGCAAAAGTACACAATACAAATCGACGTAAACGAAATGCAATCAAAAAATACAAAGCAAGAAGCGCATGTCCATTGGTGTTGTTGCTTTCCCCAAACGAGTACGCTGTTGTGCCTCAGCACGCTTGATTAACCTTGTTTACGTGACCGACCGACCGACCAGCTGCGAGCTGAGATGAGTTGAATAGAACCAACAGCATTTCCTCGCCACATGGGCTGCATATAACCTCGAGGGATGCGAGGCAGATACGAAGCATGTACATTGTCAGTTGTTGGTGTTGCAAACGATTGCTGTTGTCAAAAGCAGTCGACAATGAAAGTTAAGCATTCTCTGCTCCCTGGAAGAAACTGCCGACTGCCGGCTGCCTTCCGCCTCCAGCTTGCACCGGAATGTTGATTGGTGTAGTCGAAGGCGAGCTTTGCACATTGGAGGGGGTTGCTTGTGTAATCGACCGATTTTTATCGAAAAAAACATACACAAATAGCTGTTGAATACTTTCAATCTCAGCAAATTTTTGAATAACTTGGATATTTTGATGCTTGCATTTTTCCAGGTATTTGGCGAATCTCATGTAAATAATAGGAGCTCGAATGATGAAGTGTTTGGGCACATGATTGAGTTGAGTACAGTATGCATCCGTTTAATAGGGTAATGAATGTGAAAAATGTGCAGAGGTGTGTTTGTGTTCATAATAGTAGTAGAGCTCAATTAGGAATGGAGAAAAACTATATTTTAATAAAATAGTACAATTAAATTTTTATTTAACTGATGTTCGGATTTTACCATGACAAATATCTGCACATCGAAATTATATCAAATTTTTTTACACTCTCTTGATAAAGTTGAAAGGATTTCAAAATAGGTAAAGAAGTATGTTTATAAAATAGCTGTAAAATAATAAATGATTAGAACTCACCAAAAAATTCCAATCGTTAACTAAAATAAAATAATAATTCAATTAATATACAGTCGGGTAAGCCTTGTTCCGTTAAATCTACGCAACATAGAGTACAAATACAGTAAGTAAAGGCACGCTGTTTTCCACCAGAATGGTTTTTTCAAAAACATATTGCCTTATGTTCCCATATACTTTCAATGTGATTCAAGTCGGGGAATTAAGCTAACCATTCACTCTCCTCAATGTAGTTTTTTGTAAAGAAAGTCTACACATCCATTGGAATGTTTCGAATAATTTGCATTGTTGGAGGGCTATTATCAATCAATCTGGCTTTTAGAATAACATCTAACAAATATTTTTGTCAAATTAAAAATGAAATGCAAGACATCAAAGTTGAACTTGAAGATTCTGGGTATATATGGCGAATATATCATTCGCAACATAGAGAAATTAGGAAAGCTGGATGGAAGTCGTGTTTCCAAGAAACGGGACAGAGAATCAACCGTAATCTTAAGAGCAATAAAGTAAATGTGTTTCACTTTGTCCGCCTACTCAACTCAATTGAAAAAACGGTGTCTTCACATTCTCAAATTAAGTTCAACAGTGTCTAGGTCAGATTAAAGCGATTCGTGCATATAATTCTGTTGACAATGAATGCCATGATTTAGCTCACAATGGAGGCAAATTAAGAACCAGCATGCGATCAGATCAGGTATTCGCAGCGCTACAGCGATTTTCATCCATAAGAATTAAATAATTAAAGAATAAATAAATCCACATAAATGCTTATAAAAATAATAAAAGCGGATGATAAAAGCAGATAAGTGTCTTCAAAAATAGAATTGTACCAAACAAAGGCACAATAGTATTCCACAAAAATAAATCGGTTAAGAAATTCAAAAGACTCACGATGAAAGAAGCAAATTGAGCAAGCAATTGAATTTAGAAATGGGGCTTGCGAAGGAGGCGGGCGAGCTGGCTGGTCGCTCGTGGCGGTGTTACGTGAGCTACGCGAATTAAAGTACGAGTGTACGCTAAAGCGACAATCTTCGTACTTAGCATGCATATTAATATTAATTTCAATTAATTGGACATTACAAGTCTTTTAATGAATTCATATTTTTATAATAAAATAAAAATAAAATTTACACGCAAACAACCAACCGGCACACAGTTCAGTTTCAAATTTCCGCGATCGCCTGCCTTCAGGCGAACAATGTACGAACTTACAGTCTCTATGAGTGTATGTGTATATGTATTGGTTCTAAATGGGGGCGTTGAAATTGAATTAAGTTCAGTTATAACACAGGTTTGGAATTCATTAAGCTTCGTAAACACACTGCTGAGTTATTGCGTTGTTTTATTTTCGTGGTTGTTTTTGTTATTTGCGTTGTTATGTATCCAAAAGTGTCTGGTGCCAACAGTTTGAAATAGTGAATGGAATGAGTGGCAGCTACAAGGAGGAGCAAAGTAAACAAAATTACACATTTTGTAAATATTTTGAGTTACGATTTCTTTTCGAAATTCGACACGTAGGCCAATCAACTCTATTTCTAAAAAATTATCGTTTTGAAAGGAAAAATTCAGAAATTGAAATCGATATTATTACGTAACCGTTTGGTATAATCGATATTGGTATTTGGTATAATCGATGGTGCCCTTGTGATGTTCTGACAAACTTATTTGCCTGCTAATTTTGATGAATTGCACATTGTAGAAAATACGAAATTACTACGAACTTTTGGTGTATGAATCATTTCAAGAAAATTCCATCTAGGTCATGTGATTTAACTCCATTACTACTTTTTTGGGGGCACCTCAAGTCTGTGGAGTATGCTGATGAGTCTTCTATAACTTATCTGTTGAAAATCAACATCCGCTGAGTTATTGTCGATATAAGGTAGGCTATGCTGAAAAGAAATGTTGCAATATTGGACTGTCAGATTGGTTGTCATAACAAGTAGTCGCTGTGATCCTATGCATAAAATACTGTTCAAACATAACCATAAAATTAGCGAACCAATAAGTATTGACCATTTTGACCAACAAATTTGAATACTAATACCTCGACGACTTTTACAAATTTTCAAGTGGTACAAATCAACAAATCAAAAACAAAAACAACAAAATCAACCTCCTCATCTAAACCTTCGTTATTTTATTATCTTCTTTCTCACTAAACTTTATTAAGCGTGTTTTTATAAATGCAAAAGAAAAACTTCAGGCAAACCCCCTATCAGACAAGCCTTTGGAAATTTAACGGAATGAAAAAAAGTGAAATTAGGTTCAGATAATTGTTTAAAAACTTATTAGTCCACATGTACATTGCTTTGTACATATACACAGTAGTATTTTGTACTTAAGGTCATTCAAACAATTCGATATATCTACTTAGATACTACACAATTATAATATATATGAAAATACGCCATATCTTACAATTTTTCTGCGATAAAAACGAAAACGCAAGCCAGGCGATTGAAAATGTAAATAGTGTTTATGGTCCTGATATGTAAAAGCCAATCATGCGCAATTATGGTTTTGTCGATTTCATTCCGGTAATTTTGATGTCAAAGGTGCAACACCAAGGATGCTCTGGAAGGCCAATTGTCGAAAAAATCGAAAAAAAAATTGTTCCATTGTCATGTAAGCACTGTTTCGATTGTCTAGGAACAAAACATTGCATAAAACCCCCTTTTGGAACCATTTAAATAAGGCTGGATACAAAAAGAAGCTTGATGTATGGGTGCCACACGAGTTAACGTAAAAAAACCTGATGAACCGAACCACTTACGGCAACGTCAAGCGAAAATCGTTGTGGTAGAATCGCGGAGAGCTGAGGCAAACGGTGGCCAAGCCAGGATTGTCGTTCAGGAACGTTTATGAAGGGCTTTAGGAAGGCTGTGTGTTTGGTGGGATTGGCAGGGAATCATCTACTATTTGCTGCTCCCCTAGGGCCAAACTCTTAATTAGAACCTGCACTGTTCACAATTAGTCAGTCTGAGGGAAGCAACCGCCCAGAAGCGGCCAGCTTTGACCAATAGGAAAGGAATTGTGTTAAATCAGGGCGTCAGACCACACACATCTATAATGGCTCGCTAGAAGCTCCGAGAGCTTGGTTGGAGGTTCTTAAGCATCCACCTTATAGTCCGGACCTGACACCAAGTTATTACTACATGTTCCTGTATATGGCGAATGATTTTACTGGTGGAAAATTCGCCTCAAGAGAAGTTTGTGCAAATCGACAGTCACAGCTTTTTGACAACCGGGACGGTAGTACATAATATAAATTTATGAAATATTTCGTGGAAGAACAGCTCATTCATGTATTCGTGTCATAAATCCAGTCATAGAAGAAATGTAAAGCTCATGACGGAGAAGTGTATGTATATATGCGATGTCTACCATTTCTTGTTTTATTGAAGTTACTGCTGAGTGGTCTATCTAATACACATATTTTTGAAGAAGATATTAAAGCGCCACATGAGGCCGAGGGTTATCATCATGGAAAATTATTGTCTAGTCGGAAATTCCGGGCGTTTTTCGGTAATGGCTCGCTTCAATTTGATGAGTTGGTTGAGTTGAGTTGATGAGTGTCGGTAGCGTTCCTATTAATAATTTACTTTATTTAATTTAGAAGCTCATAATACAGCACGCCCTTCTGATCCCACCAAACACCTTTGGTTTTGCCGATGATTTCGCTGTTTGGGCAGGTTTCACATATGATTTTTGGCATTTAGGGTTTTCGTATTGGATCAATTTTTCTTCACTGGTCACAATCCGACGCAAAAACGAATTCTTCTTGTAGCGTTCAAGCAGCATTTATTACATGCAAAATCGTTACGCAACGTCTCTCGGAATTTGGAATATATCCGGCTGCTTTTAAAAGTTTTGGAATGCCTGCAAGAGTGACTCCCAAAGATTCTGCAAGCTCTTCTTGTTTTTAGAAACACCATAAACTTCCTCCAAAATACGAAGACTCGGCTGAGGTTTTCTTCATATTAAAGTAATGAAGAAGAACTCCCCTCAAAAACACTTTCAGACACAAAATTCGAGATATTTGAGTGAAAAAAATTATAGCTGTTTACGCTTCAAACGAATGACATATACTGAAAAAGATGCACAAGGACAGTAGCTTTCCAACGCATGTTCGGAATATTGGAATAATGGAATAATAATCTTGGCAAACCGCACGAATATATTTATTGACCCAAATGAAGCTACACAGTCAAAGATTTCAAAATTTACGTTGCACCATCATTAATGTTTTTTAGAGACAGATCAGTGCATACAAGAGAATGTTCATTACATTGTTATGTTCGGTGCTTATCTCAGTATTTGAATATAGCTGAGCTGTTTCGGTTATCCGAAATATATACAGAAATTAGCATATTCATAATTTAAATGATGGTGAAGGTATGAATCAATCACTCAATGACTGGTACTGAATTATAATATAATTCGCTTTATTTTATTTAGGTACCTCGATATGTATAATATAGTTATATTATTAGGTATATTAGGAACCGATTTGATCCATTTATGACATCAAACCACTTTATACTTAACGTATTATTCTCACTAGCACACCAAATTATTGTCACCCTATTACGTATTTATAATAGCGTGAGCGTAGTAGGCGTTCGACAACAATATGCCAAATTTTACATTATGAGTGGATATTGACTACCTTCCACAGGAAATTGAGTTGGCCGCAGCCATTTCGTGTGTATTATCGATTACTATCTACCCTTGCTGTAGTATGCAGAAATGCCAGAATCAGGAAACGGCTCAAGACCAGTAGCCTACACTGTTTTACGCATTTTGGAGTTTGAATACATTGAATATCTTTGAAGAAAATTTTTATACTTTATCTTTTATTTATTTACGAACGTTTCTAATTGAATAATTTCAACACATTTACATTGTCTATTGGTGTATAAATATGATTGAACTAATATTTATAATTGTAATAACTGTGGTTAAACACTGGATTGGCATAATTTTTAGTTAGTAAATTAATTAAAATTAAAATAATTAATTAATATTGTGATTCGTTAAAATTACCAATATGTATCAACTTGAAAATCTGAGTCATGTAACGCACAGAGATTTAGTAATTTCTCATTGTTTTTTCATTGTTTTCATTGTTTCCATTGTTTTCATTGTTTTCCATTCAATTTCATTGTTTTCAATTTTTTAATGTTTCATTTCACAATTTATATCACAAATTTGAGCCATGCTGCCAACTACTTTAAACAGTGTTTCTCAAAAATGTAAAATCAGGGTTGTTATCTGCGTTTTCAAGTATACTGGCTTCAGTAGCCTTTCGTAAAGTAAAATCCTTTTATAGTATCCGACGCAAGTGTACCGGCATCTATAGTCAAGTAGCATTACACAATTGGGATGTGAGTTTCCTAGCATATTTGTGCTAGGTATATGATAACCTCTATATTAAATTATAAAAACAAAGCCAAAATGCTCGTAATAATTACTTTTACTAAATTAAATAATTTATTTTCCTTTCCGTCGATGCGAAGCATTTAATTACGCCAGGGGCCCGACTTTTTCTCAATCAAGCCGCAACTATTATTTTTGCATTTTTTGACATCAACATTGGGCACTATTAAGTGCTGTTGAACAGCATGTTCCGATATGTATTCTGATAAGTATTTCATTATATTACAATTATTGGCGTTGCGAGCACTTCAGAGCACAGTAGGAAGTGCAGCAGAAATATTGGCGAACAAAGGAAAACTAGCGGTAGTGGCCACCTAGACGTATGTGCAACTCTGCGCAGCATGTTCACATTTCCGCAAGACAACTTACTTGTGGAATTCGAAACGCTCCATTTCGAGACAATTTCAATGCATATACAAAACACTTGAGTGCAGACACACTAATAAAGGAGGGAACAAAATAAATATGTAATCGTTTGTCATTCGATACATAGGTATGTCATGTTCATGACGAATCGCTTGCACGGCGTGCCATTATCTAGCCAGTGAACGCGATTTGAGCGTTTTGTTGCTTTTATTTAGCCAGTTGTTGCCATTTACAGTTACTCACTGCGATGACAATTACTTTACATTTTATTTGCTCATAGTTTTGTGGTGGTCTGTTTGCTCTTCGTTCGTTTTTACTTGTGCTCTGCATTTGCGCTTTGTTTTTATTTCCGTTATTTATACTTTTTGTTATTTTTCCATGACATTGCATTGCATACCGTTACATTTAATAGTTATCGATTAATCGCTTTTGATTTTTAGTTGCATATGCATGTGTTTGTGGCAGCCGAAGGCAAACTTTTAATTTCTTCACTTCTTCTTCTTCACACGAATTGTTTTGATTTTCTTGGTATTAAAGTGTTGTTTTTGCACACGAGCATATCTGATAGCGGTTTATTTCACTCTGGCAAATATTTTCTTACATACATTATATCTCCAAAGACAGGTGAATTTATGTGTGGCTGGCTGCATGTGTTTGAGTGTTGCTATCAAAATGATATATTCGCGCACTTATCAAACTTAATAACACATTGTAAACAATTAAACAATTGCTCGTTTATAAGTGAGTAACTTTGAGCGCATAGCTGTTGCTTTCAGTTGCAACTTGAACGAAACGAAAGTGCTACTTTAGTCACGTGCTCTTTGGCATGTTTCTATGCATTCGTGTCGGTGTATGCTTGTGTTTGTGTTTTTTTTATGCATGCACAGTTGCGATGAATGTTCGATTAGTGATGGATGCTGCTATTATTGTAGCCGTCTGTGGCATTGCAAAGCAACTACTCATGAAAGCACATATGTGTACATATCTACTCATAAATAGACGCGACGCGAAAGCAGATAAATGAGTACAAACAAATTCGCTTTGTACTTGCACTCGTACTATTTACAGAAAGCTACGGAACAAAGCTTAACGCTTTCAGATACAAATTACAAATACTTATTACTGTCTGGACGTTCATTCACCTTTAGTTCGATCCTCACTCAAAAAAGTTTCGCCATCATTGAGTTCATTAACACTAAATTATCGTAAATCATCGCATCGATGAAAACTTATTATACAAAAGTAATTCGTGAGCTTGCAGATAAATGATAAAACCTTCTGCACAAACCTTTTGGAAATATTCAGATAAAAACATTTTCAATACCGTAAATTTTCGCGAGCAACTAGGAGGCTTTTATAAACGAAATCATAACAGTGAAGATACAGAAAGGTGATTCTCTTGGTAGCAGCGAATGAAAAAATAACCGTTTTAAGTTGAACTACTGAATCATTTATATGAAATGTTTTTCATATAAACTCAAAGATTTATTATATTAAAATATCATCATAATCATAAGTGTAAACATTTATTATCTCACCGCTAATTCGCCTTAATCAAATAAAATTATTCACCGAGATTTCCCACCTTTGCTACTTTGAATCTAAATTGAAAATAAATAATATGGTATTCTGGGAAAAAAATTCTCCTGATAAATGAGTGACAGTACAGTGACGGCCTTATAAATAGAAAGGTTATACTATTCAGCTAATTTCCCTAATTTGTAAAGATTTGAAAATAGATATTGTACTATTAATAAAATTAAATAAAAAAAACTAAAACTACGTACATATATACATTATAGATGCTGTCTATCTAAATCAAGACCACATTGAGGATTTCCGCATTTAGCAATCTGGTTGCAGTTATTAACTTTAATATACCGGGCTGATAGCATATTGGTAAAAATATACATTTGTATGTTGCAAAATCAATTCTATTTATAAAGCCACCGCTGTATGCGCAGTGCATTAAAGTAACTGAAAACAAAAGGAACTCGTCAAAAGTAATTATGTAGAAATATGGTATGTGTATCCATAGGCCACTGCGTTGAGAGTGTGAATCATGACGAAAATACATACCTATCTGCTATATATGTTATGTAGTTAGACAATAAGCCACAATATAACAATCACTCGAACAGTTCTGCATCGGAGCCAAATGGGCATATATGTAAGAAAGTAAGTCTTCAAAATAAACAATATTGATTGATCATCATACGATTAATATTTGAAAAGTACTTTACAAATGTTATTCACTTGAAATGACAACAGTTTAGCCATTCCAAAGTACAAAAACTACTAGTATCAAAAATTTTATCATTATATAAGTATATCTGCACATACATATGTCCATATTACATTTTTTATTTGTTTTCTTTAAATTCTGCGAAAACCTAATTTCAACGCATTTAGAATAGAGAAAACACTAAATGTTTACAAAAACAAAATAAAACGACATACACACTAATCACTTGTTATAAAAAAACCAAATTTTAAATTCCATACAATATTGGGAAATCAACCGGCTCGCAAGCAAACCAAAATTATGAATGAAAAATTGCGCAATCAAGTCGCATATGAAGATTATAAACTTATAATATATATTGGAATATTTACATATATATTACATATACATTGGAATATTTACATCATATAAATTTGGAATTTATTTGGTCCTACGAACATCTAATCTATTGATTAGATAAAACAAATATGATAAAACATATATGTATATGCACCCACATGGCGACGGTGACAAAATAATAGTAGTATAAGTATGGGGTATAATAGTAAGAAAGCTTTAAAATGTCATTCAAAATAAGAAATAATATATTATGTATGTTCGAGGGGCAGAGTCGAGAGAGCAACAATTCATTGAATAAAGTGGTTTTTAGAACATAAAAGTTATAAAGAATAAAGTTATGTAAAATGCTGCTGTCTGCCCGAAAAAATCAATACAAGTGACATGGATAAATTAGCTCATATAATGTTACTTAAAAAGTGTTTTCGGTTAGAAATAAGCACGAGTGACAAATTTGTGCGATATCTTGACGTGTCGGAATAAACACATTTTTAAGCTTATCGACATGTCGTTTTCTAATGTGACCGACAGTTTAGACCTTTGCTGTATGAGTAACGCGATATTCAGCTAGAAATGGTAATTCAAGTATTATTCCATAGTCTTTCGACTTTCTTCAAAAGGCATTAAATATACTAAAACTTATTTAAAAATAATAATTAATCCAATAAGCTTACCTTTACTTTATGCAGTTGATAATTCCCGTACGTATAATTTATTTTTAACTGTTGTTTGGTTTGCTTCTTGAAAATATCTTTGTAAAAATAAAATTTTTTTCTATTCTTTGTGTTAAGCAGTTTCTCACGCCTTCGTCATTTATATATTATTCTTTTTTGCGAATTATTTATGATTAACTTTATGTTGTTTATTCACGTTTTTTATCGTTTGTGTTTTAAATGTGTTCACAACTTATACGCCCAAGAAACGCCTTTGCCTTTGCCTTTTCTTTCTATTTTTATAATTTATTTTTACTTTCTAATACTCTTTTGCTTCCTTGTTTTTTTTTTTGTGTAAGGTTTGTTTTTCGATCTGAAATCTTTGTGAGGTCCTGCTTTAATATAAATAAAGAAATTTATTGCAACATATACACCATTTATTATATTTGTGGGCAAATTTTGTCAAATCACGTTTTGGGGTCACGTTTTTGAAATCCCTTATTTTATAATTTCTTTAACGAAAGATATATATTATTATGCTATTACAATTGAGTCATACGACAACATTCTTCGGTACCTTTGGCTTTGGCTGTAGTGCTGGTATTCTATGAGCACAAAATAAAGTAAGTAGAAGAAAA
Source organism: Bactrocera minax (assembly GCA_021498325.1). Classification (NCBI taxonomy): domain Eukaryota; kingdom Metazoa; phylum Arthropoda; class Insecta; order Diptera; family Tephritidae; genus Bactrocera; species Bactrocera minax. The sequence continues at coordinate 808,420 of JAKEEE010000045.1, read as the reverse complement.
TCTTCCGAAACTTCAGAGGAATAAGATAGGAATACCTCGAACTACTTATTTAAATATGACAATATTTTCTTTTAATTATACAAATTTAAGTACAATACAGGTATTTATCAAATTATAGGTGTTAAATGTCTTAAGGTGGTAAGAATAAATAGAAAAATTTTATCTAAACCACTGCAAGTGTTCATTGGATATAAACCTATAAAATCAACACAATTATTCACGTGCGCACATTAGGTTACAGCACCATACGAATAGACATTGTGTAAATAAGTAGAACATGACCCGGCGTTTTATTCTGTTTTATTTATCCCTTATTATTATAACTTCATTAAAATTTGTATAAGTAATTAGCACAAAACTTTAATTCCTACACCCACTTTTAGGCGTATGTTAGCATAGAAATTTGCTATTTACGCAGCTGTTACATTCCAGCAGCGTGTAGTTGCGCAGCACCACTACCTTGCGCAACAGCGTCGACTCATCAGCTGAGACATTGACTGAAGCACACCACCTTCATTCCAATCAGCAGAAATTTAATGCAAAACCAACGTCACTTTGCCAAACTTCGTGCTTGCTGCTACCCTCTTTAACACATATTTCTAGTTATATTATCCTGCCATGTTCTGAGCTTAGTTGTGTACATATATACATATCTATGCACATATATAATAGCAACGAACAATGTAAAATACACTTGCGCGTCTGGAGGTTAATCCAATTCACATCATTAAAAGTTCTTTCTGCATACAGTCGAATAGCACTTATAACGGCAATGCTTACTTGTTTTAGCTTCTGCTCTCCCACTTTATAAATGACGATGTGATTTGAACTGAACTGAACTGAACCGTATTGAATATTTAGATGCCCTAATTTTCTTTGATTGCACACGAAAAATCGATTTTCTTCACTTTGGTGTTTAAATACAATTAAAATGTGTTGCCCGTAATTACCTGCAATGTAATGTGCATTCGGCAGAAAGCACGTTCAAGAATTTCGTACGCTAAATATCTACAGCAAATTTTTCATTGTAATTTCTACGAGCATTAATTTTTTGTGGACAATTTTTACGAATGAATTTTAAAAAAGAAAAACACTACTCAATGCGATTGAAATATCTTTTAATGCCTACATGGATTAAATGTCACGTTTGACGGCAAGAAATTTACTCGCAGAACTTAACTACATACTCAAACAGGGAATATAAGATACTGATGAGAAATTGTTGTAAGCGGGCAGTTGTCGATATCCGATACAAATTAAGCTATCGGTTTTTACTATTTCTCTTTTGATTTCGATTTCGTTGGTATGGGAGTACAGGGTTGCATAGCAGGTTTGTCTAATAGCTTCATAAAATAATGCATCGTCTTTATAGGAAATAATTGTTGTGAGGTATTAATTGACATCTCTTGATGAATTTTATTTCAGTTTATAATTTTCATTGAAATTTGCTATAAATATGCGATCTGATATATGTATGTAGCCACTATTTTTCATTTTCATAACAAAAGGTATTTTATCTTCATAAGTAATTTCATCTCGGAGCAGATTTTCGAGATAGCATAGCAGAAACATACTTTCGTACAAAACAATAACTCTTTAATTTACCGAATTAATGAGATTATGTTATACATTTTATGATACAATTAACTCATGCACCTTGGATTAAGTTTTTATCCTATTGGATGGGAATTCTTCAACTTTTCAACCGGCTCTGAACAGTTGAGTAGTTTCTTTAGGGTGCTTTTTTATGCTTCACCATGGCTGATGCAAGTAAGAGGTCTAAAACGACGAGTTTTTATTGTATAAAAAATATAGACTGAACATTTTATTTATTGGCTTCATAAATGCTATACAATTTTAATCATATTCGAAAGGAAATTTTTACTTTTCATATAAATTAATTACTTTTGTAAGTATAATTAAGGCAATTGCTGATATACACATAATAGTATTACACGAGATTACACGAGATTCACAAAATTATTATTTTTAAGGAAGAGAGTTTTGAGTATTGAATATACTGATATGCTTAACACCATAACTGATATTAATAATTTAATCACTGGATATCATATTGCACATTTCATTATTTTTCTGATTTAAAGCCAAGGTGCGGCCTGCGAGTTTATGAGTGGATTTCGTGCGAATATGTTTGTAGTATGTGTTCGGTGTCAAATAAACAGACTTTATGTTCGACGAGCTGAAATAAAGGAATCGGTTGCATATAAGTGAATAATATTACCATATTTGGAACTCACTTTAATATCATGTCCGGTCGGTCCAATTTCATACACAACTTTACCCCCGAATAGAAATCAATATCAGCCTGCAGACTTATACGCGGTTCACTAGTCAGTGTAAACTTATTTTCCACTCTTGCGTAGGTAAAACCCGCTACCATGCTGCCAACCACTGCGGAACCCGTGCTGTAATAACCCATTTTAGTTTTAAAAATAAATTTATGGTTTAACTTAAGTACTAAATTTACTTCTGTTTGATTTCCGTATTGGCATTGCGATTCCATAAACTGAACTCTACTTTGCCATTTAGATCGATTGATCGTGTTCCCACCACTCGCATGTAGACGGTAACGCCCGATGACAGGATGACATAGTGTTCATGATCTTCCGCCACTATGGTAGCTTGGTAAGCTGGTGTGGGTTCAGAGGCCGTACCACTCCACACGTGACCCATCAATTCACCTTGGCCATTGAAAAAAACAAGCGGTCGTAGAAGTACTCCCTGCACAGTTATTTCCATACCAGCGGTGACGGGACTATCATCAGTGTCATCTTCGGACTCGTCTTCAGAATCCCCAATGAATGATGTTAGACCACTGGTGTAGATACCGATCTGCAGGGAAAGGAATACTTATTGAACGTTTAGGTACGTATTGGTAGTATTTGAGATTATGACGTTTAATGCTTGCCTTAAAACTGCTAAACTCGTCCTTCCCCGCACCCAGAAGCAACTCAACAGTGCCACGCTTTAATACTCCCTGATAAATCTCCTGTGTACTCAGTAACGATTCGTTGAACGCCGGCGTCTGAGAGAGCTCTCGAGCCAACACAGTTGTAAGGCCCTTCTGACCGATTACATGATAATTATTTACTTCCGGTAGCTCAGATAAGCAAGATTTTAAAAGCGCCCTAAAGCGTGGACACTTATCCGCTATCATGCGTAATTTTTGTATCACGAATGTTTTAATCTCAAAATGATGGTCGTTAGAATTTAAGTAGAGAAGTAGTTCACTCAGCTGCTCCTTTGTGGGCTTGAGCGCAAGCAATATGTCCAAAGCTATAACTCGTGCCGATGTATCGAATTTACGCTTGGTTTGGTAGAAAACTTCAGCTAAACTGTTGCGATGTTTTTCAATAAAGCTTACAATAGGGAAGCTTTTCAAAGCTTGTAATGCGACAACTGATTCCGCCACTGCACCATTCAAAGCGCTATCGAAAAGCGCTTGTAATGTGCTCACATCTTGCAAGTTTTGCAGCGCACGTAGGGACATAACTTTACAGTTGATCTCTTTACATTTCTCACTAAGATTATCCAGTAGAAAATTACGGATTTTTTGTAGTAGGGAATCATTAGGGTCAAAACCTGATTGACGGGTAAGCGCGGCGACGGTTTGAATTACAGAATCCCGAAGTTTTTCATTCGTAATTTTTTCACTTTCAGTGGTAGTTTCCAAGCGCTTGAAGAGATCTTCGATAATGACGCGTTCAGGATGGGTGCCAACAGCGAGAGTTTGAAGATATTGCTCCAAAAATTCAACGTCATCATCTCTATTAAACTTGTATACTTCCGTTATAGCATTGTGGGCATCAATTGTTTGAACGGCTGCTAACAGATCAATTGTTGGCTGAGCAGATTCTTTGTGGGATTTTAATATCTCAACAAATTCGAGTTGCTTCGTGATCCGCGCTATTGGCAATAATTCAGCAATGGCAAGCGCTACGGACTGTTTGCCTACATTTTCGCTTGTAAATTCAGCATCGAATTTTGTGATTTCATTTTTAAGCTGTAAATAGAATAGAATAAAATGTAGAATATATAAAAGGACTAAATCGAAATTTTTGTATGAACATACTTACAGTGGTGTCTTTAATTTCACTGATTGTACCGTCTACATCTGCCTCAATATCAAAAACACGATACCACTCCAGCAAGCTGTTAACCACATCATCAAGTGTATCAAACTCCAGTTGTTTAACTACATCTGAGCTCTCTACAAGATGAGTTAAACCAAACTTAGCGCTTACTTCGCTGCCGACATCTGGTTTCGAAGCCAAGCCAAAGCGATGCTTCTCCGAGGATATAGCTTGCATGAGTACACCCTCAGCATTCAGTTCATACTTAACAATTTCCTGTGATATTTGTGTTACACCTACAATAAAAAAAAAAAAATTTGTAAAAACGAATTGTAGTTGTATTTGTCTTTTCTTACCCATTGCTTTCTCAGCTCTGTAATTGACTTTTAAACCCCAATGTGAACAATCTGTTTTGATCTTTTCAATATTTGTGGATGATTTCACTGCATAAAAGGCGTTACATTTTCCTGATACATCCACCTCCGTGACGGGACCATTTTGATATTGAAATAGTAACAGCGAAGCAAATCCGCGCTCTAAATTCAGAAGCGATTGATCTCGCGATGTATGTGCTATGACCTTATGCGGCTTACCCGCAACAAGGCTAACATAGAAAGGACGATCTGGTATTTTTGTTATTTCGGCAGTTTTACTTGATTTACGAGCTTTCGCGGGGGCGCTCACTTTCGAATATGTTATAAAAACTTCAAGCAATTGATCTTCCTCCGTGTTCCATACTGAGTTCACTTTTAACTGTGCGCGAAATATGTAACTGGCTTCCTCGGCGCTCATACGACTCAAGTCGTGAATAGACACGACATTGGTGAGCTCAAAGAAGTGTTGACTCTTCGGTGGAATGAGGAAGGCAGTTTTCGAAAACACCAAAGGAACTGAAAAAATTATAATTTTCAAATTTGTTTAGCTTTTCAATTTAATTATCTTTTGTTTGAATGCATAGGAAATATTTTTTTATTGTACTTAAATACACGTCATTCCAAGCTGGCAGTGTGCATTGTTGGCAACTTTTGAATATTCTTATCTGTTCCGCATGCATGCTTTTATTTGTCCATACTTACAATCAACGAAGGAAAGAACATATTTTCTCCAACACAGTAGTGATTTGAGGCAAAGGTTATCAGTTTGTCTGAATGAAGATAATTTGCCCACATACACGTTGGTATTTACATATTTATATACATAACTGATTAATTTAATATTGATTCCTTACATATTGAAACAGGAAACACAAATTTTTTTATTCCAGAATCTATCGGCTGTGTTCCAAATAAGGTAGCAATTCCGTTTTTTAATAGGTCATTGATCTTCTATTACAAAATATATATGAATACAAATGCATCAAAAACTGTCACAATTCTTGCTTGGGTTAGAATTATTAATAAGCTAAGTCAAATTGTACTAATTTATGCAATTAACCTCACCCTTTACCCTTGACATTGATCAACAATCTACAGGTTTTCTTTTGACTACTCACCCAGTATGTAGAATAACAACACAAATGTCGGCATTCGCCGGTTCCACAATTGTTTACTATACATATTTATCGAAATCTTTAATATTTATGTAAATATTTAGTTTCGTGTTAAATTATATTACTGATAAACTAAATTTTATTTTAGCCTATTCGTTCTTCAAAAAATCATAACACACCCGTTCGATTAAATCTTTCTCAAAGCTTTGCGGGTAATAGAAGACAAATTACTGTCTTCTAGTTGCAGCGACATCGGACAATAGAAATCGATGATGCCAGATGTTCACTGAGAACACGAGATGACAAAGTTTATGACGCTCTCACATATGCCTTACACCTCAAATTGTGTATAAATTGAATACGTTTTCGGAAGGTCAAATATGGCTTACAGATGGCACCATCAAAGCTACTTTCGTGTGCTTATCGCTGGTAGATGGTGCTGAAATGCTTGAAAAATAATTTTGATTTGTGTTTATGGTGACGTTGCTGATTCATATACAAAATTTTTAACTTCAAATTAGCTTATGGCAATAAAAACTTTATTACGTTCATTCGTTATAAAAAAGGTATACACTTTCTATAACGTTTTTAATTAACATCTTTGAAAGAATCAAAAGGGAACATTTTCCTCATTTCTTATATTATTTTTCTTATATTATTTTTCTTTTCTTATATTTTTCTCTACTGAAAAGAGTTTGAAAGCTGTTAAAGATGACGTGTGAATAAAATTCGCTTGAGCTCTGAAACATCTGCTTATTTCCAAACTAAAGTACATCAACAGCGGTGTCTTAAAAGGTGTCCTTTGTTAATGTATGTGGTGGTTCTGGGAAAAATTTTCAAACAAGACTTACAAGTTTCCTGAAATGGTTATCATTTCGGAAAATTTCAATTCAATCGCATCGTTTTGCGTGTTCAAGAATACTCCCGAATTCAAAAAAATCCGAGTAAGGAAAGGGTAAGTTCGGGTGTAACTGAGCATTTTATACTCTCGCAATATCCAAGGATCAGAGGAGGGGATATACTTTCAGGTGCTGCCATAACTTTATAACGAAAAATGTTGTATAAGAGAGAATGTATGTCTACATTCACTATTTGACAAAGCCGTAAATGGATTACAATCATATTTGTTATGTTATTAACTTATATTAGAGGTCATAAACTCATGTACTCTCATGACTATATTTTGATTCGTGTCCGAGATATTTATATTTTATTCTACCAAATTAACTCAAATAAAATATATGCGATATAAACTCAACCAAAGTGGCTTAATTAAATTTATATCCATCAGAGAAATGGAAATCATTATATTAGGAATAAGGGTCTTAGACCATGGTCTGGACCAGTTTTATTCATATTTAGATGGCATATCTTGAACGCACTATTTGTAAAAGGATTTATTAAAATATCTTAATTTATTTTGATGTCTTGATTTATCTACTTTAAAGTGAAAGAATTAGATGAAATTTTAAATTGTGTTATATGGGAAGTAGACGTGGTTGTTATTCGATTTCACCCATTTTCGCAATGTGACATAAGGATGTAAATATAATGTCATTATATTTCATAATATAATGTCATAATAGACAATGTGAAAACGAGTGAAATCGGATGACAACCACGCGCACTTCCCAAAATTAGATAGCATCTTTTTTGGGTAAAAATATGTCATGATGTCAAAAATTAATACAATCGGATAAATACTACCCCTAGCCCCCGTATCCCTAATATAAAAGTTAAGTAATAAAAGTAAAGAAATACGTGTATATAATAATATGCTTTATATTAGTTGGTAATAATCTGTTTCAGGCAGGTTCTTCATCCAGTTTTGATTTAGCAAAGGACAATATCTTGGTTCTTGAATTCCAGATATTTCCTTCTTCTATACTGAGTTCGTACGTATTCGGTGGGCCTGAATCAATTCATACCTCGAATTGCGAGACTTTTGCTTACACCATCTTTCAAGAAGTGGTTTACTTATTCGAAGAGCTAAACTTACATACGTTTACCAAGGCGAACTATATACTTTTACAGCTGCAAATATCAATGAACTATATATCCAACAAGTTCCTTTGATACCTTTGGAAAATCAGCTATTTTGATCAATCTCATGTTACGATCATCCAAAATCATTTTTGAATCTTTTATGAATTCGTATGTAACGGCTTCTTTTGCAAATAACTTCTTCTATCCCGGATAACACTCATCAAACCATTTTTTGATGTCATATTTTTCTCATCAAGAAATAGTGTTTCATTAACACACGAAATTCCTATAAATTTATATACGTACCTTTTGAAGGTTAGTTCCAACCAAAGTTCCGGGTATACAGTTATATTACCATTAAGACAGTGTATTTAACATTTTTTTTTTTATTTAATTCATTAGAAACTTAACTATTTAATTTCGCCGATGTGCTTATTTTGAATAGAATATGTAAATTTAAACACAAATGAATTTGAAACCACTTTTAGAGCTAAATTTTATGTGAGTTATAAGCTTATAAACATATAAATATTTCGTAAAACCACGTTAATTGACCACAAAATGCCTTGATTAGACTGAAATATTTCCAATTGCAACTGGTGTTGAATAAACCAAAACAAAAACCCTCCCAAAAAACGACACTCCGCGTATTTCTCACACTTGTCGAATTTCCAAAAAGCCTGTGACATAAACCAGTATTTCATTGAAAATTTTACACTTAATCGCTTGATGAGCAAGAACAACAGAGCTATAAAACCAAGAAAAACGAAATAAAAGAAAGAAAATGAGAACATGAAGAAATCATATGAAAACTGCAAAGCTGAATCATCAAAAAGCAAATAAATTTGGGCGCGTTTTACTGAAGTCAATGGACAATGAATCCGTGGATATATCCTAAGTTGAATATAGACATTTGCTTACACATATATCATATACACATATGTCAAATATATACTGATAAGTGCTCAAGTAATCATTTGAGTTAGTGCCTCGCCCGAAGAAGAAATAAAAAACTTAAAAAAAAAATTAATGAAAATATTTGTGTACAAATATTAGATAAAATATCTGTCACATACCAATGGAAGCGTTAGAATATAATAAAATTGAAACGAAATTTTTAATGGGGGCAAAGATTAGATGCTATGTATGCTAACTGTATCTTTGATCTTCACTGGTTACTTGAGAAACTTTTGCAATATAAATTATAGGTGATTCACCAGGAAGTCTCAGACATAAACAGTTATTTTTCCTTTTCTTTTTAACATCTTGCCTTTTTGCTTTTCCTGCGACTTCTATTAAATTTTCTTCAATTACTTCAATTTCTTCATTATCAATATATATGGGATGGAGAACATAGTTGATAATGAAATCAGAACAATTTCTCTACAAGGCCGTTGACTAACCTTACTAACTTCACTAAATCAATTAACCGCTTAGGTTCAGGATGTTTTTGAGAACAAAGGAAGCTGCTCTGCTCCCTCCTGGGCATCAAAAGCGTCTTCAATAATGCTTCCGATTGTTGCGGAACTTAAAATCAGAGGGATTAGAGCGGTACTTCATACGGAGCTATAATATCATCCAGTAAAGTACAACCTGAAGCCATAAATGACAGCAAACAAGGTAGTGTGCTATCGCATCTACTGTGAAGTTTAATTGTGGACAACCCATTAGATCTATATTAGTGAGAAAGTAAGGAATCGGCCATCATTATTCCTTCCATCCCTGAGTACCTTAATACTCAATGGTATGACAGTAGTAATGTAGATGAGGTCAGACCTGAGACTAGACACAAAGCTATGGTTGAAGAAACATGTGGATACTATAATAGAGTAGAAGTCATCTGAACGAAAATTTGCAAATGGAGCACAGTGCCATCAATGCCTCTCATACCTCCAAGTGTGCTGTTAGGATTCTTTAATGGGGTAGGGCTGATGAGTGATGAGATGAGTGTAATGTGAGGGAGTGGAGGACGTAATATGGTATACCATAGCAGTAGTATATTAGTGCTAGTATTACAATTATATCATTTCATCATCGTAAAATCTGGCAACAGGGTATAATAGTGTTGTTCACCTAACGGTTGATTGTATCACCTAAAGCTAATCAAGATAAATACAGAATTATATATATACAAATGATCAGGATGACAAAAAGAGTTGACTTCAGTCTAGGGACTGTCTTTCTGTCTTTCTGCCTCTCTGTACGTCTTTCCATGCAAGCGGTAACTTGCGTAAAAATTAAGACACCTTGATAAAACTTGGTAAACAAGTTCGTTAGCACTTTGAGGATGTTCCCATTGCAGATGAATGAACTGGAAATGAAAACTGGAGTTTGGTACGAGGGATCACAGTAGTGAGGGGCACCCTGGCTTAATGTACATATCTCCCAAACCTCTTAGGCTATACCAAGTAAGCTTTCTCAGAACAAGTTTTTTTTAGCATTTCTTCATACACTGGGAAAATAAGACAAATCGGGTAATAACCACGCCCACCTCCCATATAATGGTTATATTGAAATCTAAGGAAAGTGTGCTAGCTCGCTGAAGAAGTATGTCAGAAGCATTACTTTTCACAACCAAGATGGTCCTTAAGGGTTTTAAAAGAATAAAAGGTTAAAAAATTAAAAAATTGGACAATGGGAGTGGTGGCGCCATTTCTTCCATATGTCATAATTTTATATTCTATATGATTCTTTCAGTTTAAAGTATGTAAATTAATTACCAATCGGGGCAAAAGATATCTTTGTACAAAGAGTGCTCTTACGGTATGTCACCTCACGTCTAAAAATTATCTAAATCGGATTATAGCTTTTCGAAACCGCAGATACGAATATGTGGACCCAGTGCTCATGGCTGACTTTTTGCCGAAAATATCGGCCAGTCTCAGTCAGAAACAGAGACAGTCAGTCAGAGATATATTATTGAAATTCAGGGCAAATATTTGTCTAATAATATTGTGATCGTGCGTCGAAACTAGGTAAGATTGGGTCAATACTTCCCTTAACCCCATATAACTCATATAAAAAGATTTTCGAACGATTAACTTTATACCGTATATATCATTCGATATATGAGTTATATCAGTGGAATTTAGGGAGCGCCTCGTGCTGATAACAGTGTATCCTGGTGCCTAAAATTTAAAAATCGGGTAATTACTTCCCCTAGCTCCCATATACCTATACCATATACATCGGTTAATCGGTCGGTTAATTTAAGTATCTTAATGAAAGTCAGATAGCATCTTTTTCTGGTAATATTATATCGTGATGTCAAAACGAATAAAGTCGGATAAATACTTCCTATATGCCTAGTAAAAGAATTTCAAACTTACTTCCCGTTGGCTTCAAGCGGTATATATCGGTCCATATTTATTACACCATAGCAATATAAAGCGAACGTATAAAATGAGATATACTATAGCTTAATTAAAAAAATATGGGAAATCGATTGACGAATTACACCAATACCTATGTACTACATATTATGATTTTCGTTAATATAACACACTTTATGCCGAATATGTCGATCAGTGTGTGAGTTATTATTCTCGAGTATACTTATGTAATGCCAAAAGTTGCTGCAATCAACCCCAATACCCTATATAGAAATTTTCGACTTTAAAACTTTTTTTAAACCCGATGTAGTGATTTCCGACTTTCCTGTCTTTATTTTATATACCGTTTATGTTGGCCAATATGTGTGTTATTCTAATGAATTTAAGTGGATATGCTTTCTTAAAATTAATATGGTTTAACGCCAAATATAATTGAAATCGGTCTAGGCCTTGGTCTAAGCCCCATATCCCTATTGTAATGATTTTCGATTCTCTGGTTGACATTTCCAAATATAATATAATTTGGTCACTGGCTTTGTGCTATATAATTCTGTCGCTTTCAGCCAAAACTTTGAAGTATTGATGGATGTATCTGCCTCATAATGTTTGTTAAATCGTATCTCATCACATAACATTCGTGGCGAATTGTGACATCTTTCAGAGTGTTTTTGTGTTTTCATTCTTCATCCTTCTCTAAAAACTTAAGGAATATAGAATTTTTGCAATGCTCTCCGACCGCCGTTAGTTAAATGATTTTGCAATGGAATGGAATACTAGGTGATTTTCATACTTGCAACGACGTTCGATTATGAAAGCTTTCCCACGAAATAACAATAACTTGCGCCATTCTAAAATTTCCAAAGCTATGAAAATCGAAATTTTTCTTCGGAACGTATGCAAGCACCATATGTTTTAATTTTATCAAAATATATTTAATTACATATAAATTTGTAATTTAATTTTGTAAATACTTTTACTCCAGTGCCACTTGCCGAGTGTGTAATAGGTATAGATATGTTGGAAATAACCTCTGAAAATTCAAGAATTATTTTTAGAAGTTTTGGAGTTAACCCCGAAAACGAAAGGGTTATAATTACATATGTTATATACATATGTTTGTATATAAGAGCGCATGGAAACTAGTTCATAATATTCTGTTATTCTGATATATATGTATGTGCGGTAGTTGAATCGGTGACCCGATTTCACTCATTCATCTATATCTACATCTGCGTTAGATTATTTTATGCAGGCTTATTAATATTATAATATAAATAAATTTTATAAAACCGCTGGTAAATATTTGGGTTTAAAATAATAATTAAGGCAAAAGTATTACATGAACAATAATTAAATATATATGTATGAGTACACTGTTAAAATACATGTTTACCAAATCCGAAAGAATGTTATTTAATCGACAGGGGAATCAAAGTTTCAGCGACACACGACAAATTTGTATTGGTGTCATTGAATTTTCAGGGAAACAAAAGAATATTACAATGCTATAAAAATGTAAATTCGAGGCGTCAATAATGCGGGCAGACAGAATTCAAATGGAGTCAATATGCACACACACACTTAACCGCCGATTCGTTAGGGCTTCGAACGCTTAAGCGCCCCTCAAAAATGCATTTCACATTATCAGCAAAATGCACTCGACTTTTTGTTATTGATATCTTCGTCGTGGTCGTCATTTTCGTCATTGTCGCCGGTGAGCGGTGACCGGTACCCGGTGACTGAGCCATACATGCGTACACACATTCATATACACGCACACGTTCAAACTTTTAGTCACTTAGAAGGAGGCGAACAATGGAAACCACAAATGCACTCTCGCTCGATTGCAACAAATTGACGACGGTTATCACTGATAAGCAGCCCAGCAGCGGCAAGAACAACAACAGCTATAACAAAAGCCACAGCGACCAACAAAACCGCTATCAACTGCAACACAGACGGTCGATCGGGCAGACGGACGGGACTGCCGTATCATTGAAAACCGGATCGACCAGTGCGCGCAGTCGGACGACAAACATAAAGGTAATGAGGGCAATGAAAGCAACGAAGGCGGCGCGTTACGACAACTAAGTGCTTGAAGCTAAGTTCTGTGGCCGTTGCTGCCTTGGAATTGTTCGCTCCGGTGTTGGACTTAGCTGCCGTGGGTTGCTGCAAATACATTTCAGCGCACCGCTTTAGATTGGTTGCGTCTAGTTGAGTTGTTGCAGTTGCGCAGCGCTGCTCTGCCCTGCCCTGCGTCCGTCTGTACCAAACAGTAAGCAATTAACTCTAAATAAATCAGAAACATTTCAATTGCATTTTCATGTGTATTTTCGTAGTTTATTTGCTGCTTTGGTCTCGTTTCGGCTTTCGTTTTAAAAAATTTTTACAGAATTTATATATGGAAATGTGAAACTTAACACTTTGTTTTTGTTAACAGTGTGTCCATCACTGTCTGACTGGCTATAGCCGTGGCTTCGGCTGTGGCTCAACCATTGTCGTTATCACTTAATTACTAAGCCACTACAAATTACATCGCATCAAATGGATTTCGGGCCAACACTGATAGAGACGTCCCTGTCTGCTTGCGACTGTGTGTATGTGTATTTGCAAACGAATGCAAATAATGCATTTTGGTGTATGTATGTATATAGCTTCCGTACATGTGGTCGGGGCATTCACTTGTATGTTTGTAGCTTATTTCACCGTCAACAGACTAACCGGATCGAATGCCAATTCTCCACTCACAGCTGTTGAATTAGGCAGCACAATTACTCAAAATTTAATTACAAATGTTACCACGAAGCAGCATAAAGGTCACAAGGAGCTAATAAGGAAATTGAGATTCTGTGTTGCACAATTGAAGCTGCATAAAACCACAGGGAAGTATAGATGTAGGCCCACATATGTATTTAAATATCGGCTTTTGAACATGAGAGAATATAGAAATACATTGATAGCAAGGAAAATATTTAAAACCCATTACGAGCAAAGTTCAAAATCAAGAACTTCACTAAGTATTTTGAGATGCCTTTCACGCTGGCCGATGTGTAAAGTATAAAGTCAATCGGTCAGAAGGGACGAGTTGCGAGCGATTACGCAAACGAGTTACATTTTTTGAAATCAGATCAGATCAGAATCATCGGTGATATGTTATTAAATCTATTAGAGGGCGAGGCTACCACTTTTTAAAATTTTTAAACCTCCTTCCTGTTATCGTTTTCGCCCATCTGAAATACCAACCTCCTCAGAGGGCCAAGTTTCATCAAGATATCTCAATTACTATCATTTTCACCTCAATTATCTAATCTAATTATGTTGATATCAATCTCGATTAGTTTTGTGTGTTGCAGACAATCATTTGGTAAATAAAACTATAATACTCTATGCAACATGTTGTGGGGGTATAAAAATACTTCAAAGGCTGTTTATTATTACTACAGCATGAGGTCTGAAACTTTTAAATCTATCAAATAAAATCTGTCCTATACCGATCGTACAACAATATCTTACGAGCTAGTCTTATAAATGTCCAAATTAAATATTCATAATTGAGCACAACATTTCTTTAAAGAACTCTATTTCTAAATCTTCTAGGTCGGAATTCTCTCCGAATGCTATCCTATTAAAATTATGCTCATTATGGTCATCGTAGCCCTTGGAATTCTTGCCGAGAAATATTCCATACTACATTGTCACTTGATATAAGACAGCGATTTTTATAAGAAAAATGTTTGCTTTGCGGAGCAGATTCGAAAATTCTTTTACCATTATATTGATATATCGCAACTCCCAAAATTTTTAAAATAAATGGCAAAACCTAAAGCCAAGTGAGGTACATTGCCTTCTTCTACATTTTTCTTATAACATGTCCGAAATTGTGTTCTAAACAATTCTGGATATCGCAACTTTATACAACTATTAATACAATTTCGGTCTCGGAGTAATTCAGAAATGAACTCAGCAAGTCACCAGGTCGCTTCTGAAAATCTAAAAAGCGGGTGGAAGTTAAAGATGAAAAATGGTATTCGCCTAAAGCCAATGTTAGCTGCCATATATACGAAAATTTTATATATTTATTTGTGGAGTAAGATTTCTACTTAAATTCGTTTCCTAACTAAAACTTTGTCCTAAATTGTTAGTTTTCCCATCTGAAAATTTTATTTTCATAGTTGAATTTCTACTTGAACTTTTAAATGGATAATCCATACATTATAACAAGATCGGATGAAGGATAGATTGTTATAATCAATTCATCAATCAATCAAGATCCTTCAAGTTTACATTTTCCTCCATTATTCTTTGCTCCCTATTGGCGCAAAATTTCAAGCTTAAATTCTATTGAAACTCTTTATCTAAACAACTACTGCTCATGGAAATATCAGTTAAATCTCTTATTTCCTCCTGTGCTTCTTCCGCTACAGATGCTAGTAATAAAACGTCGTTAGAACCTGAGCTATTCTCGATCATATTTGGAGAAATATCTGCAGTTTCTGATTCGGTAGTCCAACTAGGTTCCTCAAAATACATCTGAAGATTGGATATTATAGGGGTGCATTACACCCAACAGACTCCTATTGAGAGAGTTGAATAATCACATCAACAATTTACGATTAATAGCTTACTTGCCGTCATGCCATAGCAAATCTATACACACCTAAACGATTGTTGGTTCGCAATTAAAAATGCGCCGATTTCCGCTATGTGTACAGCTATTTGGCCCAGTCCGATGATCGGAGATTTCATTGAAGCGACTTTCAATGTATGTCTGTATGTATGTCAATGTATGTTTTCTTTCGTATGTGTGTATGTGTATTTGTCCGTCCATATGCCAACTCAAGTGAGCATTAATGCAATTCAACAAGTTGGTTCGCAAATACATTTGCATCGACATGCGGCGGCTCATGTGTGCACGTGTGTGTGTGAGAGTGCAAGTTCGCATATTTGTGCTCAAGTATAAGCACTTAGCACTTAGCACTTACACATGTTTATGTATATTATGCATACGTATGCCTCATGTGCACGTGTGCGCTTTGCTGCAACGGACTTGTTGAGTTGGTTGTTGCATTGCGAATCAAATCCGCAACGGACCAGCCAGTTTGCAGTAGCTGGCTTTCTTCTTAGCGGCAGCGGTTTGCCAACGCCTCAGCTGCTGCTTGGCACTTCAGAGCACCGCCCTCCCCTATCCATGCTGGCCTGCCATTCATGTGCACTTATTGGATTTCGCTGCTGCTCTCTTGATCTTTGACCCAATTTTTTTTATTGCATTGTTTGCAAAAATGATGGAATGAATGAGAAAATGAATGACTGACTGGCTGACTGCAAGCGAATCGCTGAGTGAGCGCATAAGTGATAGTATTATGGACATATAGTCGACGTATAGTGTTATGGCTGCCGTATTGCATCAGAGGCAGCAACAACAACAACTTTGAACCGCTTCAAATTTTCTGCTTAATTTTTCAGCCTAAAGTCACTTTGCTACATTTGCTTGGCGGAAATTTCGCCGCTTCCGACTGCTTCATTTCACTTTATAACATTTTTATTTTATTTTTCCACTTGCAATTTTCTTCTTTTTTTTCTCATTTTCATCTTTTAATCCCGAAATATTGCATTAAGTACTTCTTACTGTAGTCGCCTCTGCTCCATCAGTATCATTTACGCTTCAGCACTTTCGGTCGCTCTACAGCTCCATTCCTTTCTTCGCGCCGCTACCGGCGTACGCACTTTTGTGCTTTAACGCTTTTGCGCTTTTGCTCGACTGATTTTCCGATTTTGATTTATTTAGTTTTGCGGTAATTTGAGTGCTCTGGCAAGATACTCGTATACTGACTCGTTAAGACTGACTCTGGGTTTTACGTAAGCGCACATTTCACCTACTCTCTTACTGTATCTGTGGGTAGGAAAGATACATGCATTTGTAAAGCTCTCTCATTTTATGTAGTTAGTATCGCCGAGTTTAAAGTAATATGTTAAAGTGCCAAAAATGAAGGTGAATGATACGTAATGTAATCTTATCGAATTTTGGATTGAAATTTGTATACGGGGTTGGAAGTTTCGTGTTTTTGTTTAAACTTCTTTTTTTCTTCTTAATTGGCCTTACGCGATTACACTCCAGTACAACCAAGTGTGCCAGCTGTTTCTTCTCCCCTGTAGACACTCTTTAACACGGTCTCCCAATTTAGAGAATTTGGAGGTATCCTTTGCATCTATTGGTTTTAAGACGTCGTGTTTGTCACTTGAGATATATATTTCCTGGCCTCTCTACCCATTTTACATTACTCCGAAGCTTCATGAATAATTTGAAATATTTTCGAAGGGAAAAGTGTTACTTATCCTCATTACCTCCCTCAAAGTTGTAAGCAAAATAGTCGAAATCGGTGGTTTTACTGAAAAAGTATAAGATCATTTCCAATTTGAACATCGGAAGTTAGCGAAGTTCTTATTGTCAAAATCAGTGCCCTAAACCATAATAACGGTTTTGTTGCCAGCAGTGTAGGGAATTTAGAGCCGTGGTTTCTATTGTTATTTTAATAAAAAATTGTTGCCAGCAGTACGCTGATAGATATGTTTATGTTGACATTATTATCTGACATTATTAATAACCGCAGCCACTATTGGCATATTTTCTGAAATTCCAATCATAAATTTGTATACAACAAGTAAGAAAGGGCTAACTTCAGGTATATCCGAACATTTTATACTCTCGCAATGTGCAAGGATCAGAGGCGCGGATATGCTTTCAGGTACTGGCACAACTTTATATTAAAAAATGTTGCGGAAGAATTCAACATTCATTATTCGACGAAATTTTCAATGGATTGCAATCGTATTTGGTATCTTAGTCACTTATATTACAGGTCATAGACTCATGTACTTTCATTGTTATATTTTGCTTCGTATCAGAGATATTTATATTAAAATCTATCAAAATTAACTCAAAAGTGATATATACAATATAAACTCAACCGAAGTGACTTAATTGAAAATATTAGATACATGGGGAAAAAGTCAACCATAGGAAAGGAAATCATTATATTAGGAATAAGCGGCTTAGACCATGATCTAGACCGATTTCTTTCATATTTAGGGCGCAATCCATTGTGTTTAAGAAAACATATCCACTTAATTTCATTAAAATATCACACATATTGACCAACAAAAACAGTTTAAAGTCAGATGGAAAGTCTGGAATCCTTATATCGAGCATTTTTGGGATAGAGGAAGATCTGCACTGATCACTCTAACTCTTTTCATTATTCAAATGTATTACGGAACATGTTTTCGCGCCATATTGTGAAGGTAACTCACACAGTGACCGACATATTTGGCATAAAGTCTGCTAGAATAGCGAAAATCGTTATACGTAGTATATGGGAGCTGGGATAATTCGTAGACTGATTTTACATATTTTCGGCAGTAAACTATGGTGTATCCGATTCTACCGATATTGACCGAAATATATGGTATAAAGTCTACCCGGAGGTTGAAAATCCTTGTATTAGGTATATGGGGGCTAGGGGTAGCATTTACCCAATTTTCACCATTTATAATACCAGAGTGCACTATTATCATGGAAAGACAATCCTCGAATTTCATTACAATATCCTACAGATTTCCCGATATTTTCGATAAAAAGTCAGATAGAGACACTGAGGTGCTAATATTGGTTTTTCTGGTGGCTTGAAAAGCCATAATCCGATTTCGATCTTGATAGTACTATTTGTACAAAGTTTGATTTTCATATCTTAATTGGTACTCGATTTCTACTTTAAAGTGAAAGGATCAGATGAAACTTAAAATTGTGTAATATGAGAAATAGGCGTGGTTTTTATCCAATTTCGCCGTTTTCATAATGTGACATAAGAATGCAAATATAATGTCACACACCAAATTTTGTGGAAATCGGTTAAGGGTTTCTTGAGATATGGGATTTCTGTAAAAAGTGGGCGGTGTTACGCCCATCACCAAAACTTTACACGAATTCCTATGTAACCATTCCGTATCATATTTGCTGCAAAATTTAATGTTTCTGACGAGTTTCTTCAGCGAGTTATCGCACTTTTAGTAGTTTTCAACATAACTTTTATATGGAAGGTGGGCGTGGTTATTATCCGATTTCTCTCGTTTTCTCAGTATATGAGGACATGCTAGAAGAACTTAGTTAGAGCGTGTTTGATTGATATAGCTTTAACGGTTTTCGAGATATATATATTAAACCTTTTGGGGGGCCATACCCACTTTTCCAAAAAAATTTTCCCACAGGTGCCCCACCCTACTAGGATCCGCTATACCAAATAAAGCGTTTATATCTTAATTTACTGCTTAGTTATAGCACTATATAAAGCATTATATAAAATATTATTATATGTTATATTTATGTATATATATATGTATGTATATATCTAACTCGATTAGTTCTAGGTGTTACAAACAACCGTTAGGTGAACAAAACTAATATACTCTGTAGCAACATGTTGAGCGAGTATACAAATGAAACTTCTGATGTTAGGATCACCCAGAGATATAGGAATGCGAAAAAGAGATTTGGGTAAGAAACGGAAATACAGGTTAATATAAAAATGGGTGTAAGTATACTGCTTATAGGCTCCGTAGGCAATGAATTTATTTTGAAGAAATTTTCAGAAAAAAATTTGTGAAAACCTGTTATAGTTAATTGCTAACTGGTTTATTATTTAAAGGGATAATCGATCGATGTTCGCGCAGATCAAAATCGTAGTCGTTTGGAAAAATATTTTTAATAACTAATCTCTTTCTATAAATTGTAGAGTACTACAAATCTGCACCTTCTTTTGATTTGTACTAAGAACAATCACTAAGGCCCAAAATCAAAACGTCACATTTTTTTAAAATAATATTCATTTAGTTTATGAATTAATAAATTTATGAATAAATTTCTTTATCCTGATCAATTATTACTCCGGGAGAATTACTGAATTCTTAACCATGTGCATTTAGTTAAAGTAACAGTAGTGAAAGAACTGTCCGGTTAACCAAGACTAATTAGCATGTGTGGATGAATCCGGAGTGGATATTATGCAGTGTCCATAATAGTTAGTACTCCACTTGTAATTTGACTTAGACTTCCAACCGGTAAATACATCTGCATGTACAAAACAATACGGTCCAAGATCAGACAAAGTGTCACAATTCCCTTCAGTCTTCAAGTAGGTTTAAGTCGCTGAGAAACGGTACAGGTATTAGCACTAAAGTACAACATAAAGAAAAAAAAAATTTATTTTTTGTTTGCTCCGAGCAAACTCGGAAAAATTTAGATTCTTTTACGAAAGAAATTTTTATCAGTGCGTAACTTAGGATATATTTTTTTGGTTCCGTTATTGATGGCACTACACTAGTCAGTAGTTAATTGTTTTAATTTAGTTAGAGGAGTGTAGTGTATTAAAAGAGTTTTCTAAAAGAAGTACTTAGCACATTTCTTAATCCACATTGTTATACTCTCGCAACATCTTGAAACAGAGATCTATCTATCTAGTATATAGATTATATAACAAAATGATCAGGATAACGATGCGATTCGAATTTCGGAAGTCTGCCCATCTCTCTATGCAAGCGATAGCTTGAAGAAATCTTGATGAAACTTGGTATACGTATTCTTTGGCATTCTGAGGAGGTTGGTATTGCATGGGCGGAATGTTGGTTTGTATGGGCGGAATTGCATTATTGTCTGGCCCATAAAATGCCGTTAGGCGAAAATCTATAAAATGCTGCAATTAAGCTCGAATTAAGATATAAAACTGGAATTTGTTACAGATAATCAGAGTATGGCTTTATTCTGATTGGCTTTATACGGTATATATCAATCAATATGCAAGATATCTCAGCAGAATTAAGTGAACGTATATTAATTCCGAAAAAGTGTGAAATCGGTCAACAAATCATACCAGCTCCTTTATACGAGGTGTGTTCAGAAAATAACGGGAATGCCTTAAGGTCAAACGGTCAATAAGGATTATTACCTACAAGTTCAATGCCGTTTGCGCGAAGCAATCCGAAAAAAACGCTCGGATTTGTGGAAAAACAATTCATGGCTTCATGGCTCACTTTTGCTTAATTGTGCTCACACTCACTCAAAACACACAAAAGGCTATCCCAAAAATCCAGTTTAAGAAGTGCTTCGACGATTGGAAGAAGCACTGCCATAAGTGTATAATATCGAATGGAGACTATTTTGAAGGGGACAACATTAATGTAGACGAATGAATAAATATTTTTTTCAAAAAACGAAAATCAAGTTGTTCCACACACCTCGTACAAGGATTTTTGTTATTCTAAGAGACTTTATGCGGAATATGTCGGTCAATGTGTGGTAATCTCCATAAAATTGCCTGGAACCGTATTCTTGAGCGTACTTGTGTAATGCTAAAAGATACTGCAATCAGCACAACAGCTTCCCCTAGCTCCCGAATATACTCGAAATAGAGATTTCCGACTTTCCACCTAATTTTATACCGTTTATGTGGTCAATATGTCAATATGTGTGATATTTTAATGAAATTAAGTGAATATGTTTGTTCAACATAATGTGGTTTATCGCAAAATATGAATGACGATGGCATAGACCTTGCACTAAACCCCTTACCCCTGATATAATTATTTCCGATTCTCTGGTTGACCTTTTCCTAATATACCCAATATATTTAGTGTAACACTCTTGATTGAGTTTATATCACATTTATATCACATTTCAGTTGATTTTAATATAAGCATTTCGGACTCAATGTAAAGCGTAGTAACGAAACTAAGTGAGTCTATAACATATAATATAAGTTAATAAGATACCAAATATGATTATAATTCAATTACAATTTCGTCTATTAATGAACGATGAATTTATTATTTTTTAATATAAAGTTTTGCCAACACCTGAAAATATTTCATCGCCTTTGAGTCTCCTAAATTGCAAGAGTACAAAATGTTCGCTTATACTCTTCTTTACTTGTTTTATTCATTAATATGTATCTTCGTATACTTGATTTTATATAAAGCGTTGTTGTGTTGGTTTTTCACTGATTTCCACTTTTGACATAATTCGGAACAATCTACAAGTACCGCACCCCCACACCTGCTAACTCCCACACCCACTTGTATGCCATCCCATGTATGTGCAGTTAAACTATTATACACTCTTCTCTCTTCTCACTTCATCCGATGTTGGTGCTCTCGATATGAAGCCCTCGGCGGTCATTCTGTTTGGAAGTGCTTTGATTGACAGCTGCTTGCATAAATCCTTTGTTGATACTGTGGATAGAAAAATGCTAGTTTGTTATTGTTGTTGCTTTTATTGTAGTTGAGTATAGCTGTTATTGACGTTTATGCTTTTTTTTGCTTGTTTGTTGGTTTTTTATTTATTTTACATTTTAAGTACGTTGTTGCGCTTATTGGACACATGTTAGCCAACGGCAGCTGTGTCCGGTGGTTTATTTCAACACGCAGGTCATTGCCGAGATCCACTGGCTTTAGCAAAGGGGAAGTATTTGTCATTCTTGACAAACACCGATGAATTGTGACAAATATTGCATTTTATGACAGTTATTTGCATGCAACTCTGTATAAGAGGTATGTATGCCAAAGGTGAATGCAAAATAAGATATTTTTGCAAATAAAGAGCTTTTGACATTCGGAATTTTTATTAGTCGTTAAATTCTTACTTCCGGTAGTATTATTTTGTTAAAGTACAGCTAAAATTATAGACAAGCAAATGATTTTAGTTACCAAAGTTAAATACTCAAATACCTTGGGTCTATTTTGGGTCCTTTATGAACTGGTCAGGATAGATATAGTTTTATATACATACATACATAAATCAAAATAACGTCATGATGACGTGACGAATTAAATTCCCGCTGTCTGTCTGTCTGTTTGCCTTTTCGTCTGTTCATAGTAACTAGAGATCAAATAAGTAAAGATTTTGGATATTGAGAGGAATCCCGGGACATGTGGATAATGTTGGAATTAATTAAAGGCAAATAGAGTGTATTTGTTGAAACATTGGTCATTGGGTGCCACCCGCCTGCTTTTAGCAGAAATTTCATATCTCACAAAATATTTGACCAGTTTTATTTACTTTAAACAACTGAATCAAGAATCTCTTAAAACAACAATGACAAACAAACTGGGCTGTTTCGCAGTTGAAGTGTTAAGTGTTACTAGTGGTCTAGTGTTTTTAAATATCTTGAGAGAGATATTATTTGAATTGAGCATTCGCTTGTTACTTACAAGAATACCGCCATTTTGAAAGTTGGAAATAATTATTCAAAGAAGCCATTAAACAAAGCACAATGCAATAATCATGAACCATTTCTTCATTATATGTTGACTAGTATATCTCGGTAGTTAGTTATAGTTCCTATATAAGCCAATATTATTTCATTTCATACATAATCAAGTTGCACATAAGGTTTGAAAACTCTTAGAAGGCCAAAATTTATAACTTCTGATCATTCTTAAGTATAAAACTTGTTTATGGTCGATTCATTTCAGATACATATAAAACCTCCCTCTGCTTTGTAGCCGATTGTTTGATTATCAACGTAGCTCAAAAATGCATACATATGTATAAACAAAATTGCATGAGGTATTTACAATCCTACATACGAGTGACCGTAATCCGAGTCAAAAATCAAACATCAAATTTAACTGAAGCCCCACTACTTGTTTACATGATCACTTAAAGAAATGAGCCGAACCGCAAATATTTTTGTGGGCGTCTACCGAGACATTAAATTTCAATTAAATACCGAATTTTGATATATGTGCATGTATGTACATATGTTGTACATATGTATATGTACTTAGGTTGTATTGTTTGATTCAATGACTTTTAATTGATTGCTTGCTTGTAATGTTGTTTGCATTAAATTCCAATTGCCTCTAAAATATTTGATTAGCCATGAGTCATTTTCTTTATTCAAGGCTTATTTAAAGTGAGTTCAAAGTTTTAAAAAAAATGGTAATTGGTCAGGTTTTGTTGATTCCAATGGTTGATATCAATTCGAAATAGTACTTGCTCCGTTAATATACATACATACATATGTAAATAAATACAAGTAAGAAAGTCTGAAGATATACCGTTAAAAAAATATTACAATCGGCATATGAGGAGAGTATTGAGTATAAGATATCTTGACTATAACTAAAAAAAGAAATAGTGTTGAAACAACAAGGAAGGGTGAAGTTCGGGCGCAGACGAGCATTTATTGCTTCGGATACGAGAGATTCTCATATTCTTTATACGGGGCTTAAGTTAAGGTATGAACCGATTTTGACCAACTAATTGATCAGAGTTCTCATACGTCACGAGATTTATTTGTGGTAAGTTTTATTCTAATATCTTTGTTAACACCTGCACTATCTACTATAGGGAAAATAAGCTCCTGGCATTAAAAACCAATTGCATTGGAAGTCAGTGTAGTTTTCAACCCTCCATTTTCAAACTGTGACAAGAGCACGTGATGAGAATTCCACGAACTACATGTGGCTTAAATCGGTCAAGTAGTTTGTAAGATGTTGAATTTTTCCTAAAAGTGGAAGGTGCCGCACTCATTGTCCAATTATTCGCAAACCTGCTGCATTATTCTTGTAGTTAAATTCGTTGGGAAAATATTACGAACTTCTTAGGCGATTAGAGTGGGAGGAATTAATTTACACTTCATAAACAACATGGTGGTCAACATAGTGTTTCTAGCCCCTTTTATGGAAGTGGCCTTGTAATTTGTTTTACCTTTTTCAATAAAGTTCATTGAATTCTGAACTCATTTGAACAGAATGTTTGCATACATTTACAGTGATATTTATAGGCTACCAGTCAAATGGTTATTTTCCATAAAATGTGTTTTGTCAAATTCATTGACCATAATTTAAACAACTGTTAAACAAAAATTTCCACCACTTCCTGAGTCAAAAGCAACCGAATGAATTTCAATGATTTTACTGCTTTCAACAAGCCAGAGCTAGCGCAAGTATACTATTATGCTATATATGTATGTATGTATGTATATATATTTATACATTTATTTATATACCATATGTATATACAATTAGGTGAATGACATTTACAACAATTAAATAAGTGCAAGTGCAGCTGCCTTGTTTGAACATTTTGAGTAAATCCTAATATGTATGTATATTTGTGTGTGTATAGTAAGTTAGTTACTGCAATCACATTAAATGATTTTGGAATATTCTCATATGTTAATAGTGTGCATATTCATATGTACATATGTATGTATATTTATGCTTGTCTTTTATGTACATGGGTGTTATTATAACTACGCTAATTAATAAAAGTACATATATTACATACATATATATGGATACTTATATATAAGCAAATACATAATATGTATACAGATTATTGTACAAGTGTCTTAAATCCATGGGTCCCAGAATCACCACAAAAAAGAAAATCTTAGCTTACAAAAGCAATA
Organism: Bactrocera minax; assembly: GCA_021498325.1. Taxonomy (NCBI): domain Eukaryota; kingdom Metazoa; phylum Arthropoda; class Insecta; order Diptera; family Tephritidae; genus Bactrocera; species Bactrocera minax. The sequence continues at coordinate 783,054 of JAKEEE010000045.1, read as the reverse complement.
TACATATGTACATAAATCGCCTAACCATACGAGCAACTGGTCCAGCATGTGAGCTAAAAGGAAACCACTTTCTAACGATTGTCTTTAAAGACCCAGTCATGAGTTATATAGTAATTATAATAAACCCGGTACAAAATGTGTACAATACAAGTTAGAACTGAATATGTATGTATGTAGATTCTTCAACTGCTGTAATATTAAGAATGGCATAAATTGGGCTTTAAATTTCATATACACATAATATATATGTATATCACATAAATAACATATGTGATATTTTAATGAAACTAAGTGGATATGTTTTCCTAAACATAATGTGGTTTAGCGCTAAATATTAATGAAATCGGTCAAGACCGTGGTTTAAGCCCTTAATATAATGATTTCCGTTTCTCTGGTTGACTTATTCCTCATAAATCCAATAAATTTAGCTAAGCCTCTTTGTTTGAGCGTATATAGCATACATATCCTTATTTGAGTTGTAATATAAATATTAAGTTTTTAATATTTAATATTTTTTAATATTAAGTTTTTTTTTAAGTTTTTTTTAATATAATGTAATTCAAATAAAATATAATTTTTTAATATAAATATCTTAGAGACGAAACAAAATATAGCAATAAGTGTACGTGAGGCTACGTCCTGTAATATAAGTTAGTAAGATACCAAATATGATTATAAACCAATCTTAATTTCGTCGAATACTAAATGTTGAATTCTTAGTCAACATTTTTATACTCTCGCAACATGTTGCTACAGAGTATATTAGTTTTGGTCACCTAACTGTTGTTTGTAACACCTAGAACTAAACGAGTTAGATATAGACATATATATATATAAATGATCAGGATGAAAAGACGAGTTGAAATCCGAGTGAATGTCTGTCGTCCATCCGTCCGTCCCTGAAAGCGATAACTTGAGTAAAACTTAAGATATTTTGATGAAATTTGGTACACGTGTTCTTTGTCACCGTAAGACGGTTGATATTGCAGATGTGCCTAATTAGACATCTGCCACACCCACAAAATGCCATTATTCGAAAACAGATAATGTGCTATAACTAAGCAGTAAATTAAGATATAAACGTGTTATTTGGTATAGTGGATCCTAGTAGGGTGGGACACCTCTGGGAAATTTTTTTTGGAAAAGTGGGTATGGCCTCGCCCCCAAAAGGTTTTATACATATATCTCGGAAACCGTTAAATCTGTATCGATCAAACTTGCTCCGACTAAGTTTATCTAGCATCTAAGTGAGTTTATATCGCATATATCACCTTTGAGTTAATTTGGTGGATTTTAATATAAATAACTCCGACACGAAGCAAAATATAACAATGAGAGTACATGAGTCTATGGCCTGTAATATATGTTAATAAGATACCAAATATGATAGCAATCCATTGACAATTTCGTCGGATAATGAATGTTGAATTATTCTGCAACATTTTTTAATATAAAGTTATGCCAGCACCTGAAAGCATATCCCCGCTTCTGATCCATGCACATTGCGAGAGTATAAAATGTTCGGTTACAGCCGAATTTAGCTCTTTCTTATTTTTTAAAGGTATTATAAAGTTTAAGCCTTAATAAAGTTATGCCACCATCTGAAAGCATTCCCCCGCTTTTAATCCTAATAAAAACTTTAAGTAATATAATATAATATCACTGAGTGTCATTTAAATTGAAATTTTTAATCCAACTTCTTGTTTCAGTTATGGTTTAGCATATATTATTTATATAATATATTAGCTAAATAATACATTATATATATGTATTATTACATTTCAAATCGGTCCTCAGGATCTTTTGCAAACTTCTTATTGAAGAGGTGTTTGTATTTGCGCTCTAATTTTTATTTATTTTATGGTAATTTCTTTTAATTGTAACAAATTTCGTATTATATCTTCCCATATATCCAAACAGCGAGTAATTTCTTGATTTAATAGACCAACCTGCTGAAATCTCTCAAAGTTTTTAGCGCCATTTTTACTTTTCCACATGACATTGCAAATATGAAAATGCCTGGTTTTATAAATATTTCTCAGATTGTGCTATAGAATTGAAATCATTTCAGTTTTTAATTAACATTGTTTTTATTAGTAATCCATAGTTTGCAACATTTAATTTGATATTATTTGGTACGTAATTATTGGAACTCAAACAGTATTCCAGTATACTCCAACAGATTTAAAGAGAATATTATCGAAAGCGAAATTTACACAATAGATAAACCGCTTAATGGAGGTATTTACATACATATGGTATCTTCGATTTATCTTTCTGGATTTCTGCCCGATTCATGAATAAAATCATAAGAGTTGAGATATAGGGCCCTGCTATGAAATTACACTCTTGAAAAAGGTTGCGATATTTAGAGCGGAGCACAGACATGTAAGAGTATTTTTGACTTTATTGTAGCAAAACCCTAACAAAACCCATGCAATTTTGCCAAATGTATGGCGGGCGCCTTGATACAGGGCCGTACAATTTTAAAGTCGACTACCAACGTCTGATGGATTTCTATGAAATACTTTTTTTGACAGAAATATGTACATACACTCAACAGAAAAAGTCTGCGTACAATAATCAAAGTTGGAATCAATACTATAACCAATCTATATGGCCTCATCAAGTGATTGATCAGTTTTATCGTATACATATGCATTCATATGTAAATATGTTATTGTCCGTTTGGATGTTGCTTAGTTTACATACATATGTATACAAATATGGTAGGTATTTTCGTGTACACTTCCAATATTACTGATATTATTGTTGTTTTTATTAATTTTAAACATTTAGTGATACAATATTTCGATGCTCATCTGTTATAGGAGTGGTCAACGTTAAGAACTGGTATGCACAATAGTAACAGTACATACAGTAGTGAATAGTGTGGATTCTTTTCATTCACTAATAAGTATGCAATTGGAAATCAGATGAGAATGAACTGTGTCTAGACGGCAGGGGCCTAAACAAAATAATAGAAACAGGGCTTCTATTAAAAATTTTAGTACTTAGGCTCTAACTGAGCTTGGGGCCGTGTTCACATTAACTGACAGGTACGGTAACGACAGCGACAACGGTATCGTCGCAAGTACAGTTTTCCCATATTTTTATTATTAATTATTACTTTACTATTGTTTACAAAAGAGCGGGAGTAATATAACACTTGTACACACTTACATAAATAAAAATATATTAAGAAAAAAATATTCATATATAGATGCATATGTATGGTACATACATATAACATACATATATGTATGTGATGTTTGGCCATCAATATTTTATTTAGTTATTTTTACAAATTGGTTTAGTTTTCAATTCACACGACCATTATTGTAATTTATCTCTATTTGCTTATCATTATATTTTTTTCATTTTAATTTCACATTGTAAGCACATTTGCGAATAATTTATTATTTGTTGTTTAGGCTGGATTTTTTATTCACGGATAAGTAATAAGAGCGATTCAAGCATATTAAAATAATGCAAAAACACTCATGCCGTTACAGGGGAAAGGAAAATATTATTCTACATACACATATATGTACATATGTATCTATTTGCATAAATGTGAATTTCCATGTAGTAAATTGTGTCCGACGTATGTATATATGTGTGTATGTAATTGAGAATTACCGAATTTTGAAATCTGCATAAATATTTTGAAAATAATTGTATTTATTTTAAAATTCAGCGAAAATAGTGACTTACAGAAGTATTTTGTACACATAAGGTATACATATATTCCATAGGAACTAAAAGAATTCGTTCGTTCAAACTTTTAGTTCGTAACCAATTTTCAGAAACTACAATATTTATTGTCACCAAAAGTATTCTGAAAGCAGTAATTATATGTCATTTCGCGAGCTAAACCTTTTTATTGACCTTTATGAATAATAAATTTTCTATTGAGTTTATGTCGGAACTTTAACGACTGTAAGTAAATGTTTCCGTTTCTTTCCTACCATTATATTGCGCCACCATACCACGGTTACTTCATTTTCTCACTGAATATGATAACATTCCAAAACCCAATCTTAATTTTGTAGATGGGAGCGAAAGAAACCACGTTTGTTTGTTTATTTGTTTTTTTTTCCAAATTACGAGCTTGAGCATTCAAATAAACAAGCGCTAAGGAAAATCTAAAATACTTTTATAAGTATTCCTGATTAAAATCGGACTAGTCAGAAAGCCAACTAGCTTATATAAATTTTACATTCGTTCGGTCATTTAGTGCATTTTTAATAAAAACTTTAGAGGACCTAAGTAAAATCCAATTTGAAATTGTTCTAGAGAATCTAAATGGGACCAAGCTGTTATTTCTATTTTTTTTCTGATCGTCGTCTTTTTATATGATACCAGCAGGTAAAAAGAACTACATTTTGTGCGAGTAAGAGACAGACCTTAGTGGAATTTCTTTAGTGTTCCTTAGTGGAATTAGGGGTTCACACAAGTTATAAAATAGTTCACAAGTAGCTAATCTCTCTAATCTACTAGAAAACAATTTTGAATTGAAGATATTGGACTGAATTTGTCAAAATCTTACTTGCCGAAGAAGGGCACCCTACAATTTCGACATATTTAATAAAGTAAATATCAGTATCTTGAAAACGTCTGAAGTCCTTTTTGAGAGGATATCTTACCTTGGATGAGAGTTTATTATATAAGGTTTTGATAATTATTGGCCGTAGGCGGAAAAATCCTCATTTAATAATTGGATCACACATTGGATCGTTCCAACTCGAAATCTCGCATTCATGTTACAATGTATGTATATATGTATGTATGCAAATATTATCTGCTAAATCCTTTTGAAAATGTCGCAGAAAGTACTGTGCAGGGTTCTTGTCATTAACACACTTAAACAAAGAGTAAGAGATCTCAATGCATTAAATAATTTTAAAAATGTTTCAAAAATATTATATTTCTAATTCATTTGTAAGATACGTCTTGCACTAAAGTAGTTATTAATAATTGGTGGAGTTACCGGCTTTTGCCGTTGACTATTTACAATGGTGCGACCAAGTTCGGTTGAGATGACTCGAGTTGCTTATGATAATAGCTAAATCCAACACCCTTTAATCAAAAGCTTATATAGTAAGAATATAGTAAGTTAGCGTCCTAACGCTTTATATTTTTATTTTAAGTGCTGCTGTCAATATGGTGGATGTGTGATGTTTTTTCAGATATATTTCTACCATAAAATTTAAGGAAAAGCGAAATAAAACCAAAGTTAAATTTGATTTTTATTTTTACAGACATGAAATTGAACTGGGTACATTTTTATCGAAAAGGACGGATACGACTTACCTCTCATATCGGCAAATTTTGTAGCTCTTGCTGGTATAATAGTGTTTTGAAACATTAGATAGTGATTGCATACGTATGACATCTCATCCTGAAAATATACGAGTCTAAGAATATCCCACTGACTGATTAAAACCCTTTCAAGGTCTGCCCTTTCGAAGACAATTTTATCAAGGCTTACCTTTCAGTTCACTTATGTAGACCAATGATGAGACTATAAATTTCTCTTTTCTTAAGATTTGTGAAACCTACCTTTTACGGAAATATATTTTCGAAGTTTGTTTGTGAAAGCGGGAAAGCCTTATGTGAAGGGGTAAAGGTAATAGAGAGTAATAAGGCTAATTGATGTTGAGTTTCAATTACACTGTAAAATTTTATGCTAATTTCAAAAAATTATTTAATATATTTGAGGCATGACACCCATTGAATATATAGGGCGTATAACATATTATAAAATACCTCTGTAATATAATAAAGTTAATAATGTAATGAAAGCATGTAATGCAATGCATTCAATATATGCATAAGAGTTTTTCATAAAATATATAAGTTATTCACCAATTACGTATTTATTTTATTTATAAATAATTGCCTTAGTCAAACTATTTGTAATACCATGTACGTAGGAGTGTGTATTTCCGCAGCTCCATCGCAAAACTTGTCGAAATGAGCGATTCGCCCTTCAGAAATATGTAACTTTACAAAGACCTTTTGAAATATTGAAATAGCATATCATTAAACCACAGAATTGATGAGTGATTGATTGATTGCGATGTGAACACATACATCAACCCATTTATTTACGTACACACGCACATAATAAGTATCAGTTTGAATGAAATAAAAATTTGCATGTGTGTGCATTTTCACAGTGGCGGACACTTGAATTGGCACTTGAACGGTGGATGATGGTTGAAATGAGTTCACCAAAAATGAGTGTTGCACACAAAGATGGATGAGAAGGAGCTTACAGAAAGCAAAGGCACCCACCACGCATTGACGCAAATAAAAATTTGTAACAAAAATTCCGACAATGGCCTTCGCCAGGAAAGCAAAGCACCGAAACAAATGTGGAGAAATTGCAGGACATATAATCGAAAAGCGAAAGCCATTGAAAAAGTCAATTGGCACTATTGTTAACGTATTACTACAATATTTCTGGTGGCGTCGCTTTGATACTTGATTGCCGATGACAACTGAATTGAGCTGAAGTGAAGTGCATCCTTTCGCAAATGTCTCTCGAATACCTCGAACTCGGAACTCAACTCATATTCAGTCCCAATCGTAGCAGTCGGCAAACTGGTATCATGCTTCTGGTCATTCGATACAAAGGGCTTTTAACTCATTCCCTTTCATGCAGGCGTTTGCGTCATTGGTGATCCCAAACAGTTCCAGCCACACGCAGTCACAAGAACAGCGTCGATAGTTTAAAAGTCTATTGCACATATGTACATATATGTCATATGTACATATATGTCATATGTACATATATTTATACGTATTTGTGTCTGCTGACGTCCCGCTTCTCTCTTTCGATTGCTTTCAATTGATAAAAAATTAATTTTCGTTGTTCAAACAAAAAAAACTTCCCGACCGACCAGTGGGGTACCGCCGCTGCTGGCGTTCGACTGCCTCTGCTTTGCTGTTATACTTTTCCATACATACCACGCTGTGTGGTGCTCGCACTTGCCTTCTGGTGGCTTAAGTCAAACTATGAAGAAGTATCGTTGTATGTATGTATGTTATAAAATGTACGACCATGCATCGAGGGCTTAATGAAAGTTCGTTAAGTTCAACATCTTCCTTGTTGGTCCAATATTCTATGAGAATAATTCCATGAATACTTGTTGATCGCTCAAGGTGAACAACTTTTTCATGAGACGTCACCATTATTAAAAGCAACTTCTGTTGATCTGTGACATTTTTGGTGTAAACAACATTGGTCGATATATCAGAGTTACAGATAATATATGCCGATCTCACCAATATTTGGAGGAGAGTTGCTGCACATCAGAGCTAATACCAGGCATGCAGAAAAGCTGGTGCCGTTTTAGAGGAAAACATATTTTAATACTCTCGCAACATGTTGCTACAGACAGACTTAGTTTATTTATATATATAAATGATCAGGATGAAAAGACGAGTTGAAACCCGAGTGACTGTCTGTCCGTCCGTCCGTTCGTCCGTGCAAGCGATGACTTGATGCCACGCCCAGAAAATGCCATTAATCGAAAGCGGATAAAGTGCTATAACTAAGCAGTAAATTATGATATAAACGTGTAATTTGGTATAGAGGATCCTAGTAGGGCGGGGTATATTTGGGGTAAAATTTTTTAAAAATTGGGTATGGCCCCGCCCCCGAAAAAGTTTAATATATATATCTCGGAAACCGTTAAAGCTATCTCAATCTAACTTGCTCCAACTATGTCTTTCTAGCATCTCCTCATATACTGAGAAAACGAGAGAAATCGGATAATAACCACGCCCACCTCCCATACAAAAGTAATGTTGAAAACTAATTAAAGTGCGTTAACTCGCTGAAGGAACACGTCAGAAACACTAAATCTTGCAGCAAATATGATACGGAAGGGTTTCTTGGAAATCCGTGTAAAGTTTTGGTTATGAGAGTTACACCGCCCATTTTTAGGAGAAATCCCATATCTGAAGAACCCCTTAAGCGATTTCAACAAAATTTAGTATGTGACATGATGTTTGCATTCTTATGCCACATTATGAAAATAGACGGAATAGACGGAAAATCTATCCGCGTGGTTTTTATCCCACACCTACTTCTCTTATAACGCAATTTTGAGTTTCATCTGATACTTTCACTTAAAATTAGATAAATCAGGCATCAATTAAGATATTGGAATGAAGCTTTCCATGAATAGTAAGTTCAAGATATGCGATCTCATGCGTAAAAATAGTTGAAATCGGAATATAACTTTTCAAGCCACCAAGCCAATAAATGGACCTCAGTAATTCTATCTGACTTTTTACCGAAAATATCGTTAAATCTATAAGATCTCTCCATGATAATAGCGTGCTCTAGGATCAAAAATGGTGAAAATCGGCTAAACACTTCCCTTAGCCCCCATATACCTATTATGCAGATTTTCTACCTTCCGGTAGACTTCATACCATATATTTCGGTATCTTACAGTACCGTAATGAAATTGGGGGATTATCTTTCCATGGTAATAGTGTTCTCTAGTATTAAAAATCGGCAAAAAAGAAATCGGTCCAGATCATGGTCTAAGCCACTTATTTCTAATATAATGAATTCCTTTTCTCTGGTTGACTTCTTCCTCATATATCTAATATTTTCAATTAAGTCACTTTGGTTGAGTTTATATCGTATATATCACTTTTGAGTCAATTTGATGAATTTTAATATAAATATCTCTGACACGAAGCAAAATATAGCAATGAAAGTACATGAGTCTATGACCTGTAATATAAGTTAATAAGATACCAAATATGATTGCAATCCATTGACAATTTCGTCGGAAAACTAATGTTTTATTCTTACGCAACATTTTTTAATATAAAGTTATGCCAGCACCTGAAAGCATTTCCCCGCCTCTGATCCTTGCAGATTGCGAGAGTATAAAATGTTCGGTTACACCCGAACTTAGCCCTTCCCTACTGGTTTAAGTATATTTTAATGTTTTAAGTATTTAAAAATATATAAAGTCTTAATTATTATAAAATATTTAAAAAGAATGTTTGGTACGAAGCTGCCTTTGCAGAATTTTAGTCAATCTCGTGAATAAGTGTGAATATTTCTTTAAATTGATGCCTATACAGTGTTGGTCCAAACTAAAGTACCCTAGTGCGTTCTTTTCATTGGTGCTGTTTTTCTCAAAGGAAAGAAATCAGAAATAAAAACTGTAATACATACGTATGTAGGTTATGTATTCACTTAAAATAAAATAACATAATTGTTATTATTTTTTACTGAATTTATCGAAATCGACATCGAAAATAGTTCAAAGTATTAAAAAATTCAATGGTCGAAACTGAAGCACCGCACTATATTGGTGTCAACAAATACGTTTCTGTGAAAATATTTTGTAGAAAATATGGTATTTTGGATAACTGCTGCACATCTCTAAGGTATTCAATGCCTTAAATTATAAACAACATTCTGCGATTTGGCGATAGAGCTGGTTTGATATCTTCATTATAATTTCAAAGTTTTTCCCAACAATTTTCATTTTAGCGCTACCGTGAAAGTTTTGAAAAATCTTTAAAAACGGTTGATTGAGATCAGGGAGGTGAGATTAAGATTCTAAATCATTACACTTTTACCTTGCAAGCAAGTTATACTATCGTTAGATATGGTCACCAAGATTACCTCATTGGTGCACTCATCTAATAGTATTACTTCTTTAATTTATGGCAGCATTACGTTTTATAAAATGTCGGTGTATACGTAGCCACCTATTATTGCTCACTCACCCAGAAAAAAATTTTACATCACCGTATTTCGTATTTGAAAAAATACTTGTGATTGAGTGTCCGGTTTTCTCATATGAAAGAAATCTTTTAAATTGTCTATCGAAAGTTCCGAAAATAAAATAGTTTTCGATTTGTGGACTGTCTAATCAATTTGAGCTTTGGCTAATTCTTATTTGAATGCTCTAAATTTTTTCGCTGAACTGAATGGCTACTTGACCGGCCGTCGAGTGAACGACAGTGCTGTACTGGGTCGTCTCCCAAATACCCGTTCATTAACTGCAAACAAAATTTTGGCTTTATTTGGTTGTGCGAAGTTAATGGATCCTTTCGAAGGTGTTGTTTAATACAAAGTCATCCTTTAGAAGAGCTTTTCAAAGCCTTCCTATAGCACGCACGTTTATCGCATTACGAGTTTGTTAAGATTAGTCGATATTTTCTTATAAACCGGGATCGGTTACTGAAATATTTTGTATTGTTTTTATGTTGAGAGAAACCATTTTTCCAATCACTTATTATCGTGTCTTTAAATCTTCAGTATTATCCGTTTATTGTAATTTTTACTAGGGACTTGAAAAAAAAAATAAAATGTCCCTTTAATTGCTCCCAATATGTTTGCAAATATATATTTGATATTAATTTAAAATTGATTTCAAATTTATTAAAAAATAAAAACTGAGAGCTTTAGTTTGACCATTTAATTCGGGAACACTTTGAACTATTTAAGGTGAAACTATTATAATCATAAGAAAATAATAACTATTATCTTACTGTATTTGTTTTAAGAAAAACAGCAATTTAGAAAAAGGCTTTGGGGGGGTACTTTAATTTTTGCCAATACTGTATTTGCATATGTAAGCATAGATATGTATGTATGTGTATACGAGTTATGTATGTGCACATGTAAGTCATTCAACGGTTTTTATTTCAGCTGTTTTGCGGCGTTTGTCACTTGCAGTTGTGAATATTTTTATTACCAACACCAACATACAGTTTTTCCTTTCGTTTTGTTTTAACGTATCACACTCACATACAAACCGTTCATTGTCGTTTCTTTTTGGTTGTCGCCAAAACCTACTACGCATATATTATAGTTCTTAGTCCTTTGTCGCGCATGCGGCTACGCTCCAATTTATACCAGCACCAGCTAGAGACCAGCTTCCACTTCACTGCCACTTTACCGCACTTCACACACACATCCATACAAATATATGTGTGTAGAGTCAATGAGGACTTACGAATGTACATACAGTGACTCACACTATAAATGGGACACTCCAAACCTATTTGATTTTTTAAACCAAAACATGAATAGCAAGCAAAGTATGCTAATTTTTTCAAAAATTCTTTTTTATTTCAAATAAGACATATATTTTTTATTGTCATGAAGAAAAAGAAACAAAGTTTATGCTATAACAACAACAAAATGAGTTTATTGCGCGTTCAATACAACTCACACTTGAAATGGGACAGTTATCGCGGCGCGCCATTGTACTGTTATTTTGTCTGGTTGGTTCTTTTTCTTCATGTCAAATGAAAAATAAATATTACAATAAATACAAAAAAATATGTTTGTCTTATTTGAAATAAAAAAGAATGTTTGATTAGCATACTTAGCTTACTATTTATATTTTAAGTTAAAAAATCAAATAGTTTTGGGGTGTCCCCTTTATAGTGTGAGTCACTGTATGTATGTGCGACTTAGTTTAAATTTGCATATTGGAGGCATGCATACTGGCTTACTGACATGTGAATGTGCTTTGACGATGCCAACATGACTAACTGGAAACTGGGAATATGAGAAGCAACAACAGAAACCTCCATAACAACAACAAATATAACAAACGAAATCACTACACATTTACTATATGCATGAATGTACGCGCAATCTCTACGCCAGCTATGAAACTGTAGGAAAACAACAACAAGTGAACTTAAAGCGTCAGCGAAAGTGTGTAATATCAGCATTACCACAAAGGCTTCCACCCTCGCAGCCACATTGTTGCTGCAACCTCAGTCAACATTGCAGCCTCAGCATCTTGCGTTCATGCATACATATTGTATAATTATAAATACAAACACATGCATACATACATAAATGTTCATGCTTAAGTTGGCTGCGGCAGCGGCTTCCTTCTGAATGTTGGTTGTCGGTTAGCGACACCGGCAACTGCCATGGATTTCGGCTGGCTGGCGGCGCGGATGACCTCATTCTGTTTGCAAATTAAATTTCGCAACAATTTCTGCGCGCTGCGCTTCCTATACGGCCACACCACCAACGTGGCACCCCGCGCTCCCTCCGCCAGCGAGATCCACTACAATCCCGCCAAAGCCTTCGCACTTAACTACCACTTCCACAATTGGAACCTCTTCCCCCACAACTCTCTCTCGCCCTAGGGCTTTCTGTCTGTGTGACTGTCTGCCAAATTCACTTGGCAACGTGTCGCTTCGGATATTTTTGTTCGTCGTTTTTGTTTCCCCGTTTTGGACTATTTTCAGTTTTTCGCCGCAATTGAATTTTGGACGCGGCAAACTGAGAGCTTAAAATTGCGTTTACTGCTGCAGCTGAAGGTGTTCATGCGGGCGTTTGTGGCCCAAGGAGACGGCGGGCTTCGCGTGTTCGGCGGCTATTTTAGGTAGGGCGCCGTCACCATGGCCAGCATTGGCTAAACACTTGGTTTGCTGGCTGACTGCCCGCCTGTCTGGCTGAGTGGGTTGATATGCGGGTGTTGGAGTTGGGTAGGTTTAATCAGCAGTCTTTCTTGGGTCTCAGCTCAGTTGCTCGTTTCTATGAGTTTTCGTTTGGGGTTCTGGCTCATGAAATTGTTAATAAAATAATTATGCGAAATTGTATCTCTGACTTTGAAGTGGCTCATCATTACCGAGAACATTTTTGCGAACACAGACATTACGTATAACATACACATACACTCCTATTTATACATATACATATACATACACTAATAAGTACCGCAAGTGGATGCCTTTGTGCCATGGTAAACACAAGTGGCTTATTTTTTATAATAATTTTCAAGCATTACCGAAAAAATGATTCATATAAATATTTTTTAAGGAATTTATTGTGAAATATCATATCATATACATAATATCATAATATTCAAACAAATATTTTGGTGGTGACCCCTACCATGGTATTCAATTCAAAGTCCGAGGATATAGTTATATGTATTTACGAATCTTGATCCTCCTATTTGTGATCTGTTTCATGAAGATATCAGAGAAATTTGGTTTCTACAAATGGTAGATCATCTTCCAATCGTTGATCAATTATGTGCAATTAAGTTTTCTAATGTTCTAATTACTATATAGACCTAACATCCACGTCAGGAGCGATCGCTGTAAGAAAAAAATAAATAATTTCATTCAAAAGTCTACTAATTTCAGTGGAGCGTTTGAAGAAGAAGAAGTAGACTATTCACTTGAATTGAATACGAATGAAAGTGTTCGTTGTGGTTATGGTATGCAACAAATTACGAATCAAATCGGACATTGGATAAACATTGGACAGTCCTTTGCCATTGACTCTTCATTAATTCCAGAACATTTCAAATTTGCCGTTATATTTTATTGCATGAGTACATTTAAGCTCATACATTTAAACATCGTATTGACACACGCCGTCCCACTGTCGCCACGCGCATAAATATTTATGAATCAACCAAGCCAACCGACCGGCAACCAGTTATTTCCGTCGACAACCATAAATGTTGTTGGCATAACAAGTCGTCGATATTGTCGACGATATGTTTTCAAGTGCCAATGTAGAAAAGATAAAGTACTGCACAAAGGGTCCACCAAACGACCCCTACAAAGCAGTCAAACACTTTATTGGCTGTCATTGCTGCCCACTTTGAAGCACTTCCAAGGAGTTTCCGCCAACGCCATTAGCTCAATTTACACACATACATACATCCACATACTGGCTACTGGAGTTTCCTCCAAAGTGCCTCCCGTCCAAGCGCTAACGCACTGTTGTTCTTGCTGTTGTTGGTAAACTGAAGCTGAGGCTGGCCCCATTACTGTTATTGTTGTGATATTGTGCCGTGACAGTGATTTTGTATTGCTTTCTTTTCTTTCATAACATTTTTTGCGTCACTTCCTTCTGTTCGTGTTTGTTTTTTTTCCACTTGCCTCCGCTCTTTTGTGCGTTTATGCGTATTTGGTGGATTCGCTTAAACCAGTAGTTATTGTTTTTATTCCGCGCTATTTTCCCCCTAATAAACAATAAAGACTCTGCGGAAATTGCTGCTGCGTTGTTGCTGTGTCGTCATTGCTGGTGGCGGGGAATTGTGTTGCTGGCAACAATATTGCCACTGACACCCACCCGATGGGGTTACATAAAGGAACACATACGCATAAATAAATATGCACGCATGTGTGTGTGAATATGAGAAGCGTTTATGCATTCAGTGGCCGTTCGGGTCTCGATAATATCGTGTTGAAATATTACAGATGAGCTCGAAGTGAAATAGTGAGCATGGCAGACGCACTTCGTTACTAGTGTCTGAGTACTTTCCATTTAATTAAAATAACACACTAACAATCGTATATACTTATACATATGTACAAATAGTGAAAGGGAAATATTAAATTGCAAATATACTTTGGAAATATTTTCTAGTTCAAATTTCATTAAGATAACTTGTACTTAAACCCCCAATAAATAAATTTTATTTCTATACAGCAAACCTCTCGATCGATTTGAATCTATTATACGCTCGTCATTGCAGTTTTACCTAAAAGCAAATAGAAAATTAAGGACTTTTCTTTTCATTAAATTGTTTCCGGCATGTGGCACAAGTGAGAACTACTGACACAAGAATCTCTATTGGAACATTAAAGCATTTCAAATAGATATGACAATTAAGTCATAAATTGTAATATTAGGGTTGCTGGTGATATACATATATATTAAGACTAATTGATTTTGTTATTAAAAATTCCCTTGTGAAATAATTTGTTTTATATGTATAAACCATGATATATAATATGTATGTATATATAAACCATACTTCATATGCCAATTTTTGGTAGCATAACTACTGGCTGAGGACGGAAGAACGGTCGGACTTATATACTTCCGGAAATCAATTCGCTTCGTCATCCTGATCATTTTGATATATATAATAATTTTGATGTGTATAATTCTCTACCTATATCGAGAAAATTTATGTGTTTTGATTAATGGTTGACTCCGTTGTTAAAAAGCTGTTAGTTGATCTAGAACTCTATATGTATGTATGTGCGTATATCTATATGCACATGAAGACAAGGTTTGCATGAAATAAAATATCCGTTGGGTGACGTTTTAATCAGGATATATGCCAATGACCCATTCGAAACGAAGAATACTTCGAATACGAACACCGGATACGAGAAAGCCCTGTTTCTGAATTAATAAATGCTTTTGTTGTGTGTAATACAAATCACAATCACTATTATTTTATCTGCTACACAGGAAATCATATAAAAATTTCTGTTAATAATTTTAAAATTCTCTCTTCCAAACGGGTGTGAAAAAAATGAACCCTGCTCTTCAATTAAAAAAAATTATCCCATCGAAGCAGTGATTTCAATAAAGAGTTGGGACTTGTAAACGTTCGTGCGTTCAAACAATGTTCGTGCTTAAATTAGTTTTAACTTTCTTAAAGCTCTTAGATCAGTTGTTGTGTGAGAGTCAATAGGGAATCGTAAAACTATAACATTTCGACACATTTTAATATTATATTTTATAATGTATTCCTGAGCTATGGTTCGAGTCTCCCCATCCCCTATAGTAACTCATTATATGTTCATATTTATTTGGTTGCTTCAAACTTTAAGTACAATTTTTATCGACTCGTAAAGGAATTACTGACCAACTGAACAGACTGAATCTGTGAATAAATATATTAACCACAAAATTTACCAATGTACCAATATTTCAACCACCCATAAGCAAAACTTCTGAATATTAATATTTATTATTTCCTTCATATTTCATGAAACTAATATAATATAAAACCATATTCATCTTTAAGTAATTCTGAAATAACTTTGGCACGAAATAAATCTATGTAAAACGGAACACGGAGACAAGTGCACTTAAAACGGCTGGTGCGTATTAATATGTTCGCATTTGATTATTTTTTTGCACTCATACCGAGTGACTCCTCGAATTCTGGGTGGATTTTTTTAAATTATATTATTTCATCTATATCTCTCTTCAATTGCCTTGGTATTTATTTATATTCAACAATCAAACATGGAAATATAAGAATATTAAATGAAGTCTTTTGACAATTACCCGGCCGATCGCTCCTTAGTCGGGCCTTGCGGGTAGATTATCAGTCAATTGATATGTGCTACATGCAACACAATGAATTCTTTTGGGATTAAAAATATTTAGCTCCTGAAAAAAATAAAAACCATAAATCATAGCATTTTAATTCACCCCTTAAAAATAATAACGTCCTTCTTAACATATGTTTTATACAACTGTGCTAATCATTCAACTTATCAAAAACATGTTTAATGTTGATGGGTTTGAGAACGAACCCTTGGCCTTCGTAGAGGCACCTCTAACTGGTACGCCATTCCGGTACTGCATTCTTTCAAGTAGTTTTTCAATACTGCAAACTAGAAAATCCGATCAGATCCGTGTACCGAGGCAACTTGATACTATTTCTACTAATTAATACAGCTACTGCTCCAAAAACCGTCTAACCTTTATTGCATTAATGGACAATTTTTAGTTGGGCAACAATTGAGAGAGTAACTCCAACCATTAATGCAAAAATCAATCAATATATTCGAAAATACACATTGTGTACAAACAAATATGTATGTATGTAGATATTTATATATACATATGTATATGTATTTATGTAAACGAGTACACCACTTAGTAAATGAATAATGAATAGAAAGCGCACAAAATCGCTTTGATCTATCTGGTGTCAAAGTCGGCGGAGTGCATTGGCACTGGTTCATTCCATTCGATTCCGCTCCATTCTTTCACAGTGCTTTCGTTATTGTCGTAGTTGTTTATCATGTGTATTTCCGTTTGTACAACTGTGGTGTCGCGACAAATTATCCTTCAAACCGGTTGAATGGCTCTGGGTATTTTTGCATAATTGACGAAGTTAATAAACGGCGAGGTGGGCTCGGTTGGCTAGAATAAACGCCGGGTTGTAATGTTTGCTATAATATGCAGAAAAAGACAAATGAATGTACACACTGTTGTGCTCAAATATGCACACTGGAATGTCTTTATTTTTTTGCTTTGGAACAGGTTGCTGAGCGCAGCCTATGGATAGTTGTGGCAGTGTTCGGTAACCAGTAAATGGAAGTGTGTTCAGTAATGGTTGCATGCACTTTTTAATTGCATCTTGGGGTTTAAAAAACCATATCCAATAAAATAAAATAATAGGTGTTCGACTCCGCAACGGCGTTAGTTGGTAAGAACTTTTTTTCGATTACGACCCACTTGGACTAATCTAATGTTATAAATGTAAAATATTATAATTAAACAAGTAAGAAAGGTCTAAGTTCGGGTGTAACCGACCATTTTATACTCTCGCAATATGCAAGGATAAGAGGCGGGGAAACGTTTTCAAGTGCTGGCATAACTTTATATTAAAAAATGTTGCGGAAGAATTCAACATTCATTATTCGAAGAAATTGTCAATGGATTGCATCATATTTGGTATCTTATTAACCTATATTACAGGTCATAGACTCATGTACTTTCATTGCTATATTTTGCTTCGTGTCAGGGATATTTATATTAAAATCTACCAAATTAACTCAAAAGTGATATATGCGATATAAACTCAACGAAAGTGGTTTAATAAATATATTAGATATACGTCGAAAAAGTAAACCAGAGAAAAGGAAATCATTATATTAGGAATAAGCGGCTTAGACCATGGTCTAGACCGCGTTCATTCATATTTAGCGCGAAATCACATTGTGTTTAAGAAAACATATCCACTTAATTTCATTAAAATATCAGACATATTTACCAACATAAACGGTTTCAAGTCAGATGGAAAGTCGGAAATTCTTATATCGGGGATATTTAGGATAGAGGAAGATCTGCAGTGATCACATTATATGTGCGAAAGTATGAAATGTTCGGTTACACCCGACCTTAGCCAACCCTTTCTTACTTGTTTTTAAAGATTTTTGATTAAAAGCTTATGAAGAATAGGTAAAAATTGGATAGTACCCTATTATTAAACCTATCATAAGAACTCAAAGAAACTTGAAAGCACCCAGTAAATATTATTTATTATTATATATTATTATATTTTATTTTCTCCCAATAAGGGAGTGAATTGCTTCACATGAAATTAGCCTATATCCACTAATTAAATATTTCTGTTCAATATCTTAAAGCGTTTCATTGCAAAACAGCAAAGGATATGTGTCATTTCGATATTGGCAGGAAAAGCTGGCGGATTAAATTTCATGTGATAAACGTCTGTTTTAAATACCATTAAAAACCACAAATAGGCAAGTTTCCCTAGATTACTTCGCAAGTCTCCCCTAGATGCCTTTGGCGGCTTTTAGATATACCTCCTTGTAATATTATTATGACGATATAAAAGAACTTAAACGAAATAACTACACATTGATTAGTATACGCTCAATCAAAGATAACTTCTAACCATTTATTCCATGAAATATTTGTTTTCTTTCAGAAGAGCTGAGTTTAACAGTTCCAAGAGAAAATATACTTTTATTGGAAAAAGTGAAAAAAATTTATGCCTAATCTATCTCCATGCAGACATTATATTTAAAAAGTTCCTTGTAAAGGCACAGACACGAAGTAAGTTCTTTCAAAGCATTTCAAACCTGCGGTGGTTTTGAAATATAGAATCGAGCACCCCAATTTCAATGGATTAATTACAAATAAAAGGTGAATACGTTGGTCTTCTTTTATTTAGGTTAAAATGGTGTCTATTTTACTCCGCTCAATTAATTAAAATTTTTTATTATAAATATTTTCATATAGAGTTGTATGCGCATATACATACATATACAGTAAATGTTTATGGAGCGGAGTGCTCTTCGCTCGGAGAAGTAAATGTAGCAGGAACAACGCTGTTTTCAGTAACGTCGGAAAGTTAAAAGCTGCCACTTGCCATAGTCAAGGTTGATAGCAGCCAGCCAAACAAACGTCTAGTGCATACAGCAAGTAATGCAACGAAAGATACTTCATAAGTGGAAGCGGCAGCAGCGTGAAGGCATTCGAAAGCGAGTGAGTGAGCAACTGAGAGGGATGCCAGCGCAGCGGAATTTGGAGTGTGCAACAAGTTATTCCCGTTAATGTATGCGTTGTTTAAGCAGTTTGAAATTGAAAACAATAAGCACACTCTCAGTACCAACAACGCAAATTAATGAGCCAATAACAAAAACAACTACTCAGTTGCTATTCGACATGGTGAGCCCTAACTGCTGTTGTTGCTGTCGTCAATGGCATATGAGCCGTACAGTAGGTGCAGAACAATAAGGAGTATTTTTCTGTTGTTGTTGTATTCAATGTTGTTGATGGGATTGTAATTTTATTTGTCTTTTGTTTTTTGTTTAACAACAAACAAGTACAACCAACAAAATTGCCAAAGTTTGCTGCGACCTTTACGCGGAATTCAATTTTTCCCTCCATTTTCCGTCAACTTTATTTCACTTCTTTTCTCCTTTTACATTTGTGGACCCTTTTTATTGTACGGTGCTTTGTGTTTTATTGTGCTCAGTTTGCAGAAAATAATGAATGCCATACAAGTGTTAGTTTTGTTGGTGGACGTGCGCGCGCATAACTTTTCTACATTTTGATTGCTTCGGAATAACAAGTTGAAGTTGCACGAGTGCGACGAGTGTTCGATGCTAGTTGCGCCGGGAAATGCGTCCCTATAAGAGGGGTGAAGGTATTGAGTGCCAACGCGACCAAGCTCTAAACTGACCGACCCACGAACCAATGCACCGTTGTTGGCGTTAATTAAACTACTGCCATGTGGGGCAGAGCGAAGGGAGAAATACTCGTACAAAATCTGCTCTGAAGTTTAAACTATAAAAATAAATATCTGCACAAGTATTTTAATGAAATTAAATGCGTACTTAAACATTAAACTGTTGTTTTGTTGCAATAATCATACATATTTTTTTTTAATTTTGAAGCTTTTGACCGCGCCTCGGATAGGACCTCCGTGTAAAATAAAACAATTCTCAAATGAGAAAAATTCTTAGAGAAAATGAAAATGATTTGGTGACAATAAAGAAATATCGTATAAAAAAATACATCGTTGACAAAATTCGTTACCTGAGAGTTTTTTTCTGAGGAGAAAATGCTTCAAGAACTTTTGTACTTCAAATTTATAGTAAGAATAGATTATATTCATAGGAAGGGCAATCATAAAATACGTGTCATCTGGTGCAGAATCAGCGTTCTTAATATCGCATTAAAAATGCTAACAAACAATTAACTAATTCATTGAACCTCATCGATGTATAGATGTTTACACAAAGTTTAGACTTGAGTTTAAACAAAGCTAATCTACAATTTACGAGACACTGAATTGACCATTCAAGATCTAATAGATGTCTGGTGAGCTGTTTCCACACCATCGAAACAAGTTAGCTGTATATATGATGCAATCATGATTTTGAAATTTTAGACGATTTTATCTATCTTGCCAAAAAGTGATCGCTTCGACTGTATAGTCCAATTTGAATTAAATTCAACGATATTGACATACTTCAGTGAATTCCTTGTGCTGGAGTTAGACTTCACGAGGCCCGTCGAGAACTACACTTGCCCCTAAGACATGAGTTTTTCACGGACCCTGTATATGTTTTCTTGAATTACATTGAACTTTTACGCATTAAAAACTGTACGAATTTAGTTTCGAGAGTAATAAAGAGATTTTTAGTTAGGAGAGATGAAATGATTTGTGAAAATGTATCCATGGTAATTGAAAGTTTTACATAATGTTTTTAATATTCTTGAGAGTAAAATATTTCACAAACTTTCTATACACCACACTAACGTAGATTGAAATTTTGTTTAGCCATATTTTAGCAAGTGCTTCGTTTTGAACAGTTTTAAATTAATTGCAATTGTCAGATAGATTCACGAAAAGAACTTGCTGGAGCTAAAGGAAACAACAGCTAAAGAAACACACAAAAAATAAGAATAATAAGAAGTTTTGGAAGCTTCAACCGTTTGCCTCTCCACTTCCCACAAATCTCTATATGTGCACCTCACTTCAACTACAGTGTTGCAACTTGTCATAGTCGCGGCGTCGCGGAAGTTTTGCGCGTAAAGTTATCGCAATTAAGGTAAGAGTTTCCACAGCGTACATTACAACAACAATATGGAGAACACAACAGCACAAATAACAACCTCTCACTCGTGGATTTTAGGCGAAGAAATGTGCGGATAAGATAAAGTGTATATATAATATAACATATATACATTCATATGATGTATCCACACAATAACTGCAATGTACCGCTGCTCGAGCACTCTTAGTAATAAAATATGAGTAAACACGTCGGAGCCATTAAAAATTTTCTGTATCGACGAGAAATGCGATTATGAGCGCGGCTTGTTGGAAGATTTAAAGCGACGGAATGAGAATCCGTAGAAGAAGAGCAGCGGCAGCGGTGAAGTAAGAGATGTACCGGTGGCAGTTGGCTATTGTGGATGTGGTGCGGAGCAGCTGGAAATTGGTTATTATCTGGTTGCAAAGAAGAGTGTCGATAAAAAGTTACGGTAATAAAATACTTCACTTAAATTTTGTGCAAACTTTGCTGGTAAAACAAAATTTATGATGTGCCACGCAAAAGTGCTTTAGAAGTTTCTTAAACGGACTAAGAAAAAAATTAAAGCAATAAAATATAATTAAATGAAATTCAAAAATCAAATTATCTGTGAATATCAGAGAGGTCCAAATAATGGATTTTAAGACGAGTTTGTGACTGCAGCTTTGCAAATTAAATTGAACCGATCGTTTGAAACCGGATAAGTCAATATAAATACAATAGTTTTACACTCTTAACTGTGTTTTACGTCTTGCAAATATCTATAAAATCTCATCGAATGATTTATGAATTGCTGAATTTATTAAACGATTTAATGCGAATGCGAAAAAAACGCATGTAATAAATGCAACTGTAATGCCCACTCATACCTTTTCAGGAAAAGAAGGAATAGTTTTTCCAATTTGTTCAAACGTGTATCTTTCAAAACGGGGTACCGAACTCAACAAAATTTCAACAGCTCAAATTACCACAGAAACTAACAAAAAATTATTTCAAACTAATGTAAATCGATCCTATTGAATTTATTGAAAGCTTCAAATATTCAAACATATAAGTATATCGAATTTCCAAGGTTGGTGAAGGTGAAGACCACAAAATTCATAAAGGGAATTGGAAAAACTTTGTGTCCCATGAAATTAAATAAAGCGTGTAGTGAGAAACTATTTTCTTATAGGTAAGTTTGACTATACGGGAGAAAAGTAGAAGCTTAGCCTTATTCGGCCCTTTGAAGATTGCTGAAGTATATTTTTATACTCTAGTAACATATTGCAACAGAGTATAACAGTTTTGCTCACTTAACGGTTATTTGTAACACCTAAAAATAATCGAGATAGATATGGAGTTATATATATATATTTATATAAATGACCAGGATGACGACACGAGTAGAATTCCGAGTGACTGTCTGTCCGTCCATCTGTCCGTGCAGGTGATAACTTGAGTAAAAATTAAGATATCTTAATAAAATTTGGTACATGTGTAGGTACACAGAGTGGGTTGGTATTGCAGATGGGTGTAATCGGATTACTACCACGCCCACAAAATTCCGTTAATCGCAAACCTATAAAGTGCTATAACTAAGCAAAAAATTAAGATATAAAACTGAAATTTGACAAAGGAAATCAAAGTAGGGAGGGACATCTATGTCATTTTATTTTTCTAAAATTTTTTTTAAAGTGGGTATGGCCCCGTCATCCAAGAGGTTTGATATACATATCTAACAAACTGTTAAAGTTGTATCAACCAAACTTGCTCAGAAGAGGTAGAAAGACCACCTCCTCATACAGTGAGAAAATGAGTGAGAGTGGATAATAGCTACGCCCACCCGCCACATAACAGTTGATATTGTGAACTATTAAAAGTGCACTAACTCGCTGAAGAAACATGTCAGAAACATTAAATCTTGTGCAGGAATTCGTACAAAATTTTGACTATGGGTGTGGCATCGCCCACTTTTAGGTAAATTTCCACATATCAGGAACGGTTGTGTCGATTTCAACCAAATTTGATACATAATATTATATTTGCATTTCTATGTCACTTTGTGAAAATGGGCGAAATCGATTACAACCACGCCTACTTCTCATATAATATAATTTTAAATTTCATCTGACCCTTTCACTTTAAAGTAGATAAATCCAACACCAATTAAGATATAGGAATAAAAGCATGTACGTCACGTGCATGTAGCGTCATCAAGACATGCCATCTCATGCGTTTAAATCGGCATATAAATATTCAAGCCCCAGATACCCGCTATAAGGACTTCAGTGTCTATATCTGACTTTTTACCAAAACTATCGGTTAATGTGCGATATATCTCAATGAAATTCAATGAGTACATTTTCATGATAATATTCTGCTCTTGTGTCAATAATAAGGAAATTTGGGTAAATACTTCCCCCAGCAGTCATATCACTAATATAAGGATTTTCAGGCATCCAGTTGGCTTTTGTATATATCGGATATTGTACACATCGGTCAATATGTAAGAAATCTTAGCAAAATTTTAATGTAAATAATATCCTAGCAAAATTAAGTGAATATGTAATATTGGATGTATCACAGTTTAGTGCCGACAATGTATGAATTCGATCAACGAATTGCAACAAATTACACCAGCTCCCATTTACTACATATAATAAATTTCGTTATTCTAACAGCTGAAGAATATTCTGTTCTTTATGCTGAATATGTCGGTCAATGTGTGACTTATTTTAATAAAATTTAGTGGAAACATGTTCTTGACTAACGACAAAAGTTAATACAATCAATTCAGTTCTTCATCTGATATTGTGAAAATGGACGAACTCGGATAAAAAACACGCCTACTTCTCATATAACACATTTTAAGTTTCATTTGATCCTTTCACTTTAAAGTAGATAAATCGAGCATCGATAAAGATATTAGAATAAATCTTTTCAAGATATCCCATCTCATTCGTAAAAATAATCGAAATCGAATTATAATTTTTTAAGCCACCAGATACCCAATATGCGAATTTCAGTCTCTCTATCTGACTTTTTACCGAAATTGTTGGTAAATTTGTAATATATTCTAATGAGATTAGAAGTTTATCTTTCCATGACGATAGTTACTCTGGTATCATGGATAAAATCGTGTAAGCACTTCCCTACCTAATATATAAATCTACCTAATATAAGGATTTTCAACCTCCTGGAAGATTTTATACCATTTATTCAGTCAATTTGTAAGATATCTTTTAGGTGAACGCGTAATATTAGATACACGTTAGTTTAATGCCGAAACTGTGTGAAATCGGTCAACGAAATGTCCCAGCTCCCATTTACTACATATAATGTTTTTTGAAATTTTAGCAGACTTTATGCCGAATATGTCGGCCATTGTGTGAGTTACCTTCACAAAATTGCTTGGAAACATGTTCTTTAATATACTTGAAAAATGAAGAGTTAATGTAATCAGTGCAGATCTTCCATTATCCCAAAAAAGGCCCGATATAAGAATTCCCGACTTTCCATCTGACTTTAAATCGTTTATGTTGGACAATATGTGTGATACTTTAATGAAATTAAGTGGATATGTTTTCTTAAACACAATGTGATTTCGCGCTAAATATGAATGAAAGCGGTCTAGACCATGGTCTAAGCCGCTTATTCCTAATATAATGATTTCCTTTTCTCTGGTTTACTTTTTCGTCGTATATCTAATACATTTATTAAACCACTTTGGTTGAGTTTATATCGCACATATCTTATTTGAGTTAATTTGGTAGATTTTAATATAAATATCTCTGACACGAAGCAAAATATAGTAATGGAAGTACATGAGTCTATGACCTATAATATAACTTAGTAAGATACCAAATATGATTACAATCCATTGACAATTTAGTCGAATAATGAATGTTGGATCCTTACGCAACATATTTTAATAAAAAGCTTTGTCAAGTCCTGAAAATGTCCGCCGCTTTAATCTTTGAAAATTGCATGAGTATAAAATGTTCGGTTACATCCGAACTTAGCCCTTCCTTAGTTGTTTTAGATATACAATTGAATAAACATTCATATGGGCATTAAATTGCGGTTTTTTCCGTCTAGGTGTGCCAGTGATGACACTGTATTACATATTATATACATATGCACTCACGGCGTCGTACCACTATTGCTCTCAATAAAATCAAACTTCGTATTTTATGTAAAAAAACTTAATTTAAAGTTATTTTGTAAATAATTTACAACAGTTATTTGAATTTGTATTGGAATTTGTTAGTTAAATGACAGAAGCTTAAAATTTTTATATCTCTCATATTAAAATACTAAAAAGTTTCACGATTTATTTGCACTGATTTATCAATAAAAAACAACTGTAATCCTTCACCATTCGACCATTGCAAAAACTCAGATTAAACTAGGATGCAGCCAGTTATTTGCATTTACATGCATATGGTCATAAATACATATTTATATATTTAAATACTTGTGTGTGGATCTTTGAATATTTAAAATGATAGCTGCATTACAATATAATTTAATTAAATAATAACGCTAAATTGAAATTAAAAGCCACAAACTAAACTAATTTAATTAAATATGTATAATTAGTCAGTGAAAAATTCTAAAAAGCGGCCGATATCAATCGGTGGAATGCGGGTGAAATGCTAAATCTACAGGTATTAAATGAAATTGCTTAATGGTACAAGTGCAAAACCTGCAAAACCTGCAGCGTACCGAGTTTTTGTTGTTTCCTGAAGACAGAAAATTGTGGAAAACATTAATTATGACGGCAATTTAATTATATTGACAGTTTAAAATGCTTACTAAAGTTATTTACCAGCGAATTATATGCGAGTAGGTTTAGTTTCACCAATGAAACATCCTTTCTCAGGGGAAGTGTATGATGAAGTTAGCTGGGTCAAATGTAACTTTTTTAATTTTTAATTTTGGTAAATTTACTCACAACTGACATAACGGCAAATCCCTTGTAAGTACTAGTCTTTTGTTTTAATTACTATTTCTTTAAATTTAAAAATTTCCTGAAAAAATTCTTATAGATATGTACCAAGTCTACCGTTCGATAAATTATAGAATAACGCTGTTTCTTTAGTTTCAGCATTTAAAGTCTTAAACGTACGAATGAATGACGAGAGTGCTGAATACAAAAATAAGCTCACTCCTTTTTTCTATTCAGACTGGAATGTTTTAAGTTTTCATGTTATTCCGCTCTCTAATCCGTTTCGAAAAATATTTTTCTGATATATGGCTTTAGTAATCTAAATGTCGCGTTGGATATGTGCGATCGGGTTACGCTATATGGCGTTCGAAAGTTAAGATTTCGTGCTAAAAAACTTCTCTGAAAGTTTTGTGATTGTTTGACTCAGAATTGTTTGAGCACGTGTCAAAATAGGATACCAGCAATGAGAAAATACGCCATATTTTACAGATTGTCTTCGATTTTATCATTTAGAAAATATAAAGGTTTCATCTTGTCTACAAGACCCACAACTTCACACACCGATGTTAAGTTCAATTGATGGATTGAAGCTTCCAAAAATTGTATTCCTTTTAATTAGAATGAATCGAATGAATCCTTCTATTAAACCAACAAAGATTAGCTTAATTTTCTTTCAGTTCCGTTTTTAAAATGTTGCACACTAAGAGTGTTCGGATTTTTTTCGCACGCAATCTTTATTTCTATTGAAGTAGATGTCTCAAGAAAGTGATTCCTCCTCTCAATATTGAAGTATGGAGAGCTAAAATCAGGTCGTTGAAACATTTCAGTCAACAAATATAAAAATTGAGAATTCTATAAAGGAGACCATAAGGATGACCTGAACAAATAAAATGATCTGTTTCTACTAGATTACTTTGATCCCCTCTTCATTTTTTCAAACTACGCTTTATGAGGTTATCAAAGAACTCATCAACCATTGGGTGGACATCATAAACTTAAAGATTGTAACTGAAACTGAGTTGTATTTAGTACTATATTATATTTCTAGCTCTGCAAAAAGCAATTAATGACTCTATTTTCATATATTATTAACCCTATTACGGTGTACAATTCATTTCTTTTTAGTTGAAGTTTTAAATTTGGTATTAGCGATAACAACTCAATCTGTCAAAATTTAGTTGAAGTATTTTAAAATTTCTTCAACTTTTACCGAGGTATTACCGTTTACTGCCAGTACTAAGTAGAAGTTTTAGTAGAACATTTGGGCAGTTGATTTCGAAAAATTATTAATAGAAAACGGAAAGCGGGTAAATAAACTATTTGAAACTAATTTTTAACCGATAATTTTGTAAAAAAATATAAAGAAAAGACACGATTACAACAAAACAACATTTTGAGATACTTGTTGAACTCATGGAGAACAAGTAAGTAAGGAATATGCTCGGGTGTAACCGAACATTTTATACTTACGCAATTTTCAAAGATCAAAGCGGCGGACTTATTTTCAGGTTTTGGCAAAACTTTGTATTAAAAATGTTGTGTATTGTAGAATTCAATATTCATTATATTTGGTATATTTGACTCTCTTAGTTTCAGTACTACATTTTGCATAGTGTCCAAAATATTTATATTAAATTCAACCCAATTGCCTCAAATTGTGTGTGTGATATAAACTCAAATAAAAGGGCTAAACTTAATATATTATATTGGGCATAAAAGGAAAAGGTCAGCGAATCGGAAATCTTTATATTATATGGGGTATATGGGGCATATGGGGTTTAGACCGATTTCATTCACATTCAGTGCTAAACCACTCTATGTTTAAAAATCATAACCACTTAATTTAATTAAAATATCACACATAAAAATACCGAATCTGGACGAGATAAGCCGGTATTTGGAAGCAGTAAAAATAAAACTTAGGGTTTATGAAAAATATTCTCGGGAATGCACTTTTTGAATAAAATGCTATTTATGAAGTGTTTAGCTCTTTGTCAATCACTTCTAACAAATCTGCTGTCCCATATTATTTAAAACTTTCTTAACTACAAAGAAACTAGGTTGCGCACTTTTGTTGAAATGTTCTTTATATCGTTTTATAAAAAACAAAATACTTCCTTATAACGAAAATAACGAACATGCAACTAACATTATTAAAAAAAAAAACATTTAATCGTCACTAAAACTTTTGCTTATTTGGTGTTGGAACTTCCAATAGATTCGAATGATGACGAATTATTTTCCTATGCGCATGACATCAGTTTTAGTCTCAACATTTATGTAATTGTGATAAAAATTAAAGCGAATGTTCAATTTAATGTTTATTTTCTCGTTTATTGTCGTTATTCGTTTAAAATTAATCAGCTGTTTAATTATCTTTCAAATCTTCACTTTTTGGGTTAGTATTTTGCTGAAATGGAACACAAAAATTGTTAGATAAATACTAACTCTATAGTTGTATTCCCTCTTTTATCTTAGCTAATCGAAAATTAAAACTCGAGAGTCACATTCTGAATAGGAGTTGTGTAAACTTGTCGAACCTTCTGTTGAGCAACAAATTTTCGATCGAACAGAGTTTCACTTTTGATGCTGCAGCCCGGATTAAGAAATTTACAAATTTTGTAGATTTTGTATCTTATTAAAAAAGAAAACCAGTTTTTTATTCGACAGCAATATGAAAAGTTAATTTTTATAAATATTAGGCAGTTTATTAAAATATAATTTAAAAATTACTATATAAAATAAGAAATAGAAATTTTATACAGTATTGATTACATGGTTCAATGCTTTTCCTTTAAAAATTAACAAAAGCTAAACAGTTTTGAAAGAAATTGAATAAATTTTAACTTTTAGAATTATAAATAACTGTTAATAGTAAACTATTAATAATATACATACATACATTTTTATTTCAATTGTAGCCCAATATTTGTGTGTATTTTTCTACTTTTTCTACTTTTTCATCATTTTTTATATTTAATTTAAAACAAATTATCATCAATATTTTAAAATTAAATTCAGTTTTTCTTATCAACTCATATTTCTGCTGTGGCAACATTATTGGCGAAGTTGCATCAGCCATCCATAGCGCTGACCATTCAAAACTTTTCAGGGATTCATATTTCTAAGCTCTTCACAGCGGGCTCTTCTATTCGTAAAAAAAAGGCTTCTGTTTTGACAAAATAGCGTTCGGCAGTAACGAAAATGCGAAACCTATTCTGTTGTGGAAGGAAACAAAAGTGCAATTATTTGTTTTAAAATGGACCTGAAAAGAAATATTTTGATTAAGAGTTAAAATCTAACCGATTTCTCATGCGGAACTCTAAAGATATATAATTATTATAATTGCATATTAAATTATTGAACCTTTAATAATGTGGCACTCCTAAAAATTAGTTACAATTGACATAACAAAAAGCTGAAACATTTTGTTTTATTGCATTTTCGAGCAACATCGAACTCCTCTGCATTCTGCAAAGGCATCAAAAATTAACATGTAAACTTATTTACACACATACATATATCCTGAAAAGTAAAATTAATTTTTCTGTTATATATGTACACATTATTAGTGCTATGTATTGAGGAATTATGTAAAGAAATTAATGATTGACAGTTCAAATTGGCTGAAAAGCAAAAAATGTTCATTGTTATTGCTGAAATTGAAATGGTTTAAATGCCGCAAAGTAACCCGAATTAGAGTTTAATAAGAAAAAAGAAATTATATTAGTGAGGTGTTTTTAGCGCCGTGCGCTGAGGTTCCGCGTATCCAGCACAATCCAATCTAAACCAATCCACTGCCGATCCAATCCAATTCGAACCAAACCAAATCAACTACGTTGACGACGGCATAACAACTCTGCAAATAGACTTAAATACTCCGCCGGGGGCAGAAATGTGTAGAATTACAAACGCATATGTACATAAAAGAGTAAAACTAGTAGTATATATATAGCAGTATATATAGTAGTATATATATATGAGAATAAATATAGAAAAGCAACAAAATCGTACACAGAATTGGCTGAAAATGGCCAACAACTGCCAAAGCTGCTGCTGCCACCATTGGTAAACGTGTCGTCGGACGGCACTCGGCACGGCTATGCTCTTGAATCATATACCTATGGATGTTTGTGAATGTACTTTGTGAGTGAGTGGGTGGTGTTGGCTCGGTTTGGCCTACACTGCGCCCACACACACACACATGCAATGCCGTTGGGAATTTAGCTGTGAGGTGTTCTAACTCAATACAAATATATATGTGTTTATGTGTATAAATATGTGTGTACACATATAATAAAACACACACACACCGAGTAGATATAAATGGTTATGACGGAAGAGGGTGGCAGGGCGGCGGGATAGCCCACATGATGTGAGGAGAAAATGAAGTGGAGGTGCCGCGCATTTGTTGTTGGCACATCCTAGGGCTAAAAAGTTTGCAAGCACGAGCGGTAACTGTAGTCACTTCACCACTTCAACGCTCCGCCCAACTGCAATTTTGCGGCGTAGCAGTGCAAATGGATTTAAAAATTGGGTTAATTGATGCTTAGAGGCACTGTATGGCTGAGTGAGACCAGGTTGCTGGTGGTAGTGGTGGTGGTGGTGGTGGCGTGGTGCGATTGCTTTGAGGTAACGCTGAGAAGTCGGTTGCGGGTGCTTGATGTGGCCAAGGAAATGGAGTAAAATGCGGGAGAATAATAGAGGTGCGGTAAGCAGGCAGGTGTAAAATAACAAAAGTTAAGAAAAAAGAAAAACAACAACAAATCAATGCGAATAGGAGCAACGAAAAGATATAGAAAAATAAATTCAAATGAAAATGGAAATGTCGAGTATCAGCACTACAAAAACGATCTAAGTTCATGTGCTTGCGTACGAATGTATGTATGTATGTGTGTGTGTGTCTGTAAAGGACATGATGACAAACGGTGCGACAATGATAGCCAGCAGCGCTTAAGTGAATTGGCCACTGAACTTTGTCGGCGTTTATACGAATGAGACACACACAATAAGCACATTTCATGTACTTGAATACATGCATATGGTGTATAGGTAGGTGATAAGTGGTTACCCTACATTCTTGGGCGCTGTCGGCGCAAATGAATGATTGTTGAACAGGAAATTGTGCCTCACAGACGTATATATGCTGTTCAATCGGGACAATGCTGGGGCACTCTTCGAGGTAAATTACATAAAGTGTTGGGTGAGCAGAAATTAGAAAAGGCAATAAAAGTTGAATTTCGCAAGCATTTGCCACCATCTAAGATGTTAAACTGTTGGAGTAATTAAGGTAACAATTGCTGCATTGTTTTGTAACTGTAACTAAGTCGCAGAAGGGTACCAAGGGGTCAGCAATATGAGGTGCAGGAAGGCGAGCTGCGGTGCATACTTGGCTCTGTAAACGGTTATTTATTTATCAAAATGCTTACTGATGTGCAATTTTCGCGTTTAAATCTTTTTTGTCGCATCTAATTGAAAAATTTCTTGGTGTGTTCGAATTCAAGTTACATATGGGTAATTCTAGCCCTCTTCGATTGGCCTTTTCCCTGCTCGCTATTTTTGAACACTGCACTCTTGTCAAAAATTGCATACGTGAAAGCAACAGCGAGTTGAATTATCTCCGGAGAGCGGATACCTCTCTCTCTGCGGATACCTCATTGAGGTAGCATAAACTCTTTCTTCAATGCTATCAAGTTTTGTTTTACAAATTAGACCAATTTTACTATTGTGAGTGGCTCAAATGGCAAATGACTGGCATAAATGACAATACAAAGATCTAATTTATTGATTCTAAAAACGTAAGACTTAACATGAAAAATAATTGTTATGTAAGGCAAGGACGCTACTTGAAATCAATGGGCTAAAGAGGAAAGATGGAATTGAGTAAAACGGTAGGGGTAAATACAGGGCACTATCTTGTGGTGAGGTATCACTCCAGAAATCTGTTAAATCGGTGAAGACATTAGAACATTACCTTTGCGAATGTCCAGTTTTCATTCGGTTGAAACTGTCGAGGTTATATAATCTCCAAGTATATTTCCGACATGAAAATATTTAGTAAAGTCCTGAAACAATAACGTTTCTAATGAGGTAAACCTCACTTCAATGACCTAGAAGGTATTTAAATAGTTGCAAATATCTTATACAGGAATTTGAGGGAAATTTGTGGCAACAGCAGCACGTTTGGAAACAATTCTTCAATCTTGAATTAAGAAAAGGACTATTAAAAAGGACCAAGGACTATTAAAAATACTTGTAAGCATAATACTTATAACTATTACAACGCTTAAAGAGAATACCCACCAGGACTACCCAAATCTGTGATGTTGGCATTGGCTGTGTCTACACCGACGCCAAGGCCGCACACAGTGGGAGCAAGTCGTAGCAATAGCAGAACGCATATCGAGAAGCAGAAAGCGCGACAAATGCTCAAGGCGGCTGCCAACGCCACGGCGACGGCCGACTTCGATGCAGCTGAACTGCCGCAAGCGGTTAGCGGAGCATGGTGACGTCGTCGTCGTCGAAGAACTGTTGGACATGAACTAGCAGCTTCTTTACTAGGCGCCGTCACTGTTGTGGGCGTGGCAGCCGGTGGTAATGTCGTAATTGAATTACTACTTCGGGTGCTACAGTGGTCTAAGCGCTGTGCGTTATTGTTGTTGTTACAAATGCCAGTGCCGTTGCGGTGATTGTCAAGCGGTTTCGCTCTGCGATACTTCTTATAGCTGCTGCTGCGCTGCTTTGGAGCCAATGCGGACGCCGCACCATGTGCGCTGGTCGTGTCGGTTGCTGTTAGCAAATTACAGTTGCAGTCGGCGTCACTGCCGACGTTGTGTTCGCTTTTGCAAATGTATTTGTTATTACATTTGTAGCTGTTGCTGCCGCTGCTGCTGCTGAGGCTGGCGTAGAACATCATTTTCCATTGGATTTATGTTGCTCTGGCGTGGATACAACAACAAGCGCGTTCTTGTGTTGTTGCTGCTGCTGAGTTTTGGCTGCTACTTGCTGCGCTGCGTCCACACTCGTCTTTCTTGTAGTCAGTGTTAATTGGCTTTTGTTTGTGTTGTTGTTGTTGTGCTGTTGAGTAAAATTTTGAGAGCATGTCATCGTTTGCAGCGCGAAAGCTTTATTAAATTTTATTTGTTTTTTACTAAAAAAATATTTTGCGTTTTTTACTACTTTCTCACTGTTTTTTCATTGTTTATTATATTTATTCTTATCTGCGCTGTTTGCACTTGGCTGCGTCGAAAACAGGAAAAGAGCACGGAGCGCTCGGCTAACAACTAGCGTACGCTGGAACAGCGGGTGGCATTGTCGAGGCCAACGTTGCGCTATGCTTGCATTAAAGTCTGCGGGTGGGCGTATGCGGGCGTGGCAGTGTTTGTCGAAACGCTTGCTCTTTTACTCGCTGGCTTGTTACGCGCTTGAATTGGGTCGGCGGTTTTTTTACACTCCAAGCTATTGTAGGCTGACCGCCGCGCTTTGGAAACAAATAGCGCAGATGTGCGTTCTTCCGTCGCTCTTAAATATGTTTGCATGCGCTTGCAACAAAGTGCACTCCTCCTCTTTGCGTTCGCCTCCTACTCGTTAAACTGTCAACTTACCGCTGCGTCGTGTTTGATGCGCGCGATTTGTATCTTTCACTCACTTCTCAATTGTCTCGACAGTTTGTATAGAAATTTATTACTTGTTTACAAATTCACTGAGCGTTCTGTGTTGCCTGTTGTCTGCTGCAAATGCTGGGAACGTCGTCATCGTGCCTTCATTATGTGACAAACTCAACTGACTGACTGACTGCTTGTCAAACTGTCAGTGCGAAGCGTTGCGCAAGCGTATGTATACTAAAAGCCTGCGCATTGTCTGCAGCGTTTGGCGCTCACTTGATTTGACTCTCCGCCTGACTGAAATCGCGACTTTATTGCTCCTCGCACGATCGCGTGTGAGAGTGTGACACTGTCGGTCGCCTTATACGTGTCTATCGAAAGCACGCTAACAGCCTGACTGAATGCCGTCCGTCCTGTCTACGTTACGCTTGTCAATAATAATGCACTGAGAACACACTAATATCCCGGCTACAAATGTTAAACAAATCATCGTTTATTATCGCATTTGCAGGGGGGGAAGCTATCACTCAGCGCACTCGGTATTCTTTTCCAATTCGCTGTTTATTTGTTATTGTTGTTTTCTACTTTAGTTTACTTTCAAATTCTCAACTGTATTTTTACTTTGTCCACTTTTAGCTTTTTATTTATATTTTTTATGTTTTCTTTATATCAGTTTACTTTATTTTTTTGTTTTTGTCTTTTATTTACAATATTCCACATGCACATTTCACTGCCGCTGGAATTTGTTTTTATGTTATTTTTTATGACTATTTGTCAAGTCCTTGTAGCTCAATTGCACTTTGCTTTTCGGCGCTGAAATATACAACTGTATCTATGTATTAGGCTGTCTGCCTTCTCCCATATCTCTCCTCTCTCGCTTACTACCTGCAACTTTTGGTTTGTTTATGGCTACTGCATTTCGAGAAAATAGCACACATGCACACACGCACACATAAACAACGCTTAAACAATAAATAAATATAAACACGATTGCGCACTGCAACAAATTTGCCTACACGTATCGATTCGATTTGTTTGCCTGTCTCCCTTTTTGGTTGCCACTTCTTCTCGTGCACACTAGTTCGCTTTTATTGCTGCTATCAGGTTGATAAAAAATTTCTTACAAAATTTATTCACGCTGATAAAACGACACTCGTGTGTTATGCTGTGCCGCGTTCGGTGTTGCTAACAATACGGAAACCGGGTGAAAAAACTAAAACAATTTCAAGAATATGCAGTTGCGTCGGCACACATTCACCTCGCCACTTCTAGAGTCGGTTGTACGTCGCCTTGTTTGTCACTGGCAGCAGCCGCCGTCACAAAAAATGGCAAATATTGTGTGCGGCTGTCGATGCTGCAACATTCCAAAGCACAGCAGGAGCAACGCGCTGGTGTCCGTCTTCGTATTGCAATGTGTCAGCAATATGTATGTGTTGTCGTTGTTGTTGTTGTTATTGTTATTGCGTACTGCTCCTTTTGTTTGCTGTGTGTCGTATCTGTAATGTGAAAAAGCAGAAAAAATATTAATGATTTATTTGCGCTGGCATTGATATATGCTAATGCTATTTGCCCCACAAAAAATGTAAACGCACAAAAACAAAGTTGCATTTCCCAAGACGCCAGACCCGTAAAGGTGTGCAGCTGCAAAGAGCCAAACCTTCAAACATACAAATACACATACGCAATCAATTGTAGACATTCCATAAATACGCTAACACAGTGCCGATCACACAAATGGAACCATATAGTAAATTAGTCATAATCATGGCGAGCTTATAAACCCGCTATCAAGGCTCTGCATGAATACTCTCTGTATGATTAGGATAAAGTATACTCATTTAGCGATCACTACGATGCGAATGTGGTGTCATTATTCATGTATAGGATTACAAGTGGTAGTCGGAGACATGATTATATTTGGTTACAATTCGATACAGAAGTGAATAACGTTTAAAAGTACCCAACTTTTTGGTACTCGATAGTGATTGAATATTTAAAACAATATTTGAATACGATTAGCAAAGCGTAAAGCTCTATGGTGCGAACAATAGGGTGACACAATGTTGTTAAACTCATCGTTAACCAACAAGTACTTGCGGAATCGTACTCCTCGAGTACAACTCCGACGCTTTTGCACTTACTCGTACAATGCTTTGTATTATGCTTATAAATATGCACAGATACACATACATATGTATTTAGGGTCTGAGGCTTTGTGATTTGCCTTATTTCCCACAAATTGAACTACCTAGGTTTTGAAGCAACCTCCGAAAACATAAGCAGATTTGAATAGTTTCAAGCTCGTGTTTCAATCTTGAAAAAAAAATTACAACTTTGTCACAAAAATACTAAATATTGTGCTAATCAGTTGTAATTTGGAAACTCTGACAGATGAAAGTGAAATTTTGACATTTTTCGTCGTGAACATGAACTTATAAATGTGTATACATACAGATATGTACATTTGTACGTATGCGTGAAGTAACAAATTTAAAAGAACTGCTGCGCGCGTAGGGCCGGCCCAACAGGGGACAGACCTTAAACACGCTCGATATTTTGTTGTACCACTGGACATAGTGTCATTGATATTCTCGAATATTAATCTTGGATTAGGATAAACAATATTAAAAGAAGATTGGTACACAATTAAATATGAAAATATAAATATTAGTTCGAATGAAAGTATACGAGAAGGCTAGCATTTTGGTTAATGTTCTCAATTAATGGGTCTAATCATTCATTCCGCATCGAAATCGATATCGATACCGAATTTTTGATCGAAAAGTTTCATGCGATCATTGGTACCGTCGACGACCTGCTTTACCATAAAGTAAAACTGTTGCGTCGACAAATTTTAAAATTGTAAATTCGAAACATTCGTTGTCGTGCAGATTTTTGAGGAATAGTTTAAAAGACGTACTGGAAATGGTGAGTCGAAATATTTAAGCTAAAACAACAAAAACTTTGTTTGCATGCATACTAATTTACAGTTTCATATAAAATTTTTAATATCTCTTCTGTTGATATTTGTTACATTTTAGTAAAATGCAAAAATTACTGTGGAAGTGACAAAATACGGTGTTCTCCTTCTCCGATAATAAAACTTGCTGCATGTCAACGTTTCTTAGTCATGGGCAACTATGAGTATTGTATTGGAAATGACTTTGATTATTATTATTATTTATTTCGGCTGGTGTTCTTTGCATAAATCCTTTAGCTATGTCCGGGTTCACAAGCATTCAAATTTGAGATTTTGACCGATATTGTGCTTTCAATGATTTTGAAATAAGCGCCAAATTTTCAAGTTGGTAAGTGAATTAAATTTTTATTTTATTTATTTTTTTTTTTAATATGATTTCAATAATTTTAACGTAATATTTTTCGATCTCATCGACAAATTTTTCGAATTAGGTAATGTTAATAAACGGCAATAAGTTATAATAATAAACAGCTAATAGTAGCTTTAGTATTGTATGAGTACAATGGTGTCGCCCAAGATCGACAATAAACAATACATTTTCAAAGGAATTCATATTTTCGAGTTCTATTCAATTCTCCTCAGTAAAGGGAAGTAAGTTTGTTGCATTGTTTTATGTTATGCAAAAATTAAATGAAAAATAGTCATCATTTTCGTTTCCATTTGTTAAAAATTTACCGTTCACTTGGGACACAAAAAGAAAAAATATTTTTGCATTAGAGTAAATAAATTATTTCATTTTAACTCAACACCGAGAAAAAGTTACCACACAGCTTAATGAATTAACATTCCCAGCACTGTATGTACATATGTATGTATTAATATGAATATGTATCAAACAAATTTATCAAAATTCTTTGGCCACACTGCATTTACATACATACACACTATATTACATACACTACATATGTATGTACAGCCATGGGAATGCGCCAATGCAACAGAGAGGTAGACAATATTAACATTTCCTCGTGCTTATGAGTGTTTCCACATTTTTACCACACATTTATACATACGTAGTTATATACGTAAGATCACAAATGAACTCATGTGCCCGTAAATTATTGAATTATGTTATCAAGCGTCCACATATTTACATAAATCGCACACACATACACACAAACTACTTCATATACATAGTTATATATAAATATTCCTTATGCACGTTCAATAAGTAAATAGAACCTTATTTGTTTTAATTGCACGAGTATGTGAGAGAGATATTCTGCAGCGATAAGTCGTGAAAATGCATAAATAAATGTTCTATTTGCTTATATCTGCTTATGTAATTGTAAAGAAAACGCTATGCACACATATATATATATATATACAGTCAACCATGGAATTCTACGAAAGCAAACATATAATATATATGTTTGTGTGAACATATGTATGCATATACATACATATATATGAGTGGAAAAAGGGGTACGTCTCCTAACTGGGAAAGTAAAATAAGTGATAAATTAAGTCAAATATTTGGAGTTCTTAAGTTTGTTTTCGGGGCATTTTTACGGTTATGCATCAAAACGTATGACAGTTCCTCAACAGTTCTCAAATATTTAATTATCAAGACAAATGTTGGCATATTTTTCAACCAGTGTGTACTTTCATAAATTAGGGCTTGTCGATATGCAGTGACACATGCATTTATTTTAAAATATGTAATTTCTAAAAGTAATTATTTGCTTAAGAAAATATAAAAAAACTTACGATGCATGGCAAAAATTCCTTTTCTGAATAAAAATGAGTAAGAAAACTTCGGAACACATTCGCCGATAAAGTAGTGTTAGATTCGGCAGACTTTACAAGCTGCGACGAATAACAAACTGAATTTCATAAATCCTCAATGTCAACCGGCAGGCTGAAAAG
Organism: Bactrocera minax; assembly: GCA_021498325.1. NCBI lineage: Eukaryota > Metazoa > Arthropoda > Insecta > Diptera > Tephritidae > Bactrocera > Bactrocera minax. The sequence continues at coordinate 744,566 of JAKEEE010000045.1, read as the reverse complement.
TTCGAAACGTTTTTTCGCAAAAGTCATCCCCTCGTGGGCGGTACGCGGGCGGTTTGGTATTATTTGTCTTTTGCTTCTAAAGAGGTCTCAGTCTCGGCGTCACCTCTTCATTGTCTTTAAATTTCTCTTCGTGAGCATTCTCTTGAGCTCGGAGAACAGGAAGAAGTCGCTGGGGGTGAGAACCGGAGTAGGAAGCAATTCACAGACCTGAATTCGGACTTTTCAACCTGGCTAATAGGGAATTTCTATTTTGGTGTCAAGTATGCCTTATTATTGAAATGTGTTTACTTCAGCAACGTTCCACAGCATTCGCTTTCAATTGCAACTGTTTCCGTTAACATTCTAGTTCTATTTCAGTAAGCGCATTTGTGGCGAAGCTCCGTTGTGCCAAGTTTTTCAATCGAATAAGGTAGAATTGGTTTCTTTTATTTATTTTCATTTCATTCTTGGGAACAATGTCTATGTGTATGTCTGTTAACTACTCGAATACTAATTTGCCAGAGGTTTCGTATTTCTTTGAACATTTTTATCCAGTTCATTTTCACACACTTATTAGCCATTAAATGTGCATTAAATGCATTGAGTGCGTGGGCTAACAGTACCACGACTTGCACAGTGCGCGACCGACAGTCGGCTATGCAGTTTTATACAGAAAATTCAAGCACATGAAGTTATTGTATATATGTATGTATGTGTAGGAATAAAAACAGCATCATCAGTGCCAAAAACAACAAAAGCGGAGCGGTGTAAAGGCGGTAGAGGCTGCTGTTGAAGACCTTATAATTCTCTTCGGCTCTGACTAATGCTGAACTGTTGAAACTGTGGATGGGTGGGTACAGATGTGGCACAAATATTACAACTCAATGCCTGTTTCCTATCGCGTGCTTATTTGTTAGATGAATTTTGATAATAGGCATAACTTGAATGCCACATCACGCTGCCACTACTTTCTGAGCGATATTAAAATGAAACTTCAAACGGCTATTAAAAAACAGTTATTTATAATAAATATAGTGAAATATAGTTCCACACTGATGGAAAAGAAAAGGTCAAAACACAAATGATAATAAAAAAAAAAACCAACCATTAGTGGGTTGAGTAGGTGGAGCGTCCAACAGACATAAGGGGCGCAAACCGCATAGAAGCGGATTTTGCAGAATCATGAGAGGCAAGAGAGTTTTTTAATTGTTAATGTCTAGAACTACGCAGTAACAGAAAAACAATTTCAAGGGCTAAGTTTTAAAATTACATTACAAAATATGTTTTTTAGAACACTTCTTATTAAGGAAAGTTAGCATAGTTTTTTAATGGTAGCAAGTAAGTCTGATAAATCAAACGTGCAGAAAGAAGAATTAATATCACGTCGTATGAGGCGGAATGGCTTGTTTAGTTCAAAATTGCTTTGAGATGATTTAAAATTAGAGTTCTGCTGCTTTTGATAAGCCAGTGGTACATTAAAGTGTACCTCAGAAAAAGGAGATGAACTACAAACTGAATTATACCAAATTTTTACTAAGAACAATACGTCTAGCCTTCCCCTACGATTAGTGAGTGTATGTTGACTTTCACATTTTAAATCGCGAGTATACGGAAGAAAATTTAATTCAGAATACTATCGAAATGTCTTAATGCAATAAGTAAAATTGTTTTTGAACGGGCTCTAACTTATCGGATTAGACTTGGTAGCCAGTATTTCATACCACCAAACCGCATTCCTTTATAGAACTCACCAAAGGGGTAAAGGAAAATTATTATTAATTATCGATAAAGGTTACAAAACCAATATCCAACCATCCATGCTAAATCTTGCTTTTGATTTCACAATAAACACATAAATAAGGGACAGTGTAACGTCAGCAAAGCAATTAATATTGTCTAAATCGCTATATTTTTTCATTCATGGTTGCCATACAAAAATTACACCTCAGTTTTTTCTTTTACCTTTCCACACTATACACAACACATATCACCCCATATATATTAAAATATAACTTTGATTTTATCTAACAAAATTAATTGCAATTACTTGTTATTCAATCGTACCAAATCTGCAAATAAGAAATGAATACCATTAAAGTTACATATTTTTATTTCACAGCAGTACCAATATTTTCACCGACATTATAACAAATACACAAATATGTGTATATAGGTCCCTCAGCTTCCCTATTTCAGCAGCATAAATACCGATGAGTTGTTTTACTTTTGAGCTTTTATGTGAGATTAAATGTGGCCATAGTGCTATGGTAAGTAGTTCGTTTTATTTAATGCCCCATCAACTCAATATGCTTAAACTAAAACGACAATACATCTGCTCGCACGTTCTTTTAGAATCTAGCATGCATCGCCCCATCCCACACTCATACACATATTGTTGGTATTGGTGTATTCATTGCCGCGTTGCCATTGATATCGCCCTCATTTAGCCTTCTGTGTTGAGAGCATTTTACTTCGCTTTTATGCTCGTTTGTATGTCGAATTAATGAGGTTTGATTCTCGTCGAAAGTGTTTGACTTGCTCGAGATGCGAGCAGTTTAAGCGATTGTGTCTAATTGGTGGCAATAGCAAGAAATAGGTTAACGTGCAAGTTGTTAAGCGTATCATCATGGCTCTATATCGTACTCTTGTAATGAGCATTCGCGTGTGTGGGTGTGCGTAAATATATGGGTGAGCCGGTGCTTGTCTACTCGTGCTGTAACTGTCTTCTATTGAATACCCACTCTTGAAATTATTCTTTTATTTGCACGCTCATCCACTCATTGCTCAGCCCGTCAGCCGCTCACTCAGTTCGAGCAAAGGGTCTATTAGACGATTATTATTATTAATATTAATACCAGTTATTTAGCTGTTCAGCTGTCGCCTCTGTGCTGTTCTCAGTATTGATGTACGCCACGATATGCTACTGACGCTCCAGCATTCATTGTAACTGTGCTTCCTGAGCGTCTTATCCGCTCGCCTCCGCCGATTTATCCTCCCATTTTACAGCCACTCTCATTGCCTTGCCTTGCCTTTCGTTAATGCCGCTTATTATTTCATTTTGCCTCGTTTGCATTTTCCTTTGAAAACGCTTCGTCTTCGTCTTCAACTTCAACTTGCACGCAGTTCAGTCTAATCCCCGCCCAGCCCATTCTCCGCATCAGTCGGTGGCCTCTGCCTGTCTGCTCCGCTTGTTTTCACTTCGTTTATTGTTTGTTTTGCTCTACTGGTAAATAGTGAACACATTGTAACGCTGTAACGTTGCAGCACTCAGTCACATTGTTTGGCTTTTTATTTATATTTGGCTTTCACTACTCCAGTGGGTTTTGTGTGGCATCCGGTGAGTGGTTATATGTTTATATTAGTTAAGTTCATACACTATTATATAATGCACTTGAAATACCTTCGGCATATTTTGCACCAGATAGCATAAATTTAGTCAGCGACTAGAGGATGATTGGAAAGACTACTCTCTTTCTCTAATCTCTAATGGTAACAAACAGTGGTAAAAATGGAGAAACAAAGCGTTCTCTAACAAAACCGGACATAATTCTCCATTCGATAGAATGTCTATTGAGATTCCAATTTCAATCTGTAAATATTGCCTCAAATAACAAAGAAAATTTGTCATTATACAAAAATTTAAATCTTAAATCGGCAGGCGAAGACAAATATTAAGAATTAATTTTTGATTATAGTATACAAAGATTAGAATTAAAATAGCCAGTCTGTTGGAACAGCTGGTCTAATATTTTCGAGTCAATACTCGGATCGAAAATAGTGTGCTTACTGTGATCTAGCGCTTCAGATGACCGGCAACTATAAGGTTAGTTCGTTCTTAGAACAAAGGCCGGTTGGAATGAATGCCACTTCATATCAAATAAATAAATTATAATAATAAATAAGTAAATTATAATTGGCTGTAAACAGACTTCCCACCTTTTTCTTTTTTTTTTTTAATCATAGTAACAACATTTAACTTGTTAATTGTGTGAAGATAACAGAACATTTCAGAAACCTGTAGTTGTGATTTTGCAAACCCCTATTTATTTACTATGGGTCACACTAATATATTTTTTGTGTTTTGCGTGATCTCACAAGGCTTAAATTTACAACTATGGGTTGTAATGCGGAAGTACAGTAAGAAATTAATTTTTTCCCAGATTTTTAGAAAACTGCGGAATAAAAACGTTGGATTCTTACAGTATTTACATTTTTTACAATGCAAAGAACTTTAAAATTCCTTTGTTGGAAGAACCAAATGCAAAAAATATTGGATACCATAGTACATATGGATAGTAAGTAAAATAACTAACACGAAGATAAGAGATTAAGCTGGATTCGAAAAAATTTTACTCTCAATTTTGAGAACAACTTTCTTTTTATAGTGCGGTCGTAGAGCCAGTTCGCTTGTATGACATTCAGTTCGAAAGAACGACGTGTCCAACCAAAATAAGACATATTGCAGAGGTTTCAGTCAAACATGCTTAGAGGTAATATTCCTATTGTAAAAAATTAAGTAGATGACAGCGGACGAAAGTAAATACTTAAACTCCGTGATCAAATTCACTGGCTAGTGGCTTTTTGCCATCCTGGACTCAACTACAACTTTGTAGAATTAAGATGTGCTTACTGAATGATAGGCTTCAAATAAGTAGTTCCAACTACAACAAAATGTAATACCGACTGACCAGAGGCAAATATTCAAAGACAAAGAAGGAAAACAAAACAATTAAATGAAGTAAATTTCATGTAATAAAAATAAATAAATATATAAATAAATATTCGCTGTTTTCCATAAAATTCCAAATTCCTGCTGGCATCATTTTCACTTCAATGAAAATATAATACTATTTGTGTTGATATGGGGGCTGTAGATCGCAGCTAGGAACGAAGGCACTGCGTATACGTAATTAGTGCATTTGACACCCATACATTCGCATGGCAGCCAATACAGTGTCGACAATAACGGCGTCTGCAGGGCAAATTGAAACTAGAATATTCTATACTTTAATTATATGTTTGCATAATATATATACGCGCGTATATGTGTACGATTGTGTGTGTGAGTGTGTGTGTGAGCATATGAGCTGCTGATTATTGACTGCCACCCACGCAAACACAAACACCAAAAACTCAAAATACCTCATCCATATGCAGATATACATATAAATGCACTTAATTATATATATTTCCGATTTTATCACATGCGCACAATACACACATGCGCACATTTGCACACTATGTTATCGCAAGGAAAACAATCGAAGCGACTGCAAAACATTTCTAAACAAGCTGCCTACTTTCCATGTGCATCTGTAAAATAAAAGCGAATTGCCGGCATTTGGTGCGTATTTGTTGTAGTCATTGTTGTGCTTGTATGCGTAATTATTGTACACAGTGTATGAACGACATGTGCACGCAATTAAACATAATTGTATTGTATTAAAACGCACTCGTGCGGAAAATGTTTTGCTTGTACGCTCCGAATGTAATATCAAGCATAAATGCACCCATACATATACACACTGTGGGATACACCCACATGTAGCCTAAACTATATATGCCCAAGCACATATACATACACATATATACATGTGTTGTTTGAATGTATTTGTGTGCATAATAAGCTTTGTTCGCTTTCTGTTTATTTAGTCGATTTGGTGGCGGCAAAGTTGTTTGTTTGTTAATATGTTATCTTTAACTCTAATTTAATTTTGAAATTCAATTTCAAGTTTTGCACTCGAAAATACAAATAGCATTTCGGCTGTGGGCAACAACTAACTACGAGCATACAAATTAAGTTTCCGCTATTCAACACACCATTCAAACACATGCACAAGGCTAATCATAAGTAACATCAACATCCTAATATGCAAATTAAGTACGTGAATGCATATTTATGTATGTGAACGTGTGACTGCGTTGCCAGGGGTGTAGAAGTTGCGAAGAATGATGGGCTGAAATATTTGCATGTGTAATTGTGACCACCAAAATCAACCTGATGTCTTAATTGAGACAACCCAGCGAAAGAGCACGCTCACCACTAAAAGTACTGTTTAAGCTCGAAGCATTACATTAAGAACAACATATCTCTATCATATCTCTGTCCTCCGATCATTTTAGCAACAACTAAACATTTTATTTCTTCAGTCTCTTCTGAATCAAAGCTTTCATGGCAGTTATGTTCAGGTCCTAGACACAGAGTGTTGTATCTAAGTGGAAAAGTGGAATTGCAAGGAAAAACGAGAGGACAACTGCTCCACAAGTTGTACTTTTGTTAAGAAAACAAAAAAGGAAATATATGCACAGAGAAAATGAACCGCATCCCGTGTTAAGGTGTTCCCACATGGAATTATTCTTTTATTTTTATTACTTTAAAATCTGTCCATTCTTTACAAAATGTGCAATCTTGTCAATCAAAACAAATACTTTCAGCTGTTGAAAACACATTGTTAAAAAATATCGCAAATGAAATCAATATTCATTATTCGACGAAACCGTGAATGGATCACCTTCATATTTGGCGTAATATTAACTTTCACTTTAGGTCATACATTAATAAAGTCAACCAGACTAATTGCGTTTTCTTTTCTCACAAAAATGTTGCCATTTGCTCCGGTTGTCAAATTTGCGTGTTCTTTTCTCAAAATTTTTTCAGTTTAGTTTGTCCTTTTCTCAAAATGTGCACTGTAGCCAAAGTGCAACATTTTCTACCCTTCTCGAAACGTAAGAGTGAGTGTTGCCATGTGGATGTTTATTCATGGTTTTTTATAATTATTTTTAAAATCAAATTTTTTTTCCAATATAATGAATTTGTCGGTTTTGGTAAACTCAATAATGGAAATTGAGGAGGAGTTGGTGGATTCATACTCATTCTCATCTCAGGATGAAATTGAGATGCTAGTTATTGGAAGAGATTCCCTGCCAAGAGTGAAAAGATTCGTAGAAGGCGTTGTGAACGCTTACTCAGAGGCAGAGATAAAGGAAAAAGTGTTAACTGGGAAGCACGTCTTTACTATATTCGTAAAGTACGGTTTTTTTAATTTTTACTTGCGATAATTTGCTCGTCTTTTCTCGCCAAATAATTTTCCTATATGAACAAAAACAATCGAACAGCTGACCCATGATGCGGTGGAATTTTTTTTCGTTCTTTTATCATGTGAAAAAAGCAAAGTTTTTACAGGGTATAATGCAGCATTTATATAATGTTGCCATATAATGAGGAAACAATTTCATTGATAAAAGAAAACGCTATAAGCCAAATCATCTATATTTTTGATATTAAATATCTCATCTTCATATATCTTCTCATTTAATTTTGTTGAGACATCTTCTATGGAGATGCGAAGTTACCTCAACCAAAGAACATATTTTCAATTTTATTAAGATAACTTAAAATTTGACAGATATGTTCGGCATAGAGTCCACTAGTCACCACCAAACTATAGTGTATTCAAGATTACACGTTAATTTAATTTTGCTAAGACATCTTACATATTGATCGATATACACGTTATAAAGTTAACAGGAATGTTGAAAATTCTCCTATTAGTAATATTTCATAAATTTTTGGCATGGACATATTATTACCGGGAAAGGATGTTATTTGAATTTCATTAAGATATATAGGCGATTAACCGATATATGCGAAATAAAGTCAAGCAGAAGTTCAAACATTTTTATTTAAGCTTATGGAAGCTGAGGGAAATATTGATCTGATTTTCCCCATTTTTAACTCAAGGGCACATAATTACCAGTGAAAGATGTTCTATGAATTTCATTAATATTGTATAACTCGAAGGTAGACCGATATTTCGCATAAATAGTCTATACATATTTCTTCCGATTTCCACCATTTTTGGGCAGGAAACGGTAAACTCTGAGGGCACTAATTGTGTAAATTTCCAATTAAATATCTCTATTGGTGCTTAAGTTCTGTGCTGTAAAGTGAAATAATCAGATGAAACTTAAAATTGTGTTATATGAGAAGTAGGTGCGGTTTTCATCCGATTTCGTCCATTTTCACAATGTGACATAAAACCGCAAATATAATGTCACACACCACATTTTGTTGAATCAGTTTAAGCGTTCTTGAGATATGCGATTTCTCCTAAAAGTGGGCGGTGCCACGCTTAAACGTATTATTCGTGGAAAGCCTTGTTCCAATATCTTAGCTCCTGCTCGATTTATCTGCTTTAAAGTGAAAGGATTAGATGAAACTTGAAATTATAATATATGAGAAGTAGGCGTGGTTTTTATTCGATTTCATCCATTTCGCAATGTCCACATAAGAATGCAAATATAAAGTCATATACCAAATTTGGTTGAAATCGGTTAAGGCATTCTTGATATATGGGATTTCTCATAAAAGTGGGCGGTGCCACGCCCATCACCAAAACTTGACACGGATTCCTATGGAACCCTACCGTATCATGTTTGCTGCAAGATTTAATGTTTCTGACATGTTCCTTCAACGAGTTAACGCACTTTTAGTAGTCTTCAACATAACTTTTGTATGGGAGGTGGGCGTGCTTATTACCCGATTTCACTAATTTTCTCTGTGTATGAAGAGATGCTAGAAAAACTTAGTCGGAGCAAGTTTGATTGATATAGCTTGAACGGTTTCTGAGATATATATATTAAACTTATTGGAGGACGGGGCCATACCGACTTTTACAAAAGTTTTTGCCCACATATGCCCCACATATGCTAGGACCCTCTATACTAAAGAACACGTTTATGTCTTTATTTGCTGCTTAGTTATAGCACTTGATCGGTTTTCGATCAATGGCATTTTTTGGGCGTGGCAGACGTCCAATTACGCACATCTGCAATACTAACCGTCTTACACGAACATGTGTACACTTGGTACGTGTACAAAGAACACGTGTACCAAGTTTCATCAAAATATCTTAAATTTTACTCAAGTTATCGCTTGCACGGACAGACGGACGGACGGCCGGACGCACGGACTGACAGTCACTCGGATTTCAACTCGTCTTTTCATCCTGATCATTTATATATACATATGTCTATATCTAACCCGTTTAGTTCTAGGTTTTACAAATATACTCTGTAGCAACATGTTGCGAGAGTATAATAAAAGTTATTTTACATTGACCCAATAGAATAATGCATCAAAACCTTTTGTTGAGAATTAACACTTCTTTGATGATCTCTTTGAATTTTTCATTTCAAACATTTTCGGTTTCTCAGCTTTTCAATATCGAGTTTAGGTAACTTTGACTTTATGCGGTCGGTCCGATTCGAACGCTTAACGTAGAACGAAATTCGATGCAACATCGTTACATATGTATGTTCAGTTCGATGTTAGCTAAAAGTATTTTGAACATACCGTTACATATCTACGCTAATTATGCTCCAAAAGATATTTTCATCAATTTGCGTTCCGAAATCGTACTCCTTAAGCGAAATAATTTCATAAGTTAAAGAACTTATCTAGGTATGTGTGTTCTTAACTACGTATGTATATAGGGTGCACGTGGGACATAATTAAGCAGCGATAATTGACTATATACGGATTAACAATGTGGATTTCACAATTCGGAAACTTGTTAAAAAACAATTCAGCAATTATCAAAATTCAATTACATTAGTAAGTTAGAAGCTTTCTTTAGTAAGGTAAGGGTCGATTTTCAAGTTACTTGCTAAGTAAAGTGGTTACAGTGATTACAAAATAGTTTCAATCTTATTCGGATACTTTTGTAACATTTAAGCAATTTTGTGCTTGAAATATGTTTTCTCTGTTTTTTTCTCATTGGAAAATCGCCTAAAAATCAATACTTTCCTTGTTTGACTCGAGTATAAGAGTCCGATGCAAGAAGTATAAATATTTCCTTAGTAAGTAGGTCATATAAATCTCATATTACCATATTTTGGTAACTCTCTCTTTCTTCGTTCTTTTGTTGTTGTAGTTTCTTCTCCAAAATTAATATAGATTTCCAAAATTAATTAGATAGGTATAAGAAATTGAGCAATTATTTCTGCGACCACAATCCGCGTTATTCGAAAAAATATAGGTTACTCAATCATCATTAAGCTACAAATTTGGCGAACAGGCTTACTGTGGGAATAAGGGGATTTAAAAAATGAGGATGGCTTTAGCCCCTAAAAGGTTTAATGTACATATATCGTAAACTACTAAGCTATGGGAACCAAGTACACTTCGTGTAATGAAATGGATGATGCAGGATTTTAAAACGAATTTTTACACTTGTACAACAGACCGCTTTGTTTTGGTGGACGAAATAGATGCGCATTCTTTGGCCCCATAGACTCAATAAAATGATTTTTGTTATTCCGGTTGACTTTGTACAGTACACATCGAGTTCGAGTGTAAGATATCTAAATAAAATTAAATCCGCTTAGCCTAAATTTATTCGCATAGGTCTGCAAGTTCGACCAAAAAGTTCACATCGCAACTCGAAGGAAATAGTGCACTGGAAGTAAACCCAGACCAAGGTATGGTAAGTGTGGTAGAAATTTGATCTGCCACAATGAGTTAATTTGACATTAATTCGCCATCAAATTGGAGCAATGATTGTGATCGATGGAATTATAAAATATGCTTTTACTTGGCTCCATATTTTAACGAATTTTATGATGTTCCTCCATTGGAACATCAACTAAAAATTAAGAACACCTAAAATTATTGGAAACATACCATATAGCCGAATTTAAGTTAAATAAATAAATTTTTTTAGCTCTAAAACGCGTAACACTAACGAAAGAAACACACACTGAACCACATTTACACTAAGATGAATTTACAAATCCAACACCTCTGAAATCGCTCACCACTTAGTTGAAGTAATTATCTGCGTATGAATACGTATCTTTTCAAACCACTTACGAAATGAGTTATAAATTAATTAAGCAACCTTATCAATTCGAATTGATACTCGCATTTAGTGCAACAATGTTGATCTAATCTGCACATCGCCAGACGCGTGTTTAGTTCATTTAATTAATTTCATCTTAATTCATTCATATTATATATAAATCAAATGTTCATTTAGCCAACACATTTGTACGCGCCGCAGAGAGAGCGAGCTTGTAGCTGCGATTAACAGACGACTGCTGTTTCGCCTAAGCCGCTGGAGATTAATGCTAAATTTTCATTTTTTAATTTAAATTTATGTCATTAATTTTAAAAGCGCTGGAGCCCGGTGGGCAGCGGATAAAAAATAAAAAAATAAAGCGAAAAAGTACAAACCGTAATTTATGCCGCTCGAGTGACTCGTTGTCTTCTGCTTTAATACTTTTGTTTGTATTTTCGTTTATTTCTGTTGTTGTTTCGTATTTTTTGTTATTTGTAGCCAATCAATAATTAGCATTAAATTATAGAGTGGCGCGGGACATGCAAGACACTGCTAATAAGTACCTATTATTATGTTCTTCGAAACTAATAGTAGTTTATTATTGTTTCGTGCTTCTTGAAGCCTTTTGAAATCCACTCTTTCATCTTCACGAAGCTGCTCTCACGTTTAGCTTCGATTTTCGCTGGTCATACATACATATATATAAATATTTCTTTTATTTTGTATGATCCTTTTAAGCTTTCGACGCTTAAATGAGCGTTTAAAGCTCCGTACGATTGTCCAACTGTATCATCTTGTGTGGCAGACGTCAAAGAGTAGCCTTGAACTCAAAGTTTTTGAATTTAATACATCAGCTGCATAATGAATGAAAGAAATGTTTTTCAGAAGCTTCAATAATTTCCAGTGTTCTATGCTCCTTTCAAGCACATTAAAGCAGCAAAAGTGAAATCTGCAACCCAAAGCTTTAATGAATATCTGTTTTCAGCAACGTTGCATGACCGATTTTTCGAATAATTTTTCGAAATTTTTTATTTAATTTTGATTTTGTTCATTTTGCGCTGTCCTTCTCTCTCCTATTCATTCATGCTTTATGCTACTGACTCGACTTATATTTGTGCTTTTACGAGTTCATATTTATTCTTCCAAGCGCATTTATTTGCAGAGCTTTTATGCGCATATATATGTATATGTGGTATGTATGGAGATGTATATTCGTTAGTTTACTTACATTTAAAGCAGATATTCCCATGAATTTATGACGACGTACTATTTGCATTATTTAAGCGCGTACTTTCCATTTTGTGCCGAATTTTCCCAATTTGTATGCAGCAGTCAGCTATTATCAACTATAAACTTATGTATAAAGTCTAGTAAATAGAAATTCATTCTTTTTGCAATAATGCAAATAAATAATGCGAACGGGTTACGCTATGTGGCGTTACATGGATAAAATTTTGTATTAAAGAAACTTCTCAGACAGTTTTGTGATTCCTTGACTCAGTATTGTTTGAGCACGCGTCAAAACAGGATACCAGCAATGCGAAAATACACCATATTTTACAGTTTTTCTTCGATAAAGGCAAGCCAGGTGGTTGAAAATATGAATATTGGTTTCGTCGATCCCGTTTCGGTAATTTGGATGTCAAAGATGCAGCACGCTCTGGTAGACGAACTTTCGATCTATCTCGATCGGTCGAAATACATATAAAATAATAGAAATCGTCGTCCGACAGTCATGTAAGCAACACAATTTCCCATCATTTGAAACTATTTAAATAATGCTGGATGCAAAAAGAAAGTCGTTGTATGGATGCCGCACAAGTTAATGCAAAAAAACCTCATGGATCCAATTTCCATCTGCGAACCGCAATAAAATCGGTCCATTTCTTAGCAGGTGATGAAGAGTGGGTCACTTATGACAAAGTTAAGCGAAAACGGTTGTGGTCAAATCGCGGTGAGCTGGCGTATTCGGTGGTCAAGCCAAAATTGACGGTCAGGAAGAATTCGCTATGTGTGTGGTGGGATTGGCAGGGAATCATCTACTATGAGCTGCTCCCCTATAGCCAAACGCTTAATTCGGACCTATATTCCCAACAATTGCACTGTCTGAAGAAAGCAATCGCCCAGAAGCGGCCGTCTTTGACCAATAGGAGAGGAATTGTGTTTCATCAGGACAACGCCAGGCCACACGGATCAATAATGACCCGCCAGAAATTCCGGGAACTTGGTTTGGAGGTTCTTATGCATCCATCTTATAATCTGGAGCTGGCACCAAGTGGCACCACTGTTTCTGTCTAGGGCGAATGATTTTGCTGGTGAAAAACTCCTCAAGAGAAGCATGTGAAAATCGACTGTCACTGTTTTTTACTAACAGGGACGAGGGTTTCTATGAGAGTGGCATTATGAAATTATGTTCAAAATGGCAACAAGTTATGAAACAAAACGCTGCATATTTGATCTAAATCGTATCATTCTAACTATGCTAAATTAAACCTTCAATTTAATACAAAATTAATGAATTTCTTTTTACTAAACCTTATACATGCAATACATAGCTGTATTTTGGGTTTAATAAATTTCTAACTTTATTCTTCAACTTTTGTTTTTATGACAGTTATAACATGTTTTTTGTAATACTTTTTCTAAGTACGAACCTTCGAAATTTAATATTCAATAATTCAATATGCGTTGGCCATATTTCACATGTTATTTCCTCATTGATTGAGTGACGAAAACATCAAAAAATCCACAAAATGATTTTGGCTGACGGTAAAACGAAGTTGATTTAGGTACCTCACGCCACTATCTAGAATAATAAATCTGAATTCTTCCATGAAAATTTACTTTCCTTTAAAAAAAAGTCTGACATTTATATGCATAAGCAAAGAAATAATATAATAATAATAATTAATAATTAAAAACCAGCCAGCAAGTCTGAAGCAAACCTATATACAGGAAATATTTTTATAACTAATTACAAGTTTTGCTTTGGTTTACAAATACAGATTTACAAAGCCTAATAGAAATTCATTGTTTACTTTTTTGTTTAGTTTCAAATGAAATTTTTGAGATTACATAACCGTCTTTAACACAATCGATGTTATAATTTTTTTTTTTGTAGTTAAGATTGATCTCAGTACACAGAATAGAACTTCCAATCCCCTGTACTTGTATGCCTCAACATGCCATTTTAATATTCAAGTGGATTGAGTTAAGTTAATGTTGAAATTTTGGTTAAACTACATAAGAAATTTAATATTTTGCTGACAGATTGACATATGTAATAATAATTGCCTTCAACAAACGAAATTTTGGGGATCGGCGAATAAAAAAAAGCATTGGTATAAATCAAATAAGCTGACATAATACATATTATGTCATAGAGAGAACCATACCATAGAGAGAACCACTTTCTTTTATTGAATTCAACTTGATAATTTTGTTGTTGCGAATATGAAGTGGTGAACTGAAGACGAATAACACCATATTTCTTGCTATCAATATAAGAATATTAATTTAGCTTATGTAATTTTTTTACTATTATTTTTTTAAATTTAAGACAATTTAAGACAGCCTGCAGCACTTTTTTTCCAGCTTTATGATTTTTACTAAGTATACTATGTGATTATTCTTTGAATTTTCTTTGAATTTGAACTTTGAATTTCATACTGTAATATTAACATCTGCATGAATGTATTATTCCTTGGAAAGTAATGAGCGTATGAGTGTATACGAGTATCTCCTCAATTCTTTCCTTAGAAAAAGTTAAATTTTCCATAGTTTTACTGTAAATTTGATATCTTTCGGCTTATGCATTTCCAGTTATGTCCACTGACTCAGTAATTTGGTTCTGAAAGCTCTTAATTATAAAATGTAAAAAAAAGCATTACTTTAATATTAAATGCGATGAAAAGTGAAACTAAGACTGCTGGCAATCACACACATCCGTATTTAAATTTGTAGTTATTTGTCTACATATAAGTTGCTCAAGAAAACATAGAGCACCCGTACTTATTACATGGGTATGTTTATACAACAGGTTTTATTATCTAGTCTTTTCATTGGAATTCTCATTTTTTCAAAGCAAAAGCTATAAAATTGTACAAAAAAATGTGTATTTGTATCAAGATGTAATTTAATATTTGATTCGCGCCAAAAAAAATTTGGTAAAGCTTTTTAAAAAATTCTTCAGTATTCTTTTTTTTTTTTCCTTTATATCATATGTGTAACTACTTAACATATACATACATACATACATATACATACATAACTACTTTATTGAAGTTCTTTTCGTGTTTTTCTTAAGTGTATGTTAAACTTATAGAACACTCCATAAAAGGTTGGAAGAGATACATGTGTTCTATTTTGTTCTATGTTGTTCTATGTTTTGGTTAGGTTCTAATATAGTTCTTAAATAGAGATTAACTACTAGAATGAAAGTGCATTTAGACAATTTAGCTTTCTCATAAAGGTATTTTTGAGCAGTTTCGAAAGCAAAAGCAAAAGTTTCGAAAGCAATTTTAGTCGAATCTAGAAACAGAAGTAGACATACTCTTGCCTTTGATTTTAGACCTATTCTGTTTAACAAGCCTTAAAGGTCAGGGATTCGAACATATATAAAAATGGAATATTTCTTGTAGTGATTTCAGCTAGATAACATTGTTATGGTGAATGTGGTAAAGTGGCGAATCGAAGACGGTTATTATATACTTTCTCTCACCTTGATTGAATATTTTTCTAATAATATTATTACATTTTTAGGGCATGTTATACATATGTAGTATATATGCAAATGTCTAAAGTTACAATTAATTTTTAGATCTAAAGGAGAACAAAGAACACTGTTGCATTCAACAATGCATTTCGTGAATGAAAGCAAACGTAATATCGTGTATTAAACTTGATGTTGGAGTTCTAACCAAAAAGAAAATTTCCACTAGGAATAAAATATCAAGAATAAAAAGGAGCGTTCTAATAAGATGATCGATTCTTCAGTTAGGAGTAGTCTTATGTTACGGTTTTCCGATGGAGATCAGTTCCTAGTACTCTCTAGTACTTTCAATCATTTACCATTTCATGTTTATGAAAGATATATAGAAGCATGAGACTCCGCGTAGTCTTAGAGTTTCACATATTTTATCATCTCATTCCAATGTATGGTTTTCTTAAGGCGGCAAATATCAAAATCAAAGGCAATTCATTACATTATAAATGCCATAAAATTTTCGCAATCTCAAGTAACATTTGAACTATAGCCGACAAAGTGCTTACATACAGTAATACAGAAGCTTAGTTCAATAATGGAAGCCTTTGATTGAGCAAATATCTATGTAAGTATGAATTTATACGAGTGCTAGTCAAGTCGCTTGCTGTGGCAATGAGTAAGCAACTGCTGCTACTACAACAACAAACTAAAATAACAACATCAACAACAGTATTAACACCAACAATCGCCAGATTAAATGCATACAAACGAGAAAGAAGAAATTTAACATACTAGACTGAAGCGAAGTGCCTACTCTCGAGTACATACTTACAAATATATTTATATGGGCAATGAAGTACATTTCTAACTACTCAGTAAGTGAATGCATATGTAAAGGATTACTAAGTGAGTACGACTTTAGGTTTGCGAAGAGAAAACGAATTAAATCACAAGCAAGCTGCGAGTTGAAATTGACGAAAAAATAAGAAAACAACAACATATACATATGAGGATGTATAGCCTCTGTAGTTATGCATTAAACTAGCATCAGAAAAACATCAGACTTATACCAATTTTTTGGAATACTGGTACAAAAAGAGAGAAGGAGCACAGTAAGTGATTGAGTATTTTCGAATTAAAATTATTCCTGAGACTAAAAATGGTACTAGACCAGGAACTAGTTAGGTATATACTAGACTGGTATATTTCTAATAGAAATCTGCCAAGCGATATTAACACAAAAAAGACAGTCGAATGACTAAAATGTGCTTGTGGTTCGTACTAGCACTAGTTGTAAAGTAGTTCATAACTAGTTTCTTTCACTGGACGGATGTTGTGTTAGCTTTATTGAGATTGTGTTGTAGCTGTAGCGTACAGGTTTCAAAAGAAATTTGCCATAAATACAAGAAAAGTAACAATAGGAGGCATATCGTTAAGGCTCAGAAACTACAACAATTGTAGCAAATTCAACAACAACAACCTATATAATAAACAAATCCATTGTGCTTTAGCTAAAACATGTATATTGCAAAAATACAACAGCAAAACGTGTAGCTATATGCTTTGTTTGCATTGGTTTACTTGCATTCCACTGCCACACAAGCCCACATACTCTGCAAACTTCTAAGCATACATTCATCGTCAGTCTCTTGTAACTGTATTTATATTGTGTGCCACACAGCTTAGCAAATTTTGCCATTTCTCCATACGGTTTCGGCTTTTGACAGCTCAGCTCATGCTGAGTATTCGACAGGCCTACTTTTTACAAGCGGTTTAGGCTTTAAGCGTTTAGCGTGCTTTTTTTTACTAAAATTTAGTAGCTGAAGTGCACTGCTGCCTGAATTTATCCAATTTACTCATTCGAGCAGATTCGTTTGAGCTCATTACGAGGACCTAATCACTTTGGGTATTCGTACACCATTAGTTTGGAATAATATAAGAATAAGATATATCACGTTTATTATGCTGCAAGTTTTCAGAGGCGAATGATTAATGCCTATTAATCTTGATAATATGAAATTTTTTTGCTCAGGCTTCTCGGTCTATTTATGAAGAAAACTTTGACGTATCCCCCATACGCAAAGCCTATTTCTTTAGGCAGAGCACATAATCGTCGACAGTCAAAATTAAATTAAAATATCTTCACTTCCTGCAATTTAGTACTTTCAATTCATGATTATGATTTGTTTTTTCCTAACAACCGGACGGGATCACCATTTATGTACATCGACTTTGCTAAGAGAATTTTTTTTAAACAGTTCAAGATCTGAAAAATAAAAGTAAACAACTCCTTTGTATGAAGGTATTCCGGGAAGGAATTTTATATGAAGGTCTTTGTTACATACAAGCCATGCATAGATACGGCGAATTCTTGACACTGTACATAATATCGAATTTTAAATAAAATGGATGCTTTGTCATCACTACTTTATAGTATTATTTTGGATTTTAAGATAATCTGACCAATTCTCAATCTCAATTATCTATTAAACCAATTGAAAGTCGGACATTCACAGAGGTAATGGCTCTAATGCTTTGTCGTTCTCAACACCTATCCTATCTCCTATTCTCACCTATTCTATCGAATATTACCTTACCAATCTTCTGACGGTAAGAAAGTAGGCGAGCCGGGTGTGTCTGTTTTAGAATCAATGGCTTTGAGCAACCTTTGAAAGATCTCAACGTGTTAGGGCAGTCTACGTTGACCTCTTACCCAACAGTGGGCTAAGCCGGACTTCCTTTTATTGCTTTTTACATCTATATGATTTGGGACACAAAAGGATCCTCTCTAAAAGTCCCTTGATAGCCACTTTACATATTCTTACGCACCAAGACTTCATTTTGACGCAATGGATCGCCTTAATTAACACTTGGAAATTTACTAAAAGGTTAGTACCGGTTATTTATTATTTATTATTTACTATTTATTTATTTATTTATTTATTGTTATTAGCTTATTATAATTAAATTATTATAATAATCCAAATTGTTCGAAATTAGTGCTTAGAATCCCAAAAATAAAAAAAGGAAAAGTACCTAAATTTTATGAAAATTTCGAACCCCATGTTAAACCATTTTAAATAACTCGGGAATGTAATAGCCACAACAGAATTTAACATTCCATCCTTCCATTCCATTCCGTGACTAAAATATTCCATAATAATTGAATGAAACTCATACTAGGGATCAATATCCTACAGATCCAATCCATTTTCAGTATACCACTTTGTGTTAACAACAAATTATATAATAAAATTCCATTAATTTTATTGAATGCAAAATTGTTAATCACAATAATTCACAAGCTGAGCGTAATTGTTCTACATATGATCTAATTGTAAGAGCTGGAATTATCCGAAAACTGCACAGTGAACTAATATTTATACACTTCTTGTCTGTGAATACATATGCATATACATATGCACTTAAATGCGAGTAGAGTTGAACATTTGCCACCGTTTAGCGGGAATAAACGGAGAAAGAGCTGTGAGAGCCGCAATAAAAACTTTTAAATGTATAGATTTTTAACAATAGCATCATTTGTGCATTAGTCGCAACAACAATTTTCAATTATTGCCAATCAAATGTGGCATTCATAAAGAGTCTAAATGCCCCCGCACATACAGTGCCAACGGTATGGACCACGAATAACAGCGGGCAGCCATAGATCTTTTACTAAGCGACACAATTGAAGAATAAATGGAACACGCGCCAACACATCAGCGCTGTCAGTCGACCGCTAGCCGCTGGCAGCCGAGCCAACGCCGCTCCCGCAGCTACCCATACCGCCATCCAGCCGTTCGGCTTTTCCATTCAGCCGAGCAGAAGCATTCAATCCAATCACGTTCGCAGCTTCTATTGCTTTCGACACTTATAATGCGTTAAATTAAGCCTTTTCGGTCGACAGCCGCTGCATATTTCTATTTCAATTTTTATAAATAATGCGGAGGATTTGCTAGCCGGTGTTTGTGAGTATGTGGCTGGCTGAGTGGGCGGTGAAATGGCTTCGCAGGGGCAAAGGATGGCTTAGGGAATTAATGCTTGGCTACACCGAGCATCATTATAGAAGTTGTGGAATTCATTCATGAAATGGATTAGCTGCGGTAATTTCAAATCTCTACTCGGGTGTGTTTGGCTGCTTGAGTGTGCGTGGGTGAGTGAGAGTGCATGAAGTTTATGAAATGCTGGTGATTTAAATAACTTGCATTAAACTTTTTTTATTTATTCGCTTTATTTCGCTTATTATTATAGCTTGATGAGAAAAATTTTAACTTAATGCATACCTTAAATTGTTAAGGAGCAAGAGCTCGAAGAAGCATGTGGAATGAAAAAAATATGAAAGAAATTAAAATCATATTTTACGGTATGGAAATAAGCAGAAAAAGCGCCAAAACGACAGAAAATTTATAATAAACAACGAATTTGTGCCAATGTGTCTACGTACAGTAGTGTGTGTTTCTAAATTGCTGTTTTCTTTTAAACAAAGAAATCGAAAATAAAAACTTTTCGCATATATTATTAGCTTATATACTCCTTTATAATAAAGTAACATACTTGTTATTATTTTCATCTGATTTTGAAAGTTTCCCCTAAAAAATGGTCTAACTAAACATCCTTTATATTTTCTAATAAATCTAATTGAATTTTAAATTAATATCAATTATATATTTGCAAACATATTAGAACACTTGATGGAACATCTCCCAAATGCACTTAAACGAATTTTAGAAAAATTTTAGATAGTTCAAGTTCTACATTGTTAGCAGTATTGAAGCCTTAGAAATGACCACAAAAAGGTAACAATAATACTTAAATATTCAATTATAAATGATTGGAAAAGTTTGTTTTGGCATAAAATTAGTGGAAAATATTTCAGGAACAGACCCCGGTTTATTTAAATAAATATATATTATTTTATAAAACGTTACGCCGCCATAAATTAAAGGGATGATTTAAGATTAAGGCGATCCATTAAGGCACCAACTGGATAATGATCATTAAAGCATCTTCAACCATAGTATAACTTGCTTGTAATGTAATGACATGGTGTTTTGAAGTATCCAGCTCTTTGTCCTAATTTCAACTAACTTTTTTTTAAAGATGTTTCAAAACTTTTAGGATTTCGTTAATAAAATATTTATAGGAAAAACTGTATAGCTAGAACGAAGATTCCTAGACTATTTGATGGAGTATAAAGTTTCGAGCTTTATTAATATATTTTGTCAACGCTGAGGCAGAACTTTTAATGACAATTTTACGAAGTAAATAATTAAGAAATGCTTTGTATATGTTTTCAGATTTCCGATTATATTTAAAAAAAATTTCAATTCCTTTGATTTTAAGCTAAGATGATAGACTTTTTTTGTAATGCGAAAGATCGTGTTTGCCATTTCTGTCAAAGTGTTATGGCACACGAAGAGATAATCGAATTTACTTCAAGTAAATAGCATATAGTATGTAATACGAAAGTCACCAAAAAAGTGTGTGCCTTAATTAATATCTGAAAATTTAATAAGGTGTGAACAAACAATAAATTATTTACACTCGCGTTTTCTCAGAATTCCTTTTACTTATGACTCATTCCGACAGCCTTAGCGTCAGTCATGTGACCCTTTAGCTATTAAAAAGCAATAAATGAGCACTTACTGATAGCTTCTGAGTAATTCTTGAGCGTTTTAAATACTTACAATTGAGATAAGCAATAAATTTTATTGACGCCAACAAGCGTCTAAGGGCTTATTCATCCAAATGACAGCAGGGAATGACAAAAGTGTAAATAAAGTTTACTAAAAAAATCTAAATTTTAAAATCCACAGAACGTTTAATCGACAAATCTGAGTCAAAGTGATGTTGAAGAAAGGGAAGCAGAGACAACTACACATTGCAATTAAGCAAGTGACACATTATAATCACAAAAAAAAAGAGCTACAGCTGCCGCCAGCGTTAAATGTCGGCAATTGGAACTGCAACGGCAGACAAAGAAGGGACTGTAAACTTCATGACTACCAAACAAAAAAAATTACATTTCATTCACAACTAAATGAGAAATGTTGTGCTGAGGAACGTGTACAAGTATCTTAAAAACTCATTTAAGTCCACACTTTCACCCGGCGAACGGCGAATGGCTAATGTGTTGTGTGCTGAGTGAAGGAATGTCGAATGCCGACAGCACTTTAAAAATAAGTAGAATTGAAATGAAAAAATAATTTGAAAAAAAAATTAAAATAAAAATGAAAACAGCCAAAACGCGAAGCAGTTAACAACAAAACAGAATTTTGAAATAGAGGAACAACTGACAAACTGTTGGTGTTTTATGAGTACGCAGTGGCTCATAGCCCGTCATTGAGGCATTCAACCATCCATCCATCCATCCATTCAGCTATCTATCGTCATCTATTCAAAATCAAGCTGCCAAGCAAACATTGGCGCAGACAGTCAGGCCGCAGCCAACACGATACCAACCACTCAACTACTCTTTCCGGACAGTCCGTCTTCATTGTTGCGCGCAGCGCTCAGCCGTCACAGACAAGTCATACAGTCGAATGCCTGCCGCATCATTCGTATGAGCGCACGAAATTCGGCCATTGCCAGAACAAAATAGATTGTGCGAACGATGACATTTGATGCCAAATTTTCAAGTGGTACAAACACTTCAAATACACTCGCCATCAGATACACATACTCACATGCAACGCCCTACTGCAAATAAAAGGCAGTCACAACACATACCTATATACACATTTCTATGAACATTAATACTTGTAAAAGCAATAACCGTCCCACACAGCAAACGGAATAGTCAAATAGCAGAGAGACAGGGAACACATACACGTGCAAATATTCATGGGCAATCAAGGCGGTGAACGGGTCAAACAAACAAACAAATAGAAATGTAAAATGTAAAATGTGAGAACTCAACTTTCATATTTGGACACGCAGCCTGTCAAGGATCTAAGCGTGCTGGGCGCAAGTGTCTGGTGCTGGGTGCTGTTCTTGTTGGTTTGCGTGTAGCCGGGCGGTGGCAAATGACCCGGTGGAGAATGTGCGAAAATAGCCGAAAGACAGCCAGACAATCCTGCAGTTATGAAGATTTATTGGAACAATGAGTCAAGGGGAGCAACAAGATGAAAATGCGGCTTCGACGGAATGCCAACATGTCGAAATGCCAGTGCGGAGGGTAGATTCATGCGGTTTTGCGGGCGCACGGTGGGGCAAGTGCGAAGAGAAATTAAAAAAATATATAAGAAATGACATCACTCAACTGTTGCTTGTTTGTTGGACATTTCTAATCGTTAAGTTTCTAAAATGAGATATTTAACCAAGTTTTTTCCTCATACTTTATAGACCTGTTGTATGCCGAAGGGTTTTTAAATGCCGTAAACTATTTCATATAATATATGTACATATATACATTAAGAAATACAAATATTTATATTAAATTACATTAAATAAATGGGTCGTTACAGAGATTTTTGTCCCTAATTTTCTTCCTATTATCCTTTTATATCACGCCTTACGCGTTAGCACCATTATATCTCCTCGTAATCTATTTTCACCATTCTCACTCATGTCGTAAATCACAATGTCGACTTCTTTTTTTTTGCCCAATGTACTGTCGAGTGTTCAATTGTAAGCTATCCATTCAAAAGAGTGTCGAAAGCGCAACTAAATTACATTATAACTAATTAAATAAAAATGAATATATAAAAAGGGCCTACGAATATATTTATATATTTTCTGTGAAGATATTTAGAAATGTAATGGCAAGAGGCTAAACTTTATACGATATATTTTTAGGCCAGGGAATAATAAATAACTTAAACTACATATGATTTTTAAATTTATAAACCTTCATTAAAAATTCATTTCACACAAAATTTAATATTTGTAAGGAATTTCTACGGAATAGCTGCATACAAAATTGTAATGTTCTAATATAACACATTCATTACACAAAACGAAAAAACAATACAAGTGACCAAGTGGATGGTTCATTCTGAGATTTTGGCCACATGTCTCATAATTCTTATGTTACACATTACCTACATTCTTACTCAATTGTTCAAGTTTGAGGCAACGAATGGAATATATCGATTTATACCTTTTTCTAGCACCGTATACTCATTCTGATTATTTTTACCCAAAAATCAAATCAGTCTAAGTTACTCTTTTATAAGGGATTTTGAACGCCACTTTTTTAAAATACAGAATTTCAAAAATGAGTGGAACAAAGGTCCGTGGCATTTGATGTAGAACTATGTATGTGAAAAAGTGAAACGGTCTGAACTTTCTTTTTGAATTTTCTCAACTAAACTTTGCCAGTTTAGTAACTCGTTTAAATAAATAAGAAGCTATAAGTTTGAAAATAGAAATGTTCTCTCCTCACAAAACGTAAATAATAATCATTATATTAATCAAAATATATAAAGTCATTAGCACAAGCATTTGAGTGATAAAGAGACAGAGGAGATGTGGAGTATGGCAGTGTTTTATGGCAGCAATTGTTTATTATTACCGCCACTGTGCCACGGCGACAAGCCTAGACGGATGATTGTCGTCCGACGACCCATGACAGCGTGCTGCCTTGCGACGCACAGCCATCAAACAGATACTTACTCGTACATCTTAATAGACAGACTAGAAAGCGACCGAATGGCGGTGATGGCGGAATTAGAATTTAAGTCGGTGTCGGCGGTGACGACCCCATGACGATTTCGTCGGCAGCAATAACGCCAAAAAACAGAACGGAAAATGGGAAATTAAAAAGCATAAACGCTGCAAGCGCATACAAAAGAGAAAAGGCCACCACATTTTGAAATACACGCACACGCACACGCACACACAAACAGACAAACTAAGGCAAATAAAATATTGAAGTATTGAATGTGGACGCGCTCAAAAGAAAGCGAAAAACGAAATCCTAAAAGACAAATATAAATAATCGTAGTAGAAATATCAAGTGGGATGGCAAATAGCATAGGTAATGGAAAAAGGTTGAGGAATATGTTTTAAAATGACAAAAAAACAGAAAAACAGAAAAAAAGTCGAAAATGGAAAAAGAAAAATAAAAAATGGAACAGGAAAAGTAAAAACAAATACAAATGGAAATGTAAATTGAAAGGAGATATTTTGGTATTAGCTATTATTATTTATTTTGGTATTATTATTAATTATTTTACGGATTTAGTAAATAATTCCGAATATAAATTAAACACAAACGCACAGATGCAGACAAATATGAAAATGATAAGCGTAGAATATTAGTACGAAAATAATGGTAAAATATTGGTATGAAAATAAAACACACGTGTAAATATAATCCCTAAGAATATACTTTCTCAAACAACACAAATATAATATTTAATTTTTCGTGGCCTCCTTTTGTAATTCTTTTTGTTGTAATGGAAATTGGCTGCTCATAGAGAACTTCTACGAGTTGGTGTACTGGAGGTTTTAAATACAATGGAATATATAATATATACCTATTGCCTCGAGGTTTTCATATCACCTCCAGCAATTCACTTGATGGAATTGCATATTATATAAAAATTTCTTTTCCAGACAGACTTATGCCATAATCATATTATCTTAACTTAGAGCTCATTCTTAGTTTATGCTTTAAGTAAGTAAATTAACCTTTTAAATTCTGTCAGTGAACCAAAAATTAGGTACCTAAAACAAAATTGAGAACAGTGTCAAACAAAGTCAGTTCTAACTTTTATGGATACACTTCTTTAGGCAAAACCAAAGAATTTCATGAACATATTTTATTCATTCACTTATATTTTATTTTAACAATCTTATTGGAAATTTATTTTATGCACTCAAAACTTTTTTATAGTTCCTTCCTAATTTTAAAAGGGCATATCACATAAAACTCTCACGTTACGCGGTTTATTCTGTGTCGAGATAAAGGCTGCTAGTGCAGCCTATATTTCCAGACCGAACCAATATTATTTGAAATAAACTGATATATAATAATGCCAATGTGCTTCTTTTCAAATTTATATTATATCTTTAATAAAAATCTCATCTCCACTGATTTGACAACCTACTTCCCAAGATGCTTCATAACTTTCATTTAGAACTAAAAATAGTAAAACAGTATATTAATTCAAAAGCTACTAACTTGGTTCGAAAATGAGTAATTTCCGTTTAATAATATTTTTAAATTATTGTTGAAAGCCACTTCAGCACTATTTATCAATTAATGAAAAGTTAAAAAATGTTCGTATAAATTTAAATGTAATCAAAAGTAAACAAAATTACTAATATGGATTTTGGAAATTTTCTTTTGGTGAAATTATTATTCCCTATATTCTAATATGAAGATAAATAAAGACGCATTTTTATTGAGGTTATTATAAAATATAAATTAAGATAATAATTTCCAAGGAATTACTTTAATTAAATATTTGCAGTTCACGTTTTTTATAGTCAAGGAAACCTTTCGGGAAGAGGGTCACTCACACAAGAAATTCTGGTTATTATAAGATTTTTCGAAAAAATTTTCAAAAAAATTATTTCCACAAAAAGTTCAAGAGTTAATAGCATGTATTACGCGGTGTATTCAAAAAATAACGGAAATTTTTCGTTTTTTGAAAAAAAAAATTTATTCATTCAACTACATTAATCTTGTCAAAATAGTCTCCATTTGATATTATGCACTTATGCCAACGCTCCTTCCAATCGTCGAAACACTTCTCAAACTCGATTTTTGGGATAGCTTTAATCTCTTTCAGCGATGCGCTCTTAATGTCATCTATATTTGTAAAACGACGGTCCTTTAAGGTTTTCTTTATTTTTGGAAATAGGAAAGTCACACGGAACCATATCTGGCGAATATGGAGGCTGGGGCATTGTTACAGTATTGTTTTTAGCCAAGAATTCACGAACAAGCAACGAAGTGTGAGCAGGTGCATTAACGTAGTGCAAAAGCCATGAATTGTTTTCCACAAATCCGGGGGTTTTTTTCGGATTGCTTCGAGCAAACGGCGTTGAACTTGTAGGCAGTACTCCTCATCGACCGTTCGACCTTGAGGCAAGAATCATGATGCACTATGCCATTAAAGTCGAAGAACATTCCCCTTATTTTCTGCACACCTCGTATATTATATTGGGCGATTTTTCAGAAAATGCCCCTGACTATTTTTATGCTGTCGTAGTTGTCTTATATCATCACTTAAAATTTGTTTGTGGCAACAATGAAGAAATTGAACTACAAATTGTTGATTATTACATTTCATATAAGAATAACCTTATCGATCTTGACTTTGTACTGAATATATTCGTAAATATGTAAGATATTTTAATGAAAGAATACAGGAATAGGAACGGGAATATTATTGTTTGGTGAAAAAAATTTCCCTTTCGTCACTTTTTTATATCGTAGATATCAGTCAGTGAAGGATATATATAAATATATTAATAAAATATTCAGTCGCCTAATTTTAGCTTAGCCTAAAGTCCGGTATATATTTTTGCAAGACGGTATTTAGAGTTTGATTTTAAAAGAAATGTTATTCGACTATAAATGAAGATATATGAATGAGGCTAAGAGAACACATTACTTTAGTACCAGCTAATCTGATATTGGAAATGTTCTGTGTAATGTTCGGCTGAACCCGAACTTATCTCTTTCTATCTACTTATACTTTTTTTTAATACTTTATCCACAATAATATTGTATTGATTTAAAGTTATGTTGAACTGTTACAATTCACAGCATAGCCAGAATTGTTTTATAATTCCTCAAAACTGCTTGATCTCTCTTTCCTGTTCTTGTGCAATTGCCATTATCATCACAAAAAGAAGTTGATTGTTTCAAAAAGTTTACGCCTGTGTCAGAGCTAATGCAATTTTCTTTTAGATTATTGAGGCACATTACAAAGCAACACCCATACAGAGAACGAAATCATACGAAACATAAGCAAAGCCCTTGTTACAAAAGTACCAATCAAATCAATACATTCTCGAAAGTTTCACCCTTCATAATACTGACTTGTAAAATTTACGAACGAATTTTCAAAATGCGTTTTCAGCGAATATTAAGTTTAGGATATGATGTTGTTGCTGTTTCAGCGGCAGAAAATAGTCCCCAAATAATTTTGAAGAATGCTGCCAAGTTGACATTGCCTTGTACCGATAAATAGCCGGGTCCGTTCCGGTTATGTAGACTCACTGTCGTGGAAAAGCTTTCGAATATGATCTGAAATGGTGTTAGAATATAATATATACACATATCCATATGAGAAATGTATTGCTGTGGACTGAATCATAGAAAAGCACATAACTAGTTCCCCCTTCGATTACATCCCAGGCAATGTCTACATATATATGTATTTGCAGTTAATGGTTCGCCCGAAGGAGTATTACCAAGAGGCACCAATCATTTCTGTCACAAATTACAAGTGTGGAAAGAACCCGAGAATAAAAATAAATACAAGCCTTTACCATAAGTTAAGAAGAGGGGATTTCTTATTTGTCATTTAATGCAACTCAACAACAATGGAATTTAGAAAGGTGAAAAGAACGTGCGTGCAACAACAAAAGGAAACGAAAAAGGTAAACAATAAAATGAGCATTCACTATTTTCTAGATAAGAACAACTACAAGATAGATAAATTCCAAAAATTTTATGCAATCAAAAGGCATTGGTCCTAAGCAAATGAATTGGGAATTGAATAAACCACAGACTGGAATCAGAGAAGGAAACACATATTACAAAGCAACTGCTTAGAAAACAAATACAAAGTAAAATACACGAGCTTAGTGAAATGAACAAGTTCCAGGCGCTAAACTACAAAATTGTTGCTATTATTATTACCGATGTTTTGTGTGTGTGACTGTTGCCATCTTCATCATTTTACCAGTTGTTGCTGCTGTTGTTGTCATTGCCAGTGGTGCCGCCTAAATTATGTATGCGTGCTAAAAGATACTTTTGCCTGCAAACAACAAAAGCAAAACTAAAGAAACCCGACCAAACACGTCAAAGTACCGGGCTAACGCGAAGGGCACAGCAACAAGAGCAAAAACAAGCACTTTCTAGTAAATAACAGCGCAACAAACAGAAAAATCAACGTTGAGTAAAGCAGGAACCAAAAAAAACACAATTTCATAATATAGACAGACAACCAGACCCACAGCCAGTCGGATAAGGCGAATATGGGAGGCGACAGAGCACATTACATTGCATCGGCAACACTAAGAGCTCTGTTGATTTTCGCGTTTCGGCATTGCGTTCTTCCTTGACGTTTGCTGTTGTTTATGTTGTGGTTGTTGGTGCTGCAAGCATTGGTAATTCCTAGATCAAGTAATCCGCAATCGTGTCAGGTAGTAAATGGCGTTCATAAGAGGTGGCAATCTCATGGAGTCCAATTATTCTTCCTAATGCTGTTTTATATGTGATGTGCCAGCAAAACGAAAATGGCACGAACCCACTAAGGAGTTCTTTGAGGGTAAGTTAGATATGTAGGCAAGGAGGAGTCCAGTACTTATTTCCACATATATTTTTGTAACTACATATCTTATAAACAAGGAACCGAAAGTCAGAAATATGAAAATTATTGTAGGTCAAATTTCCTCTCTATATTCTAGAGCGAATCAGTAGGGTTTGATATTAAAGCAGCTAAGATTTTTTCCTGCCTTTGAATGGATTAGGTTTACTTAATATACTTATATCATCTGAATTTAACATAGGCTGAGATTCTATGAATTATTATCTTCAGATTTATCTATTATTACTCTTCCTTACTCCTATTTAGATCCGCAATAGTTCCTCGGTATCTTCCCTGACAACAAAAAACATAGCAAACTCATATACTCAGTATGCCTCCTAAATTTGTCCAACAAATGGTGTGTCTAAATAGCTTCTAGTCATCTCTGAAAGACGAGCAGATTTAAGAGAAAACACTTCTTGTCAGGTTTGGCATTGTCTCCCGATGTAAGGATTCATAAGAACAAGTTTTTCTATAATTTTTGATATTGGTTCTCGAGACACTTTTATATTGACATATTTATTTACATATTTTATGCGAGGTTCTTAAGATTTCTCTGACACCCGACTTCATCGTTTGGGTATCTCATTAATCCTCATAAATCCGAGGTTATTTCAATTCATGAAAATCACAAGGTGGTGCAAATTAGAACGACACATATATATCTACAGTGGCTCATAGCTTATTTCATGTGCCCATTCATAAAAAGGAAACTTTTTAATAGTTAATAACAGAATAAAACAACATCACAGCTTATTTCGTGTGATCAACTAAAGTTAAAAATCTATAAATGCTGTTGAGAATTCGATCAAGTTTTACGAAAATTAATATTTTGTAGAGCAACCTTCTTGTTTTAAAACAAATGGTTTTCCCGGCTTAGGGACTGCATGGAGCAAACAAGTTTTAGTATATTCGGTAGATATTTTTTGTCCTACTCCATTTGTAATGCTGGTTTTAGGTCTAGTCTGTCGCTTATATGATGTTTTTTAATTTTTACTGAAAAGTCCTTAAATTTTTAATTATATAAGATCAGGCGATGTTCCAATGTTTCTACCACATGGGGACAGTTACATATAAGCCACGATTGCACTAATTGCGAATTTGTGCTTCAGCTCATTGTTCTGGTAACACCTAAACTTGTCCCAAAACCACAATTTTTCAGCACCTTGAATAAATTATTTTTCAATTAATTTAAATAAAGTGTTTCTCCATAGTTTCTTCCTGCTTCCTGACATCTGCTCATGACATACAGCCCCAAACCATTACGCGGCATCTACCATGTTTCAGTGTGGCTCGCAGATTCTTCGGATCCAACTCCGTGACCGGCTTACGCCAGACAAAAAGATTCCCATCAGAATCAAAAAATGTTGAATTTGCTTCCGTTGGCAAAAATAACGCCTTTCCAATATGTTTCCTCTTTTTGAACATGACTTTCAGCAAAGTTCATTTTGAATTTGACGCTCACTAACAAACGGTTTGTTTCGAGCTGTCCGACCATGAAAATCAGCATGACGTAGAATTCTCTTTATTATTTTAGTATTGTATGATTTCCCCAGTACTGTGTCAGCCCCTTTTGTCAACGCCGGCGCACTTGTTGGGTCTTTTTTAATTTTTCTTATTATCCACCTTTCATCAACTTCCGTAAAATTTTTGTTTGAGGCCTCACGACTTTTGTCAGCCACTCTTTTTTTCTCGCACAAAGCGTTGGATAATGTACTAGATTGTGGAAATACTTGACTCCGCAATTTCAGCAATTCTTTTGCGACACATTTCCTTTTTAAAAAATTGACACACGAAATAAGCTGTAAGCCACTGTGCGCCTAGAGCGCAAGGTAGATAACAACAATAAAAATTAATGAAAGGTAAGTATGAATATAGGAGGGGAAATATGTTGCCCAACAGTAAACACAGAATGTCATCATCATCATCATCAGCGGCTGCAGTAATGATTCCACAGCCCATCGGGGATCAGAGCACAGATACATTGCGACAATAAAAATACTAGCAATAAATGAGATGACAATAGCAACAACAAGAGCATAAAACAATAATGACAACAAATACAAATACAAACCTACATCAGAATAACACGAATATCAAACAGAAAGAGCAACGATCTTCCAGCAGTGAAAAGATGGGTGAGACGCTTGTGGATGAAGGGTGCTGAGGAAGGTCGTGGCTTGCTACGGTCGTTCGAATGCAAAGCCGCTAGGAAGGGAAAACTTTAGAAGTGAAAAATTCAACTGTAACAAGAAAAAATTAAATAAAAGCGAAACATATAGAAAAGTACGCATCGCTCGTTGTGATGGGAATCTCATAAAGAAACATATTTACACACTCACGCATGCACACATACACATATATGTATAGACTCTTTTCTGCCTCTCAGTCCACTTTTTGTGGCGTTTTAACTGTTTCATTGTTGTAACTCATGTTGATTTAAGCCACATGTGTTGTTGCTGCTGCTGTATTTATTGCCGCTGCATATTTTTAAAATACACACGACGCTTTGTCACAGCCAGCATATTTCGTATATACAAAGCCGTGCGGCAACGCTTCCCTCCCCTCTTCCATTCATTTGCTTGTTGGAGCGTTGGTGTTGTCGTTGCGTGCCGACTTGTGCGTGCCAAGTGTGAATGTTATTAATTCTGTTTTAAGTCTTAACAACTTCTTCCCGTGTATGTTTGCACGCGTATATTTAGATGTGCATGTGTGTGTGTGTGTTGGAATGTATTAAAGTACTGTAACTTGCAACAGATGCAACAAAATGTGTGACGAAATGAAAATGAGGCGTTGCAAGTGCAACAGCAGTGGCAAAGGCGGCAAAAGCAACCAAAATCCACTCCCCAGCCCTTGGCGGCACACAGCTCATTTCAAATTCATAATGGATGATTTAAATTCAAAACCGAGAAAAATGTGCACGGGTATTGCAGAGAACTCAATTTGAAGTGAGTTTTTGAATTGATGAAAAACAAATTAAAAGGGATTATTTCAGTTGAATGCAAATTCTTCGAAAACTTAACACTTTTCTATTTTTGATTTGGATTTATTTTTCTGATCGGTGTTCATTCATCGGAATTTTTAAGCATGTTTCTCTCGGCGTAAATGAGATTATTTTTATCGACACTTTTAGAATTCATTGCTGCCGTACCCTAAGTATTTAAGTTCCTAAAATATATATACTTATGAACATTATAAGCATATATTTATCTATCGGTATTATATAATTTCCATATTCTTATGAGTGTGGGTAAGTTTCCTTATGAGATTTAGTGAAAATAATGTCACTTTTTTCTGAACACACATTTAACCCTAACCTAACCTTCAATAATTGTACAGCTGTGAGTCATAAGAAAGAAATATTTCATCAATTTTAAATTTTTTTTTAAATCTGTTGATTTATTTTTTGGACGATCGTTCATGGATATGCGCAAAGCAAAAATCACCTTGTCAAATAATGAAATGACTGCAAAACAACGAAACAAATTCGACTATTCGGTGGCGAAAGGAGCACGCTAGACAATTTTGATCTGAGATTCTCCTACTTTAAATTTTTATATTTTCTGAAGGTAAATCGAGCTTACATCGTCAGGACAGTATGCATATCCGTCGGATATTATGGATGCGACTTTTATACTCTAGCTTATTTATGACAAATTGTGCTTCTACGGCCCTAAACATAACGAGTAGCCGTGGTTTACAAAGGCCGAAACTTTGTTGCAAGGCCAAAAAAATTCAAAATAAATGTTGAACTCCATTGCTAGATGGAGGATGCTCCAAATTAATTGTCACTATTATTCGAATATTTTTTGATAGTAATAATCGAGCTGGTAGAACTGAATAAATAAAAAACATAAAAATGTTTAATGAAAATTATTTTAACTGAGCATTAAAGGGGCATGCGCTTTTTGGAGGAAACCGTTGGATGAGTTCCACTCAGTTCTCATGCACATATGAACAACTACGTAAGCATGTACAGTTTTTTTGCGATTTCCTTACGATGGCGAAGACCCGATGCCCGATGCGGCAAAGTTGTTTGTGTGTATGTATAACTGGATATGTGAGTTTGCATGTTGTGAGGGAACCGCAACGAACTATGTTTTGTAAATGCTCAACTCAATCATTGTGGCCTTTCATTTGTAAAACAACGACCCTGAGGTGAGTTAAGAGGTATTGGCGTTGTCGACGGCAATTAAGGAAGTTATTAATTTCGTCACATTTCATGGCATTAGTACTGTTAGACAGCCGGTGTTATTTCTTGTAGTTCTATGCACACGTATACAGCTATTTGCACAACTCACGAAAGCAAGTGCAAAATAGTGGAAGTGTGAAGCTGAAATATCCCGAGGAAAGTAGTATGTAGTAAATAAATATATGTAGGTTTATATATGGAGTTCTTTGTCGCTTTTCCTTCGATTACTTAGAACGTATTCATACACGAAGACTTTTGTTGTCGAGACTCGTAGTTTGTAGGCGAAGGGGCGATGAGGCGATGAGGAAAAACAAAGCGCAACGGGTTGCTCGTGCTGGGGTAACACGCGTTGTGCTCTTATACGTAACAGATCGATGCTACGTAATTCGGCATTCCTTTTCCTTTATAATAAATGAAGTGTACAAGAATTAAGAATATAATATGGCAGGGAAGGTAGAAAATTGCTCGACTCGAGTCCGGCAACTCCCCGTGTGAATGCAATTGGTAAGACCAAAATATATCCATGTATAAACCCAGACTTACAGACTGTAATTTTCTTAAATTATATGCGGGTATATTTCACTTTAGTTGGGCTTTTATTATTTTATTGTTGATTATTATTATTAATAGTTTCATCATTTTTGGTTTCTATCCTACCGGGACACTCGATTCAACAATAATTACTCTGCATTCCTTATAACGCTGTCGTAAAACCGAAAATGTACGCAAAGCTTGTAAAACAATAAAACAATTACAGTAAGAAATTTTTTACTTGCAAATTTCCCGTTCGAGAATGTGCGTGAAAATAAAAGATGACAAGAAAAGCGTTGTAGAAAAAGCATAAAACGCAAATATGCTAAACTGAACGCTACAACTCGCAACAAATCAGAGAGAAAGACTGTTCACGACAGACAACATAAAGCCACAAGCGTAATTCGAAAAATCTCTAGATTTGTGATACTGTTTATTTCGACCAGGTGAGCAATAATACATTTATTAATAAGAAA
The DNA here is from genome assembly GCA_021498325.1 of Bactrocera minax. Classification (NCBI taxonomy): domain Eukaryota; kingdom Metazoa; phylum Arthropoda; class Insecta; order Diptera; family Tephritidae; genus Bactrocera; species Bactrocera minax. Next base: position 710,346 of record JAKEEE010000045.1, on the reverse strand, counting down.
ATAATTGTCTACTACACATTCTTTTTTTTTAGAACTTTTTCCAACATCCTCATATGGAAATAAAAACTGAGAACTTGTTCTCTGGGAGTTCTTTGGATAAAGTAAGCCTGCAGATCCCAGTAATTTAGCTCCTTTTTTTTACGAAACCGTTACAATTCGAAGCTCAGTTAAGGTCATAAGAGCAAAGTGCTTCTTGCTAATAGTGGTAGCCTTTTACAAGAAATGGTAAAACTTCGAAGATATTTCTGTGATAAAATTTTTTATACTTCCATTTATGGACAAAACCATGAAAGAAATAGGAAAATAATGGATAGTTATGAATAGCGTGTGTTAGCAAATACAACGCCTCTTTCCTTGAAAAAAACCTTTCCAAACGAAATTTGGATATATGGATGGATATACTTAGAAGAAACCTTTCAGGGTCTTATAAAGAGTCATCAAAAGCGTTTTTCTTGATCTTGCTGAGTTTGTTGACAATCAAACAGTTTCCATAATTTTTACCTCTCCTGTTCGCTAATCCTTTTTTGAATCACCTCCACCAGTTAAACAGGCCAATCTTATGGTAAATACTTTCTGTAATCACGCTGAGGCATGCAGAATAACTACGTATTTTGTCAGCTTCATCAACAAAACATAAATAAAAGCAATAATAACAACAATGTTAAGGCATACCAACAGCAACAAAACAAGAGAGGAGTGGGCAAGAATTGACAAATGCCGGTAAGTAAACGACACAAGCCATGCAATGGGAATTACACACCTCAGAAGCGACGGCGGTGAGCTTAGCAAGCAAGCAACCAAGGCGCATCTAGCGAAGCCACGTATAGTTATATATATTGTATGTATGAGTAACATGTATATGTATATATATGTATGTATGTAACATACGAAACATGTATGAGTTTGTGAGCACGTAAGCTAAGTTGTGGCGACTCAAAGTGGACTGCATGTACCGCGGAGCACGCGTGTATCCCAGTGGGTTTAAAAATACCTAAATGCAATAGTCGAGGCGAGTGCCAGTCAATGGAGGCAGCGACAACACTGCAGCTACTACTTTACGAGTGAGTCAACTGCGCAGAAACTGCAATGGCAAAAAAGAAGAAAAAATATGTAAAACCTGTTAGGTAGCTCTGTGTGGCTCAAAGAGGTGTCGCCTTCCACCGCTGTGCTCTCTCTCTCGAAGTCGAGCACAGGTATGTTGCAAGCGGTTCAAGTGGTTTGCATGAGATGCTCAGTTGCTTCTGCTTGTGATCTCACGTATGTTGTTGCTATTATTACTTTCTGCAAAACAACCTATACACACTGATTATTGCATGTGTATGATATATGTTCGTGCAGTGCGCTTTTTTCGGATTTCTTGCTGTTGCTGTGTTTTGCTACTACTGGCATTCGCATAAATAGCGCATTTATTCGCCAACGTTGAGCTGTGATGCTGTCATAAACTAGTTTTCACACATTTCACACACTTGCATCGATGCATCGCTCTCTGTCTCCTACGCTCCCTTTCTTTCGCTCTTGCTTGCTTCAGGCAGCTTTGGCGCTTCTTCATCGAGTTCGTGCAGCAAAGCGACTTGCATACACACACACTTAAAATCACATTCCCGCAACCGGTCTTTCTCACCCTTAGTTGGCTGCTCTACTTTAAGACCACTTTTCGTTGCTCTTTCCTGCGTCTCCCCTAATATTTTCTCATAGCGCTATACTCGCTTAAATTTTCAGCATATAAAGCATAAATAAATTTCAGCTACGTACCGTTAAGGAATAATGCCAAGAAATTGCCTGCAAAGATAGAAGAAAAAAAGTATGGTATATAAAAATTTTACGTTAAAAATGTGAAGAGCTCTGCAGTTTAAAGCTACCACAAAAACACTACTGAAAATTAAGCTAAATTTGCAGCATTAAAAGGCTGAAATATTTGTTGTTGCCTATTAATGCCAGGGCTTCTGCTTAAATAACATTCGACAGAAATTTGTACAAAACGAAATAAATAAAAAAGAATACCCACATAGCATTTCACGTGCTTGTATGTCTGGCATTACAAAAGTGAATGAAGCCTGCAAATGAAGTCTGCAAGCGGTTTCGCTGTCGATGTTTTGACTGACCGCAGACCGCAAGCCGCAGCCAGTTAGCCAATATTGCGCCAGTTAAGGCTTTCGGGGAAGGGCGATTCATCTACCTTCCTACAAACGAAGTTGATGTGATTTGCTGTGTACAAAGACCTCACACAGCGGAAATATTTCGCGGGATTAAATCAAAAGAAAATACAGTTAAAATCCGGATTATTCATTTTAAGAAGAAATGTAGTCAAAACAGTCACTGACAACTTGAATGAAAGAATTTTCATTAACAGCGCAATTAGTACGGTAACGTTGAAGTTTAGAGAATATTTAGAGCGGAAGGAAGGGCTAAGTTCCGGTGTAACCGAACATTTTATACTCTATACAATTTGCAAGGATCAAAGGCGGGGAAATACTTTCAGGTGTTGGTAAATCTTTATATTAACGAATGTAGTAAATGAATTCAACATTGGTTATTCGAGGAAATTTTTATTATACTATTTTACGTTCAATTAATTTTGCTAAGATATCTAACATATTAACCGATGTTATTAATTTTTAAGATCACTACATATTATTACCAGGAAATGATTCTGTTTGACTTTCTTTAAGATACCTCGCATATTGACCGTTATATACGGTATAAAGCCAACCGGAAGTTTCAATTTCTTATATTACGTATATGGGGGCTATGGGAATTATTTAATCCATTTTACCCACCTTTCACACACGGGCATATTATTATCGGAAAAAAATGCTTCCAGAATTTCGAAGTTCGAACATCCTTATATTTGGTACTAGAAGGTTGGGTGATATGTTTTGATTTTTAACATATCGCAATGTACTTAATTCAGCACCTAAACTACCTTACTCTGTCATCTGTAAAAATCTTACAGATAATTACAACCATTTGTCATAAATAAGCAACTAATGTCCAATAAAAAATGTTAGCGACTTTGAATTGACATATAAACTACCTTATCTTTTAAGTTGGGTCAAACTGTACAGCTTATACAAAATTATATTAAAATAAGTAGTTGAGTTCATCACGAACAAATAATGTGACACGTAATTTTTATACTCTCGCAACATGTTGCAACAGAGTACATTAATTTTACTCACCTAACGGTTGTTTGTAACATCTAAAACTAATCGAGATAGATATAGTGCTATATATATATAATTGACCAGGATGACGAGACGAGTTAAATTCCAAGTGACTGTTTGTCCGTCCGCCCTTGCAAGTGATAACTTGAGTAAAAAATTAAGACTTCTTGATGAAAGTTGGTACAGGTTTTCTTTCTCACCATAAGAAAGTTGGTATTGCAGATGAGCATAATCGGATTACTGCCGATTACTGCCACGCACACAAAATACCGTTAATCGAAAACCAATAAAGTGCTATAACTAAGCAATAAATTAAGATATAAATGTGTTATTTGGTAGAGAGAATACCAGTAGGGCGGGCCATCTCTCGGTAAAATCTTTTGTGAAAGTGGCTATGGCCTCGCCCCCCAATAGGTTTAATTTCCCACAAACAACTAAAGTTATATCATTCAAACTTGCTCAGAATAAGTTCTTCCAATATGCCCTCATATGCTGAGAAAATAAGTGGAACCGGATAATATCCACACCCACCGCCCATAGAAAGGTTATGTTGAAAACTATTAAAAGTGTGTTAACTCGCTGAAGAAACACGTCAGAAACATTAAAACAGATAACAACCACGGGTACTCCTCATAAAGCATAATTTTAAATTTCATCTGATTCTTTAACTTTAAAGTGGATAAATCAAGTACCAATTAAGATAATAGAATGAAACTTTCTACAGATAGTTCGTTCAAGATATGACATCTCATGCGTAAAAATAGACAATAATTTTGTTGATTTTAATATAAATACCTCGGATACGAATCAAAATATAGTCATGAGAGTACGTGAGTCTATGACCTGTAATATAAGTTAATAAGATACCAAATATGATTGCAATCCATTGACAATTTCATCGAATAATGAATGTTGAATTTTAACACAAAATTTTTTAATACAAATTTTTGCCAGCACCTGAAAGTATTTCCCCATCTGTGATCCTTGCATATTGCGAGAGTATAAAATGTTCGGTTACGCGGAAACTTAGCCCTTTCTTACTTGTTATATATAAAGATTTGCGGGCTAGGGGAAGTATTTATCGCATTTTTTAACACAATGCCACATCACTATCAGGAAAAAACGCTATCTGAATTTCTTAATGTATTTCATGAATTAACAGATATGTAGGTAAAAAGACAATAAAAAAAGTAAAGTAAAAAGTTATCTGGGTTCCTGAAAATTTATAGCCCGATTTAGTGGTGTTTGTGAGTGTGATGTGGCATAGCTTGAGGTCACTATTTCTGTTACATTTCCTTCCGAAACCTTTGTTGTTGCTAGATTTATATACCGCAAAGTGAAAAAATCATATGGAATGGTAAAAGGGAAGTAGGTGTGGTTGTGGTACGATTTTGCCCATTTTCATACTGTGAAATCAGCATTTCAGGACAATATTATGCATAAAAACTTGTTAGAAGTGGTTTAGTCATTCACCTTACATATGTGATTTCACCAAAAATGGATGCTACACACTTCGTCTGATTTCACCCGTTTTCACACTGTATGAAGAGGTGTTAAAAGGATTTCTCCTCTGCAAGCTAATATAGCTTTATTGGTTTGTAAAATATAAACTTTAAGATTATTAGGGGGCCATGCCAAGCCCATTTTTTGACTAAATTGTTAAACCACAGATGCCTCTCGTTACTGTGATTATTTTTACCAACTTATAAGTTTGTATCTTAATTTTTGTGACAGACAGACATCCGGAATTCAACTCTTTTCGCCACCCATCTAAGTACTACAAGCAACCATTAGGTGAACAAAACTATTATATTTTGTGCAACATGTTGCAAGAGTATAATAAGCAAAAAAACATAATATAAAATTTTTATCTGCAAATTTGCTTCATTTAGTTTAGATGTCGAAAGTATTAATGGTTCTTTCGGTTTAAACTTAATATGGAGTTAACGGTACTGTCAATTGTTAGGAGCACAGCAATTGGTACACACCCTTTTGGTTGCTCAAGTCAGTAGCCAAGTACTAACTGGTTCTAGCAGAATTTCTTTAGCATTGACTTTTCGTGACATAATCATATCACGAAAAGGCCCTGCAATTAGCAGAATAGGTATTGTGATTTGACCACGTTAGACCACTTTTTATTAGGGATGTCATGTATTAATCTAGTTAATTTAGTTAATTTTAGTTCTTTATATCTTCTAAATTACGTGCTGCCACTTAAAACGTACAAGATGTACATGTGAGAGCGTTGCATGTGAGCATTTACTTAGATAAATTCTTTGAACCTTTTCGATGTGAAAGCTTTCCGTTCTCCAAGACTAAGGCTCCATCTACAGCAATATTTGAATTCAACTGCAAAAGATAACGTGAACGATAATAATCCAAATCGGTTAACGCAATAAAGTCAAGACAAGAAAAAGAAAATAAGAGGCTAGGTTTAAGAGCTGAGTGGCAAATGAATGCGCCAAAGTAATATCAACCGCTGTACATAACACACATGTCTATATAAGAGTACAGTTGTGGCCCGAATACTATGTACAGCAATTAATTTATACCACTTGGTGGAGAATGTTAACGGTTGTTGAGGGTGCAGAAAATATAAAGTTGACCAAACCAAAAATTAAGTGCAAGTAGTCTGTTAGACTGGAATTCTAGTTACGGTATAGTATAGCCTATTTTATGCTTGTGTTGGACCAATATTTCATATAAAAGAAGTCAATGTAGACATATTGAATGGCGACATATAGCGATGTTTTCGTATGTTAAATGAAAAATTACCCTGTAATGATAAATCCAATAAGTTATTGATCAGATATATGCCAGTACAGGTGGAATTCTGTGGTTTATTGTCAACAAAATTGAGGTTAGGTCACATGACTAACCTTAATTTCATAGAACATCCAAAGAAATAATGTGAGGAATCTAGGCTTTCAAATTTAAAGAATTATAATATATAAAGGATTTTCTTTGCCTTTTTTGCGTAAAAACTCAAAAATACCTAGATCAAACTGTAATTTTCGTAATCATATATAATAAGGAAACACTTGACGCCAACTGTATATATCAGAAAAAATTAACAAACCTCCAACTTGCGGCTGATGGTACGACACAACAACGAGTATAATTCGTTACGCGGTTACGAGACGATGAAGTGGAAACAACGGTGGAATTAAAAAAAAGAAACACAAAACAACAAACAACAAAATACAGAAAGATAATAAGAAAGTCAGGAGTCAACAACAGGAAAGTTAACTGGTGAGAGCAACAGAAAAGAAAAGAAGAAACTATGAAATAGAAATATGAAACAGACGTGTTTACATTCAAGACCAACAAGTCACCTAGAGATCGGATTCAGCTATTCACCAGCATATTAGTGAGTTGTACTCTACCCCTTTGGGAATAGCTGCAGAAACATGTACACTCACATATGAAATTGTAGAACCAACCAAAGCCGAAGCCAAACCGTCCTTCACGACTATGCACTGTAGTGGCTGCCGCTGCACCAATCCTCACTGTTCTTGTTGCCAACTTTCTGCACTCCAAGCAATCTCTGATTATATCGGCCGGCCGCAGCAGCAAGCAAACTCGATTGACGAGGCTATTAACATCCATCGTGAATATGAAACAAGATTTTTTTCGGCCAGAGCATTGCTGAAGCCACCTCACTGCGATCACCGAAAGCAGCCAGCTCGAGCGCCTCTTCGCCTTTTGTGATTACTCCTGTCCACATAGACACTCCTCTAAGAAACGGCGAACCTTTCAAGAAGACAATCAAACGGCAGGCACATTACAAGGGAGATGGGGTGGTCGGAATTGGTCGAGTCACAGTGCTACAGCGGAGGCTTCAATGCAAAAGAGGGCACTCAAAGCCCGAGGCGGCGACGAACGACGCATGCTTTTACCGACCATGGCATTTCGGCATTCTTACATATGAGTAATGTGTGGTTAATGCCGGTTCACGGCTCAGATACAGAACTAAGCACAAAAAAGGGTGGCCAGGTGCGAAGAAAATTGGTTGCGGCACACTTTAACTTGTAGGATATATTTGCGCTGGTACATTTGTGTGCGTTTCTAAGCTTGCGGCTATGTAGTGCTTGCAGTTCATTTAAGTGACTGGTATTTACGTTTGTGCAGCGTTTTACTTAAAGTGTTTTCACTAAGTACACGTACAATCTAGAGCACAAGCATATGCATACGTATAAATATACATTATGTATTTAATATGCCGCTACAAACTTACATGCAATTCAATGTTGGTTGTATGTAATTATATCGTGGTGAGCGGTCGTGAGGCAGAAGCATGAAGCTCCAACAGAAGAAGTTATCAGCGTGTGTGTGTGTGAGGCAAGCATGTGGAGTATGCGGCAATGTCAAGAGAAATAATTAACGTTTTAATTACATTTTATAGTCGAACGTCTGTCAGGCGTAATTATTATTTGTATCACACTTTAGAAAATCCTCACAGTGGCGCAGCTACCGCATGCAGCAGCAGCAGCAGTTTAGCGGCAATTCCTCAAAGCACTCAGAATATAGCATATATATATGTATGTATGTATGCCTGGAGAGGTGCCCTGACCGCGGGTACTAAACATTATTGCATACACTAAGCACTTACTTTACGAGCGGTGGCAGTGCGCAAATTATGTCAGCGAGTGAAGCGGAAATTAAGTGCTCATTTACATGTCATGCACAAAAAAAGGGGGAAAACACGAACAGGAGGAATTTCAGTCAAAAATTTTGTCTCTAAACTATTTATTACTCACATATCAGTAGGCTGAAGTAAATATTCATATACATACATACATTTGTATGTAAAGATTTAATCAGCTACAAATAAAGTTCACTTAATTTCATTTATCCCTAGCCTTTGATAGTTCAATGCTTTTCCTTTTACTTTAAAGAACAAGTAGTTCAAAACGCAGTTCATACGCCCCAATGTCTAAAATAATATAATAATAATTCTCTCAAGTCTCTGTTATGTACTTTTTCTGTTCTGTTTTCTGTTTTCTGTTTGTACTTTATGTACAAAGTATATTTTCAACATTTCTTCGTTAAATCTTAATGTGAAAGAAATCTGAGTCATTATGATATTTTATGCCATAGATTGAAAAAAATCTTCACTATCACCCAAAACTCAAGATTATTTCGAGGTTTTGTCTTTAGAACTCTCCTTGAATCACTTCGCAGGCTCTCTATGATGAACCAAAGCATATCCCTAACCCGAAACTGCTCCCTAGCATACCGTCCGCCTCGTGTATTTCGGATTATTTTCGTTATTTTTTTTTTAACGAATTATTTTCGAATTATTTCGGGATTATTCGTTATCCAATTTAAAAACTATTTCCCAAGTTATTTCATATTTTGTGTATGGTAGACGGTAGAGATATCATGTAGAGACGTAGAGACGTTGGTCCATGACAGTATGAATACGATGTTTATGTTTGAGGGGTATATCTAGGCTGGTATTCAGTATACGGTGAACGGCGCTGTCGGAGAAGGTGAACGGTGAAGCGATACTGTCGGAAGTCAATGTCACACAAGAGAATGAATTTAGTTTCGTCTGTACATAATATCTTGCTACAGTTTTCGACTAATCAGTTCATGTGAGTTTTGACAAATCGTGAGTGAATAGCTACAAACCTTTTTGTTAGAAGAGATTTCGAGTATACAAATACCTACGAGTGGCTACTTAAAAAGTAATGGTACTTAAAAGTACTGGTACTTAAAAGTAATTTAAGCGTTTTACTTTGTTTGCAACAAAAGATTTTTAAAAATATTTGGCTTTAAAATTTACATTATTATTTGAACCGTACCTTCATCACTCGAAGGAATAAACCGTACTTTAAAAACTTTCGTTTGTTACTAATACTTTAAGAATTCATGAAATAAATTCCAGGCAATAAAACTGGAAGGAATTAAATGCAGCTGGTGAACAGTTTCGTGAAATGTTTTGAAGGCAGTTTCGCCGATTCTGATTGGAGAAAAACTTAATAAACAAAATAATTCAATAAATATCTAAAAAAAGGTGTATTAAAACACTGAAAGAACGCTAAAAAACACTAAAAGTATAAAAACTTAAATACTTAAGTATGATTTTTAATGGTTGACAATCCTTCTGATTTTGCATATATTTATTATTTTATTAATTTATGCTAATTTTATACATTTTGGATGAGTGGTCAAAAAGGAAAGCTTCTTAATACCACACAGATCGGAATTTTTCCCATAATTTGTGGTTTATTTATGTACTTGTACTTGTATCATACAAGTGACTGTAATCAAAGTTAGTGTGATCACGGTGAGAATCCATATTAAGGTTCGTCACAAATTAAATAAATAAGTTTAAATTAACATGTTTTTTTTGATTGCTATATTGAAATAGAGCTATCAAGAGAAATCAGATATGGCATGATTGAACAAATTTGGTTCATGTCATGTATATTTTGCCGATTTAAGTAGTTTCCGGTGTAATATGAACATGCATAAGTTTGCTGATTCCGTCGCAACGTTGGCAATCAGCGTGAACTTTTAGTCAGTTGTGACAAGGCTGATTAAGAGATATGAAAGAATGAGAATGTTTCTGAAATACCACGTTATGTTGAAAAAATATGTGTTTTTTTTTTTTTGGCTCAATATAATATTTATAATTGTTTAATTTAGTTACATATATTGCAATTAGCCCATTTTAAACAAAGTACGAAAGTCTATAAACATTTATGCGCATCCGTGAATTTGAGCCTGGTACTCAAATAGCAGTTTTCTTCTTTTGCAGAAAAAATAGAATTGTGTAACTAACCACGGTTAGATCAGTATATTAGAAGCGTACTTTTTACTATTTGCTTATACCTTCGACACGCCAAATATTTTTTAGGTTATTGTGTCCAAATGCACAACTGTACATCGCGTATTATTTTAGTAAAATTGCATTTTGCAATCATTGTTATTTCAAAGCCTTAATCGATGTAAGCCCTATACCATCCGAGCCTCTTTCCTTGTTGCGCACTAGAGCATTGTTACGCTCCAAGTTGTTATAACAAAAAACAAAAAACCGTTACTTTATCAACTCCATTGGTAAAGTGAGTAAATATGTATGTGGCTATGTATACCTGGTTAAAAGCGTTCCATATTTATAAGTATTTTTGGTAAACTAAAGTGACCAATTAAAGAACTATAGTAAACTCAGAGAAGACAGAGAAATTTTAAAGTACAATTTTAGAAACAAAGCCATGATAAAGTAAAATTTCCAGGCAACATTTTAAAGTACTTAAATCTTTTAAATTGGTTCACAAACGCACATACAACACATATATATATGTGAAAAGCCAGTAGAGTACCTCACATACATACATATACATATACATACATACATATATACATACACACATACATGTTTGCTAGCTTAAATGTAAAAAGTTTTCAATGTTTCTTTTGGATTTCCGAGCATTTTCTTTGAGTTTGGAAACTAAAGCCGTTAAAATATCCTAGAATTTATGGGCAAATTGTATCTAAGCGAAACTCAAAAGTCAATTGCCTTCCTATTGCAATAAAAATTTGTATTGAATTCATATGAATTGAGGCCGCAGTTGTGTGTCTGTATTATACAGTTATTGAACACTTAACAGCACTCGACATTTTAATTGAGCTGACAGCGCCACTTGTGGGGCCAGCAGCACATACATACGTAAACTCGTGCATGTGGTAAGCTTTCAAGTGGGTAAGCATGTACTTATGTCAATGTGTGAGTGTCTGCGCATAAGTGGCGAAGTTGTAGTTAAAGCCTGGACAAAAAATTTTTTCGGTTTTGTTTTTTCCATTATATGTCAGCACTGTGGGCAACACAATGCAAGGAGGCGTGCCAAGAGGGTAATGGAGACGTAGGAAGAAACTTCCAAACATTGAAACCTTAAAAATTCTGTTGAAAACTTTCAAGTGGCGGGATAAAAGTTTTTGAAGAATGAAAATGAAATAACACAAAAGCCAGAAAAACAATACAAGCGACAATTCAGACAGCTGAACAATTGGAACAGACTGTTCGCATGGAAGTTTGTGTGCAGCTCCATTGCTGTTGTTGCCTGTTCGTTGTTGGGTTTTCTTCTGTTCATGGTAGACATATGTATATTTATGTGTATGTAGGTGTGAGCTCGATTCTCTAAATTCCACGATTTACGACCCAAAAACTGGTAACTCTAGTGGTAATCTCTTTAAAGTGTAATTACGACAACTCAAAAGCTAAATGTGAAATCAAACAGCAACGAGAATTTATAAACAAAAATGCATAAGAGCCCATGCTTTAGGTACAGGAAAAGCGCGCCCAAACAACATGTAGCACATTGCATTACAAAAGCAACAAACAACTCAAGAATACCAATAGTGATGCAAAGCTTTATGGTGAACGAGCGATAATAGAGGCCTCGTGGCAGAAAAGAAGCTAGTGTCTATGTTTTATATGCATTTTCGGTTATCAGAAGATTGAGTACATTTTTATATACTCTACGGTTGCACACATAAAATCAAAATTAACTATAAAAATGTACATTTAACAGACAAATTTTATATTCTTTCAACATATTGCACATGTGTATGGTAGGTTTTCACATAACGGTGCATTTGGTGCCTTAAAATCATCAATATTGATAAGGAGTTATTTATATCCAAATAATCAAAATGAAACTAATTGATATCCGATATTTGTTTATCCGCTCATACACAGTTAAATCCTGTGAAATGTAAAAAAAAAAATATACCAGATAAAATTCATACATTCTCTACATGACCACTTTCGCCGCTCTGTTCAATTTACAAGCCTCAATTTATAGGTTGAAAATAGGTTGAAACCTTCCCGTAGCTCCCCATACACTTGATTTTCCTCTTTTATGAAGCTAGGTTAATCGATATCGATACATTTAAGTTCTTGCAAACTGCGGTTTATGTACGATTCTATCCGAACTTCTCTCTCTCACTCTTCAGTTCTTGTTGCTTATTCTCTTTTATATTATGGGAGAGCTTTGCATAAACTATTCATTCTCTCATTTCCTTCTCGAGTAACAAAAGAATAAATATCTCGATCTTTTAATATCTAATTTTTTTAGGTTTTCTGTATGTTACTACATTTCTATTATTTTTCTTATCACAATAACATTACAGTGTGACTTTCATGTCTCTCAAAGTCTTTTTAACATCTTTTAATTTGCACAGCACAGCACAGATCATTGAAATCAAATAGTTTCATCAATTCGCGAAAGACGACCTTTATATATTTAATCGTAGTCCTTAAGGAAATGTTTATATATAATGCGACATAAGCAATCATCTCATTATGCAATCGAATTTTTGCAAGGGTTCAACGTGTGACGGCGCTGTCGAATGAGCTTCACTGTTTCACCAGCAATGTTATTCGAAGTAGGACCGAAAACGATTCAGCATTAATTTGGTTGACCAGGTTACATGTTTCAATTCATCTGCTGATCAAGAGTAATCTGGAGATCGTCAAACATGCCTTTATATCCTTTACCGACAATACTGGTTTTTGTTTTAGATTGCTGAAATGTACGCACACTCGTAGATGACTTTTCCTACAGTTAATTGATTATCGGACTTATTTTGAATATAGAAGCGCCAGTCTAAAGTAAGACAACAGCGCTCAACAAGCAAGCGCCCAAATTCCGAAGAAATGACTTAAAGCGGAAAAGTTTTACAACGAGGGAGTGACCAACACATAGTGTCGATCTCAATGATGAACCTAATGAGCTCGCCACAATTGCGAACAACCAAAACAAGCTTAGTTGAGCTTTGGCATCGAGCGCAGGGGGAGTAGCTAGGTTTATACCAAAGCATTTAGAAAACTTTCCTAACTATAAACTTGTTAAGAAATTGTTTTATTTTACATTTTGCATATGTTTACAATTGAACAGGAGTTAAAATAGATTAAACAATTTGGCATTTCTTTGCAACTTGTATTTTTATGAATAAACATATGAAATTGAAACATGTACTTGAGTGCTGACGTAACTGTATGCTGATAACGGTTAAAATTTTGTTAATAGTATATGTATATTATCTATGTTTTTAAAACACATATTCACTACTCTATAGCATATGCAGACATATCATGCAGACGTTTCATAGTCCCTCAAACACCGATTGAAAAATTTATACATCTGCATTAAGTATTTATTGTATTTTTATTGTAAAAACTAGCTACATAAACGTTATATTTATAATTTTGAAGTAAAACCGTTACAATTAAGCATACATATTGTGCGAGAATGAGAGCTTTAAAATATCATTCATATGAATAGTTTGCAAATGTGAATACGTGGTTGTAAGTGTGTCACTTATGTTTGAACATTTTAAAATGTAAAACCACCTGTCAGTTTGCATGAAATCACTCTTAACAACAATCAATATTGGCTTAATGCTGGGAAAACTGTAAATGCCAAACGATTCATCAACAGATGCTCTGAGTGTGGCAGTATGAAAAAAACCACCGCCCGGTGTACAAATTCCACGCGCACAGCTGGATATTAACCGATCAAATGTCTTTAGAAAACGAGGACAAAGCAATAAAAATAAGCCATATGCTTATAAGCGACATAAACTATTATTAAACAGTATTCTGTATAAATTTCGACTTAATGCTGAACGAGCAGATTGAGAAAAAATTATTCAACAAAGCAATCGAAATGAGTGAAGCGAATTTGTAATTCAATCTAACTACTCATACATCTGTCGGCCGCCGTAGCTGAGCGCTTAAATATTGACTGGTGCATTGCTGGTTCACCTGCAAGAGAATCTTATTTTTAGTGACTACTTCACCTAACACCTAGTAGTATATTTCTTACATTTAGAAGATTCTTATAAAATCCCTTAGTTAAGTTAAATTTCATATTTAAAAAATAATCCGTATCACTAAACTGCAATTTTTCATTAAGTACTATCTACATATTAATGGTGAACTATCACATTAAGTGATTTATTACTTCATCCTTCTACAAGTTCCTCATCATAATATCTAATGCATCTTATGTTTCTTGAAGTAAGACGTAGAAATCGACTTTCTTCATTTATTTCGATACATTTCACCAAATTAATAAATATCTATATAAATATATAAATATATATATTATATACATATAAATATAATATATATATATAGATATAAAAAAAAAATAACTCAAAAAACATTTTGCTTTCAAAATCTCAGAGAGACTTTGAGCATTTTGAACATTCTACTAAATTAGGAATTTTCCGATAGTCTATGCTTAAATTAAACGATATTTCCTGAAACAGAAATCTATGAGAATACATACTTTTTCAAATAAAAAACTTTTACAAATTCCTCATACACCTCATACGATTTCTGCGTTATTTATTTATATTTTTATGAAAATATGCCATCGATGTCAGGCATTACATAAAGTGCGCACTCTGCAAACGAATGTCGGGTTCCAGAAGATTATAATGATTAGTCAGCAGTCGTCAGCATCGTTCAATTCGCCACTTCTCTCGTTATGATACTTGGAGTGGGATAGCCGCTTACTATTCTAACTCAATTTGATTATGCTACTAGTTGTTTATTCGATTCGTTATTTTCGAAGGTTTGGAATCGAAGTATATAGGTTTATTGATTCATGCCTGCTTTGCCCTGGGCAAATAAATACTCTTTGTGGTACATATATTTACATAGTATTATATCCGATTATACTGAGTAGCAACAACAACATAATCGCTTTGAGCTTTTGCCATCACTAACGACTTGTACACTAGTTCGTCCGCACTTTCCACTTCTTAAATGCCATTGACTTTTCCCATTTAACAAGCATTCTAATTGCAACAACCAAAGCAATTTTTTTATTTTTTTCATTTTCACACTATGTATTTATTTTCTTTAGTAATTTTTTTAGCTTTGATTTTCACAAAGAACTAAGGGAACAGAAGTTTCTAACGAAGATAGCGCCCAGGAAACACTCGAAGGTTAGTGCAAACAGACAAGAGGCGATGTGAAAATAAGCAAAAACAACAGAAGACATTCTTTTTAGAGTGCTAAAGGAGAAAATTGTGCAACGAAAGGAAAATAAACAAAGCCACCAGTGCAAAAAAAAATTAAGAAAAAATTTAAGAGAACTTTAAACAAAAAATAACGGACGCAGCGAAAGCAGCTTAAATGCTTGTATATTGCATTCTTAGTTTTGTTGCAATTACAAGTGCCAACATACACACATACGTACGTACAAACACAACAATGTACACGTATAGCATAAACACAAAGCGCTTGGTGTGGCAAGTTGCAACCTGCAGTGCATGGCATTGGTAACAAGTAGCAAAAACAAGTAAACAAACACGAACAGTTAAGACAGTAAAATGCTGAGCCCCATCTCTAAAAACGCACGGCATCTCTTTGCCTGCACAACAGGGTCTTGCGTAATTTATTTGTTTTGGATTTTCACAGTGTTGCAATAAGTGTTAAAATGCCTAAATGGAATCCTGTAACTTTGCAAATTCAATATGAGAATTTCACTTAATATTCTCCAATAATTTAGAAGAATTTAAGAAATTAAGCTCTCTATGAGTTAGCTTGTCAGGCCTTCAGTGGCGCTGCAATTGAGAAAATAGTGAGCATTGAACTGTTCCATAGTTCTCTAAGACGATATATAAGATTTCCTCACAAAACTGCTTCAGACACAAGTACAACATTTCAGACCAGTAATATTACGGAATATGAAGGAATATTGATGCAATATTTATCTCAATACGTTTGGAGCACAATTTAATTCATATCTTCAAAACCAATTTGATTGAAATTTTCAATTTCAGAAATAAAGAAAAAGAAAGAGATATATATTGCGAGAGAGGTAGATAGGTGGATATATAGGCAGAGAGAGAGGGCGGAAGGAAGAAACGGAGGGAGAGAGAGATATGAAAAGAGTTAACTTCCAGATATTAAAAAGTGTTAAGCTTTCCAGATCAAGCAGAACTAAAAGCTGATTATTTTGCGAAAGAGCTTTACATACAACATACAACATAGGGGATATGACACAAAATATGCCAGTGAAAAATACAATGAATCCTCGTAAGGCACCAAATATAATATGTAAGCTTGCTGATGTCATGAGGAGAGATAGTAGTCCTCGAAGCAGGTATTCTCTGAGGCTATCTCAAGGTTATCACGATTAATGCTTATATATAAATATTACATATGACTTTAGTCTTTAAGAGACCCTTAAAAATCTTGTCGTTTTTGAAGTAAGTTTTATATAATAAGTGATTTTGTACTGAGCAGCGTAGCACTCCAGACGCTTTAGCGGTATGGCAACATTTACCGTATGTCGGTATTTAGAGAAACACATAGTGCCAGGAGAAAGGAGTACAAGGCAGGGTTAGATAGGCAACTCAATGGAAACAACTACATCGTTTGTGCTGCTAAAAAGAGTTCTTCTACCCTTCCATGCTAAGTAGTTTGCCGCTAGCTGAAGCAACTACACAACGATTTTTCATTTCGCATGTCTGTCCGTCTGCAAGCCTGTGTGTTATTGATGTTATTTTGCATTCCCGCTTACTTTGTTTTTCTTTCGGGTACTCGGTGCAATGCTAAGTTTAGTTAAGAATTTAAAAGCTTACAAAGTGATTCATAAATTAATTTCAGCGCATTCTCACACAAGACAGGCATAAAGAAGTGCACGGGTACTAAGTTATTGTAGTTAGAAGAATAAGATAAATTTCAGGAGCAAAGAAAGCTAATAAAATATAGTAGAACGCATTAAGATGTCTAAGGTTCAGATGAATGACTTAAAAATTTATATTAAGTTACATACAAGTATAACCATTAAACTGAGAGAACTCGGATTTTAGCATTTGCTTAGTGCCCAAAAGAACCGACTGATTTTTAAGATAACAGTATAATTTTAGATTTGAAAGTGTGGTTTGAAAACAATATAATGAAGTGTAAAAACTTGTTTTTATAAAGATTTGATTAATTTATTATATCTTTTTAAATATAACATAACGGATTAGGTATAATACGGCAGTTTGATCGTTATTGATTTCAGATTTAGGTAAAAAATTTAAATTAATTGTAATTGTAAAGAAAGCTTTTTCCTCCTTTCGTCCATGACGTCACAAATTAATGTATTTTCTGTCAAATGCACTCGAAAATAAGTAACGGGAAGAAACTGTAGTAATCTCTATTTCTATCATTATTGCTTCAGCGTCAAAATGAGTAAATTTGGGCGATAAGAAATCAGATGATAATCGTTTCTATGGCGAGCATTGATAACGATATTTTTAAAATCTGAACCTCCATTTAAGCTAAACATTTTATTTACGTTTAATATATGAAGGCGTTAATTTCGGTTGGAGCTTAAAATTTGCCTTCCCTTATGTTTTTATTTATAAACGTTATTATCCAATATACACATCTGTCCAACTTATCTCAAATAGCCGGCGACGAAGACATTACCCTTTAAAAAGTTTTGTGTCAGATTTGCTGAGAAAAATCTCATGTATATGAATTTTGATTACTTTTTAGGTGCATACACACATGTACACATGACGTATGTATGTAGATACATATATATATGTGGCGCATGGTGTAGGCTCATGAAAGGCAAAACATGTTTTCGCGTTTGGTACGCAGCGCCAGCAAAAGCAGTCTCAATTAAGTTTTTAATTAACTGAAGCAATTTGCCAGCAATTTCATGATAATTCAACTGTCCAATTGGCTGTGAAAAAATAAAGAAATATATATTCAAAAAACAAAAACCAACTAAAAACAGAACAGAATAACGGTAAATAAAATTTGTAAATCAAGCGGAGTAAGTAAATACACATTTTTTTTGTAAGTTGTATGCGCTTTCGTTTTGTCGCAGCCGCTGTCGGTAGTGACATATTGCAGACAAATGTACAATGTAGGGAGCATAAATACAATAATATGCAGTCGCTCACACAACAAATCTCTCTGAAAGTACTCAAGTGCCACAAATCTCATAAATTCTTCAATCATGGCAGGCAGCGAAGTGAGCGACCGGCAGCGAACAGTATGCCAAAAAACACACTACAGAAAAAGCAACTTGAGTGAAATACAATATGGACTTGCCAGAAAAAGTCTCCGTACACTAGATCAAATAAATGAAACATTAAGGATTTCTGGGCTAGTAAAAGTATTATGTTTAAAACCTATATAAATAGCTTTTATTCATACATTCTATTAACATACCAATATATATTTTCTTAATTATTTCTATAAAAAAAAAAAATTTGTAGAACAAAAACGAAAATAATTCAGTCAAAAGGAGCAGAAAAATTTCCGTACATAACAATATTAGTTTAAAGCAATAAATGTTTTCTTATTAAAAAGTTATTTTAATAGCTGGTAGGATAACCTTTTCGCTTGACGACTTCTGCAAGTCGTCGTGGCATGGAATGGACCAATTTGGATGTCTCCTGTTTACCGATTTTGCCCCATTCCTCCATGATAGCGTTTTTGAGCATTTCCTTCGAAGTAATGCTGTGCTGGCGAATCCTACGCTTGAGGAAATCTCACAAATGCTCTATAGGATTAAGATCTAGGGATTGGGGTGGGGTAAGTATTGTAGAGTAACCAAAGCTTCACATTGTTTGTTGAATGCTTTGGATCGTTGTCCTGTTGGAACCAAAAATCGTTACCAAGCTCCAACTGTTCAACACTCTCCTTCATATTTGTTTTCAAAATATCTAAATAAGCATATTGATCCATTGTTGACTCTATAAAAACAAGCTTGCCAAGTCTTTCAGCCGCCATACATCCCCAACCATTACACCACCTCCTCCATGTTTCACAGTCGGTAAAAGGTTTTCTTTTTCGAGTGCTGTACCGCTCTTGTCCCACACGAGCTTTCTTCGTTTGATACCAAATATACAATATTTGCTTTCATCTGAGAATAGGACCTTTTCCCAAAATTCTGGAGATTTGTTTATACACTCATTTGAAAAATCCATACGTTTCCTTCTATTGACGTCTGAAATGTATGGCTTTTTGCGTGATACCCGTGCATGATATCCATTATTTTTCAATATTTTCCTTACGGTATCCTCATGAATATCTTATTAAACGATTTTTTGAAATTTTCGCTTATTTGAGAAGCGGTTACATTAGGATTTACTTTTAATTACCGCAATATTTCACGTTTTTCGTGCTCGGTTAACTTGCTAGGTCGACCAGAACGAGGTTTTGACGCTATGAAACCAGTTTTTTCGAAATTTTGTACGACGCACTGCTCAAGAGAATGAGTTCTGCCTATAATTTGACTTATTTCACGGAAGATTTTCCTTCTTTTTGTAATTTCAAGACTATTTTTTTTTTCATCAAAGCTAATTTCCTTCTTTTCGGGCGCCATCGCAAATTATTTTACACAAAAACTTCAAAATCGAAACAAAATAACGTATTCGTATTAAAATTGAACCCACAATAAAATATAACAGCTTTTGAAATGATATAAGCCTGCGTTAAAAGGGGAATTCCCTTTTAGAAAGTGTACGAAAAGTTTTTCTGGCCAAAAGTGTTGTCATATTCTGTTTTAAAAAACGTTAAAAAACGTAATTTGTTAGTTACCATTTTGAAAAGGGCAACAACTTATAAATTTTTATTGATATTATATGTATATAAAAGAAAAAAATCCAGCTAATTGAATGTATTAAATTTATTCTCATGATAACATAATTTTGATGCATGTACGAAGACTTTTTTTGGCAAGTGTACAAGCGAAAAAAGAAAAAACTACAACTTCTTCTAAGTGAACAACAATAAAAGGATAAAAGCATAAAGTGGAGAAAATTATAAAAAGTATAAAAAGTAAAAAGATAAAAAGGACGGACACACTGGTTGAAGAAAATAAATGACAGGATTTTGAGAAAAAATTAAAAAATTGATGATGCCTAAAGCCAAAAAATTAAGCATTAATAAAAGTAATGAAAGTAATGAAAGTAAAAATACAACAACAATGAGCGAAGTTAAGATATCGTTAATTTGGACTGCCATAAAAGTGGTGAGAGCGAAGTGCGAGGAAATGTTAGCGCAGCTGTCTTTTTTTCTCTTTTTTATGTGTTCTTTACTTTTTTTCCTGTTGTTGCTGTAGCAGCTGGTGGTCGCTTTGTTGTTATCAAGACGTGCCGCGGCAGCGAAAGGGCAGAAAAGCTCTCACAAGCACACTTGCGCGCCGGCTTTTAATTTCAACAACTGTCGGTATATGTACGCGGCGTATCAAATGTGCGGACAACAGCAGGCGGCCCCAAAAATAGGCGGAAAAAGCAACCATAATGGCTAATGACACCAGGCTACATGAGACAACAACACAAATACCATAGGCAGAGTCAGTTCAACGCCAAGGTAAAAATTCAATTGGCAAGCGATACCAACGGCAACACCACGAGCAACAGCGGGAGTTCAAGCCGTCGAGCGGTTGGAACGAGCAAACAGAGAAGACTGAGGAAATAATCTGCGAAGCAGTGCAGAAGAAAAAGCAACAACGCGGTAACATAATGTACCTGGAACATGTGACGGAAACAAAAGAAAAAGAAACAACAACTATAAACACAGGTATAGAAAGGGCAACACATATCAGACAGCTCGGCTCAAGCGCTGCACGCGTTTGTTCCATTAGCGTTCGCACGACAAACGTGAACGCGCTAAAGTTAAACCAAAGAATAACAATAAAAAGCGCAAAGGAGCGCAAAGGAGCACAAAAAGAAAACACCGAAAGTGGTACAAACCCCACAAGCCCATAAAAGACAAATATCAAAAGTTTACGCTAATAACAACAACAAAAGAGTTAAGCAAATTGTGAACTTTAGACTACAGGCAAATAAAAGAGCGCATTAAAACAACCAAAACAAAAAAAGCGAAAAGCGAAAACCGAAAATGATTGGAATTTCACATTGAGGGAAGTGCCAAGAAAGGCAGCGCTTAAACAAAAAGCTCAATTGTAAGCAGCTACCGCAGCGGTTTAAAAACAAACGAAATATTACCGTTAAAACTGTGTACAGAACTCCGAGGAAGAAGCAGAGAGAAATATGCCTGCGTTTTGCTGTAAGCCGGCATTTTAGAAGGTGAAACAAAATTTCGACAATAAAACAAGACAATGAAGAAAGAAATAAAATTAAATGCAGAAAAAAAGTTATGTGTGTATTTAGTAGCGGAAAAATGCAACGAGGTAAAACTACTCGCACACGCACTCGAAGACTCAACGCGTTTAAGCGGAGCAGAACAAAATACCAACGGAGAAGAAAACGATAAAAAAGAGCATCAGAAGAGTAGTCAGGGGTTGGTGTAAAGTAAACACGTGGATAAGGAATTCGTAATTTGAGTACGCCGGGGAAACGATGAAGCATAAATTGTTGTGAAATATTTTGAAAAAAAAAAAAATTGTGGGGATTTGCGGATAAGTGATGTAGGAGTTTTGAGCTCTTCCAAAGTTTATTATTGATGGTTCAAATTTACGGCACGGTGGAGAAAGTAATGACAAGTATAGCATTACTTAATTTACTCTGGCGGTGCTCTGTTGATCGTCGCTATGTTTTCGATGGGTCCTAACTACACTGACTTTTTCAACGCTCATAGTATCACGGGCTCGGAACTCGAGAATCTTGATCCTTGATACGCGAAGAAATATATAATCAATAGGGGTTTGCTTCGCACTGTGCGTTATATATGACTAAACGCAAATTCTATGTCTATGGCCCTATGTTCCACCTAGGAACTATGGGAAATATATATATATAAATACAAGTTCTATATTCTCTCACTCAGGCAAGCCATAATATTCTAAGTGGTTGGTGTACGCTACTCCACTTACCCGATTCAATTCTTTTTCATAGTTTAGCGACATGGCTATCAACGAATATATTCCGTATTGACTTTGATTGGTTAAAAGGGGATATCAAAAGAATACATGAATGCAAGAAAACGTACTTAAGCCATCATTAGGCTTAAGTCTAAACTAAGCACCATCCAACAACTCGTTGGATTTCATAAGATCCCTAAGATTTTTGTACCCTAGTTGCCAAATTTCTTTTAGATTGGAACATTGGGAGCCGTAGAAGATATTACTTTTCAACCTTCTGAAGGCTGGGTATTCACAAAGATAATCCTCTTACGTTTCTTCATCCTTTCCGAAGTCCATTGTTTCAAGCAACCTTTGAAGGAGTTGAACAGTCTTATATAGCTGCTGGAGACTACGTTTCTGGCCACACCAGAGTGGGCCAACTCGTCTGTGGTTTCGATATTTTAATATACTACGATGTATTTGAAAATATTTCATAATCTTTAAAGGGCTATAGCCTGTCACGTGTCAGATTCTCAAAAACCGAATCGAACCGAAATTCCGCAAATGTGAAACAGAAATACAATTTGATAATGACTGAATGAAAAAATTATTATATTATATACGCGCTCCTACCGAGTTTTTGTATATACCGTAATAACAATTGTCACGTACATTAATCTACTCACACAAATATATATATGATAGATACTATATGTATATTGGAGCTTATTTATGCCCGTAGTTTTTAAAAATATTTAATATTTCGTTTATAGTCACATTTATTACCTTCGCTACGCTACTTTGGAAGAAAACGAATTAAAAGAATTATCCAAAGTTGAAATGAACAAAGTGGCTTGTCCCTACTTCAACTGTGAGGCACACAGAACAAAGTTGGCGAACAAACGGACAAATGGGTAAATGGACAAATATAAAAATGCGTAAAGCGCATATGTTCTTAAGCATCTCGGTCGACTGGCAAGCATATAAAGTACACACAGTTCCAAAGTAACTTATGCGCAGAAGCAAAAGCCGCTGAGATGAGGTGCGCTCCGTCGGCAGCGGCAAGGCGGGCCGGGGTGTGCGTTCGAATACAAAAAGCAATTAATAATAATTAATGTTTTATCTACGTTTTGTTTTGTTGCCATTGTTGGTATTGTTGTTATGTGCTGTTTTGTTTGTTCGTATGCTTGATTGTCGTTGTTGTTGTTGCTGCTTTTGTAGTCGTTGTTGTCGTCGACATCGTCGCCTTTGCAGCAGGTTTGTCGGAATACCTACTTACAAACATACATGTGCACACACTGACATACAAAAATGTTGCAACGCTACTGTGGTCGCTGCTCTTGGACTATGCGCTTGTCTTCTTAATTTTTGTTTCATTTTATTGCTTTTATTGTTGTTGTTTTGGCTTGTCATTTTTATTACAGTTTCTCCGTTGAGTGGCAGTCCGACACACACACACATACACAAACATTTAGCATACATCATATAATGAAATAAAACAAATAAAACAACAATAAAGGAAAATACGCCGACTTAATTGATAATTGGAATTTCAGAATTTAAATACATATTTACATATATTTCTCTTATTTGCCCATGTCGTATTTGGGTTGTTCACTTATCATTGTTTTTGTTGCTGATATTAAGTAGGTACTGCCGCCTGCCAGCACGGTTGGCGGCCGGACTGCCCGTTGCTGCTGCTGCTGCTGCTGCTGCTTCTGATGTTGTCTTCGTCATTATAAATGTATTCACCAATAGCAACATACGTACATAGAGAAGTTGTTGGCATTTCTTTATTGCTGATTTTCCTTTCCTGCTGTTGTTGTTAACTTAATGTAGCGCGAAATGTTAATGTGCGCGCGCGCAGGCGCAAACTACGGGCAGTCAACCGATCAAACGGCAGCAATAACAACAAAAACACCTTCTGCATACATCAGCAAGCAGCAGGCAGTGGGACATTGGCAAAAGTGTTGTGAAGAGGCGTTCTAGCATTTCAAATTATACAGCACGGCTGAAAAGCGACTTATACACATAAAGTGCGGTTCGAACGCATATACAAAAAAAAAAAAAAAAAAATATGCAGCTTAAGGAAATATCCTTATTTATGTGAACACACACTTACTTTAAATATATTTGAAACCAACCTCCTTTAAGATATAAATTTTTCATTTTAACTTTTTAGACCTTTTCGGCCAAATATGGAGAATAATCTGTATTTTGAAGTGTAATTTCCTTGCATCCAAAGTCAGTCGTCTACATCTGTCTGCGATTGCGCTGTTAAGTTGCGTCAATTATTAGCTGCCGCACCTAGTAGCTTAGCGAAACGAACCAACAAAATGGTATAAATAACATAGACTGACATAATAAATATGATAGGGACAGAATAGCAAGTAATTATAGCACTTTAATAGGTATCCAGCCAAACACTCTTGTACTGAATTCATCCGGATAACTTTGTTGTTGCCTTCACATGTAAATTTTTTATAAAAAAAAGCAGAGCTCAAACACAGAGTGCAGAGATGAGATAGAGATGAAATAGAGAACAGAGCGCAGAGATATGGCGAATCGAAATGAAATGGAATGATTTTATGACATTATAATAAACTGAATGTAATTGATGTTTTCGTAATTTTGGTATGAAAACGATATTTTCCCAAACATTTCCACATTCTTAAGAATTAGTTTTCATTTATCAATAAAATATTTGAAATCATATTTATAAATTACATACAAATCAATTTATTTTAAATTTATAAATCATATATTGTTTGAACGGCTTTCGTGAAGTTGTTTCTAGGATATTGATTTGGGTCTCTGTGGAATATTAACGACCTTTCAAATACAACTTGTGTTTCGATTTGCTTTGACAGATGAATTCGATTTACACATGAAATTTAAGTATTTTCATTTAAAAAGTATTGGAAGCAAGAAAAAACTGAACTAAAATTGTGCAGGAAACATCTTTCTGTGTTTTGACAATCGATCAAGGCATTTCGAGACTCTAGCAAAGTTCAATCATGATTATAAAATCAATCAATTTCTGATTATACTCCAAAATTAATTTCCTCAATATTTTGGAATCGAATCGAAGAGAGTTAACAGCTAATACACTTTCAATTTTTATAAAAGGAAAATATGGAATATAGAAATTCTTAGCTATATTTCAATACAAACACATTCAGAGCTTTGGCTTTGTTCATAGAGGGACGACCAGATAGATGAGAAAAAATTTATTTATATTTTAGAAATTGTATTTTGGCAAGTAATATTAAATACAACCCACTAAGATTATATTATCAGATAGTTTAGGTATATGTGGGAAAGCGTTTCCAGTGTCAAAATAATGTTTGCTTAAAGCAGCAAACGGTATTTGGACCACACTTTCTAAAGGATCGAACGAAACGCTCCAGCTACAAATGGCCAAGCAGGCAAAAAACTCGTATATAATTATGTACTACTACCTATTAAAAGTCGTTTAAGTCGCTACAGCCACTCTCCCTGCCTAAGCGACCTTTCCGCCGCAGCATGTTTTTTTCGCTTTTGCTTTTAATCTCCAATTGGCCTTTGGTTTGTTTTCATTTTATCTATTTTTTTATGGAAAACATACGTACGTACGTATGAATGTATGTGTGTAGTTGGGTACGCTTATAAATGGCAATTTATGCAGCAAAGTGGCGAGTAGGCTGTTATCTGTTGGCGGCAGAGCAAGAAGTGGAAGGAGAAAAGCTGGTAGAATGGGTTTTATTTAAGGTTGAGTTGTAGCAGATTCTCCTCCATTATTGCAGCGTCTCCCTAGCGCATAGCGAATGGGCTCACACTCGTATTGGCTACGGCTTGGAGCCGAAGATTCTCCGCGCTGCCTCGCGCTGTGCTTCATGTATTTTAAATTTTTATTTGCTAACAATTGTGATATTTCTTGTTTTTTCTTGTTGTTGTCGTTGTTGTTCAAGCTGGCACATTTATTTTTTAGCCAATTTGTATGCGTTGCCACCTTTCCACTCGCATGTAGGCGCATTTTATTAGGTTTTTCGTAGCTGGTTTGGCGCTTTGTTGTTGCTTTCGCAGACTTCAGAAGACTTGTTTTAATGCGAATTAAGTTAATTTAAAACCGATTTTAAAATAACTCAAATGTTCATTTATGTCTCGCGCGCTAACACTCACACATGTATGTGCACGCCTCCGAGGAGCAGCGGACAAAATATACCCTGCAAACATTTTAGGACCACATAGTCTAATTGGGCAATGCTTTGGAGTATAGGCGATGAGGACTGGTTCCATGTCAAAGTTGAGCATAGCCTTTTTCGTGATTTTTCGGCTATTTGATTCGGTTGTACCAAAATAAAGCCATACATTTTTACTCACTTGAAAAATTTGTAGAATTTGTCGTAATTTTGAATTTCCTGGTCTTTGATAAGTACACTGTGCATATTATTATTAAAAAGTGTATAACTAAAAATTTTATCGAGTGATTAGTGAGTGTAATTAATAATAACAAATAATTGGTTATAGCGTCTGCTGCGCATGGTGATTTTTTTCACTGTAATGATGCCAAAAACTACCATTGCCATACCATATAAATCGCAAAACGTCAGGAGTGGGAAAGATTGTAAAGCTTCGACAAATGAATGACAGAATCTCTCACCCATTTATTGTCAAGGGAATTACTGGTTTTCCAATTCTTATTATTTTTTCCTTTATTTACATTATTTAAAGTTTGGCATTTTTATTATTAATCTTTAGATATTTTCGTCAGACAAATTTGCAAAATTTACAAGTATATTATATATATATTACAATTAAGTACCATTTAACATACCAACCATAATTTATTTTTACAGAAATAATTGAAAAACAAAAGGCAATTCCATCTGGTTTTCATAGGAAGAAAATACACTTAATTTAGCCATTACATTTTATAAAAATCTAATAGTAATAATTTAATCAAATTCAAACTGCAATGAATGATTTTTTTTTTTAAATGTTATATGACAATGAAAACCATTGTTTTATTTGAAAAACACTATGTATAATGGTAACTCATAGTCAGTCAGATGATGCTAATAAAAATTGTAGCCCATTTAGGCCACAATAATCGGTGGTCCATGGTAAAAAGAATAGATGTTGTACTAAACGAAGTAGTTTGGTGGGTGGTTCTATGATGTAATTGTATTTGTTCCATATGTTTTGAACACTTCTGTCACTGGTGTTGGTTACAATGTAGCATGGTCTTACCCTAGCACTTAATGTGGCCCTGTTTTTTACAGGGCATATTTACGTATGTAAGCTATTTTATAAGTGTACGCTTGACGTTTTTGAATTTTCTATTTATAACACATATGTGTTCATTTTGTTTTCTGTTTTCCGCGGCGTGTTGGTGGTTTTCCCAGCAGTTATTGGTAATGCGAGCCAGCAGCTCTTTCTGGCGTGGGCGATTAGTGTTAAGCACGTAAATCTAATCGATTTTGCCATTACACCCCACCTATTCCCCTCAGCCTGACTTGACCCATTTGACAGCACTATAAATACTTTCGAGTCTGTTGAGCAAATAAATAACTGCAAAATATTTAATAGAAAGTGGGCAGGGGATATTACCAGATTACTTTCTAGAATTACATAAGGAATAAGAGATTGACTACTTATGATTGTAAATTTCACAATTTAAAAAAGTTTAGCCTAATCTCCCAACAACAAACCAAATTTGGGTCTATGCAAGAGAACAACAGGATGGAGACAACGTCGCCTATAGTGCCACATTCCCTTTAAGAGGCTTGAATTAGTTCACCAGTTATTTTTCGATGTTTCATAGTAGAAGATTACTTTCTTTCTATTTCTCACTTTTCTTCTTCATTTATTACTTAATAAATTACAGTTTAATATTTATAGCGGAAATATGCTAAATAACCGTTAAAGTAGCTATAAAAAAAACTAATTACGGAAAACCATTAAATTAATTTCTAGTTCTATTGACCCTGATATCTCTTTATACAAAAATATATTCTCCAGAATTAAGTTAAACTCATACTCAAATTTAAAATTCAGTGTTATTTCCCGACGGATGATTTGAATTACTGAAAACATTTAAAACTGCTTCAGCAGCCTTCTCGATACGTTTTTACTGAGCTATCGTGATTTCAAACTCAAAAAATAAATAAGTTAGAAAATATCATGGTGTTCGAATCCCAGTACAAATATTAGAACAATAAACATTCGAAATCCCACTCAGCATTTATAATCACATAGCTGAACATTGAAGTTATTTTGAACTTAAAAGTGGTAGCAAAAATACTGCGCCTGGCACCCTTTACCAACCACTGTACCCGCCGGCAATAACTTTAAGCCAAGAACAAATCCTCAATCAATCCTTGCTGCCAATTAACCATAATCAGGATAATCAATTGCGGCAGACGCAAAAGGTGTCGTTAACGGAGCACGTTAACAGCAACAACAAAAAAGACTTTAAATTTTGCTTTCATGCCAAAAACAAAAACATTTTAACCCAGTTCACACGTAATCCACATTATGACATTGCCAACATAGCTGATTTCCATCCAACCCAATTTAAATTATTAATTTACCACACGAAAAAAACCCACCAATTCACCAGGCAACTGGGCAGAAAGAGAAAAAAACCGTAGCATATAAATGTAAATCCAAGCTTTGCAGGCTGGATTAGAATCACCGTTTGGGGGGAATGGTAAAGACAATGAAGTAAAGTGTGGCAGTAACAACGCGTCGTACGGTACGAGCAGTAATGAGGTGCGGGAGGTAAGTGAAACTTTAATAAGTGGAAGCGTATAGACGTAGAATGTGGCCAACTCGATTTCGAGTTTATTAAGACTTTTTGTAATTTTTTTGGGTGCCATCATTGGCAGCATGCCATCGTCACTGTGGTGTTTGGCTGCAGCAAATACAAATGACACTCGTAACTGACTTTTACTATCCACTCACAGGCACAGGAGCCACACAAACACGCGGTGGAGTCCATGACCAAGCAGCCCGTCACTTACTTCATACCGAAATAATGCCGAAAGAATTGAGTTGAAAATAAAACGACGAAAAAGCCTTAACAGCAATGCAATTTAATGCATTTAAATGTAGACAGTTGGACTGGATGACTAGCTGGTTGGGGGCAAAATTAACGGGATGCTAACATCGAAGAGCAAAGTAGTAGCAACATCACCAGAAAATAACTGCTGTTGTGCTGAAAAAAAAGCAAAGAGAAGGAAAGACAAATACTACAAACGCCAGTGAATTAGGTGGATATGTGGGTGGTGGTGTTGTGCGGGAAAATGAGCTTCTTCTGCAGTAGTGAGTGAGTTTTGCACACTACACTGTGCAAATAAAGAGTGAGAGCGAGAGTGAGAGCGAGAGTGAGGGCAGGAGCAGCAGTGAGAGAGAATGATGCCCAGAGGCGATTTTCAAGTTAAATGACAAAGCGGGGCTGCATTGGAATTTGCTAGCAACAACTAGCAGTTCGAGCTTGATCAAATGACAAGAAACAAAAAGGAAAAAATTACAAAAGGAAAACAACAACACACCTACAAAGTGCTACCCCAGGTATTATTGACAGAGTGAAAAAAAGAAAGTTACTATAAGAAAGAAAAAAAAAACACAATTACAACCTCAAAGTCGACACAAACAACTCTACGACTTTCCGACTTCCTTCTGACATTACGCAATTGCAATGAGAGTAAAAACAAAAACAAAAACAAAAATATACAAGCAAACGGATAGGGCTAGAAAAAAAAGAAAACAAAATAAGCACACATTGCAATCAAGCAGAAAAGAAACAACGAGTAGGCTGCGGACAAATGCAGAGGAGTCTCAATAAAAGAATGTGTCAGCACAGCAACCTGAAGACGACGAAAAAAATGTAAGAACATAAACAAAAAAAAAAAAACACGTTGCATCAAAAGGACAAAATAAGTTTGTATGTAGAGTAAATAACACAAATTTTGAACTCGCAGGAACCTCTCGTCCATTCCGGAAGGTGTCACTATAATTCTCTAATTCTGAACACTTGAGAAAAAACACGTCTCACTGCTTATGGTAGAAGTAAGTTCGTGGCTTCCTTTCGTCCCAACTTTTTCTTGTTTGGCATGTGGCGCACGAAATGTAATATCAATTAACGCGCCTAGAGGTATTAGAGTAAGACGATGAAAAGGTAAAGAATGCACAGAAAAAGCAGTAATGCAAATGGTTTTCGAGAATAGAAAGAGAAAGGCTTTTTGACTTTGTTTGACTGAGTGCATAGTGCAGAAGGTACCCACATATGCTTAGATGAGAAGTGCTGACTTGTCTACCCAACACTTTGTGCTACCGAACATTTGTGAGTGCTACCTAATTTGCAATTAGCACTTGATTTTTTCAAGAAACTAAAGTAGCTCAATAAATGATTTTTTGTGCCGACCTTTTTGAGAATTGCATTAATCTTCGCCAGCCCAATACTGTGAAGTTTTTTAAAAAAAATTCTTATTACTTTCTTTAAGATATGAAAATAAGTAGAGTTAATTAGTAAAACTATAAAATAATCGAAATATATCACATATAGAGAGGCATATACACACTGGCTCAAAATAATAGTCACACAGTACCATTACAACTTTAGACAGCGGCTTTATTACATACTTATGTAAAAAAATGCTATTTTATTTGCTATAAATTCGTTATAAATGAAAGTAAATAATTTTGAATTCTAAGTAGAGCAATATAAACAAACTGAAACCAGATAGCAATATACAGCTGATATTATTTTCCTCAAAATATTAAACATACTCCTCACAAGATTGAAAGTATGTAAAAACCAATAAAGCTGAAATACTTTATTTTATATCTTATATTACGAGGGCGAGTCAATAAGTACGTGACTTTTAGTAGTAGTGTTTAGTAGTGTAGGAGTTGTGTTTTTTTTTCAGTAAAGAGATCAGAAATTCAAAAAGTCACGGACTTATTGACCCGCCCTCGTATATTATTGGTTCAAAATACATCCTCTTCAATTTGAGTTACTTTATTATTATCTTTTGGACATTTTAATAATTAATGCCCGGGAGGTTTCCCACCTATTAGTCAGTACTGGCACCTTGTGATTACTACCTGTTCCTGTCTATGGCGAATGATTTTCCGAAAAAAATTTACCTCAAGAGAAGCTTGTGAAAATCGATTGTCCCAATTTTTTTTTTTTAATAGGGACGAGGGTTTCTATGAGAATGGCATTATGAAATTACATTCAAAATGGCAACAAGGTATCAAAAAACAAATCATTCTAACTATGCTAAATAAAACCTTCAATTTAATGCAAAAATAATGAACTTAAACCCGAGGATTGACTTAGTTGGGTCAAAACAATGACATTGTGATCTTCAAAGAAATTTTCATCCAGCCTAGAGGACTATTTTGGGTAGTTTTTTTTTTCTTATATACCCAACGCAATGGCAAGTTTTCACCGTTATGTTCGTCGGCATTAGGAAGCATAGCAGTCTCCATTACATCCTTGTACTCTACGGCTACAATTTTATTTGTTATTCTACGTCATATCAAGAGAAACATCTGTATTTCATTGTTATTTTATTTCTTGCGAAACGAAAGTGCAATTCGTTTACTTTTGAGCGACTAACATTTTTTCTATCCGATCGCTCCTGACATATTGGCAAAAGTTAAGCTGTTACTTAAATTTTTTCATCACTCTCATTGAGGAGAACTCAAGTAGTCATTCGGTATGTGACTTTTTGGAATTGACTACGAACCACTTGAACACAAACTGCGTTCTTCATTTCCGCTGTCATCAACTTTGAATACTCAAAGAGATCCTTTTTACAAATAGTTACAATGTGACGATCAAGAATTGTATTGTATTAATGTGGACTTCCTCGAGTTGAACTTTAATATATTTTTACAATATTATGCGATCTTCAAATTAATTTACGAATGCCACGTTGCAATTTTACTTGCTTTCTTATGTCAAAAACCAGTCGACTTAATCAGTATCACTTACGACCCATCTAATTAATAAAATAATTCAAAAAATACGGTTTATCGAAAACTTCAATTTTTAATAAACAAAACCCCAAAAATAAGGAATTAATTTTAATTTTTATTAAATTAAATTTGAATTAAATTTAACAAAGCAAGCAAATTGGATGTTCATTAACAAAAAACTGAAATTCACATTTATTCGGATATTTACGCGTTTCATTTGGTTAGAATGAAAAATGTTCGATTTTAACTATTATTTTTGGCAGGAGAATGATAGAGTCAAAATCGATTTATTCATACCTATAAGTGTATACTAATTAAAGTAGGTGGAATCGGTTACTCTCATTAAATGCCGTAAATTAAATATCATAAAAATAATTTCAAAGCATAAGAAAGTATTCATAAGCTACTTGAGTTATCTCAGGGAAATTTGATAACATTGTATTTTATTGTTCGATTTCTACGGATGTGACATCCATTGATCCAAATGTTGATAAAAGAATGAAGAATTGGTATCCCATTATAGCCACGCGGAAGCGAGTTCCAGTAGGAACAGCCTTTCAAAGGACTAATATAAGAGCACATACACCATCACTTGAAACATTCAACGATCGCAGCATGCGTTGCTGATACGTTGACTCCATGCTGGTGAGTCAATGACAAATGAGCGCATCGAGCTGCAAAAAAACTAAGTATTTTCGTTAATAAATTTTTAAATGCAGGCAAGGCGTAGCCAAGGGTGCACATGCGTTACAGGTACATACATATGAATGCATGAGTACACATATGTATGTGTTTGTGAATGGGTATATCCTTGTCATTTGGCATGTCGTTATTAAACTCTGTGGCCGTTCCGCTGTCATACAGGCCGTCATTGATTGTTGCTCCTGTTAGCCTATCGCTTGACTACTTCATTGCTATTGCTGTATCTGCTTCTGAACAGTGTTTTTGCAACTCATATTATTATGATTATTGTTGTTTATGTTGATGTTGACGTTGTAACATTAAGTGTTTCAAGGAAGGCGACAACTTGCTTGCGATGAGGAAATGTCTGCGCAAATGCCCGCTAGTGTGCGACGACAATGTCAACAACAACAACAACAAGAGTGAGCACCATGTGTAAATGATGTGTTTGGCATTTGAGAAAGGACGAAGGAAAGAAAAACACATGCACAATGCTATCCTTATGAAAAGCAGCATTTATGTAAACATGGATTAAAAAACAATCGTAGCGCACTCATACAAGAAAAAATAACAACTGCATTCAGCGAAAATGCAGAAAAATCAGACAATGAGTCGCAAATGATAAGAGCAGATTCAATAACACGCATACACGTATACACACACACACACACATAAACACACGTATATTTTACGTATTAGAATGAAAAAGTGTAACTGACATCTCTTATATGAATACATGTATATATGTATGTACACACACATTCTCACTGCAGTGCGTTTTTACACAGTACGCATTTAGGACATTTCCTGCACTTTCGCATCACATAACCCTTTCAAAGGCATTCACTCAAGTATGCTTTGCGTATAATATACTCTGACATTACATCTGCTCTTACGCCTGCAAAGCTATTTTTGTTAGGCTTACAGCGTTGCCATCATTTGCCTCTAAGGCCCGCAATCACATTACGGCCGCATAGGCTGGCTCGGGTGGACTGAGTTGTCTTTGATGCTATGCTTGCCAGCAGCAATTTTAACACATTATCGATTTTTTCTTTTTTCATCATTTTCAGCTAGTCGTGCTTTTCTAGTAGTGAACTCGCAACGCTGGCATTTTAAGTCGCCAAAAGTGAGCGTAACTTCGCATAGAAAAGCCAACTCTTTAAAAATATTTTAAAGCATTTTTAAGGACAAACGAGATATGGAATGTAACTAATGTTATATTTATTACAATGGATTATTCACATGATAAATATCCCATAATTAACAGTTTGTCTTAAAATATTAAGGTCGTACGAAGATTCCGGCAGCAATTTGTAAAAGTAAATGTAAAAAGTATTGGGCCCAAGTGCCTTACATCCTAAAAGGACTTCTCACAAGGTAGCAAGCGAATATAAACACGTAGGAAAGTTGAAAGATAGAGGAAAACAAGATGCAGAAATAATTTACATTTTGATCGCACAAAAAACTTTAAAACTAACCAAATGGCAACCCTAAATCTGACTGTGTACAACTACAAATTTGCTGGGTGATGTCAAACGTAAAAATATTAAATATAATTCTGAGATTCAGAAATTTTTTTTAACTTTGCTTGAAAGTTATTTTGACTTGACTTATAATTTTGGTCCAGATATGAGTTGACAAGTATACAAATTTAGATTCGTTTCTGAATAAATTAACAAGTAGCTTGTTCGAGGTGAGGTAGATTAGTCTCTTCGCTGAAAACGTCCAGCGTTGGCACAGAACAGAACTTTTGGGGTGGTGAAGTTATAAAATATATACTATTCATAGGTCAATATAGCTTTTTACGCTACTTGATGCTTTTATTTTTGCTCCCAGAAGGCTAATTTCAACGAACGAAACAGTATTTATTAAAGATACCAGTCGAAACAGCCTTAACTTAAATATTTGGTAACAAGTATGTTTTGTAGAAACGTTTGTAATACTTAATCTGCAATGGTTTTTATATATATTTGATAGAAGCATTAACCACATTTGATAATGTACATAAAATAAACTATTATTGATAAACGTTCTGATCAACCACTTATCTCCTATAGAATATAACGTAATCTAATTGCTGATAACTTGTCAATGTCATGTTAGTGATACTAAAAAAGAGCACACGTGTTTTGTCCGATAAAAATCAGAGCGCTCATTAAAAGGGAGAAGTGCAGCAGTGTAGCAAAGACGCAAGTTGCAACCTACGTATAATAATATATAGTGTTTTTTTTAGAAATATATAAAAACGATAGACATAAAAATGAATGGAGTTGCAGTGTTTGAACCAAATTTCGGGCATATTGCCGCGCGATGGGAGGCCGCTCCTGTCGGTCAATTTTTTCATCACTTTTCCACCAGGGCCAGCCTTATTTCGCCAATAGCGCAAATGAATTTTACCCCTATAAAAAGTAACAAAATGGAGTCATATGACATGACTAGATGGCCAATGCAGCCCCTTTTTTTATATAATTTGATCAACAAAAGTTCATCGCAATTAAGTGCTATTTTCGCGCGCTTTCGGTTTGTTGCACTGTAATCATGTAGCACTTAAATGTTTGGTATTGACGTGGGAAACCATGAAGTCGTGAATCCTTTGTCTGTAGTGCTCATCATCGTTTCTATCTTCAGGTAACACTTTTTCTAGAAGCAAGTGAGCTTGTAGTCTGATAACGATCCAAATATAACAATTTTGTTTACACCCCTATTACGTGTCTATAATAGCGCAATTATAGTTGCCGTTCGACAGTACAACAGTATAACAAAATTTATATTACGAGTCGAGTCGATTGAGTTGGCAGTCGCCATTTTGTGTATATTATCGATTACTATCCCCCTTTGTTATAGTATGTACAAATATCAAAAGCAGGAAATTGCTTTTGGATTGAAAATACTGAATAGCTTTAAAGAAAATAATTACACTTAATTTTTTATATATTTACAAACATTTTAGCTGCATAATTCAACAAATTTGATCTTAAACACTTGCTCTTTAAACACTTTATGAATTTTTAAGGTATTTTTTACCTGTTACTTGCTTTTAATTGTTTTTCATTTCTTTATGTTTTATTTTACGATTTCTCTCACGATTACACTCAGGGTTTTTATATGAGTTTCCAAGTACACTGACTTCGGTAGCCTTCCATAAAGAAAATTTCTATTATAATATCCGACCCAAGCATACCAGCAAATATAATCCAGTAGCCTTCCGCAATAGGAGTGTTAGTCTTGGCTAATTGTACCTCATCTTTGATGATGATATGATATATGTTAAGTGCATTGTAAATTGCCCGCACTCGAGTTAGAGAAAAATTTTTTTTTATGATTTTTACGAAGTTTACGAAACACCACTAGTTTAAAAACTATATACCTTTCTAATTGGAAGAACACATTCGCAAACTCTTTAAACCGTAGATCCTAGAAGAGAACCTTACAAAACTAAATTTATTATCATAAATGTACGTCATATGTGTCATTT
Source organism: Bactrocera minax (assembly GCA_021498325.1). Lineage (NCBI taxonomy): Eukaryota > Metazoa > Arthropoda > Insecta > Diptera > Tephritidae > Bactrocera > Bactrocera minax. The sequence goes on along the minus strand of JAKEEE010000045.1, from coordinate 674,260 downwards.
CAAACCACTGTGTATAAAAAAATCCATTGGTTAACATCACCATCACCAGCTTCTGTCTGTCAGTTTCAGCATTGTACTTTCGCTAATTTTCGGTTTCTATACCGCGAAACCCAGCAGCGTGTTTTGTTTTTGTGTACATACATATATAATTGCTGTACACTCATGTGAGATTTTTGAACTGTTTACCTTTTTGTTTGCTTTACAACAGCGCTTTAGCAGGTGGCGGTGGTATTTCCTCACGTGCATTTGCCATATTATGGGCGCATTAAGGCAACAATATCATTGACAATAATGCAAAGGCATTCAGAAAACCAAATATACAAGCGTGGTGCAAAGTGAGCCGCCACGTCGTTCGCTACCTTGACCCCATTGCAAACGAGCTGAGCCGAAGTAAGCACTGCCAACTGGAAGTAATGAAATGGTACTGGCAGGCGGTAATGTCGACAAAGTATTTATGTACTTAAATTTTTTGTACTTAATCGTTTTTGTGTGTATAAAAGTCGCTGCAAGCATGCAACGGCCAACAATTTGTGCATTCAATTATGTTTGCTGTATTTACATACATTTATCTTTGTTGTATTTATAATTTGTATTGCTACTTACAAAATTAAGATACCTTGGAAGTGATAATAAAATTTATGGAACCCAATGTACATTTCACAGTATATTTGGATTTTGAATGATAGATAACCACATATGCAAGTAGATCTAGATTTGTATGTAATCTGCAAATATTTATACGTCCAAACGGGTTATTTAACATTATTTCTAATTCATTAATATAAGCAATATGTAATTCTCAAATGATGATCATTTATTGAAGACTCTTTAGGACCAGTAATCAAACTTTCTCCCTCTGAGGTTAACAGTTAATCTTAGGCCGAACACAACCATAATTCAACTAAAAATTCATAGTGTTAACTTGTTGGACATTTCTTATAAATGCGGTATTTAGTAATAACACATTCTTCCAAATTTTAAAAAGTTCTAAACAAATTTCTTTAAAAAAAATAGCACTTCATTTAAAGATCATCTTTTTATTTGCATATATAAACACATTTTTTCTTTTATATGAAGCAAATAACGAATTGAAAATATAACCATTTTGTATACATTAGACATATAGAAAAAACTTGAAATAGCGCTCAATAGTTATCTCGGCGTAGTACAAAATAAAATGTTTCATAATTCATTCATATTATGTTGTAGCATTTAAATATAGGCAGAAATCCAGTTGAATTCTTAATTTATTCCCTTATTCGTAAGTAGGTACTATTTGGGCCTTTAGCACTCAGAAATAAAGCATAAATATTTGTATATATATTATGTATGTATATAAATCCTCGTACAAATTAAACATTTTTCGTTCATATGCGTTTTTTTGTTTTTCTTTGTAAAAATATTTCTTTTTCATATTTGTTGCAATACGAACGACAAAAACGCCTGGCTAAAATAACACATTACGCATAGAACACATATGTATATAAAAAGGATTCGTAAATAGACAGGATTGTCAGGTATCTTTGCAACTAAACACTTGTAAAAATATTAACACAAATATAATATTTACATTTAATGTGGCAATGCGGTCATTAGTTGCCTCTGCTGCGCCGTTAATGCTGATGAAGCTGGCGATGCCGATGCTGATACTTTTGCTGCATAATTTGTGGACAAATCGGAGGTATAAATGCGGCGACTGCAGCCAACAACGAATGATGTTGTTGTACTGAACGTCGTTGACTGCGCTGTCGCTGCGGACAGCGCTGGCCGAAGGGGAACAGGTAATAATCCAATAATCCGTCCACGCACACAACAAACACTCACACACAAATATACTTTGAATGCAGCTAAATTAAAGCAGTAGACCCGAAAAACCAAAAGCTATAAACTTCTTCGTTATTTCGTTTGTATTTCAAATACTATTAGTTCTGAATTTTATTTCGAAAATTTCTATTTTTATACTTTAAACTTTACAGCCGCGTTAACTTGTATGCTCACGACGGCCAGAGGCTTTTGCGACACACTTAAACACCATAAATTTCACAAACCTTTTCGTTACTGCTTCTACATTGAAATGTGTTGCAAAAGGGATAAATATTTGCATGCACTTTTCACTTTTTACAATTTTCACAAAGCCATATACAAACACATACGAAAACGTAATTTTTATGACTGAAGTTATCTCCCTCAGAAACCAAATTTTCCTGGTTTCGTTTAAGGACTTTCCTTCCGACTTTACTATTTTTCGCCCGTTTTTCTTTCCACTCTGATTTTCAGTGATGGCTCGACGGCAACCTTCTTTGCCACTGCTTCGTACTCGCGCTCGCTCGTGGAGTACACAAAATTTCTTGTTTTGCGTACACGTTTCATACACTCCTTCCTTTTTCTCACTGATTTCTGAATTTCTTGTACAACTATTCAACCGGATCTGAAAAAACTTTACTGAACTATGATTTCCATTTCATACTTTTCATTTGTTAACTGTATTCATTATGATTATTTATATACATTTTTTTCACTACAATTTGCATAATTTCACAAATTTTCTACCACCACTTTAGACCACCGTCGTCTCTCAGATACCACCGTCGCGCTTTGGTTACACTCAATCGTCACGTCCTCGCCGCTTGTCGGACAAATGTAAACTGTTCCACACAGGTAACGTTTTGAATTCGGGTTCAATATGAAGAATAATTAACACTTTGATTCGGTGTTTATTTTGTTTTATTAGGGACACATGCAAAATCTATGTTTCTTTAGAATAATAGAAGTGTGATGTTCGAATTCAATAATTTTGTTTTAATACAAATTTCTTTCAGACAAATTTTGATTGTCAAATAAATTTTTACTTTTTATCGCGGGGAAATACAACGCTGCTTGAAAGTTATTTATTGTGAACAGCAAATTTACTTACAGCTGTCAATTTACGTAGTTCACAATAGAGGCGGAGTTTGTCACCGGGTTGCAAAAGGTTTGCAAAACTAAACAACATATATTAATTTGTATAAAGTTCAAGGACATTGCATGCAATAAGTGTAAGGAAACTTAAATATATAATTTGCGACAAGGAAATGAAAAATTAAGTAAATGTTGTTTGTATAAGTTTGTATAATTAAGTATGTTTGTAATATTCAATCTATTTATATTTTATTTCCCTGGTTTTAAGGTTTGCGTTGTGTGCACCCTGTACGGAGTTGTTGGGTTGAAACTTTGCTGATCTGTGGCACGATATTGTGGGTTCTGGTTCTTAGGAATCCCAAAAAATGGGGTTTATCTGACGTAAGTTGCTTACCCTAAGTGGAACTACGGTAAACGATTCTTGCAGATTTAGAAAAAAAATGTTTAGTAAAAAGAACAGGCCGGTCTCATACGGTATTTTGAATCTAATATCCATGAAAATTGTCAATTCTCAGTTATTTTTTTCCGATTAGGGAATTTTAGTTTCTTAGGCATTCAAATATATATATTATGATTTGTTTGTTCTATTTTATTAACTCATAAAAATAACAGGAACAAAGCGTGTTTAACGGAAAGGTATTAGTTGAAAATTCAAATTTATTACCAAATATTCCACCCTTAATATGTAAATAAGTTGTATTATATATACAATAAAGATAAATAATGCTTGAATTTTTGATAAGACTTAATTAATTTTTTATTATTATAATTAGAATTAAACTTCAAGTTGGATGCTCTTTTTTGAGTTTGAATTTTTGTAAACTTTTACGACATATAGCATTTGTATACATATCATTTAGAATTTAATTTCATATAAGAGTTTAATAATAGCTTATATATTTGTTTTCAGAATTCAGAAAAAATATTATATTTATATATTCCCGTGAATGTAATTTTATATTAACTATATGCGGACACAGATAATACCAATAGCGACTACGACAGTTTCCACATTGCAGACTGCTTCCAAGTTCGTTCCGTTACATGTTTTTGGAGGCCATTTGACAGAAATACATTAAATTATGACGCCATGAACGAAAGAAGGGAAGGCATTATATATAAATCCTACATGTATGAATGCTTGACAGTCCGTTTTGTTTATGGCGCTTCCTGTCCTAATCTTGTCTCTATTCTCATTCCTGAATGTGGCCCAGGAAAAATTCAAATGCAACATTGTAACCTTTTTAATTATAAGCCCATTATCTAAATATATTTTGTAATCAGAATGCATATATTTTACCGAACTATCAACAACATTAAATTAAGCATGGTCCGTGCAAGACTATTTGTCTTTAAAAAATTCACTAAATAAATATATAGTCGAAATGTATATGTGAAAAGAAAGCTTCATAGCAGATATATTTATTTAATTTGATTGATTGTTTCGCCTATATTATTCTTTCGTACTTTTAGGTATATATGTACCTAAATATAGATATATAATATAGATATATAAAAAGTTTGGCCTTAATAAACCTTGAAGTTTTAAGCGATGACAATTGTTAAAACTCACCCACACTCTCGTTATACTAGATTTTGATGTTCTTAAAATAATAGCTTAGACTCGTTTGACGTTATTGAGCTAGACTTACACCAATTACATTTTATAAAGGACGTTTCTAATAATAATATAGCTAATTTCGCATTAAAAGCTAATAAATACACATACTTAATATCATTAATAAACACTTTTACCCGTACTTTAAAACTTATGGTTTGTATCGCCTTACATTTATTCTCACAACTGTGTCCTAAGCCGTTAAAACCTAAACTAATTATAATTAATAACATAATACTAAATAAACGTAATATCACTAGACGAGTGCGCCATCTGTTGCGCACCAATCATAGAACGCCTCCGTTGCTCTCGCTGCGCGGCCGGTCAGTGGCTGGGAGTAGCATAAATTGGAAATGCCAAAAACGCAAAATAAGTTAAATGCGAAGTGTAGCAGCGAATCTCAGAGAACACGCTCGCCCAGCGACGGTGTACGTTGCACCAACAACGAGGCGGTCTTCGGCAGCGTTTCGCTGAAATCCGAGCGCAGGTCAGTGTTGTGCTTTGTGATTAAGCTGGTGTGGGCGACTTTGGTGGCAACGGCGTTGGCGCTCTGCTCTTTTTGTTGCTGTTGCTTAGTGCAAGGGCCTGTGGATAAAGGCTTTGGAGCGGCTCCATGTGGCGCCGCATCTGGTACCAGACGACGCAGCAGGCCACCCACACAGCCCCAAGGGAAGGTCCTGCAAGAGCAAAGAGAAAGAACGCTTTATTAATTTTTATTAATAAAAATTTTAGGGAATATTCACCATTTTAGAGTAAGCAGCAGACGAATGTAACCGGGTATGATCGTGATCTTCTCGTTCTTTTTTATCGCCAATATAATGCGATCAGCTACATCGTTGGGGTTCAATGTAGGTACCCATCTAAAGCGAAAATGCAGATTTTAAATTTGCTTTTTGTTGAGAACCGCCGAATTGACTGTCTATGTTATTTACCTAGCATTAACGTCATCGAACATGCCGGTTGCCTGAATGAAGAACGGGCATATGCAAGTAGTCTGAATATTACTGTGACCAAGGACATCCAGTTCCAAACGCAGTGCCTCGTCAAAGCCAACCTAGACAGGGAAAAAAAGAAAATATTAAAATCAGATTATCCTGTTTTTACATCACAAATATTTTGAAGAGACAAGTTCCTTAGAGTTGGTCATTTCAGTTTTTTTTATTCACTCAAATGGAATAATATTTTAATACATATATGTTTAATGCAACCCGGTTGATCTCAAGATAGTGCCTCCACTGAATCTCCACTGAATAAAACATGTTTATCATCAATATTCCATATTCCTATATTCATTCTCTCTCTGAGACTATTATGAATACTTCCAGATAGACAGAGCAAATAGAAAGACCTTGAATTAAGAAACTATAATGAGAACTATACTCAGTGTTGCCATAGAAGTACATTGCACATCAATTGGAAAAAGGTTATGATTCTTGTATGACCTTTTTTCGAAATATATGCTCATCAGGAACATTTAGAGCGACGTTGGGTGCAGTTGTTTGAATAGGCACCAAATATTCCTAGTGTTTTTCAAGAAGTCAACACATTAGTCGATGTACTGTTGTTATTTTGTCACTCGTTTAGAAGAGAACGAAGCTATAGTTATTTAAGGTACTTACAGCCGCAAATTTGCTAGCACAATAGTCGACCAGTTTAGTAATGCCCACGTGTCCGGCCAAAGAGGCTATAGTTGCAATGTGTCCGCGTTGATGCTCGATCATCTTGGGTAGGAATGCTTTGGTAGTCTGTGAGATGAAATTGAATTTAAAAAAAAAATATAGCATATTAACATGAATATTTTTTAAATCAGAGTAAATCAGCAACCCACCCAGAAATGAGACATAACATTAACATTGAATGAACGCTCAATGAGATGATCTGGTGTATCCAAGAGATGACGGCCAGACACAACACCTGCATTATTGATCAACAAAGAAACCTAGAAGAGAAAGATTTGATGCCCATAAATAACAATAGCCTTATTTTAAAGTGTAGGTTTTGTTAGCATAGAAGATTCTCCTAAAAGCAAGTCTATTTCGAAAATATATTCGGATTCAGGGAGTAACAGTGTGAGCAGTTTAAGTCATTGAAAAAATAGAGAAATAAAATACAAGGATCAAGAATCTTCTATCACAGATCTTTTCTAATAAATCCATCAACCTTTTGGAGCTAGCTCAGAATGTACAGGGTGTCAAGTAGCGCGAAATTAGTTAGGGAAAATGTAACTATTTATTTTGGTTTTTGGTTCTGACATTGTACATTTCTATTTCAGTTCTTCATTATTGCTTTAAGCTAATATATTTATTAATGCCAATAAGTATTTAAACAAGTTCTTGCGCAACTACATTTTAGAAACTTGCGACAAGTTCTAACACTTATACACATAAGTTTGTATTTTTGGTCATTAGTCTATAGCCATTCTGGGTGTGAGTTCATGGCACATGTGTGTCGGTCAACAGCAATATTGATGTCAAGGCGAGCATTTTCTAAGCATTTTGGACACTTTACGATTATTTATTTGTATTTGAATTCTTGGCGATTTTGCAATGACTGACGGCTATTGCATAAGCTTTCTTAAAGCTTGTAAAACATTAAGATGGACTATTTGTTTGGACATGAACTTCGATGATTTGGAAGAACCCTGATTTGTTGAATTTATCTCTGACAAGTATATATATATAATATTTAATCCATATATTGCATATATATTGATACAGAATGTAAGAAAAATTCGCGGAGCATTCCAATCCAAATAAATGCCTTATGCCCAAAAGGGCATTTCGATCCTTAATAATATTTAGTGTATATATATATATATATATATAATATAATAAAAAAATAAAAAAAAATACATAATAATAAATATGATAATATCAATGCGTTGAAGTAAAACACCTAATTAATAGACTTGAATAATCTCAAGCTTAATTTCGAAAAAAAATTTAGGGAATTTAGCCTTAAAACAAAGTGAACCTTACTTGAACTTTCAAAATAGGTTGCGAAAAGAGCAAAAAGCTTTCCGTATGCAATTTCTCCCATTGTAGCTCAAAGGTTTGATAATGTTTGGTACGAAACTCTCTTATATAAAATCAAGATTGTTGTGCTCCGAAATTCTAAGAATTACTTAATTCATACCAATCTAAAATGATCTTCACGCTTAGAGTGGCTTACTTGTGAAAACATGACAATGCTCCCATGTTGGCTTATCAGTCCAGCAATTTAAAGTATATTCACTTTCAACATTTGCCAAATAATACTCAAGAGCGTTTAATATGTGATACGTGATAATGATTGAAAGCACTAAAGCCGTTTTGAAAAGAGCTTCTACGTACGTCTATAATAATGGTAAAAGAAAAATTAGGAAGATCTAGGTATAAAAACTGAAACCAATATAAAATGCAAGATATCTAAGAAATTCGAAGAATGGTAGAAAAAAAGTTGTAGAGTTGTGCTTGATAATAATAAAAATTAATTGCTTCAGAAGAGCCCATAAACAACTTAAAAATGGGTCTCACCGTTCAGACAGGCAATTGATGACAAGCGGACATTTCAGGAAGATCAAAACCAAGTCAACCAATATACGAAACCTAAAATATTTATAATTGACACAAAAATGCTTTTTGTAAAATGCTCATCATTTTAAGCAATTAAACTGGATGGGTGTCAACGTATGCTGTCACTTAAGGAATTAAATATCGCTTTCTGCCAGCACAAAATCACTTAAAAATAGTTTACGTAAATTAGCGAAAATTGGCGGTAAGGAAAGCTTGAGAAGCACAATGAAGTGTGTATCGAGCAATAAAACAAGTTCGGTTGCATACTTCAAAGTTATGCATTTGTGAGTATATATTTAGATATTCAAAATAGGGGCAGAAGTCAAGTTGAAGTGCGAGCGTTTAGCAATACTCTTGTTGTTGCTACAGTTGTGGCAATGATTGCCCTTATATATTATATATTATATTATCTTCAAGGCCAGTAGATTAAAACTGGTAACTATGTGAATTTTCTCGAAATTTAATTTAAGCAATTACATCCGAAGTTGAATAAAAACGGATTCATTAAAAAAAAATCCCTACATAGAGAGCACTGACCTGATAGAAGTCAACCGAAAATGTTTTTGACAAGTGTTGCTCTGACTATATATCAAACCCTCTCGCAGAGGATCACCAACATGTATATTGAGTGACCTCTACTAAGTCAATTGAGATCCAAAAACGTTCATAAACCGAAAGATCTCCCGAATACTATTAAATAGTTATACTTTAGCTATATCAAATATTTGGGCTAAATATTCTGAATACTTGGAAATAAACTGCTCTAGATAATAATCTTATACTAATTATATTATATTTATGCAGCAAAATATAAGTCAAAGAGTTACAATAACCGGAATCGTATTTACCGTTACAATAAAATTGGTTTGAGAGAGTCTTTTCCTTTTCGTTTATTTTTGAAACAAGAAAGCAAACTTATTAAATGTCTGCCCACCTCCACATCTTTCAATGTTATTAATTTGTATTTATGCCCACTTTCGAATATCTAAATTGTAATTCGGAATCGGCAGTGCCAGTTTTTCGGCAGTGTCAGCTCCATATTTCTAAAAGAATTCTAAAAATTTACTTTCAGCTGCTGTTCACATAACTTGCCTACAATTTTTATACCAAAATAAATGATAATACAATATTATACACAGTTATATATATAATACACAATTACTTTCGAATCTGCTATTAGTTTATAATTATTATTGTTCGAAAAGTAAATTCTACTCTATTTATTCTGTACTTACATCGCCAATTTCATTTCGTACCACATCGGCTGCCTTGTATACTTCCTCCTTTTTGGAAATGTCGACAACAAACCCTTTGCAGTAGCCACCTTCTGCCTCGACCATTTCGATTGTTTCTTTGATGCCTGAAATTAAAGTTTTGTTCGGTAGAAAATAGCAAAAAATATTAATGAATGATCGGAAATTTTTCGTTTGTCGATTTGAATATGCACGTAAGCGAAACTGTTTTAAAGTTATTCAGTTTTATATCTCGGTACACACCTTCTTTATTAATGTCCCACACCACCACTTTGGTGCCCATTTTGCCCAAGCGTTGAGCGAGCAATCGACCAAGTCCATTACCTCCTCCTGTTATTAGAGCAATATCTGTGTTTAATTCTTTTTCGGGATAACCAAAGGCAATGTAGTAGAGATCCTGTAAAAACAAGATAAATTATATATTGCAAAATATAAAATAAGTAATTTTAATTCCGCCTTTACTAAAAATCTTATTAATCAGTTTAAAATAACAGTGATAATATTTAATTGATGTGATCCGATATTTATATGAACAAATATTGCATTTTTTGACATTTATACAATAATAAAGTGCTGGCCAGCTGATTTTTACCCAAAAGTGTTTCTTTTTAATCTATGTATTAATTTTTCGCATACTTTTTGCTAGTGAGGAATATATGAAGTGACTGTTTGAAAATGGCTTATTGGATTTTATAACGGAATAGAGTAAAAAGGTATCTCTTCATGTTTTACCACATTCTCTAAAAGAAGAAGATTTACAAGTAATTTATGAATTTATCCCATATATTTCAATAAAAAATATTTTTTATAATCCGATTTATTATTAACTTCATCGGAACAGTTCTTTTATTAAAGGAAATAGGTGGAGTGATAATTAAGAGTTAATATTTATATTTTATGTTAATCGAAATTATTTTTTTGCTACCAATAAATATCATTTGTGTGGAGGAATATTGTAAAAGTATTAGAAGTAAGTTTTATCGTTATATTACACTTAGCTCTATGAGACAGGTATAAGAAATAGATAAATAGCAATAAGTAAAGCTATCCAAAGGGATAGGGATGTGTAGGAATTTTCTAATTTTTAACAAAAATAACAATTTCTTCAATCATTTCGAATAACTAAAAAAATTTTTTGTATATTTATTTTAAAACCAACTTTAGTACAGAGATTCAAAAGCAACTAACTCGGTCCAATTGAGACCAGTTGAGCCTTAATTGTATCCTCAGCAACAGATCCTTCGTGTTGAAAGATGCATTTTAAAAATTTGCATAGAAACTATTTGATATATAATGTTTATATCTCCACTAAATTAACCCTAAATTTAAATTTTCCTTAGATCAAACTGTTATTAGCAAAGAATTCATAAAGCTATTAAAACAAATAAACAGTCGTTAGTGTGAACATACTTGATTCATTGAGGATTTTTATCATAAACTAATTGTTTTACAAAGCAAAGCTTAAACCTTTTTGTTTAGCAAAAACCCGTTATATTTTTATATTCTTGAGATTTTTAGGGTCAGTGGCAAATTATGCATATGTTGGTTGGTTTGGTTATAGTTTCGTTTTCACTGTCAAATAAAGTTATTCAAGAATTTTTCATAGCTGTCTATGCATGTTTGCCTTAAAAATATGACAAATTTTAAGCGTATATGATTTAAAGTCCCTTCATGAGGAGCGGTTCGTCGCTTAAGTCCTTCGTTTCATACGAATTGGTATCTATTGTTATGTGTATGTTGCTTGAACGCATTAATAACAGGAAATACATCATCAAATGAACGATTACTCCAAAAGTATGAAAGAAATGTATATAAAAATGTATGTATTCTAATATTGGCTAATAATCAAATATTTACCAACATTCCATGGACTATTACACACAAGCAATAAAATGTACTCCAAAGCATTGAAAAAAGTAAAAATAAGAAATTTTATGCTTCAATAGGCACTTTAAATTTACATAAACCGAAATGTTGTGCTTGGTAATAGGGAAAGAGACAGACGGAGAACAAAAATAGTCTGGAAAATGTTGCTAAGACAATAAACCACCACTCTTTGTGGCGGATGACCTTGAATTGTCAGTTGAACTACTTTTTTGATGTGTATTTGTAAATTATTCACAAAGTTTTACAAAAGAAATCTGAATTTATGATATGTATGATTTTGTTGATGTATGTAATTACAAAGATTATTGCTTTATTCATTATTGCTATGTTTTTTTGCCATTATCGTCGAGTTAACCATTCGTGACAAAGGCATGTCAACGTTCACTTTCTGTTAGCATAGGACAGTCTAAAGTTGTTACTCTATTTCCGTTGGCCTGCGTTTATGCGTGTGTGTGTTGGCGATTTGTACTCATCATGGCAGACAGTGTGCAGACATCGCTCGGTGAATTTCTTTACTCAAAAAATTCCCTTCGTTTTACGCTGGCCACCGAAGACGCGTTTTCCGTTTCCGCTGTTGCCTGCCGAAACAGTGTGAAATTTTTATGTACACATAAAGTAATATCCATAACAATAATTATCTAGGGATTTTGCTCTGCTTTGTTTGGTTCACTCTGGTTTTAATGAATGTAAACACGTTTGAAAGCTTGAACCGCTCTGGTATTATAAAATAATTTCAAGAGTGAAGACAAGCATGAAAGTACTCTATGTAGTTGTATGCACATATGGGTAGATGTAAGAAAGCCGCTGACTTATTTATGCATCGCTTCGTATGTATTATTCATTACTAATGTCAAAATAATTGTGTTTGCCGCTTTGACAGTAGCGTGACGCATTTTAAATTGTATCAGAAGTAACAACAACACTACTTATATATATATTATAATAATATATCTTATTATAGTAATATAGGCGGTTGTGCTATTAAAGCAGTTTAAAGTTTTTTTGAAATGAGTTTATCTCTAATCACAGGAAGTTGCGCATGCGCTTTAGTGGTGCGTGCACGCATAGTGCACCATATATCAAAGTTTCGCAACATGTATACGGGAATAGTGTCGAAATAAATAGATAAAGTAAAGATGAATTAAAAGAAAAAATAGTTTTTGGTTAATTCAGTGTTATTATTATTGCTAAATTTCAATTCATTACCAAATGCTCAGAAATTACTACGTTAGATAATAGAGGCTCTCAGCTCCACTTGTGGGTCGACTCAACACATTTTGGATGTCGGTTTGTTAGCAAAAGGTAAAGTATCGGTATCGAAGGTGACGCTTAACGATGAAACAAAAACAAAATTCATTGTTCAGTTGCCGTATTCATTGGACTTGACTTCCTAAGGGTTTACTCCTACCGCCTAAGTCCAAATCACATGAAAAGCGTCAATTCTTATTACTATTGCTGATGTTGTTTCATTATTATCATTCTTGATGCTGTTATTATTCTTCTTACTTAATACTTTTAAGTCATGCTTCAAATGCGCACTCAAGCACTCTACTGAAAAAGCACCGGCACGAGCCTCCGGACCAAAGCTAATTGTTGACGCACATACTTTTCTACACATGTGCATATATGTAAATAAAAACAACAAATGAAAACGACAAAATCAGTGACAGGTGACACAAAAACAGTCTCACTCATTGTATGCAACAACAAAAAGTGGCAAACCCAGATGTATGCATGTATGTCTATATGTCTATATGTAAGTTAGCATAACAACTTTTGGTTTCAACGTCGAACGTGAGGAGCAAAAAACTATGTGTTTATGCATGTGTGTTACTATTTGCAGAGAGGTGCTATATAGTACTTCAACGATACAAGCAAAGAACTTGAACAATGACTTCTGAAAATATGGCAAGTGTTCGTTCAGTAGCCATATTGGGCTCGCAACACTAACAACAAACTGTGAAGTGAATAACAATGGCACGAGTATGACAGATTTTACAGTATTGCATTGTGTGTGTACCTTTGTGTACGCGCTCATACAATTTGCATATTGAGGTGGTAATTATGTAAGTATGTATGCGGGGTTTCAATTGGAATTGTTATTGACGCTATATTCCATTTCTTAAGAAAGGATGAATTATATGCATTGCTGTTGAAATTATTGGCTGCATAGAATATTCTACGGAATAAAACAGGATAAACTTAGATAAGATCGGGATTGTTAAATTAAAATAAATGAAATTGTGAGATATTTTTATTCAAAAAATATTTTCACCATATTTTCTTATTTTCAAAATCTAGGAAAATAATTTTTCTAAGCGCTGCTAAAATATGTAATCCAACATATATCGAACACTGTACCTTTCTGGAATAAACAAATACAGAAGAAGCTAGTCAACTATCGTTGGGATCATGATTTTGACAATACTGTGTCATCGACCAGGAGAAAGAAAATCGATATTGTTCGATTTTGTAAGTATCGATTTTGACGACTCACAAGAACACAAAAGAACTAGAAAGTACTCAGTACTCATAAAAACTTAAAAGCTCTAGGAGTACTTAAGAACTTTCATGGGAAAACAGGATCGAAAGCTCCGAGTGAATACTGAAAATGCTATTAATCGCTCCGATACCTCTACGCTGTCCCGATTTAAAGTAATTAGCACTGAGTGTGAAATATATATGCTAAATACTTTTACAGGAAAATTTAATTATGTCTCTAAACTACTTACTAAGTATAAGCAAGTACACAAAAAGTTTCTAGTTACCTTTCCAAACACGAAAAAAAATATGTTTTTCCTCATCGTAGGTTTTGAAGTGCTCTGAGAAGATTACGTTTTGAAAAATAGGAAAGTTCACTTCACTTCAAATATTTTTAAGTCACTTTAACATTGATATCCATTCATTTTTCAAAAGAATTATATTCTAGATTTAATAAAAATTAATAGTTGTTAACGCCAAGCATTGATATGTTACTCAAATTTTTATACTTTTTGAAGGCATTTGGTATTGCGAAAGTATCAAATCTTTTAAAGTATTGTCCGAACACTTTGTTCTTCAAAACCGGTAAATAAAATGTGGCAATTTATTTTAAATGCATTTAAGGCATTTTTCACGGTTAGGAGGGTGAATCATTAAGGCAGAGTCTGCCTGATATTTAAAATATTTTAAAAATATTTTAACTTTATGATTTCTTTAGACTTCTTTAGATTTTTTGCTGTTAATATTCATTGGAGATATTTGACATACTAAAATTTAAAAAATAAATTTTCCCGAACCCTGAATAAATACGTTACACTGAGAATTTTTAAATACTTCCGAAACATGTTTTCTAGAAAATTAATTTTTAAAACATTTTACGTTAAATAAACAAGTTCACTTCCTTAATATCTCTAAAATAAGAATATTTGGTAAAAATCCCTTTACGGGATGTACTCTCTAAATTATGTAATAAATCAATTTGAATAATATTAGAACAAAATATTTAAAATTAGTAAAACATTTTTTGAATATTAAACTGTTAGTGTTCGGTATGTACATATGTTTTCTTGCTGTCAAATCTTGCGTTCAAGTATTTTATCCACATTGCCAACATACGTTACACACCGACATGCTATCAGTGACATGGTGTTGCACAAAATGTTAAGACTGAGCGCGCCCGCGATTCTTCGCTACGCAAGGAATAGAGCATTGCAAGCAGATTGCGAACATTCTATGCCACAAATCGCTGCAACATCAACTGTTCCACATACTTCGCAAATAAATATGCTGCGTGTTTGCGAACTATTAGCACTTTTTAATTTAAACGTATTTGACTGGGATTTCAATACATTTCTGAATATACATACATATATAGTTAGGAAACCGCTTGCTACAGTTTTGCATTTTCGGTTGCTTATTTATTTATTAGATGGAAATGCACAATTGTATTTTATATCTCTTTTATCAAACAACTCTAGCTTATTTTTAATTATAAGATTACAGCATATATTGCTATTATTTCAGTTTAATTATTAAATCATAATTTACATGGAACCATTTAATTTAATGAAACCCAAAAGTACTAATCCGAAATTAATTTGGCAGTCGAAAGAATGCCGCGACAATTCGAAAGCTTCCCAGAGACATCATGTAAGCAACACCAACACTCAGCAGCACCCGTGCATGCCTAAACATGCTACTGCCGCGACAATTTACCAATTGCAGAAAGCAAATATGCTATTAAGCCCTCACACACTCTCACAACTCTGCCGCAGTCGCAATCACTCTCTGTGGTGTTGATTTGACCTTCTGCAAGAATTTGCCGCGCGAGAGTGTTGGTATTGCAAAAATTAAAAACGCTATAAAAAACAAGACCAACAAAAGAGTTATAATAAAAGCAAGACAACAAAAAAAAACAATAACAACAAAAACAATATACATAAACGGTATAAATAGTGAGTGCAAGCGATGCGCAACGACTAAGGCTTCCATGGATCAACCGCAAGCGGCGGTAGCAACTGCGGCAACAATTGTGGCCAAACAATGCAGGCGATTGCAACGATAGTTAGTCGGTCGACGATTCGAAATGCTCAATAATGCCAATTACAATAATACAAAAAGAGGTTGCCAATTGGCACTGAGCGTTAATAAAAAGTGAGGTAAACGGTAGAGAGTACCAATTTGGCTCTCTCGCTGATTTTTGAAAATTATGCTCTCCAGCAATATAGCTGTAAAGCTCTTTTGTAGTTTGTTAAAAAAAGAATAGGAAAAGCTTTATGTGTTCGGTTGAGCAGAAATTTTTTTTTGTGTTCGAAACTCATTAACAATAATAATACATAATTAATGGGTTTGCGGTAAGTAATCAAGTTCCTTCCGTCTATTTGAAATACGTTTTTATAATTTACTGCTTTTTAGTTTAAGTTTCACTACTGTTTTCTATTACATAATTTTTTTGCATTCCGTCTGCTTCTTCCTTAATCGCAGGGTAATCGCGTACTATGTTTTATGCTCTATTTCTAGTTGATACGGCAGAAGTTACGGTAGCTTTCCCAAAATGTTGCGACAATTTTGATTGATCCTTTGTAAATTAGGGAGAAGGTTTTATATACATTTGAAAAATTAACAAAAACATTTGTTTAATACTTCTAGTTGCATATCCACCAATTAGTTCAGAAAATACGATTTTTACAAGCATCTCGACCATAACGCCACCACTATCTGCCGAATTTTTTTCGCTTCAATATTATTCAATGTAGTTGAATTTTATCTATTACTGCTATTCGCATTACTTAATATTAATAAATAATTAATTATAATAATAATTAATAATATTAAAAAATAATTAATAATTAATAAACAGGAAATGGAATTTAATTTGACTTGATGAATTTAATTTTTTTATTATTATTTATATAAATTATTTTGTTTTATTTACAACTACTTTTTTAAATTTTTTTTAAATTTATTTGATATCTTTCCATTCGACAAGATTTCTGTTTTCGCTTTTTTAGCTCAATCGAAACTTTTTCAAATGCATATTTGCATTTGTTCTATTAGCTCTTATGTCAAATTCCCCGAAATAATGCCATGTGTCTCTGGCTGATTTACCGTTTTACCTCTCTCCTGAGACAAGCCAATCGTCCGGGTGTGTGTCTGCCCGCTTGCCTAGCCGTTTAGTAGCCGGCAAAAGTTGAACTGGGTCAACGAGCCATTCGCGGCGAATGTTTTGAGTATTTCACAGTAGTGCTGCAACAAAAGCAACAGCAGCAACAACTATGCTGAATAAACTATTAGCAGCATCAATATCAACAAAGTAGTACTTGTTGTTGCTTTTGTAATTTGTTGCTGTTTTATATGGTGTTTGCTTGACTACAATATTTCGAACGGCAAGTGAGTGCGTGTGTGTGTGTGTACGCGCAACTATGTCGTCACGTTGTCGTTCAACGGAGTTCACGACTTGACACTTTGCCATTACTCAAGCAATAGATACCGGCCAAAACAACAACAAAAACAATAACGAAGACAGATACTACAAAAGCATACGAAAAAAGGTGGTGGCGTAGCATCGTTCATTTGCAAAAGCCAAATATTCACACATTACACACATACATACACACAAATATACACATATGCATATGTAGAAATATTGCTCAATAATTAAATCTTTACATGCAATACGTTTCTTTTAATGTTTTAACATAGTATGACTTTGTGTATGAATGTATGTATGTAAGTGCCTATGTACCATAAGCAAACTTGTATGCAAGTGTTTTAAAATTTGCATTTGATTTCGTGTAAATTTTATGATTTTCATTCAAAAGTTTTGCTGTCAAACAGGTTTACCCGTGCTTGTTAATTAAAATTTTTTAAAATTTGGACTTTTGCTATAGTTTTCTCAATCGAACGTTTGCAAATATCGGCGGTGATGCAGGCGCGTGGGTAGAAGTTGGCTGTTGGCTTTTCATCTACAGAATGCAAAAAAGTGTTCTTGTTGGAAAATTTCACAACAACAAAAAGTGTTGAAGGAATCGTAATTTATCAAAATTCGAGAACCGCCCCTTGGGTTAGATGGCACTAGTATGTGTATATTATGTGTTAGATATTTCGCAAATATAACTCAGACATAAAATGTATTGCTTTGCAATGCCTTAGAATTCAGTCCAGTTCTAACCTTGAATCACTACACACCCAAACAATGAACCGAAACAATTACATTCACATCGAAAATACTAGTTGAAATATGAAGTAAAACTAACTAACTGTCTAACTTAGTTAACACGCTCTACCTTAATACCTAATATAATATATCTTCAAACTTACGGTTGACTTTATACCATGCATATTGGTCAATCTGTGATGTATCTTAATGGAAATCAGACAGCATCTTTGCTTGGTAATAATATGTTGTGAACTCAAAAATTAATAAAATCGGATAAGTACTACCTCTAGCCCTTCATATTAAGTATATATTGTAATTTCAATCTTCTGTTGGATTTTATACGGTATATATCGGTCAATACGTATGTTAACTTAGGAAAATTAAGTGAATGCACACACTATTGGATATATTACAGTGTAATGCCGAAAATGCGTGAAATCGGTTAAAGATTTACACTTGCTCCGATATACTCCATATAATGCTTTTCGTTATTATAGCAGATTATATGCCGAATATGTTGGTCTTCATAAAACTGCTTGGAAACATATTTTCGTGAATACTTGAGTAATGGCAAAAGTTACGGCAATCGGACCTCCCCATAGCTCAATATGGCCGATATAGGGGTTTCCGACTTTCCACCTGACATTAAACCTTTTATGGGTGACAATATGTGTGATACTTTAATGAAATAAAGTGGACATTCTTTCTTAAGCATAATGTGGTTTAGGGCTGGATATGAATGAAATCGGTATAGACTTTGGTCTAAACCCCATATCCCTAATATACTGAGTTCTGATTCTCTAGCTGACCTTTTCCTAATATACCGGAAATATAATACTAAATTTAGCCCTTTTGGTTGAGTTTATATAAAATGTATCATTTGAGTTCATTGAGTTGACTTCAATATAAATATGAAATAAAATGAGACTAAGTGAGTCTGTGACTTATAATACGAGTATAAGTTAGTAAGATACCAAATGTTGCTATAACCCAATAACGAAGTAATTGTTCGAATAACGAGTGTTGAATTTTTTCGAAACATTTTTTAATATTAGGCTTTGTCAACACCTGAAAATATGTCCCCGGCTTAGATCTTCGAAAATTGCGAGAGTATAAAATGTTCGGTCGGTCGGTTCGGTCTTCGAACAAAGGCAACCAACCGGGCAATGTAGAACTCAAATCAAAGAATGTAAGACAAGCAATATGTTTTTTATTGGAATATGGTAAGTTCTCAAATAAATTCCAGGATTATTCTCAACATGTGAAATAATTAAATTATCGGAACAGTAATTAACCAAATAAATTAAGTTGTTTAGCGTTCATTTTTACAAGCATATTTCAAGCGTTTAATAATTCTCTGTTTTGTAAAACATTCACAGAAAACATTTATAAAATATTTTAATAAGGCAACGTATGCCAGGTCATTTAGTGCACACACAATAATAATAAACTAACTTTTAACGATGCTAGTTCTCTGTTATTACTTTATGTGGTTTTTGATTACATTACATTAATTTCTATGAATAATCTAAGCCAAGTGAAACTGAACCTTGAACGCACAACTCAACGACCTTCTAACAATGCAATTTTATGAGACCTGTGGCAACAAATTCATGACTTTGTTAAGTATTCTACTTATGTAACTTGTACATACATACAATCGTTTAAATATACACTCGTTAACACATAGATATACACGTTTTTAGTTAGATATTAACACGTCAATTGCTCGTTCAAAACCCAAGTTTGCACTACAGAATTTGGATTAATAACTTTAAATTGCAATAAATACCCATAACAGGTTTCATAACATTTTAGTTGTTGTTGTTTTGATTTTAAATAATATGCCCAAGGTAGTAATCGAGCTATTCCGAAGCTTTAATTACTAAGAGTTCTATCGAGATAAATGAACAGTTGGCAGCACAGTTAGAAGCAATTACTAAAATGAGCAATAATATCGTGCAATAAAATAATAAAATGTGTTTTGTAAATATATACTCTTATACTACATTTTGACAGAGCACACTGTGCGTCCGGTAATACTTCTTTAGAAAATGTATGCAAATTTTATGCTGAAAGTAGGGTTTTGAATATTCTACAAAATTTCAAAAAATTGACTTTAAGAATTAAACACTTAAATAAGCTGGGTGTGAATTAGAAAAAGTTTTTTAACAAGTAGTTGAACTCGTTGAATTTGAATTGAAAATTTTTGTAAAATAATTTTTAAAAAATTCGTGTTTTTAAGAAACATTATTGCTTGTTAATTAAGCATCCCCGGAGAAAGAAAGCTTTATAGTTTTTCATATATATCAACCACAGTAAAACGAAAAATCGAAAAGTTTAACGAAAAATCTGGGAATTTGAGCAAATGAACTATTTGTTGACTATTTCAATTATCCTATCAACTACAGTATAACGGTTATTTGTAACACATAAAACTCGTCGAAATAAATATAGAGATATGTATCGGATGTTTGTCTGTCTGTCTGTCTGTCTATCCGAGCAGCCGATAACTTGAGTAAAATTTAAGATTTCTTAATGAAACTAAGGTTAAGGGTCACCTGTGGTTAAGAACGTTTGGAAAAGAGGGGGTGGATGGAGGGGTAAATTGGATTAAACCTCATCCAACCTTATACAAACGATTAGTTGAAAGCTATTAAAAGAGCTATAACTCGCTAAAAGAAATCGCTATAAGCATTAAATTTAACAATAAAAATGATATAACTTCGTATAAATCGGTGTAAAAATTTAACAATGGGAGTGACACCGCCCACTTTAAGGAGAATTCTCATACCTCAGGAACTACTCCATCGATTTGAGCCAAATTTGGAGTGCAACACACCGTTCACATCCTTATGTTACCCGTCTGCTTTCCTTATAACACAATTTTTAATTCCACCGGATTCCTTTCCTTTATAATGTATAAATCAAGCACAATTAGTGTCTTCTAGGTGTGTCACTTCCATGCTAAAAATGGGTAAAATAGGAATATAAATTTTCAAGCCCAGATACTGAATATCAGGACCTTAGTGTCTATGGCTGTCAGTTTGACGAAAATATTGATAAATCTATGAGATATCATATGAAATTCAAAGAGTTGTCTGTTAATAGTTTACTCTGGTGCTAAAACTGTATAAAGTCGGTTCAGTACTTCTGCCAACGCCCATAGACCTAACATAAGGATTTCCAAACATTCGGTTGACTTTATACGGTATAAATCAGTCAATATGTAAGATGTTTTCACACAATTAATGGAACGCATAATCTTGGATATACTATAGTTTGGTGCCGAAAATAGGTGACTGGTACACTGCATATAATGTATTGATTTTCATTATTCCAGTGGAATTTATAGCAAATATATCGATTAATGTGTGATTTACTTTATAAAATTGCGTGGGGACATGTCAAGCATGTCTCAAATATACTTCAGTTTAATGTCCAATTCAATGATAATTGCAATCAGTCCAGACCTTATCTGAAAATATTTCCCCACTTTGAGCCTGACAAATTGCAAGAGCATATAATAATAATAAATTAAAATCAAAGTTCGATTTTTGTATTCATTACGCACAGAAGTATACATTATTTTAATCATAATTTTGTCATTAAATTACTGGATAAATTTGATCTTTAAATTGAAAAAATTCTTCATATCACTTTTGAGATATCATCAAGTATTGAGGTTTGACTAACGAAGACGGTTAAAGTAATATCTAAGTTTCTAAAATCCATTTTTCAAATTTTCAGCCATGCAAATTTGAAGATTTTTCTGGTCAGAAAAAGTTTCCTCTTAAATTATAACTTTTCTTCATTCGCTTTTTAAATTTATATAAGGAAAACTACATCGGGTTAGTTATACCATATATAACTCAAGAACGACTGGACTGATTTCCATTATCTCTGGTTTATTAAGTTCCTCTTTGCCCCGAATAGCAGAATGACTATTAAAATGTAGGAAGGATTAATTTAATAAATTTAGAAAGAAATCCAAATACGTAGATAATAATCGAATCGAATTGTATACAGAAAAATAAGGAAAAAATTATAATAAGTTAGAGTATAAAAAAAGTATTGTCAAATCAATTGGTGTTCATCAGAATGAATGAGAAATTCTCGAAACATTCCATTGATAGACAGCACCAAAATATAAGCTGCATATCGAGAGTCTGTAAATTTCTTTTATGTTGAATTTGAATAGGTTGAAAAAGCGTATAATGGAAGTTATTAGGTGTTTTACTGCAGAGGATAAATCCAAGACGGAAAAAATTGAGCATTTTGGGTTTCATCATTTGCAATTTTGGTTGGACTGTGGTTCCTGAAAGAAAACACTTGTTGATTATAATAATAATACATATATATTTTTAACATTGTGCTAATTCTATGTAATCCGGAAGGAATACTAGGTATAAATTACACGCAAGATTATGAATTAAAATATTCAGGGCGTATCGGTATTTTTTAAACGTTATTTAGTAGCCGCGGTCATTTGAACTAAAGAATTTTTTGAATTACTAGTATGCGTACCACAAAGATGATATCAAGCAAAAGCCCTACGATATAACTAATAAGCATAAGTCAGCAAATCAGCCGGCAAGCAGCACACATCACTCAATGTCGATTACGCAAGTCATGCAACTCATGTGCATAATCGTTTGCTCTGCTATTAATTTTTTATTTTTTATTTTTGCAAACATTTTATTAGCAATTTGAGCGGCTCAAATAGTTAATGCGGCCTATTACTCTGCAGCGCTGAACTGCTTGCTTATCGCCGACTCTTGCACACATTCGCCTTCTTGCACGAGCGTATGCTGGTGTGTGTTTGTGTGGGTATGTGCGCAGCACTTGATGTACACATCAAACAATGGCAAGTTATAGTGCCACAAACAATCGCCACTAATACGGGGTAGTCAGTCAAGTAGACAGCTAGTGCTTTAGCCAGATGCATTGTGGGGTGGAGACAGGGGTATGCGGCCCACCGAAAAAAGCAAAAAAAGAAAACGAAATACGCTCAAACGTGTGTGTACTCTGACATGCAATGGTTTGTGGTTGTTGTTTTTACTATTTGGGGAGTGCTGAAGTCACGCCGATTTGGAGTAAGCAAATTGTTGGAAAATCTTCAAATCAGCGGCTATCAAAAGGTTGCAAAGCTTGCAAAAGCAACGCGTATGAAAAGCACTGTGAAGAATTATGCACACAAAGAATTCTAAGACTTTAGTTATGCTTTTCCATGATAATTTTTTTGAGAACATGCAAAGCTTTGTTCGTTTCAAATAATTTGATCTTTGACTTTGCCGCACGTTAACTTGTAAACAATTCACACAATGACAGTGGCGACAAATGTTTATGTGGGAAAAGTCCGCTTCGAAGTGTCCATTTAAAACTATTTTCAAGCAACTCAAATTGCTAATTGTTATGCTAAGTGAAACGTTGCGCACACTTTATCTGTTTTCGATTTTTGGCGAAACGAGTGACCGGAATATAATTACACAGCTCTGTAATTTGTTTTAAATGAGAGTAGTTAAGTAGAAGATTACTAAAGTGTTTCATAATACAATCATATGTACGAAGTCGTGTACTTTTTATTATTTTGATTTGGCAGCATTAATAGTTTTCTTGTTGCGTACAAAAATAATAATAAACAAGTAAAAGTAAAGGGCTAAGTTCGGTTGTAACCGAACATTTTATGCTCTCGCAATTCAAGATTAAAGCGGACGGACTGATAAAATACGGTCTAAATCGATTTCATTCCTATCCAGCCCTAAACCACACTGCTTTTAAGAAAGCACAAAGAAGTCTACTTAATTTCATTAAAATATCACACATATTGTCCACCATAAATGGTTTAAAATCCATATGTCGGGTACATTACACAAGTATTCCCGAGAACATGTCTCCACGCAGTTTTTTGAAGATACCGCACTCACTGACCGATATATTCGGCATAAAGTTTGTTATAATAAAGAAAATTATTAAATGTAGTTTGGGGCTGGTGTAATTCTTTGACCGATTTTGCATACTTTCGAAAGTAAACTATAGCATATCCAATATTGTACGTTCAATTAATTTTGCTAAGATATTAAACATATTGGCTGATACATACCGCATAAGGTAAACCGGAAATTTAAAATTCTTGTGTTAGGAATATGAAGGCTAGGGGTACTATTTATCAGATTTTATCTACTTTTAACACTACGACGTATTATTACCAGGAAAAGATGCGATGATGATTCTAACATTCATTAAGATACTTTACAGATTGACCGAAATATATGGTATCAAATTAACCGGAAGTTTGAAAATGCTTACATTAAGAATATAATGGGGAATGAGCTAGTGGAAGTTTTTACCAGATTTTATCCAT
Source organism: Bactrocera minax (assembly GCA_021498325.1). Classification (NCBI taxonomy): domain Eukaryota; kingdom Metazoa; phylum Arthropoda; class Insecta; order Diptera; family Tephritidae; genus Bactrocera; species Bactrocera minax. The sequence goes on along the minus strand of JAKEEE010000045.1, from coordinate 650,046 downwards.
TTTTTACACCAGGGCACCGTTTTGTCAGACAAAGATTCACTCTGAATTTTAATAATATATCTCGCAGGTTCACCGATATTTTCGGTATAAAGTTTGCCATAGGCCCTGAGGTCCATTCGGTATCTGGAGGCTTGAAAAGAGGCTTGAATTAAAAATTTTGATACAGAGAAGTGGGCGTGGTTGTATTCCGATTTCACTAATTTTGACACCATCTAACTAGGTGCCGCGGGAATTTGTTCTCAGCAAGTTTGGTTGATATATCTGTAGTGGTTTGTGAACATTTTTCTACCAACGGATGTCCCTCCCAACCGTGATTCTCTGTACTAAATTTAAGTTTTAGAAATTAATTAGAGGCTTAGTTATAGCTTTTTATAGGTTTTCGTTTAACGGGATTTCGTGGGCATGGCAGCTATCCGATTATGCCCATTTGCAATGCCCAACCTCCTGGAAGTGCAAGGGAACATGTGTGCAAGTTATCTAAATTTTTACTGAAGCTATCGCTTATACGGCAGACGGGCAGGCGGGCAGATATTCACTCGGAATTAAACTCACCAAGTCATCCTGATCATTTATATATATATAACTAAATGTTCATCTCGGTTAGTTTAAGCTGTTACAAGCAACCGTTTGGTGAACGAAACTATAATACTCTGTAGCAACATCTTGCGTGAGTATAAAAACTGGCGAAGCGTAATATCTCTTCGATCGATAAATGACGATCTTTACTCCCCATTAAGGAAATTGACAAAACTTAGGCAAAAGCATGCAGATAAGTGTCTCGTTAGAGATCACTATAATTGAGTGATAAATTTCGCAGTGACAACTCAACAAATTCGAAAGATTCTCTTATTCTAAATAATGAAAATTTCCTAGTGAAAACACCTCCACATATAAAAAACATCGCTTGAAACTATTTGAATTATATTTGGTTTTATTTGAATTGCAAACCTAGATGGGTACTATGTAAATTTTCAATCAATCAAATATACTAATTACGTTTACTCTTCTCTAAGGTATGGCATATTTCAGATTATATTACCATCATGTAAAATTCTCTCATAAGATCCAGCCTCCAGAATTTGGGAAGTGGGATACTACTTGTTGAAATCTGAATCAGTAGAATAATAATAAGATTCCGATTAAGAAAGAAATGATGCATTATTATTTATCTAGCAAAGCAAATTATATATATACTAGCTAATCCAACTAACTTTTTGACACCTATAAGTAAATGAAATAATAAAATTATATAGTAACCACATCCGTTAAATTCAGATGTATATGACCGATGTCCGCCATTTTTCGATGAGGTTTGCAATATTTTAAAATCACTATATTCAGTAAATCAAAAATCATCAAAACAGATAAAGCAGTTATGGAGCTTAAAATGGCGTAACTAGCCCGACTTTTTTCATCTTTCTAGACACACATACATATACGTATTTTTTTCCTAAAATCATGTTCGCTTCAATCAAAAATTATAAATACTAAAAGTACAATAAAGGCATAAATAAATAAAAAATAAATACAATAAAGGCATTATTATAGCCTTTAATTTGAGTAATATTTCACAAAAAATACAATAAACATTTGAGAATACAATCTATACATATTAATTAAACTTTCTCAAATTTCAAGGTCATTGTAAAATATTATAATAAGGTATAATAAATAATAACAATAAGGATTACAACCCTTAATTGCAAAAATATTGAAAGAAATAAATAAAAATTTATTGCATCAATTTCATCAGTATAATTAAAGTTATTTAAAATTGTTAAATTTTTATACTCTCGCAACATGTTGCTACAGAGTACATTCGTTTTGTTCACCTAACGGTTGTTTGCAACAGCTAGAACTAAACGAGTTAGATATAGACATACATACATATAAATGATTAGGATGATAAGACGAGTTGAAATCCGAGTAACTGTCTGTCCGTCCGACCCTGCAAGCGATAACTTGAGTAAAAGTTAAGATGTTTTAATGAAACTTGGTACATGTGTTGTTTGTCACCGTAAGACGGTTGGTATTGCAGATGGGCGTAGTTGGACATCTGCCACACCCGCAAAATGCCATTAATCGAAAACCGATAAAATGTTATAACTAAGCAGGAAACAGGAAATTAAGATATAAACATGTTATTTGGTATAAAAGATCATAGTAGGGTGGGACATCTGTGGGCAAACACTTTTGTTAAAGTGGGTATGACCCCGCCCCTCAATAGGTTTAATATACATATCTTGGACACGATATATCTCTGACACGAAGTAAAATATAACAATGATAGTACATGAGTCTATGGCCTGTAATATAAGTTAATAAGATACCAAATATGATTGCAATTCATAGACAATTTCTTCGAATAATGAATGTTGAATTCTTTCGCAACAGTTTTCAATATAAAGTTATGCCAGCACCTGAAAACAGTTCCCCGCCTTTGATCCTGGCACATTGCGAGAGTATAAAATGTTCGGTTACACCCGATTTTAGCCCTTTTTTACTTGTTAAATAATAATTCCTGTAAAGTAATATGTAAATGAATAAAATTCAGCACAGCCTGTAAAGGCGTAAATATAATTTTCTCTAACAGTTTTTTGTTCCAACAAAATATTTTTTTAATAAAAAATAAAAATAACTGAATTGAATTCCTACACTTGCATAAACAAGAAGTATTAAATATTCAATAATGATTTGCATTGTGTCTGCATTTTCAGTTCCTAATGACTGAGTTGCTTGTCTGTATATTACTTTATAAATTCTTATTCTTTGAAAGCATTATATTACTAACATAATTTTAGATTTTTTTTTGATTTTTTTTTAAATGACCAAACAAAAGACTTAAGTATCGAACTTGTTGGGCAACTATTCCTTTCACATAAGCGTACAATTTTGGTAGTGCTATGGAAAAGTACTTGATGGAATTGAAAAATAGGTGAATTTGAACGGGATTGATGGCTGAGTCTGCCAATGGTTATGCGTAAAATTTTTTAGGGGACTTTTAATTTATAGGTAGAAAATATTACCAAGGTAATTGAAGATATGACATTACCTGAATATATTGTTTGCATTAATGTACAAAATTAATAAAATAAATAAATAATACGTTAAGGTTTGTTTCACTACTAAATATATAAACACACAAATTTCTTATACATGTGGCATTGAGTGACAGTGGAGTGTGGCAATAAAATAATAATAATAAAAGTGAATTATACATATTTCGAAGAGCTTTATTATATGTGTTTGCTAAAAATTTTATTTTATAATCTTCTGATAAAATGCTTAATAACTGAGTAGAATAACGTGTCTCTAATTCCTAGATCTCATCACTTCAACTAACTGAAGGCCGAAACCGATAGACTAATATCGTTTTGAGGTATGCTTAAAGGTCACGAAAATAAATATCCAATTTGGCAAAAGGCGCAAAAATTAAGATTACTATTTATGCCCTTTACTTTACACAATATGCTGCCAAAAAGTTGTTAAATGTTCGAACAATTCTCATCGGCAAGAATAGGATACTGTCGAGTTGACAGTTTTTGAATGGATATAAACCAGGTTTGGTTCGTGTTACGTAGACCCGACTATGGTGGGTTATATTCTTCTTTAAGAGAACGATAATGGAGATACACAGAAACGTGTTATGTTTAAACCTGGGGAAGGTTATAAGTTTTCAATGCCCCTTGTAGTACTTGTTCTCCTTGAATCATACAAAGTAATGTCAATGAGAGCTTCAAGCACACTTCCGGACAATATTTTCATCGACAATAGTTTATAATACAGGTTAGGTTAACCGAAAAATTTGTCAGCCCTTCCTTACTTACTTATTTACTGAGGATATTATGTCTTTCAATTTGATAAATTAATTTGTTCCAAAAACTTAAAAACTATTAAAAAAAAAAAAATTATAATAATAAGAAATAAAGACAACTGCTACTAAAATATTTTAAGCAAAAGTAATTAACACATTTTCAACTTACGTACAAATTCTATGTATTTGAATAGAAATAGAAATAGCCAGTAATTCTGCGATTTCTGCTCATTCAAATCCCACACGGCCAAAGCACATGGCGGGCCAATTTTATGCATCATTTTTCTTTACACTCTTCACAATTACAATTTATTATTTTTGTCCATTTACATTTTACGCACATATATACTCCTTTGGTATTTCCCTTTTCCCTACCCATTTTAGCCAATTCGCTATTGTTTCATATCTGTCAGCCAGTTCGCTACGTAGAGTACGCACGTAGATATCAAATCAAGAGTAGAGTACGCACGTAGATCAAATTGTTGCTACCGCGTAATGTTGCTTTTACAAAAACAAGAAAAAACAGGTAAGGGAGGGCTAGGGTGTAACCGAACATTTCATCCTCTCGCAAAGTGCAAGGATCAGAGGCGGGGAATTGCTTTCAGGTTTTATTAACTTATATTACAGATCATGCACTCATGTACTTTCATTGTTACATTTTGCTTCGTGCTAGTGATTTATATTAAAATCTATCAAATTAACTCAAAAGTGATATATGTGATATAAATTCAACCAACGTGGTTTAATAAATATATTAGATACATGAGGAAAAAGTCAACCTGAGAAAAGGAAATCATTATATTAGGAATAAGGGGCTTGACCATGATCTAGACCGATTTCTTTCATATTTAGCGCGAAATCACATGGTGGTAAAGAAAATATATCCACTTAATTCCATTAAAATATCACACATATTGACCAACATAAACGATTTAAAGACAGATGGAAAGTCGGGAATTCTTATATCGGGCATATGGGATTTTGGGATAGAGGAAGATCTGTACTGATCATATTAACAATTTTCATTATTCAAGTGTATTAGGCATCATGTTTTGACGCAATTTTGTGAAGGTAACTCACACACTGACCGACATATTCGGCATAAAATCTACTAGAATGGCGAAAATCATAATATGTAGGATATGGGAGGTGGGATAATTTGTAGACCGATTTCACACATTTTACATTATTTACATTTCACATTTACATATTTACATTTACATTACATTACATGGCAGTAAACTATGGTATATACGGTATTACACGTTCACTTAATTTTGCTAACATGTCTTGCATATTTACCGTTATATATGGTATAGTCTTCCGGAAAGTTGAAAATCTGTATATTAGGTATATTGGGGCTATGGGAAGTATTTACCCGATTTTCCCCATTTTTGATACCAGAGCACACTATTATCATGAGATAAGATAATAAAAGATAATACTCTAATTTCATTACAATATCTTACGAATTTCCCGATATTTTCGATAAAAAGTCAGATAGAGGCACTGAGATCCTAATATTGGGTATCTGGTAGCTTGAAAGGTTATAATCCGATTTCAACTATTTTTTCGCATGAGGTGGCATATCTTGAACGTACTATTCGTGAAAAGCTTTATTCCAATATCTTAACTGATGCCTGATTTATCTAATTTTAAGTGAAAGTATCAAATGAAACCTAAAATTGTGTTATATGAGAAGTAAGCGTGGCTTTTATTTGATTTCGTTAATTTTCACAGTGTGATATAAGAATGCAAATATAATCTCACCTACCGAATCTTGTTCAAATCGGTTTGAGGCATTCTTGAGATATGGGTTTTCTCCTAAAAGTGAGCGTTGCCACTCCCATTACCAAAACTTTACATGGATTCCTATACAACCCTTCCGTATCATATCTTCCGCAAGATTTAATGTTTCTAACGTGTTCCTTCAGCGAGTTATCGCACTTTTAATAGTTTTAAACATAACTTTTGTATGGGAGGTGGGCGTGGTTATTACCCGATTTCAGTAATTTTCTCTGTGTATGAAGAGATGGTAGAAAAACTTAGTCGGAGTAAGTTTGATTGATATAGCTTTTCCGAGATATATATATTAAACCGATTGGGGGCGGGGCCATGACCCCTTTAACAAAAATTTTTGCCCACAGATGTCGTGCCTTACTAGGATCCCCTAGACCAAATAACACGTTTACATCTTAATTTCCTGCTTAGTTATAGCACTTTATCTGTTTTTGATTAATGGCATTTTGTGGGCGTGGCAGATGTCCAATTACGCCCATCTGCAATAACAACCATCTTACGGTGACAAAGAATACGTGTACTAAGTTTCATTAAGATATCTTAATTTTTACTCAAGTTATCGCTTGCACGCTCGGAAGAACGGACGGACGGACGGACGGACAGACAGTCACTCGGATTGCAGCTCGTCTTTTCATTCTATATATATATATATATATGTCTATATTTAACTCGTTTAGTTCTAGGTGTTACAAACAACCGTTAGGTGAACAAAACTAATATACTCTGTAGGAACATGTTGCGAGAGTATAAAAAACGGTGCAGTTGTTTCACCGTACTTCACATTTACACGTGGAAGTATGTGTGAATATGTGTGGTTTTGACTGTTTTTGACTATTACAACATTTTTTGCGATTCGTTAACGAAAATGACTTTTGATTATTTACAGCCGAAATAACGTTCGTAGTAAATGTGGATTAATGGCGCTTGAAAATGTGAGTAAAGCAGTGTTTACTGTTTGGCTTTTGTGCGCTTTGTTTTAATTTGTTTCTTGTACACTCACTTTTGTACCTTTAATTATTAGGTTAGTTATGTTGTTGTGAACTTGAGAAGGCCTTAAAAAAGATACATGTAAGCACTATGTTGCTGCGTGGCTTCGTATATTTTTAACTCAACGGCGGCGAAATGGACTGGAGTGGTTATATTGAAATGGGAGCATATTTTGAAGGGCGCACGGTCTTCAGTGTGTACTTGAGCTTCGCAATTTCTATAACCATTCCATTTCGGAGTAACCACAAGATCCGAGGGGGTGGCGTTCGTGAACACCACCTGGTGAGATGTGTGCGCAATATTCAAAATTCTAAAATAGTGCGAGTGAGCTCTTCTAATGCGGTTTCCTTTCAGCAGGCGATTTGAGAGCTTGTGGCAGGAGAAAGGTTGTCACAATATCTGTGAGTAATTGGGAGGGGGCTAAAAGTAGCAATCGTTTTCTCTTCCAGCATTACATAATACAAAGGGATCATATTAGATGTCTCACTACTCTATTATATGCTTTCGAATATTATTTAAACAATAACAGATAATATATTTATTTATTATTGCCTCACGACTGATGCAACTGCGCCCAGAACATTTAAGCGCCGTTTGGTGACTGAACATATATATATTAAATATTTTAATATTTACAGATATATTTTTTAGCGGTGAAACACATGAAAGGAAACTAGAGGCAGCTAGCATAGATAGCCTTCACACTTAATTAGCTGATTTTGTTTTATGACTTACAAACTAAGCGCTAGCAGTAAATTGTTTATTGCTTTTGGTTGTTTCTATCGCCTGTCACCGCATCAGATATCCAACTTTTAAGTGCTCAACTGCAGTTTACTTAGGTAGCATGCATATTTTACAAGTGAGTGATGGAATTTGTTTGGTCTATATGTATGTCCTGATGTATGTCTAACTGCGGCGCAGAATGCTTAAACAGCAATCGCCGGTTCACATTAAAAGGAGGCAGGGGAGTAAAGAGGTAAGTTGTGGCTAATTGTTTTGCGAAATGTCATTGCTTGTTAATTAATAAGAAAAAAAGTAAATAGAAATTGGCATTGTATGTGGACATAGAGTAAATATGTAAAATTGTTTATGATTGCTCATACGCTCTGGTAAACACTAGTTATTTGATGTGTGAGGTGCAGATGCATGTGTGTACATATAGCTATGTAATATTGTGGGATGTTATTATTTATTACGTTTAGATGCTTCAGTGACCGTTTTCGAGTTCACTGAGTAGAATACGAATTCATTCAGTTTTAACACTTTATTTCTAAACTGTGTGTTGAAAATGGGACACGAAGCTAAGTAGCTAATAAGATAGCGAAATAATATTTGGTATACACTTTGTCTTTCGGTTTAGATATTTTCTGATGATTTTTTGAACTTTTGAGAAAAGAAATAGCGGAAGATTCAATGCTGTTGATAATATTTGTAGTACCTAATTTCATATATTTCTTTCTTTGTGGCTTTATATAAAATAACTGTGGAAAATATTATCAATTAAGCCTGCTAGGTTTAGTTTAGGGCGTTATAGAACTACTAATTAGGGAGGGCATAAATCTACACACATTTTCTGCGCTTCATAGAAGCTTTGTTAGCCAGTGAATTCAAAAATTATTTATTTTGATTCGTCAAAATTAAAAAAAAATATTTATCTCCTCGTCAAAATAATAACTAATTTATTTATTTATTATGTTTATTACAATACTTTTATTAACCAACAGTTAATTTAATTTGACTCTGGCTGTCATGGCTTATGGCAATTATAATAAGTCAGCAGGAACTTGCCATTAAAATTCCGAACACACAAAGTGGAAACTGACAATTATCTCACTTTGTTGGAGTTTTCTAGGTTGAAAATACAATTTAGTTGTGTTCATAATAATAGCAGCGCTTACTGAGGATTGATAACAAACAGCAATTGTTCTTAAAAAAGTCCAGTTCAATATTAATTAGACTTGTTTTCGCATTGTACAATACACGAAAATACCTGCGTATTGAAACTATATGAAAATTTTTAGTTCTTTCGATAAAATTAAAAATATTTCAAATTCGGTACAAATGTGTTTTCTGAAAAATAACAGTAAAACCATATTTTGAACTAATAGCAGCATTTCTGGTGTAGCAACTTGTGTTAGTCCTTATCCTTCTGTGAGCTAATATTTCGGCGCCGGACAGACGGATTATTTCCTAAATTTCGTCAAACATTAATTAGTTTTTGCAAATCCTTGTATGTTTCGTTTACATTTTTTATTTCTTTATTAAATTTATAGCCCTTTCGGCGTAGGGTCTAGAACGTCCCATTATATGTTACCTTAACTTCGTTTGTTTGTTTTAAATAATTATATTTAAATTGTTATAACAGCAAGATTTTTTTTAAAGCCCGAGTTATATTACATATTAATTTACATTATGAACAGTTAAAGAAAGCGCTGATATTGACATGAACACAGTATAGATTAAATACAATACATCCACTACATCCGAATTTTACATACTTTTTTGGGTAAAATCTTATATATTCATAAGCCATATCTATTTGTTTTATTTGTTATTTGTTCTATATGTTCCATTTGTACAGCTATTTAACAACAACCTCTACTTCTGTTAAAAACTCACCTGGAGAATATAGCCGATTGAACATATAATGAACCACAGGAAGTCCCTTATGGCATCCGCCCAGTTCCAAACGCTGTTGAGAAAGGATTCGGTCGGCGACGTCGGCGAAGGGGCAGTTGTCAGATGTCCGCTGGGCAAATGGCCATTGGCTGCGATGCAATTGGCTTGCGAATTGTTGTTATTCACCATTTTCGCAGTTATTTAAATTTTTACAACTTTTTATTGTTACTTTGTTCAGAACACAGAAATTAGGTTCATTGGTTTATTTCAGTTTCCTGGATGGATGCGATCTACAAGAAAAACACGTTGCCATATTATATAAAAACTTCTATTTTCACTAAAGTGTAAGGAAAACCACTTGCACTAAACACAGAATGTTAAGCTAAAAAATAAAGAAGTAAATCTTGTTTACACCGGCTCCGACTTGAATGTTTCGCAAGGAGTTTTGAAAGCGCAAAAGAAAATCACAAGCAAACCAAATCGATAGCGAAATAGAACCATTCGCCTATGCGCAAGTTTATGTGTATGTGTGTATCAGTGTGCGGATATTTATTTATTTTCTCCAACGTTTTGTCGATATAGCCTGGCTGGCTGGCTTTGGTCGTAGGAGCTTGAGTTTGAGTTTTTAAAAATTCAATATTCCGCGCTGCACGTCCGCTCTGCTGAGCGTAAGAAACTTGTGTGTTGGCTAAATCGCTTCGAGTGTCGCTTGACTGCTCCGCTGGACTCACAGCGCACGGCTTACTTTTGTGAGGCTTTCGATTTTCTCGACAAATAGTTGCGCGCAACTGCGCTTGCCCAAAGCTTACCTCAACCGCTCAGTTGCTCAGGTGCAGCAGCGACCGAAGCGTACATGCTAATGCTGAAGCTTAAGCTGGCTGTTGCGCCGCAGCTCTAATTAAAGTCAGATTTTAACGTCACAAAGCTGTTGTGCTTCGTTATAGCATTCCGCTCACCAACCTTCCTCCCTCCCACCAGTGAGTATGTTTTGCACGCTTCACTTCACTTCGCGTTTCAATTTTCGTACCGAACCCGAACATGCTTTCGGTTTTGTTGTTTCTCTTTTAGTTTCAGCTTCTTTTTCTAATTTTTGCTTTACATTTTTCTTTGGTGGCGCTTGGCACAGCTGATCGGTTTTGCGACGCTTTGGCTTCGCGCGCCAAAATGTTTGCAAGCAATCGGCGGTGGCCCGCGGAGTGGCTTCCCTAAAGAGACCTTCAAGGTTGGTTATTTTGTTTTCCATTCTCCTCTCACTTCTTCAGTGGGGTATCTTTTCGAAACACAAAATGTTAACAATTCGTTTTCGTTTTTATTTCTCAAAACTACTTCCTTGTGTTTCCTATTCTACTCTTTTGTTTTGATGCACTAATTGGCATTTTTAACACCGATTCTCTGTCTATGCAGTAATTTGTTCCATTAGTTAAATTTTTAGTAATTTATAAACTAGGGATTTGTAGCATCAGGATTTGCTTCCCGATGTTGGGAGGTACTCTTTTTAATTTATGTTTATTTGGCAGTTTATTATATGTTAATAACTTCCAAGAATTTTTTGGCAATTATTTATAAGGAAGTATTTTTGTGAGATTCTTCAAATTTAATTAGAAATACTATATTTCTTGTAATTTTTCGATTGAAATTCCAAAGTCTTCGCATTTCTTCCAGTCTATACTTCAGGAATCGTAATGGGTATTTTTTTTTTACTAAAAACAAATAAGCTTATTATGCCATTGTATTTTACCTGACAAAGCGAAAAATAAATAGACGAAGATGAATCATATTGAATTATAAGATATAATAGATATAATAGTATTGAAATTCATTTGAAAGCAAAACGAAGTATTTACAACTCATTGAAGAATCAATTGTGTATTCACACTTTAACTCTTTAACTCTATTCCACATGTTTCTTAGAATAATCGGATAATAAGAAATCAAGAAACGACTATTCAGTTGTTTCCTTAATATTTGTTATTGGGATAAAAGGAAGAGGAGTATTTACATTGCATATTTTCAAAAACTTCAGATATAGATATTTCAATTTTTGGGCTTTATAAGTTTTAATTTCGTATGTATATAAAAATAAAACAGCTGATACGAAAATTTTATATTTGTGTTCCGCAAAAACGACATTTGGGATGATACTAGCACAAAGATAAAGTTTATTAAAGATATTTACTAAAATCTAAAAGCAGAACTATTCAATTTCGATTACCTTTCTTGGATGAGGAGCGCTTTTTTAATTTCATTGCTGCATCTCTATTTGTAGTATGTGCTCATAGATATCTGTTTGGAAGAGTTGTAACGTCAAATCTTACAACTGTACAACCGGTTTTATGGAAGATTTTCCGATATAATCAGATAAAACGATCTGTGTACTAAAATTTATTCGGATATCTTTAATACCAAGGGACTGGATTGAGTTCAAGCTCACAGCATGAAGACGAATTCGCGTACGGGTCTATATCGTCTATAGTTGGCATTCTATCTCTTGTTGATTAATCTTGATCGGTCTAAATTTATAGGTCTCGGCCTTCTCCTTCTACAACAGTACTTACAAATGTAAGACCAAAGTTAAACAGTCGCGAAGCTGGTAAACCACAATTTGAGAGCATATTAAGTACCTCCCATGTTTATCATTTGTTATCAGATTGAAAGCCAGCAATTGCGTTATTTGAAAAAGGAAGCACCGATGTTTATAATATAATAGTGGTTAGATAATCGTTCTGTATCACTTTTTGAAATTAAGTAAAAACAATAAATTGAATGCAAATACCAGTTCGTCTTAGCGTTTCTAAAAATTTCCATATCTATGGCAAGAGGTCAAGAGTAATACAATAATATTGAAATGATATACAAAATAACAAAATTTAGAATTTATTCATACCCAAACATACTTATGTGAGCAACCGTAAAAAATTCTAATGAATTTTGTGATATCTGAATAATTATTCGGAAAAACCTAACAAGGCTTTAACTTCGACATTTACGAGTTGATTTTTTGCGAATTTATAGAACTGGATGTGTATATTGCTTGACCTTGAATTAACAATGGCAAAAACAGGATTTGCTCCATTTTTATACTCACGCAACATGTTGCTACAGTGTATAATAGTTTTGTTTTGAACTAATTTTTTATAATTTTTGTCTTCGCTTAGTTATTTAAAGTTGGTGGTGTAGCATTTCGAACATTTGTACTATGGCGTCGTTAAGTCAACATGGTTTGACTCGTCTCACACTTATGCGAAGGCCACTGCTTTATGTATTCTATACACAATATAATAATTTTGTTTCAAAACAAATAACTGGGTTAAAACTGACAAAAGTGTGAGCTCCTTATACAATTACCCCTTCATTATTCAGAACTCAAAAAGAAAAGAATTTTTAAAGTTTAACTATAAAATATCCACGAATAAGCATCGGGGACTAGTTTTAATATTGAAACTAACATTTGATTGAGCAGTAAAGAAATTCTAGGATTTGGTTATTTAAATCCGTCTCCAGAGACAAAGAACAGTAGGCCAGTTATAAGCTTCATCGTCAACAGATTTCGTCAGCTGCCGGTGGTAAATATATTGAGTGTATGAAAAGATCACAACGGTAATGGGATCTGGGCGAATCGCCGATTATTCTACTATGAAAAAGCTTATGATGAGCTTACTTTTAGCCGCTTGAGACTAAATAAACTTGTGCAATCGGCTGACATTGAGACGCATGCCATAAATTGAAAGAGTACCTCGGAACAACAGCTATCGAAGGCAAATTTTAATTCGTCCAACATATTTTGATTTATGACAGAACAAGTGTATTCGTAAAATATTTTCCAAAAGTGGAACTTCGGCTAATGCTTTCCTTATAGGGATTTTAGAAAGATTCTTTTTTCTTTTTTCTGAATTGTAATTTATGTAAGTTTGTATTAATTTCACTTGTTTTTTTGTTTTATGTTTTCGAAAGCGTTCGTGTAAATTTTTGGATGAAAACATACAAATGCCCGAGTGTATTTCGAATCATTATGCATATATGAATGTCACTTTACAATCCAGTTACGCAAAACCAATCAGCTTCAAAAAATACAAACTTTTTGTGCGCAACAAAAGCAGCGACAGCCCATCAAAACAAAGAGGTGGAGAAAAACAAAAAGAAGCTTTAATTAGTTAGCAGAACCCAAAGCGGTCGATATGTGCGTTTTGTGTATGAGATTCTGCAGAACAATGCGCGTGCCGTAGCGAGTTCAAGAAACTCTTTAACCAAAATAAAGGCCAACAGCTAATAGATTGTTGCTTGCAGTTGTTGTTGCGTTTATTTATTGCTTCATTAAGTGGGTTTTTGTTAATTTTTGTTTTAGTTGCTTTTTGGATTTAATTATTTTTAAATATTATTTGTTTAACGGCTACTACTCTGTGGCTGTGCATTAGTTGTGAATACGTGCATTATTGTGAAGAAACTAAGATTCTGCCAGCATCTGTGCTTTGATAGCTCAAACTAGGGCTCAGTAGCCGTTTTCATTTTAGTGTTTTTATGCCTTTAAAACCAATAATAATGCCTTGAGTGCACCTGGTGGCAGAAAATTCTCGAACGCAGACGAACCACCGTTACAGGATACCTTCTACACCCTTGCATACATATGAAAGAACTGAGATTTGAGATATATTACATTTGATGCGATTATTTATGTAATTTACTTGAGACGCATACACCGATCAAAATAAAATTGCCCTCTGAATTACCGATTTTTCAATTCCGACACCTTTTTAATTAATTTTGCAATTAATTTTAATAATTCTCTTCCGAATAAACTGACCTTTTTTGACAATTCGTTCAATGAGAATGACATTTTTGCCGCGTGCGCACTCGTAATGTTGGTTGTATTGTTGGTTGTCAACCCCAATAAGGACTTTGAATTTTTGCGAAGCGGTGCGTTGCCACTTTGGCAATAATGACGGCGTGCAAGCATTCAGTTCTTAAATTTTGGTAACTTTTTTCTAATTAAAACAAAATTTGTGCTATTTGAAAGAATTTCATTTGGTTCATTTAGTGTAGTTGTTCAATTTTATTGTGATAATACATTTTATTTATTTTCGGCTTAAATATACTATTTAATGATACTAATTCAGACCTAAATTTCTAACAAATAAATAAAAGAAGCGCTGTAATAGAATACGGATTGGGATCGAATAGGCGCACAGCTGTTCAGTTTTTTAAATTGGCGATAACTCTATTGTAAAACTTTTCAGGTACATGTTAAAATTCCTTCTGTATTCATAGTAAAGTATTTGTGTGATAATCTTATTATTGCCCTGTCTCTCTCTCTCTTGAAAATCTTTTCTTTATTTCAATGATAACATTTAATGAGATTTTTGCAAAATATTTCAATACAACTCTGTTTTGCTGTTTTCACCTCTACGCCGAGAATATTTCCATTCCCAATATTAATGATATTCGCCACCAGACAGGACTGAGAACGATTTACTAAAGTGGTTGCTGTACCAAAAATTCACTGTTTGCATTTTCGCCAGTGTTGTACTTTAAGGGTATAATATTTTATACTTATAAGATTATTGAGAAAAGAAGTAGGTAAATTATAAAATTTTATATACTCGAACTTGTAAAAGTTATTCTAATTACATCCAACTATTAGGCGAAAGTATAATTAGGCGAAGGGTAAGTAAACAATTATTTATAACAAATTTATTACCATGAGAACGTGTAATGACATATTAAGATACGAAAAGAATATAATGAGGTAAATCTACTGAGTATTGGGACAAATAACTGTAAGAAATGAAGATAAATTACTTAAAATGTCTTGTTAAACCACTACATAACATAAAAAAATCTATCTCTATTCTAGGAGAGGTTGTCGAATACAGTTTACAGAAGGTTATTGCGTTTTAAAACTAATACTTAATGAAATCTCTGTGAAATAGACATATCATTCTTATTATAAATAATTGAAAAAAGACTTTTTAAACTATTTTCTATTATTTGCGACAAATTTTAAAAAGATATATCCAATATTGACTGGAATATAGAGTATAATAAAGTCAACCAAAGGGAGGAAAATTAATATATTCGGTATGTGTGGTCTAAGGCAACGTAGGGACCGATATAATTCACTTTAATAGCAATGTAATTTACGATAATAAAAGAAACGTTCTCTTTCTCTCACACAGGCTGATATATAAAGTGTAATATTTAGGAGAGGGACGGAAATTCATATGTTCCATACATGGTTTCCAAGGTAGGTATGGTCTGATATAATTCATTTTCTTCATCAAATTACAATGCGCTAAGCGAAACAATCGCATCCGGGTTTATTAAGAATTCTTTACTAATGATAGATATATATATAGGGAGTAAATTTGTAGAGGTAGATGGAACTTTATATATTCAGTAAATGGGGTCTCAAGTAAGGTATAGTGGTACCGAGGTACCGAGTGCGTCCATTTTTGAAAACGAGTACAATATGTGCAAAGGTTTAGTGTGATAACTTTTTCAAACCTTGAGTTATATAATGCAAAAGTCGAGCTTTTTGGCTGCTCTAGAAGGACATTAGGAGAATGCTTTGTTCTAAACATTTTTTAAATCAGTGGAGCAGCTTGGGAGATAAGAAAATTCTCATAAAGTGGATGGTGCCCATTGTAAAATTTAGTTTCTGGTATTATTTTTTACAGAGTTACGGAGTTACGGCGCTTTTAGTAGTTTTGAACCATGGGCTTAAATTTTAATTATAGAAATTTAAATGAGATTTATTAAAACCGTTTTGTGGGCATGGCGGGACATTGATTTATTCACAGTTCGCATTAAGGATTATGCCTTCGACGAAATCGTATTATCGTCTGTGCAACACGTACGATGTCTCCGAGAAAGAATTTTTCTTTTAGAAGCTTGCAGTTTGAATATTTAATGTAATTCATACATATATATCTAAAATCGTATTTACAAGTTTCTATGGAAATTTTAATTTCTACAACAATTAATTTGTGGCCTTGAAATGTGACAATACTGTCAACTTCGTGATGTCAATAAAAATTTTTTCACTGTTACGCAAATAAATTTTTATTATTTTTTTACCATATTATATGTTTGTAGATATGTGCAGATACACATAAGTGATAATGAGACAAAAACATGTAAGGAAGGATTAAGTTCAAGTGTATTCGAACATTTTGGCTTGAAAAATCTTATCCCGATTTCGACTATGTTTAATGTATGTACTAGAGAAACTTGTACTCAGCCAGTTTGAAATTGCTTTGATGGTTTGTGAGATATGTATATTAAACTTATTAGAGGGCGTTGTCACACCCACTTTTTAAAAGAAATTTAAACCACATATGGCCCACCCTCCTCCGATGCTGTGTACAAAATTACAGTTTCGCATCTTGGTTTGTGGCTTGGTGGCTTTGTTATAGCACTATATAATTTTACTCTTAACAATTTCACAACCGCGGACACCACTGTGGTGTCATGGGCAGGCCAGTCGTTATTTGCCGGTGACACTCACGTGGTACCAGTGGCAAGCCACTTGCAAAACTTTTCTTAACACGTCAAAAATTTATTACGCAAAACATTTTCGCTACTAAAGAATCTATCACGAAGCGTTTTGGAGGGTCTGAATTTTGTTTTATATTTGTACGTTTCAATAATTATCACACAAAGGGAAAATATTGGTGTATAATAATGTTGATTACTGATTTATAATAATAATGTTAATTGTTTCATGAATTTACGTAAAGTTTTTTCTCCCAAAATATTGTCGGCCACTGGCGACGTTTCACTGCGCTAACATGCGGTTGTTAACAAGTTATTTTATTATTTTACAGACAGACATCGGAAATTCATTTTGTCGCGTTATTCTAATCATTTTGATATAACTAAATTTATATCGATTATTTTTAGGAGTTAAAGACAACCTTTAGGTGAACAAAGCAATTAAACTCTGTTGCAATATGTTGTAAGAGTATAATAATAATGTGAACTACCAAGTAATTAACATTCACACATGCCAACAAGAGTCACACATACAACTTATCGAGTGTTCTGCAAAGCACTCAAATGCCTCATATTAGGCCATGAAAGACGGTGTAAAAAGTGACATGAATGTAAAACTGAAAACTGAAGCTACTTGCTAAATAGTACGGAAGCTTATCGCCAATATACGAAAGCCCGTTGATGAGAGGCAGAACGCCACTACACAACGTCGCTACAAACACACGCACGTATATACAAATAACCGCTAATTTGAATACGAGTGTGTATATCTTTTCGCTTTCTGCATTCGCATTGTTTTTGCAAGCAAACTACTTCCTCTTCACTTGAAGACTACGTTTGAGGAAGTAAATTAGGTTAAATTACATACTGATATACACACACACCTACACAGCTTTGCCATGTCTCGATCCATACATTTTTGAATATCCGTTGAATTGTTTGAATTCTGCTAATCTACGTTTGTGTATATAAACTCACATACACAAAGAGGAGACTCAAGAGAATAAAAATAATTCTGCAAAGCATTTCATTAAGCGCCATTCTAAGGTCAACCGAAAAATTTGTAAATCCAGTTTTCTTACGAATCGAATTAATGTGCGAAAATATATATTTAAATATACTATATTTTTGTATGTATGAGTATTTGCAAAAACATTTCAATTTCTACCTATTAAATAATACAGTACAGTACAAATATACATACGCAGTTCTCAGATGTTAGACACTTGCCCATTCTCACTAAGGGAATACATACACACATAGATAAACATACTCATGTATGTGTGAGTATGTATATATTCATCGAATCAGTCAGAATTATTATTATGCGGAAATTATTGAATTCTTTATTTATTGCATAATGCCAATGAAAACAGAAATATGATTTCAAACCACATGATTTTGCATACAAACTTCGTACATACATACACACATATCTAGTTTATTGCTTTATTATTTGGACCAATTTTATATAAACATTGGGGTTTTGATGATCTTTTATTCGAATCCGTCTTCATACATATGTTTTCGCGTATCGCTGGAGTTCAACGCCTTTCTGACATGCTAAAAACAAACGTTGATGCGTTTTGACCTTTTACTTTCATTGTCTGTGCCATGGATGTTTGAGCTTGATTACATATGTTTACTCGAGATTCTTCGTTCGGCAATAAAATCATTTAACAGTCCGTATGAATATACCTATGAATAATGCATACATATACTATATAAATATATATATATATATATATCCATCCAAATATATATATCCATCCAATCTACGCATATTCTGATCTTATAATCCGCTATATATATTACTAAGTATGAAAGAAAGTTAGAAAACCGAAAACAATAAAGTTTAATATGAAGAAATCTATCTCAGTTCAAGAAAGCAAAATCCACTTCTCACACAGATTTTGTACCCATTTTTTCGAAAAATGCGAAAATTCATCAAAAAGATGCCATTTATTCAAGAGTCAGTTATAGTATCACTTTTTATATTGTCGCAACATGTTGCAACAGAGTGTAATAGTTTCGTTCACTTAACGGTTGTTTGTAACACTTACCTACCTGTAAAAATTTGATGACAAAATTTAGTACACAACTTCCCTGGAACTCAGAGGAGATTGGTATTGCAGATAGGCGTGATCAGACCTTTGCCAAGATCACAAAATACCGTTAAACGAAAACCTATATACTGCTGTAACGAAGATCCCAATTAAGATATAAAACTGAAATTTTGTACAGAGAATAACAGTAGAAGAGGTATCTGTGGGTTGAAGATTAAAATAAAAATTGGGAATATCTCCGCCCCTAATAGTTTTAATGTGCATACTTCACAAACCACTGAAGCTACAGTCACCAAGCTGACTACAAATCTCTCCAGCACTTTCACAAACAGTGTGATAATAAGTGAAATCGGATAATAACAACATCCACACCACATATAACGGTTATGTTGAAAACTGCTAAAAGTGTGTTAACTCACTAAATAAATACCTCAGAAGCATTAAATCTCACAGCCAAGATGGTACTTAAGGCCTTCAAAGAACTCGGTGTAAAAATTGGACAATAGGTGTGGCATCCCCACCTTTATGAAAAATCCTGTATCTCAAGAACCGCTTTACGAATTTCAATAAAATTTGGAACATAATAATACAGTGTTAAAATGGGCAAAATCGGATTACAACCACACCTACTTCACATTATTACAATTTTAATTTTCATATGATTCTTTCACATTATAAAATAAAAATCGGGCCCCAATTAAGTTATCGGAATAAACCTTTACACATTGTGCACTCAAGGTATGCTATTTCTGCAAAATAATTGTGAAAATCGGAAAATATTTCTCAAGTCCCCCAGGTACCGTTTAAGTGGATCTCAGTGCCTATATTTGGCTTTTTACCAAAACTATCGGTCAATGTGTGAAATATTTTAATGAAATTCAAGTACAGGTAAAAACGAGTAAATAATTCCCCCAGCCCCCATCCACCTTATATAAGGATTTTCAAACATCTGGTAGACTTTATACTGTATATATCGGTGAATATGTAAGTTATCTCTATGAAATTCAGAGAACGTCTCTTTCTGATAACAGTGTACCCGTGTGCCTAAAATGGATAAAATCGGCTAAATGGTTCCCTTAGCTCCCTAACACCTAAGATATAAATATTCGAACTTCCGGTTGACTCTATACTGTGTATGTTAATAAATCTACAAGATATATTTATGGAATCTAAGTAACGTCCTTTCCTTTTAATAATGTATCCTGGTGCCAAAAATTTATAAGATCGAGCAAATACTTGCCTTAGCCCCCATATAGTTTATATGATATTTTTCAAACTTCCGGTTGGCTTTTTAAGATATCTTTACAAAATTATGTGTACGTATAATATTGGATATAACATAGTTTAATTCCGAAAAATTTTCTAGTCGGTGAACGAACTACCCCAGTTCCCGCATACTACATATAAAGATTTTTCTTATTCTAGCAGATTTTACTCCGGATGGTTGTTCAGTGTGTGAGTTATCTTCATAAAATTGTGCGGAAGCATGTCCTCTAGTGTACTTGGCTAATGACAAAAGTTAATGCAATAAGTCCAGATCTTTAACTATCCCAAATATACCCGATGTAATGATTCCAGACTTTCCGGCTGACTTTAAACCGGCTATGTTGGTCAATATATATTATGTTTTAATGAAATTAAGTAGATATGTTTTCTTAAACATAATGTGGCTTCGTGCTAAATATGAATAAAATCGGTCTATATTATAATACGTTCTGTTTCTCTGTGTGACTTTTTCCTCATATACCAAATATATTTAATTAAGCAACTTTGGTTGAGTTTATATCGCACTTATATCATATGAGTTAATTTGGCTACTTTTAATATAAATATCTCGGACACGAAGCAAAAAATAATAATGAAATTACGGGGGTCTATGTGTCTGTAATAAACAGAAGAAGTGATTGTAGTCCAATTAAACTCATTTTTAAAGTGTCATTATGTATGCCAAGAGAATGTTTCGTACCAATGTAGTTCGAATGGATGCAATAGATGCTCAATTCGCATCTGAGCTTCTTGTATTATTTTACCGTTAAACTTAATGTTTCCTTTTAGGTGTTACTCAGAGCAACAATGTGCGATATATGTGCGGTATAAAAATATACAAAAAATAAAAATTGTCTTATTATGACTTCAGTCGCAGATTCACTTCGAAAATATATCGGTGTAATAAAATTTGGTTGTACCACCTTCATCATTTACCTTACGTACTCACACAAAAACGACAACCAATACAACCTTTTTACATAATAAGAAATATATGCATACATACATTTTTATGCTCTCGCAACATGTTGCACATAGTATAAAAGTTTTGTTCACCTAACGTTTGTTTGCAATACCTTAAACTAATCGAGGTAGATATGGAACTATATATGTCATAATCATCAGAATGATGGGGCGAATTGAATTCGGATGTCTGTCTGTCCGTCCGTCCTTCTATCCGTGCAAGCGATAACTTGAGTAAAAATTGAGATATCTTCATGAAACTTTGTACACAAAATTATGAGTATCATATGCGTCTTCTCATAGCATTAATATTATGTGATGAATATAGTTATTTGAGTTAATTTGGCTGATATATAAAAATCTCGTACCTAAAGCAAAATATAATAAAATTATGACTTATAGAAAGGTTAATAAGATTCCAAATATGGTTGAAAAATGGTTGAAATCCATTAACGGTTTCGCCGAAAAATAATATTGAATTCATTTACAACATTTTCTAATATACAGTTTTGACTATGCAAGAAAATATTTCACCGCGTTTGATTCTTGCAAATTGCCAGAGTATAACTTAGCCTATCCTTGCTTTTTATTATTCTCTTAGATAGATTCTTCTTCTCTGTAGATTTCAAAATACGTATTAACAAAGACTCCACCGTAGGCAATTATTAAACATTTGGGAGTATACTGTCAATAGTTTTGCGGCTTCCATCGTACGGTAGTTTGACAAGTACAAGCATTCTTGTTTGTAAATTATACAACAATGAAAATAAGAGATCTACAAATAGTGCTAAGATTTTCAAGAATTTTTTAAAATCACACGCTATTATTTCAAACAGTCTTCATCAGTTAATTTGAATGTAGTAAGTAGGCGCTAGGTATCAAAGGTCATATTGCTAATTTACAAACATATATGTATGTATATATTGTTACAAATATACAAATTCCCAAATAGGTCACTTTTTGATCTTCCGTTTGTAGATCAGTAATGTATTATATTATTCACACCAACCAAAGTCAATGTCGGAAGGTTGCTTTTTAAGTATTTACTGCCTCATATCTATATGACTGTACTTAAAATTTATATGTACATATAGATATAATGACTATTGCTGAACTTAGCAGTTTTGGCATCGAAATTTAATATTTAACACTTAAGCAGGTACATACATATGTAGAGATTCTACGAATGGCCAAATTATTTGCAGGGTTTGTTAGTATTATTTTTTCTTTTTGTTTATTTCTTAGAAACATCAATATATTAGTGAAGATGATACATTTTAAAGTAGCGAATGCTTTCTGTTTTATTATGGCAAAACTTCGGCCATATCTTGCTATGAAAATTGCGAGAGATAACGACGTGACCGTGTCGCAGTGCTAAATGTCAGTGGTTAAAAATCTCCTTAAATTAAAAACAACGACTTTGAACTATATATTTAATACAATTGAAAAATAGGGAAATTCTATGTTCGGGCACAGCCAAATATTAGATCCTCTCAGAATATACAGAAATTAGTAAATTCATCTTATTGGTGCAGAGTGAAGATGTGGTCCATTATCAGTCAGTCAGTCAGATTTATAAAGTCAGTCAAAGGAACGATATTCATTATATAGGGTATATATAAAGTCAGCTCATATTTGCTATATGCAGCTTAGGAGAGGGTTAAGTTTATTTCCATAACTTTTTTGTTGCCAGAACTAATTTAAGGGCAAATTAACAGTAGAGATTCAAAATTATTTTAGATCGGATGTGGTCGAGGTTGTAGTGCCATTTCTTCGATTTTTAAACTGCGTAGAGAGAATTCGACGTCGTTGCCAAAGCAAATGTTATCTGCTTAGATCTTTCCTATCCCCCATATACTTAAAATAGTGATTTTGACTTATCAGTTAACTTTAACCTGTTTATACAGGTCTATATCTGTGATATTTTAATGAAATTAAGTGATTTCTTAACCATAATGTTCTTTAGCGCTAAATAACATTGACATCAGCATACACCGTGGTCTAAACTCCATATCTCTAATATAATGATTTAGGTCCGTGGTTGATTTTTTCCTCGTATACCAAATATATACAATTTCGTACCTTTGGTTGAGTTCAAATCGCATATATCTCCGTGAAAGATGTCTCAACCAAATTAAGCGAGAATATTTCAATTCATATTATGTCATTCGGTAGCAAAAATTATAGTACTCATTTTTTTATTTTAATATAAATATCTTAAATATGAAGCAAAATTAGTAATGAAACTAAACGAGTGTGTGACATATAGTCTAAGTCAATAATATGCCAAACATGATTGAATAATAAATGTTGAATTCTTACACAACATTTTTCAATATAAAGTTTTGCCAACACCTGAAAAAATTATTTCGGGTTTAATCCTTGCAAATTGCGAAAGCATAAACTCTTCAGCTATACCCGAACTTAGTCCTTCCTTATTTGTTTTAAGTTTTCTTCATTGTTTAAGTCATAGAGACATTCGGAAATGGACTTTTTGAACTCACTCAATATTCACATTCAGCGAATATAAATTTTTTTTCTTTTTGGAGACCAATCAACTAGTGATAGGTAAGCAAATGGAACTTCATAACAAAGTTATATAATAATCTAAATATCTAAATATGTAAATATCTACTTTCATTTTTTATATCTTTTTATTAAAGAGTGGACTTTCAGCATATTTTAATTATGTTTTTGTTTTCATATTCTATATTTGCATTATTTAGCGCTCCATGGCCACTTGTTTAAGCAAAACAGGTTATATAATATTTCTATATTATATATTATATTTCTAATTATGCGGCTATATATTTATACGCGGTATATCATTACTTCAGTACTCATGTTTGTAGTTACTTGCATCGTTCTTGTACTGTTCTTGGTTCTTTAAGAGATATTTAATATTGAGGATTTCAGGTATCTGCGAAGGCATTATTTAGGAAAAATAAAATTTAAGAGCTTTAATAAATTAATATAGCACACTGGTTTTGGCAGTTTGATAAACGTTCAAGAGCTTTTGCCTATTTAAGCTTTGAGATCAAAGTTTTGTTGAAAAAATGCGGTATTGCTCAAGCCCAGTGGGTTGAATAATTCTGCACTGCAGGCATGTGCTCAATGCATGCACAAATGTATACAACCTAAAGTTTACTTTGAGTTTTCCAGTATTTCGACGAAAATTTTCACTTCACAACAACTAGATATTTCTTTTTTTTATGGGTACATCATCCATCCAGCTTCGAATGAAAGTGCTTTCGGTGTAAAATCCACTAAGTTTGAAGATATAACTATATAATATATATATATATATATAAGATATAAAAAATTTGATTTATATTCAGATTCAAGATGAATTTATGCAAGCAGTAGTGCAACAAAAACTATTTATAAGTATAATAAAATGACAGCACAAATGGACAAACACAATAGGTGATGAGATAAACCACTGCCTCTAGCGTCATAATCGTTCAGATAACCCGTCCACCACTCAATATATCATCTCATTAACCAACTAGTCCGAAGAGTACTGTCTGGAACTATAATAAAAATTCCGACAATTAGTAATCCCAAATTTCATCAAAAAATATGTTTTTTTTAGATGACACGAACTATTCAACCTTCCTGTTATATCTACGGAGTTTGATAATAGTAGCAATTTTATAAGTTGTGGATAAGGTTTTTGTAAAATATTATGATTTTAAATGTTATGAAAATGCTATTAGGCTATTTATAAAAACCTTTTGTTAGGCCAACTTACAGTTTAGTATAATATCACGCTATACACAACTATAGTGGGGTTAGGGAAATGTCTGAGTAGATAAGGTTTACTTTCCGCATTAAACCATAATATGTTCGAAAACATATTTCCATTATATTTTATTAAGATAACTCAGTATTTGATAAATAGATATAGATATATAGAAAAAGATAATCATTACATACACGTATTAGTATACACGTATGGAGGCTGGGATAATTCCAAGATCGATTTTATTAAATTTTTCCATCAAACTACATTATTATATATATATATATATATATATTAATATATTCAATATTATATATTCATTTAATTTTGCTAAGATATCTTATATATATTTAATTTATGTAATGTATGTTACATATCGGTTATATTACCAATATACACGGTATAAAGTCAACCGGGATTTTTAAAATTCTCATTCCGCTATATGGGGCAACGGGAAGTATTAACCCGAGCACAATATTATCAGGCCAAATATATTCTGAATTTCAGTAAAATATCTTACAGATTTTTTGATATTTTCGCTAAAAAATCAGCTGATAGCACTCAGGTCCACATAGGGGTTCTTGAAAAGTTATATTCTGATTTCTGCCATTTTAGGTAAGAGATAGCACGCCCTAAAGGTATTCTTTCTGGAAAGTTTTCCTCCGATAATTTCATTGGTGCTCTGATAACTTCATTCTGTAAAGTGAAAGAATCATATGGCGTAGGCGTGATTGTCTAATTTCGCCAATTTTCAGAATATAATGTAAGGATGGGGATGTAATGTTATGTACAAAATTTTGTTGAAATTCATTTAGCGGTTACTGAGATATAGCATTTCATCGAAAGGTGGGTGCCACGGCCGATTTTTTTTTTTTTTGTACACCGTTATGCGACCAAATTTTAAGTGAATTACAAACATATATGGATGGGCAGACAGTCACGCAGAATTCAACACGTCTCATCATCCCGATCAAATCTACATATTTATCTCGATTAGTTCTAAGCGTTACAAACAACCGTTAGGTGAAAAATACTATTATACTCTGTTGCAACATGTTGCGAGAGTAAATGTAAGTTTTCAAAGTATACGAAGTATAAGTATTCTAAGCGTTACAAACAACCGTTAGGTGAAAAATACTATTATACCCTGTTGCAACATGTTGCGAGAGTAAATGTAAGTTTTCAAAGTATACGAAATTGTAGTGACCCAAAACCAAAGCGACGGCGCCTGCCATCTTAAATTTGCTTCTAGCATTTCCGCCTAACATTACAATTCTGACCAGAGGAAATCAGTTGTTTTTTTCACTGCCGATAGCATGTTTTTTTTTAAATACTCTTAATCTTCTATAACTCAGTAATCAATAAAGTTGCATAGTTCCAAGTAGGCACGTCCCATATAACGGTATTGTTTAATACTACTAAAAAAAAAAGTCAAGAAGAAAAGGCAAGAAAAAAGTCGTTTCCAAACAACGATACCAAAAACATGAAATGAGGTGTGCGAGATGATCCATTAGGAGTTCATACCAATTGGATTATGGGCGTGGTACTTTCCATAGAACAATTTTTTTATCCCGCAACCTTCGTTCACTTTCCAACATCTAACTAAAGTTACAATGAAGATGTCGAACCTTCTGTTTGATTTATTAAATATATTCTAACCTTCTGGCAATATTTCTCTTCACATAGAGTAATTTGACAGGATGAAATTGGTTCATTAAGTAGGTACTATTACTAAAGTGAATTTAGTAATATATTGATAATTTGACCAAACCGAACCGTTAACCGTAAGTTTACTTTTAATCACTAAAGTTATAATGTCATTGGTATATGGATGTAGTTTTAACCAACTCTTTTCTGTGTTATGTTTATGAATCAGAATGATTTTCTATGAGAGCGCGAAAGTTTTCACTAGGAAATTTGTAGTAATTTCAATTTCATTAAAAAAACGATCCAGACAAGTATTAGAAACAGTATGGTAAAGTAAAGGTAAAGTTAAGTATACAAATACACAGGGTACATACAGAGAACTTACATGTAGATAAAGGGAAGCGGAATGGCGTATAGAAAAAAGAATACCGCGAATTGAAGAGTTGGAAAAACAGACAAACTTTACCTAATAGCATTCATAGAATGGGAAACCGAAATAATGAATCGGGAAGCCTTCCTAAGTATGTATTTGCACATTTTCGAGAAAAATTAATTTACTGATGAGGATGGCACGAGTGCAAACTGCCTACGTATGTATGTGCAGTGTTGCACAAAACTGGCGATTAGATTTGACATTGAAATTAATAAACTAACGGGGGACAGTAATTTTGGAAATATATTTTAATAATATTTGTTGAAGTATTATTTCAATATATTTTTTAAGATACTTGCCAACCGATATATATATATATAATAATATAAGCCATACACTCAACCAGTGAGTATATTAGTAGTAGTATTAGAGACCAGTATATTCGCATGGTCTTATAAAAAAATCGTATAGAGTAAAAACAATTCTTTGGAAAGGAGAGCTAAACGTGCTGAGAGAAAAACGAGAGAGTGCGCATGTTTCGGAGCATTCCCAAAGTTAAATAAGTAAATTCGAATAAGCCACGATGTTGACAATGAAATGGGAAAGTGAGCATATTCCACAAAAAATATTGAAAGAGAATGAAAGAGAAAGAAAACTCGAATTTCGTTAAACAATTTGTGGTTCCGGGAGTTCAGTTCGTTTTATGAGCTTGGAGAGGAAGCGTCGCATTTTCACTGTCGCAATGCAAAACGGCGAGTTTTAGGTGCAATAGTTATGGCACGCGAAGAGCGGAAGAACAAACGCGGAGTGAGAGACGGGCGTGGATGGTAGTGAAAATAAAAGATGCAGAATTGTAAATGGAAAAATCACGAAAAATATGAAAATCATGTTCAAATAAGTACCGTTAATTGCCATTAGTAAACTAAATATATAAAAGAGAAAAAAGTGCATAAATTAACCAAGTCAGCACAGCTCGTTTCTTATACTCAGCATTTGTGCAGGGGTAAAGGAAATAGTGAATTTAATAAAGCAGATAATAAGTATAGAAAATTAATCAAACAAATTTATGTAGATATTAATTCTGTAACTTACAACAACAAAATTGTTGCCATTTGAAAATCGTGAAAATATTAAAAAAAAAAAAATAAAATTTGAATGTGCGCATAATCACGGAAATTCCTAGTATTTGGCCGCGTGCCATTAACAGCCAAAAGCGTCAGGGGCTTCTACCGAAGAAAACGACCGCATAAAGACTGACACAAAAAGCAAATAATTTATCAAACATCAAATATCTACATACATACGTATTTACAGAAACATGAGGTGAGTATAGGTAGTCAGTTTGCGCCACAAATGTGCGGCAGGCAAGTGCCACTGCTTCCTTATGTACATAAATTAAGGATATACTGCTTAAAGCATCCTGTTCCATGATGATTGGCACCATCATCATTATCATTTCCAACAGCGCATCAGTATAAACTCTCATGTATAAGCAATCGTGGCGTGCCACTTGTGGTTCTTTAGTAAATTTATGCAAAACAATGCAGGTTTCATTCGACTTTGCCACCACTTTGGGCATATTATCTTGTTGTCCTCTCAGCGAATAGTGATTTGACGTAATTAGCATTTCCCTGTCACTTGCATTTCAGTATTTTCATCTCTACAATTAGTATTTATATTAACCTAATCAATAAATCGATTTTTAATTTTGACCGCCAACAACTTATGTCTGTAGTAGTGAGTAAAACATATACAATTGGGTGAGGTTGACTAGTGAGGTAAAGTTATTTTGAATTTTCTTAAAGTTGTTAAATTTTGATTTTTAAATACTCAGTGTTGTAGCACTTAATACCTCAGCACCGTTATAATGCCAACGTTGGTAAAAAGAAGTTATGGTGCCGCGCAAAACAGGTGCAACTAGTTGAAGTTTGTTGGACTTGCATCGTTAATAAAATAATTAAAGAGCTGACAAGTAGATTTTCAACTTTACTGAAAAATAAAAAAAAATTAATAAAAATTAAAAGAATAACGATTTTACGATAACTTCGAATATAGTCCGTCGATGAACGGCAGAAGCCAAGATCATTGAGATTCTCAAAAAGCGGATAAATCAGCCTAGTTAACGTCTACAGGTGTGTACTTTGAAGCACGTCAAGGCTAGAGATTTCGATTCTGTTTCTGTGCAAATCTATATGACGTCATTAGGAAGTCTTTACTCAGTGAATGCTCTGCTCTGCGCCTTAAAATTTGCAATGGGACATTTGTTCATGCACAATTGTTCAATAATTATTATGTTGTATATAGATAAGATGGGGAGATGTGATTAAAAATGTTTTTGAAAATTAAATATATTTAGTTGCGTATGTATTAAACATCGATGTAGATCTTTATTTAATATCAAAATATCTTTCATATTATTATTACTAACAGAATTAAACCTTCATTTTCTTTAATTTCATTAAAAAAATTTAAATAATTTTATTTGTTTTTCGTGAAATATCAACATTGATCACGTATGCATATGTTTAGCACAATACCATGCTTATTATGTATATTTGTAAGCTTAC
Organism: Bactrocera minax; assembly: GCA_021498325.1. Taxonomy (NCBI): domain Eukaryota; kingdom Metazoa; phylum Arthropoda; class Insecta; order Diptera; family Tephritidae; genus Bactrocera; species Bactrocera minax. The sequence goes on along the minus strand of JAKEEE010000045.1, from coordinate 620,711 downwards.
TTAGTACAACAACGCATAATAAAGTTATTAGATACAACTTGAGTATGTAAGTTAAACTTTTAATACAACAACAACCCTTATATATTTTATATTAAACATTCATTATTTTACATACATTATTGTACTATATTGGTAGAAAATTTATGTTATATCAGGGAAATCAAAAATATTGTGCAGACTAATGAGCGAATTTTATTAGTTAACATATGTTTCTGTTTTTAGGAAGCACTTTGCTACGTTCCTACTAGATAAACTAGATTTATTAGGCCACTCTATATTGATATTAGCAATGTAATACAGGGTGAACCAAGGAGTTAGATGAAAAGAACATTGATAAGTCGGACAATTTTTTATGTACGTCCGTTATATGTCTAATGTATTCATTGTTCATTGGTCAGAAATCTTAAAATAAGGGCAAGATGAAGTTTTCTGAGAGCAGATGGAGCAATATACTCTGGTTCTTGGCCCTTGCAGTATGCGGAAGTGTGGTGGTTGCGACTCAACCGTCCAGTATTAAACCACATGAGGGCATCGGAGCTTAGACCCGTTAGTTAGTAGTAGTACTTATTCATTAAATCTGTGTACATTACTAAAATAAATTAAATCCAATGTATATTTATCAAGATAGAACCCAGAATCAATTTCAAAGTTCTTGACTCTTTCAAAACTCTTATGACTAACAGATAAGAAAGGTGTTTGTAAAATTCAATTTCAAAATGGAATATCATATCATAAATGAGTCATTATGTAAGTGTCATCATAATATGGAGGAAGGTATTGTCCGAATTTTGGATCATCGTATTATTATGATTTTCTTAACTTAAATACTAACTCGTCTATACGGTACAAAGTCCACCTGAAAAAGCGATATCTTCATATTGGGAATGTGGAAGCTAATGGAAGGTATTAATCGATCCAAATAAGAAGACAAATTATATTTATTAGCTCTCAGGTCTATTTAGTAATTTAATTTGTAATAATGTGGTAATTTGGAAAAGAAATTTTTTATTTATTATTTCGAAAATCTTGATTTGAATCTGAGTGTAACGTCCTTATTTCAAGCTACGAACAAAGCTTCGTAATAAGTTTAACTTTCTCAATTGTTAGAATCGCAGGAAGCTAAACTAATAAACTCGTATTTAATCAAAATAATACAGAAAATTAATATGTGGAGCTCACACATATATATACCATGCACACGTAGATTGGTTCTATGCCTTTTGTGGGCTGTCGTCTATTCATATGATCAGCCTAAGTGGGGGAGACGCTTGCTTCATTGTTATATTTTCGAGGTTATGTCGTTGGGGAAATCCGCTAGGATGTCATGAAAACTTGTTGACTAATGAAAGGTAAGAGCCTGCAGAATAAACCAGCCCAACAATACTACTAACAACATACACACATTTACAAGAGTACATTAACAACATAAAGAGTGCAATGAGGGGGCAAGCTACTTAGTGCTTCCTTGCGAGGTTCCTTATGATAAGGAAAAGTCTACATATATTTTTATGATACATATAATTAATAGACGAGTATGTTTAGAGTATGGCGGGTCGGGAATTCTAGTCCTTCAATTATAGTGTTGAGAGTTTTACTTCTGCAGATATAGTGACTTTGCTCTGTCTAAAGTCACGCAAATATATGGATCGTTTCCAACAGTTTTGTCAAAAATAACCCTTTAATAAGAGCTTTTTGCTTTAATAAGAGCTATAATATATATTATATATGCCCATATATATATATAATTCTCATATATATTCTCATATATTAATTAAAATGTAAAGTTTTAATTACTGACAAATTTCAAACAGATTTACACCCCTATTGTGTATGTATACTGGCGCGAGTGTAATAGACGTTAAGCAACCGTATACCAAAATATACATAATTAATGGCTATCGGCTAGCACTATCAGAAAATGTCGTTAAGCAAATATCTAGAAAGAGCTATAACAAGGTCACAAATTAAAACACAAAACTGAATTTTGGTACAGGGCATTACAATAGGTAATGTACATATCTCACAAACAACTAAAGCTATATCAACCAAACTTGCTGAGGACAAAGCCTTCAGCATCTCCTCATACAGTATGACAATGGGTGAAATCGGATAATAACCACGCTCATCCCCATATAACAGTTCAGTTGAAAACTATTAAAAGTGCGACAACTCACTAAAGAAACACGTCAGCAACATTAAAATTTACAGTAAAGATGGTACGGATGAGGTGCATACGAACTGGTGTAAAAATTAACGTGGCATCGCCCACTTTTAGGTGAAATGCCATATTTCAGAGACGACTTGACCAATTTTAACGAAATTTGGTACATAATATTGTATTGGCATTCTTATGCTTCTTCTTACATTTCATATGCTTCTTCTACTTGAACTTCACAATATATAAATCAAGCACCAATGAAAATATCGGAATAAAACTTTGCACATATAGTGGCTTCAAGGTGTGGCACCTCTCTGCTAAAAATGGTTAAAAAAAAAGAAGAAGGGAAAGGTTAAAAAGGAAAGAATAATATTTTAACCGAAAATAGTGGTCAATATGTGAGATATAACCATGTTTTCCGGATAACAATGCACCATGGTGCCAAAAATGGATAAACTTCGGCCAATACATCCCACAGCCCCCATATACACCTAATATAAGGATTTTCAAATATACCATTCTCTTTATACTATATATACGGATCGATATGTAAGATATCTTACCAAAATTAAGGGAGGGTAAGCGTTTCGTGCCGAAAATGGATAAAATTTGTCAATGATTATCCCAGCCCCATAAACTATATATAATGCAGTGTTTTCCTTGTGGACTATATGCCAAATATAGCGGTCAATGTGTAAGTAATCTTAATAAAAATTGCAGGGAAACATATTCTCAAGCATAGCTTAGTTATATGTTATAAAGTTTTACCAATACCTGAAAATATTTTCTTGTCTTAGAGCCTCGCAAATTGAGAGAGAATAAAATATTGTGTTACACCCGAACTTGGCTGCCTACTTTTTTGTTTATTCTCTAGTACCACCATCTCCTATTACATATTACTTATTTTTTTATTTATTTACGAACCTTTCCAGTTGAATAACTTACTATAATTGATCTCCAAAAAATTGTTGGTATTTAAATACTTTATTTATAAGAATTTATAATGTCTATTGAAGTATTAATATCATTAATCTAATATATGTATTGTGATAAATACAAATTTGAGCAAGGGTGTCAAATACTTTAAACAGTGCTCCTCTCAAATGTAAATTCAGATTGGTTACTTTGGTTTTCAAGTACATTGGCTTCAGTAGCCATCCGCAAAGCAAAATTCTCTTATAGAGTCTAGCGCAATTATGCTGGCAACTGTACTTACACAAATGAGGAGTTCATTATTATATAAGTACAGACTTTAGAAAGGAAATGTACTATAAGAAATTAATTAATTATATAGACGTGGGTAAAAACGTATTATGTAAAATAGTTATAAATATAAATATCCTGGGTAGTAAGGGGAGTGATGAGTTTAGTCATAATTAACCACAAGCAGTACTCTGAGGATGATTCCATTGGTTGGTGGTAATATAATAATTGTTATTGGAATAATACAATTGATCTTTTCTGTTGATTCAAAGTTATAAAAAACCATTGGTACACCATTTCACTTCTCACGAGCTTTGCTTACCGGCCCAGCAAACATAGATTATATAAGATATACATATATAGATAGAATAAAAATGGATCGGTATTAAGAATTTGTTGATAATTATGCGGTGTTAAAAGCTAATAGCTATTTGAAAGTCTTTACAAAATACAGAATCTATAAAAAGTATTGGATTTTATTATTATTTACACAAATTATTTGCATGTATTTATATTTTATGACCTCAAGCAATCTCTTTCTAATTGTAGTGACACTAAATTCTTTGACGGCAGTTCCGGTCGTTTGGCTCTTGGTTCAACAGTTGTTGTGTATTTGCTTTTCTACAATGAGGCTTGTGGACCCGCAATATTGGGTGCGAATCTTCTCGCTTTCGCCTACAGTGCAATGGCAGGTGAGTAGCCAAAAATAAAGAAACCATCATCGACAAATTTTAATTTTGTTATATAGATACATATGAAAATATATGCTGTTAATTTCTTTAATAAGTAAACAAAATCTGACCTTCTCTTTCTCCAACTCATCATATATATTTTTCTATATGCACACAGCATACTGCAAGTCCCATTTGAAATCCCTCCAAATACCGTACATTCGGGCGAGCAACAAAATCGACTACACATGCTTGTTTCTTGCCACATGGTTGGATGTGTTGGCGGTACTGTGTGCCTGTGTCACCTTGGCGCGCACCATGAGCACCAGCTTGGATGCAATGACCGGCGGTATGGCACATATTCTTATTTTAGGTAGGCGAACAGGTTGTAAATTAAGTCATGCATATTCAAATTCAATTAGAAATTACATTATGTTCACTTTTTGGTGGCACTGTGCTGAATTATTTTCATTTAAGTTTCCTTAAGTTAAAATTATGGCATACTTTTAGGCCGCAATTCATCGCCGAACGAGCCATGGCCAGATGTGCTGGGTGTTGTGGTGGTCATTATAATCACAGTTATGTTTATGCTGGGGCTGGACGTTAGTATAAACACTACCTAGATATTTAATATATTTTAAATTCTACCAGAACATTACTTATTTAGTAGTTTAAATCTTTAAGTAAGTCCTTAGATATTAAAAATCTTAAAATTTTCAATCTTCGAATTTTCGATATTTTAATAATTCAAATTAATTCCCTTAGCTGTAGAAAAACAATAAGAAGCTTGTCGGACCTTTTTCTCTCAAGTTTTAACCTGATTATGACTTACTAACTAGTTAAAACTTTTTAACGGATCAGGAATAAGAGTAAAATTATACTTTTGTTGTTTTTATTTTGAATTGAGCTTCTTTCCATGCATGTCAGATTTAATACTCTCTTTGTATATATATTTTAAGCACAATTATTTTTTATAATATGCAAAATAATTTTATTGATACACGCTTTGGGGATCACACTTATATTTGTTTTGAAATTAATTACAATTTCTGTTTTTACCTTTTAATTCTAACGTGATAGCACTCAAAAGTCTTCCATATCATCATGTGGTGTGGTATGCTTATCCTGAACCTGTGCCCACCGGCAGCGGCTTGCTGGAAAGGAGATTATGTGGAGTGGACACGTTATTTGTTTCGACCAAACGGTTTTCTTAGTGTGAGTAAACGCGACATAAATGTTTATATATAGTATGCACCGAACTGCAGGCTTACTTATAGTTGTTGTAAGAAAATGTAAGGAAATGCAATGTCATATTCACCATAAGCGAGCATTATTGATGTCTATGACACTTCTCCACGCCTCAGTATTTAGATCATGTTACACTCTGGCGGGTAGAGTCGATATGATTAGTACAGAAGCAGTGTGAAAACTAAGCTGGAAAGTATTTGCCGTAATATTTTATAGCTATATCCTTGACAGAATGTTCGACTGGAGCAGATAGTTCAGAAATCAATTATTCGAATTTAACTGATCAAAACGACATGTCCATTGATTTGGAAAGTGCGACTACCTGAGATTTGACACGTGGAAATTCTAGACTAACAGACTCTTAAGCAAATCAATATTAGTTTAAGAAAAGACGTTATATTTCTGAGCAATCTAGTTTTGTTATATTAGCTTTAGTTGAAACATAAATCTTTAGGAATACCCTAAGTTTGTTTAGAAAGATGCAGAAAGTGCATTGCAAAAGAAAAAGAAAACTGTAAGAATTTCGGTTTCATTTTTAATTCCGTAGCCCGTGCATTTTATTGCAGTAAATTGAAAAAAGCAATCCAAGTGCATTGCGGAAAAGAAATTAAATGTTCAACTTGCTCAGCAATTGTAAACAAAACCTTCTATCATTTCGTTTATGACATCAGAAACTAACGTACTTTTCTGTCAAACGCACTCCAGCAAAAGTAACGGTATGAATCTGTCGTAATCTTTATGTGTATTTTCGGGTGAGCATAACACGATTAGAATTAGAATAGCCTAAGTGCACAGCCAAAAGGCAGTTAGATTAGTGTTAGTTAACATTATATTAAGAACTTCTCAGCTGATTTTTATTTTGCAAAAAAGTATAATGAACTCAGAGAAACTATCAAAAATCAGTAGTATAATGTACTGTCGAAAAATTACTTTGAAGCATTCCGAAAATTTAAAATTTCATTTTTTTTGGCGTGCCACGACATTTTCTACACTTCGTTTAAATTTGCTTATGTTAATGTACGTATGTACTCTATGTACTGAATGTAATATATGATATGTATATTGATTTTCGTTTATTTCTACGCATTTATAACGCTGATGGTCGGGCTATTTGTTTCACAAGTTCTCAATTCCTTTTGACTTACGACCATTTGTAGTAATTATTCTGATTTCCTGCGATTTACTATTTGCAAATCTCTCTTCGAGTTTTCTACGGTTGTCAGCGTCGGTGTGCATGTTATGTGAGCATTTGTGGTGGGCTAATTAATGGATTCCAAATGCACTAAGAAATATGAGAAAGCGTAGATTTGTGAGCCTTGGTGGAAACAATTCTAATTTGTATTTCAACATATGATTACTAGTTTACTAAGAAGATGAGAATTTACTGGCTAAAAAAGAGACCGAAAAAGGGGTACATTTTATTGTATATATAAACGTGTATATATATCGAATAAGATGGCTTGTTTCTTTGTATATATTTTTTTTTCACATTTTTGTTATTATAATTACATAAATTAATATATACTTCTCATTTTATAGCTTATTACGCCGGCAGCGCTACTTACATTCGTTTATCCCAGAGAGTTGCCACTGCCCAATTCATTCCTCGAGCGTTTCAAAGGGTTTGGAAAGTTCTTCAGAACCCTCTTTATATTGTGTTCGATAATAGTATCCCTATCAACCTTGGTGCATTACAAGTAAGTTATAAAAATGAATGTTATCTAAACTAGATAACAACGTTAGGGTTAAAATTAATGCCTGAATTCACAACTTGGGTTTCATATACAGACATAAATGAAAAAGTTCTAGTGTTGTTTTCTCGACTGTGGCAGTTAATTTTGTCGAAATGATAAATGGAATTTAGTCTTTCAACCTTATGTTAAATATTCCTTAATTATTAAAAATGGATTTATTAAATTTATAGAAAAATTATTGAAGCCTATAATGGGAAATAGAAAGAAGGAAAAGAGACTAGAATATCACAACGTAAGAGGAATTACTTATAATATATCTAAGTGTAAATATTTGTGCTATTGGAACGAGTAAAAGTTTACCGGTAGATTGATTGTAACTTAAATCGGACGACAACTGACTAATAGCCGGCTGCCAGGAATGTCTTTAACGAGGAGTTAAATGTAAAGCAGTCGAGAACACGCCTTTTATACTATAGCAGAAATATCGCTTTATAATAATTTTACTTAAGTAAATACTTTTAAGTAAACACTTTCACTAACTTGACTTAATTATTTTTGTGACTAATTAATTTTCACTAACTAGACTAAAGTTAGTCAAGTATTAACCTACATCTTAGCTGATATAATTAAAATGGAGAAATACAATACTTTTTGATAGTGAATTATAGCAACCCGGCATATTAGTAATGACGTTTTCATTTGAAGATGTTATAATTTGTGTGTTTGAAAGTGAATCTTTAAGGATGATGGATTTTGTAGATCTAGGCGAAAATGTTATTGATTTAGAGGTTTTACAAAAAAATATACTTGAAAGAAAGAATATAAGAAGTCTGGACTTTCTTTTTTATTACTGTAAATACTCATGATACGGATTTTAGAGATCGATTTGAAATAAGTATCTGCTCCGTTCGTGTTATTATTTAATAAAAGTTTTTGTGTTAAACTCGTGCTCGATTTTCCTCCATGTGCTTTCCTTTACTTTTACAGTCTGTTCAATTATGCTACGGTATTGCCACAAATTTCAGATAGCGTTTTGGTTTCCGGTGCATTCAATTCGAGAAATTTTTCAAAATAATATTGTTTTTAAGAAACATTTTATTAATTAACGGTCTTTATTCGATTCGCAACTGGTACGGTCCAGATCGTAGACCTCAACCAAAATGTAAGAAGAGCCAATAATAATTTAGAAACAGCTAAAATGGATGTTTTAGGAAAGCGAAACGCTTGGTTAAAAATCTCGCTTAACTTAAGTTATTACTAAGCTTTAGAATTAGTCTTGAGAGAGAAATCGGCTCTAATTTATCCGTAAGCTAGGCTTAGAAGTTGGGAACTGTAGGAGGATAGGCAAACTCTTTTAAGAAAATTTTCTTAAAATTCTCTAGCATTGTTTGTAAACTATTTTTGAATGAAATCCTCTTTATATTAGATAACAGCTCAAATTAGTGGGGCTGTCTAGAGCTCCCTATTAACTCTAGTTTCACACCATTGTAGCATTTTTCAAGCATTCGTATCTGTCATCAAACTAATAGCAAATGATCTGCTTCGGAGTACAGTTACTTGTCTTAACAAATTTCTTACGATTTTTTGATACATATTATTTATAATTGTATAACAGACTTAACACCTAACATACCCAATTTTAAAGTGACATTACCGTGATTTACCAACATTTACAACAGTTTAGTTCATCTACTCTACAACTCTTTGATTAAAATTGGGTAATTTTTTATGCATTAACGCTCAACAGATATATATTTAGTTTGTGTAGTTACTGTACATGTGAATTACAACATTATCCAGCAATGATTAAAAGTCACCAGATGATTTCAGATGCCCACATCTTGTGAAAGCTGGCACTTAAAATAGTTATACAATGAGAATCAAAGAACCTAATCAGTTTCTTCCATTCAGGACAGTTGAAGAATACATTGCCAATCCACTCCTCACCTTTCTGGACGATATTACTTTAGGCAAGCTGGTGCCAGCCGCTGCTTGTCTTCTAATGCTAACCTCCTCAGCCGCATACTTAGAGCTCTTTCCAGAACTCTATGGTTTAATAGTGCGTTTTGCTACCTCAGAATGGAAGGTGCTTTCAAAGCAAATAAGCTACGAAAGTTCCGAAAGCGGTAGCCCTGTATTGGCTATTTTTATAAGTGGTAGGTGTTGATGAAAATTCAGTCAGATCAAAGTTTAATAAACTTTTTACAATGATTTGTTTTTGTAATTGTAGGAAGTCTCTGCGCCATGTTAGCCTTTGCTTGCCCAATGCAACACCTTATTCACACGCTGGCGGCCAGCCATTTAGCTGCAGGCTTCTTAAGAGCATTATATTTATTGTACATACCAGTCCGTCCAAAGTATATAAAACGCTCTGGTAATAATATTTAATATAAATTTAATAAAATTAATATAAATTGCTTAAATTAATTATAATTGTGCCACTCTAGTTGCGATATCGTCACTTGCATATAGACGGCTCGCCACAGCAGCAGCCGCAGCGGCTTCGTACAAGCGTGCAGCTCCGAAAAAAACAAGCAAGCGGAGCATATTGAGTGTCAATGTAGCCAACATAAAAGCGGCGAAAAAGCCAGTGCCAAAGAAAAAACAGAAAAAGGAGTTAGAGAAGGAATGGCTTTTGCTTGGAGAACCTATATCCCCGTGCCCCACTCGTCAACCAGCCGACGTCGAATCCGCAATACAGTCAAACAGTAAACCATTGGTAAGATTGATGGAGCATTTTTTGCTTTGTTTGCTATCAAATTGATAATAAACATCACAAATTTTTTTTCTTTGAAGCCTTTGAATTTCGTTTACCCGGAGATAGTCGAGATCAGTGACTCTGATACTTCAACAGATATTGATGCGATTGTCGACGAATATAGACAAAAAATTAAGGTAAAGTAAACGCGGTTAAAATAACTAAAAACTGTCTAAGAATTATTTTGTACATTTCAGATTACAACTTCCAGACTAATCGATGTCAACACGCGGGTTCCGTCTGTCTTTACTTGGCGATTTGCTTTTTTGATAATTTTAGTTGCAATGTTTGGCACAGTTGCATTCGCTTACAGTTGTGTGCGACAGAATCGTCATGGCGAGGTAATCTTCGGTTTTGGTGAGTGTTTAAAAAGATAAGATTTGTCCAATCAAAAATATATATAGCTCTGATCGTTGCTTAAGAAATATAAACTCCTAAAAGGCTAAAAAGGGACTCACGAATCTACTTTCTAATTGAGAAATTTATAAGGTTCTAAGATTCATCTTTTTGATTCTTCGTCACACCGAATTTAGGATGGTTTTCACAGTCAGTATTGTTCTGGAGACTTATTTAGTGATTCCATGAGTTGCGAAGTTCTGAAGATATTGCCAGAAATCTCGAACAACGTTAATTTCTTTTAATATTAAAAATATAGTTTCAAACTTAATTTTATCGAGGTAACTGTAGATATGAGAAGGGAAAAATACTATTTTATTTACTATTTCTTCATTAGAAAAACCACATTCCGCATTTCACTTCACTTCACACATTTCACTGATTGATAACAACTATATATGTATAAGTGGTGCTTGATACATACTATTTCCAGTACTTACTGGCTACTTTGAAGTTTCTTTACATTCTGAGTTCTCTTAAGTACTTTCGAGAGGAACTTTTGACATATGAGTATATTTCGGGAGAGTACTCCGTATAAGGTCTTGAGTACTTTCGGTGCCGATGCTGTCCAACACTAAATAATATCTTTATGGTATTAGCATGGTGAAGAGAAAACAGGGGTTCTCTGCAGGACGATCTTTAACATGTCACTAATTGTGCTTTCTAAAATTTTAAGGGAAGAGGTTGTGAAGTTGTCTACTCTCTAGTAATCATAATAACTGAATTCGTTAGAAATATGAAATATGTGTGTCAATATATAACAAGAATAACATAACATAAAATACTTGAATACTGAACAATGAATACTTGAAATGAGATTATTTTATTGAAATAAAGATTTTTTAATAATGTTACCTATTTTAATGTACATATATAATTATTTACTTGTGTATGGTCTTCTTACCGCGATTCCAGGAACAATGCTCCTTAGCTCCATGTTATCACTGTTTCCACGCTACAATTCTGGTATTGTTTGTTTGAATCCAATGTTCTGCTGTTGCACCCTTATGACCAGTGGGGTACTTTTTGGCGCGAGCTCGTACTACTCTTGGCCTGCGATAGTCTTTTGGGTGATTGCTGGTCTTATGCTATTGCTGCGCTGCGACAACTGGTGTTGCAGCTGCTTCGAACATAGCGGTGGCACTATACAAGAACAGTTAATACCGAATGAGCCACCAAAAGCAATGACGAAGTTGACGACAATACATATACCAGGCTCACCCACAAATCCTGTGACAGTACCAACCCAGGTGACTACGAGCAGTAGGTGACAACTCGAGTCCTCAAACGGTGAAGACCTCAATGTGTGCGACGTCAAAGAGAACAGAAACGAAGACGATAAACTTTGTTGGAGCGAGTAAAAATATTGTAAAAATACAACAAAATACAAATAAATCAAATGTTCAAATAACTGAGTACCTATTCGCGTCACCTGATGTACTTTGGGAGAAATGTTATGTCGTACGTAGTAGCAGCCATTGTCATTACCGTTATTAAAGTCTCCGTAAATGCCGCTTGCTTGTGCGAAACTGCGACCGAGATGAGAAAGCGTATTTTATAAAATGAATCATCATTAAAAAATTGAAAATCCTACAGTTTTAGACAAAAAAACGCTAGTACATGAGTATTTTTACTATTATATATGTATATTTAGTGTTTAATTGTAGTATTGATATTTACCTTAGATAAATGTAAAGAAAATTTAGAGGATAACTAGGATTTGTATGTTCGTAATCTTGAATGACCAAATTATAATACAATTTAGCAGCTATAAGTATACTTTCTAGGTAAATAATATTGCATGTCATATGTATTGGATAAATATTTTTATAAACAGTCATGAAAAAATAGCATGTGCTAAATTAAAAAGTACTCTAATTTTAACCAAATATTTAAAAATCATTCGGACTCATTCATTTAACGTTTGATTTGAAAAAATGTGCTACTCGAATATGTCATTGAAAATATGTCATAACAATTAAATTTTCGAAGATATCAAACATTATATTTTAAACTACACGATCGGTGTATTTTTTTATTGTAAAGGGATTTTAGGGATATATACACTGAAAATTGTCAGAAATGGCCAACACTTTGGTTTTATTGAGAAACTGATTGTCTGTCCGTCTACCGCTGCAAGCGTTAACTTGCGTAAAAATTTATATGTTTGGATGAAACTTGGTAGACATGTTCCATAGCACTCTGAGGAAATTGGTATTACAACAACGCATCACAGTGAAGAAGAGCATTTGTGGTTTAAAAAATCTCGAAAAGTCAAGTAATACCTTAATACCTTAATAACACGAAGGCCTCGCTTTTCTGATCACCGCTGATACCCAATGGAACGCTAGTACTCATATCATATCTAGAAAAAAGTAAATAATTCATTATTTGCTGTTATTATCTCGAGACACTAAGCCTTAACTGGTATAAATGATAAATATATATGATACTTCAGTTTTTTATAAAAGTTTTGGATACTTTTTGTCTACTTGAAGTACCCCAGGGAAACACAATGATGAAAGCCAGGAGCTAATTCGTGAAATCTCGGGGTGAGATAAAATGTAGCTAATGAGTAGTACAAATTTATTATACCATTAGGTTAGTTACTAACAACAACAGCCGCGTATACATATTTACTAACATATGAACATATATAATATATGTATGCAATAAACTTAAACGATCTTAACTGTCACATTATAATGGCAGAAAAATCGCTTGCGATCCAATAAGTGACGGTAGTTCGAAACTGGCGAGCGTTGGGAACAGATGTCGGTTGAAATGAGTGAGAAGGTTGTTGAAATTCTAAGAGCTGAAGAATGTGAGACAGTAGTTAGAAAAGCGTTGAAACTAAAACCAGATGAAAGTATACAAATCATAAGCTATGAAATTGAAAAGGCATCGAACGAGCTCGTGGGCTTTATGGGTGAATATTTCAAGCTACGTGTGCGAATAGCGAACGAGGTGAGATAAATGCTGCGCAAAAAATAAATTATTTTCTAAAATATTTAAACACAGCAATCAATTCGCGGTGTACAAGAGCTTTGTTGTTTTGTGAAATCGGTGCCCGTTTCGAACGAATTGCAACGCGCTGAGTGTGAGCGCAAGTGTTTTTTTCGCAAAGAAATCTGTGCATACACAGCGATCTTGCCGAATATACAAAAGTATGGTGAGTATAAATGATGAGGTTGATTCAATTTCGAAACCTTATTCCCGATTGCCCCCAGCCACCACAAAACTGTATGCTGAATGCTATTATGCGCGGAGAGATTTATTGGTGCTTGAGGATCTCTCCGCTGCACATCTGGGCTATCGGCATCTGGCCAGCGATGAGCCTTATACGAATAGGCATTGCAAGTTATTTCTTACACACTTGGCGCAGCTACATACGGGTAGCATTGCATGGGAGGAGAAGGAAGGCATCAATATCGGCAAGCGATTTGCGGATTCTTTATTTGAACTAATGTTAATTACAGAAAATGAGTGGTACGTCACAGGTGCTAAGGTAAATATTCGAATCATATTAAATAGTCCCTTAATACTTATTCATATACGCCACAATATAGGTAATTCTTCAGATATGTATATAGTAACTATTAAATCTGTTGTTGATGATGCAGTCGATTTTCGTATTGTAAAATGTAATACGGAATACTCGGTCTAGTTAACATACTATTTAGGTTTAGGATTAGATTGTCTAACAATCTGGGAATGAATTTCTTTATACTCTCTATACTCTTTTTCTAAATTCATCCATAATGTTCATGTCTTTTTAGTTATGACTTAGTCATAGTCCCCTTTGTTGTGGATCAATCAATGAAGCATATTAGTGATTTAGTTTTGAAAATTACGGGAATTGCTATGTGTGTTCCTTCCGCGTAAGGCGCTAATATTATTCCTTTTCACACTTTTTATTTCTCGTACTACATGAATTGATTTGGTTCGAGCAAATTTCTTTTCTTATTATTTGTCGTTTTGTCAACGTATCAAAATCGTATTTAAAACAGCAAATTTTACATTTACTCTTCGGTCAATGTTTGGAATTAAATTCAAATCGTGAGATATATCATGGAATGCAAACTTCGACTATCGTCATAGCTAAATTTTATCCTTATTCACCATTTAGGAAAATATTTCTATTATATTATGCATATCACATGTTATACACATTATACACATTTTTGCATGTTACATAAAGAATATAGATGATAGAATTCAATTTTCCGAACATATTGTAAATATTCATTATCTATTATCATATATTATATATTATCATATCATAAACCGATCGCAGCTGCAGCCATTCAAAGAATTTCCAAATGAAAAGAAATGACGAACTATGTAATAGCGAATTATTATGAACAGGAACACAAAGCAAAACAAACTACCAGTCTGAGCATCAAAAGTCGTCTTGTGTGAACTGGTCTATGATGCGAGCAATGCCCGATACTACAGAAACTTAGCCAAAAGAGTTTATGCAAAAGCAAAAAATTTTTTGTCCTCTGTGACAAAAAACTTACTAGGATTTTTCTTTTCCGGTGGTAAAACATTTACAAAGCATCAGAATATTGTTCTTTTAAAGCTCACTAAAAATTAAATTACGAAGAAAGTGCGCATTTCGGCGCCAAACGACTCAAAAATCACTGATTTTGGGTGAAATTTTAACAAAGCACGACAGACGATTAAGCAAACTGTTATTGCGTTATCTGTTCGGTCGATGCTTAAAGATATTAATTCTTAATAGTAAATATAAGTTTAAAATAATCAGTTAATTCTGCCTTTATAGGGAATAATTTTTCTTGCGAAAAACTACCGAAAATTCCAAACGCCCAAAATACAATCGCTCATCAACGACAAGCTCTTTGCTTTGCTTATGGACGTGGAAAAGTATACGAAACCCTCAACCAAATCACGTAATGTCTTTCTACATCGTGACTCATGGGATCGAAATATATTTTTCAAATTCGATGCAAATCAAGAACCCGCTGGCTGCTGCATTGTCGACTTTCAACTAAGCCGCTACGCACAACCTGGCTTAGACATACTCTTCTTCTTGTATGGTCAAACCACAGCAAGTGAAATAAAGATGCATATGCAGGAATACCTTGATCATTATTTTTCCGAGTTGCAAGCACGCTTCAAAGAGTTGAATTTACCACCGGATACTATTACCAAGGCAGAGCTTATGGAAGATATTCGTCGTGCACACATACCAGCACTGATCATTATGGCCATTACAAAGCCGCTAACAATGATGCCAGAGGGCTTGTCGAATAGATGGCGTGCAGAGGAGCAAGAAAAGTTCGACTACTACATGAATACTCAACGTGATGAATTTTTTCAACGTATAATGACAATGGACCCCACTTATGAGTCAAAGATTATGTGGCCCATTGAAGGACTCATAGAATATTTACTAAAAAACCAAGACTTGTAGTATTAATTGTATAATTTTTATTAATTAAATAACGTTATATTATATACTAATTGAATCGTTTTTTACAACACTTTCTACAAGAGCAACCATATCATTTCTTCAACACACTCAAAAATATAACCCCTGAATTTCTTATCTTTTTCTAGCAGCTCGAGCACCTCTTTCACACGATCTACATTTGTATAGCGATGAAATGCGTCCGGATGATTTAATTTCAAATCCTTTAAGTAATCTCCCGGCACCCGCAATATAGTCGCAGATATGCAATTGTATAGTGCGCCAAACAGTTCCAACTCTTTCAATGATTGCTCAAATTCGCTCCGACTAATTTGCCCATCTGCTGATAGGCCCTGTCGCTTTAGTTCATCGGCAAAGTAGTTATAGTATCTATCACAGTACCAGTGTTTCATCGTCCTCCGTTGTTGGGGTGTTATATTCAGATACACGGTCATGAGCACATCGATCGCAGGCGGGCTATAGCGTGCGAGTTGGTAGTCTACCAGAACGACACTATCTGTATTGGGTTGGGATTTATTAAAAAATAAGTTTCCACCCCACAGGTCTCGATGGCAGAAAACATTCCGATATTTCTTGGACGGATTTACCATCTCATATACGCTGTTCATGTGACGTGGCAACTCTTCGACAATGAACTTCTGCAACGCCTTACATTGGTAAGCAGGATGGACGCGAGCAACAGCTAAGACAGCCTAAAAGCAAATCATTTTAATGTAAGAGATAATATTCGAAGAAATCATTCTCAATTCATGAGTATGGTATTAAATATTTCGAGCTGTTAGCGTTAAAAAAGACTTAGAGAGAAACTAGGAGAGCATATGCTAGTAAAAGAGACACCTAAAGGCAGATGAGCGGGTGGCCTAATTGTGAGGATACTTACAAATCTAATACTCTTATTTCTATTAATAACTTTTTGCTAATTGTCTAAGAGAAGCAGTAAACTAAGAGAGTTAATTCATATCAAGTTCTTGTGCTAGGGAGTAGTCCTCTTTAAGCTGGTGTTTTGATCAGTGATAAAGGGATAGCCAACTTACTCCAGTGTGAGAGCACCTCAAAATTAGCATTTTTTATAGCATTTTGCTTTGTTGCCAGATCAGACAAAATACTCATTTTTTGTGACTTAAATTAAAACATCCAATATTTATTACAATTAAAAATTATAATATATTGACTCCATAAAAATATATTATATATATATCAATATGGAGTAGCTATTTAAAACCTTTTTTATGATTTTGTGGTAAATTAAAACAACCTGGATTTGAACTTTCAATAAGAAATGATATGAATTAAATGTGTTAACTATCGATGTTTTTTATCATTTTCAATTCAAAATTACTACCCCGAAGTATCAAACCTCAAAACATTTCATCAAATATATTTAAATTTTGTGATTTCTTTTCTTCTTATTGTTTTACATTTCTTATTAGAGATTGTGCACGGCGGTTATAAATGCCTCTGTTAACATATTTCCATATGTTCATTCCATAGTTCCAGTCATTTTAGTTACTAAGAGTCAAACCGACCCGATCCAGTCAACTGTTAAAGTCGGATAGGTGATTTATACTCTCAACTTCCAATAACATCGTAGTTGTACATCTCTTTATCTCTGATTTGATCGGCTTAAAAATATATCACTTGATTTGTCAATATGTGTATGAATTTCGTTGAATTACTAGACATTTAATACACCAGATAAATGTTTCAAGAAGGCCTGACCATCTAAATGTTGATAGAGTTCCATAAATAAATTATGGATCTTAAATGCCGATCCCGAATGGCTGATGGTTGATGGCTTAAAATAATCAGACAAAAATGGACCGAACGGTTTGACATTACCTGATAAGGCAACACTTTTGAACACTCGACTTCTCCGAGATGTTCTTACATGCAGTTGTTATTTTTTCAAAATATAAGAAAACCAGTATTTCTTATCTATGAATTCTCTACATAATTCTTACCCTCATTCCTGCTGTATAGAAAACCACATCTGGTGAAACTGTCATCTCTCTGAGAACATCTTTTAACTGCTCTCCGATATAAACTTGATTTCGTTCTTCATATGTCAAACTACAAGCATGCATCGTTGCTAAGCTTTTCAATAGTACATCCATCTGTAGTTGTGTTAGAAATTTCGTGGGGTCTTTCAGTGGTTCATAACCCATATCAACAATATTTTGCATGACAAACAGATCTCGGCGTGTAAAGTAGCACTGAGCGCACCAGACCGTCGGCGCTATGGAAAATAACAGACAAATTGTTATACTTAAAATGATCATAAAAGAAAAGATAAATAATAAAACCATAAAAACAAAACGAAAAGAACAAATAAAAAATAAACAAGTAAGGAAGGGCTAAGTTCGAGTGTAACCGAACGTTTCATACTCTCGCAAGGTGCAAGGATTAGAGGCGAGGAAATGTTTTCAGATGCTGGCATAACTTTATATGAAAAAGTGTTGCGGAAGAATTCAATATTTATTATTCGAAGAAATTGTCTATGGATTGCAATCATATTTGGTATCTTATTAATTTATATTACAGGTCATAGACTCATGTACTTTCATTGTTATATTTTACTTCGTGTCAGAGATATTTATATTTAAATCTACCAAATAAACTCAAAAGTGATATATGCGATATAAACTCAATCAAAGTGGTTTAATAAATATATTAGATACATGAGGAAAAAGTCAACCAGAGAAAAGGGAATCATTATATTAGGAATAAGCGGCATAGACCATGGTCCAGACCGATTTCTTTCATATTTAATGAGAAACCACATTGTGTTTAAGAAAACATATTCATTTAATTTCACTAAAATATTACACATATTGACCAACATAAATGGTTTAAAGTCAGATGGAAAGTCGGGAATTGTTATATCGGACAATTTTGGGATAGAGGAAGATCTGCACAGATCACATTAACTCTTTTCATTATTCAAGTATATTAGGGAACATGTTTTCACCCAATTTTGTGAAGGTAACTCACACAGCGACCGACATATTCGGCACAAAATCTCCTAGAATAGCGAAAACTATTATATGTAGTATATGGGAACTGGGATAATTCCTAGAGCGATTTCACACGTTTTCGGCGTAAACTATGGTATATCCGATATTACACGTTCACTTAATTTTGCTAAGATATCTTACATATTGACCGTTATATATGGTACAAAGTCTATAGGAAGGTTGAAAATCTGTATATTAAGTACATGGAGGCTACGTGAAGTGCTTACCAGATTCTCCTCATTTTTGACACAAGAGCACATTATTATCATATAAAGATAATTCTCCAATTACATTGTGATATCTTACAGATTTACCGAAATATATGGTATGAAGTCTACCGGAACTTTGAAAATCCGTCTATTAGGTATATAGGGGTTAGGGGTAGTATTTAACCGATTTTCACCAATTTCCATACCAGAGAACACTATTATCATGGAAAGATAATCCCCCAATTTATTGGATTTCCCAATATTTTCAGTAAAAAGTCAGATAGAGGCACTGAGGCCCTAATATTGGGTGTCTGGTGGCTTGAAAAGTTGTAACCTGATTTCAACTATTTTTACGCATGCGATGACATATCTTGAAAGCACTATTTGTACACAGTTTGATTTTCATATCTTAATTGCTGCTCGATTTTTTTACTTTAAAGTGAAAGGATCAGGTTAAAGTTAAAATTGTGTTATAATAGAAGTAGGCCTGGTTTTTATCCGATTTCCATTTTCCATTCCATTTTCAATATGTGACACAAGAATGCAAATATAATGTCATATACCAAATCGGTTTAAGCGTTCTTGAGATATAGGATTTCTCCTAAAAGTGGGCGGTACCACGCCCATAACCAAAACTTTACACGGATTCCTATCAATCCATCCGTATCATATTCGCTGTAAGATTTAATGTTTCTAACGTGTTCCTTCAGCGAGTTATCGCACTTTTAGTAGTTTTCAACATAACTTTTATATGGGAAGTGGGCGTGCTTATTACCCGATTTCATTAATTTTCTCTGTGTATGAAGAGATGCTAGAAAAACTTAGTCAGATCAAGTTTGATTGATATAGCTTTAACGGTTTCCGAGATATATATATTAAACCGGTTGGGGGCGGGGCCATGACCCCTTTTACAAAAATTTTGCCCACAGATGTCGTGCTCTACTAGGATCCTTTAGACCAAATAACACGTTTATATCTTAATTTGCTGCTTAGTTATAGCGCTTTATCTGTTTTGGATTAATGGCATTTTGTGGGCGTGACAGATGTCCAATTACGCCCATCTGCAATAACAATCATCTTACGGTGACAAAGAATACGTGTACCAAGTTTCATCAAGATATCTAACTCGTTTAGTTCTAGGTGTAACAAACAACCGTTAGGTGAACAAAAGGAATATACTCTGTAGCAACATGTTGCAAGAGTATAGAAATGCTTAATTATAATTACAATTTTTATTAGGCCGATATTTGCCAATTTTTTTTTTCTTATTATTTGCAAATAGACTTAAGTACTCACTCAATCTTCTCAACTCATTTAAGAGCTGCTCGTAGATCGCCGTTTCTTTGGTAAGCATGCCACAACTTTCAATAAACGCCATCATCTTGGGATTATGGTAAGGCAAGGATTTAACGAACACTCGCGTCGTTTGAATTGTGTTGTTGGCCTAGAAGTAAAACCAGAATTAGTTAACTCTGACTGATATTTATTTGTTTTTGACATCATAAAAGAAATGCCTGCAAAAAAAAAGCAGAAAGTGATGAGTTCATCTATGCTAAATTTGACACGGTGAATTTATTTGTGCTGAGTAAGCATGGTAATTTTAGATGCGGTCAGTTAAATTTGGTAAATTAAGGAAAGATTATTTAGATATTTTGTTTTCAGGTGTGTTGAGTTTTTAAGTAATGAAGACCCATTCAAATTTTCCTCTGACCTAAGGAATTTTGTTATGGGAGTTTAGTAATTGTGGGGTAGATGTAATGATTTCGGCTAGATCATGTGGATCATGTAGAAAATCCACTCTAATAACAGCGTACGATTACCACAATAACTTAATAACTTACTTTATAACGGTTATTACTTACATAACGTTACGTTCGCGTATTAAGTTTCAATTAAACCGTACGAAATATCCTCAATAATTCGTTTTTAAAGAGTGTTTTGTCATATTTTGATGGACTTATAATCACAGCTAAGGATATATATGCAATGTAGAATGATAAAATTTAAAGATTGCTCCAGAGAAAGAGGCAACATAAAAAAACTTCCAACAATTCATAACACCTGTTAATAAAGCAATTCTTGTTGCCTTCACTTCCATCGTTATTATTTACAATCTAAATTAATTTCATCATATATTATACTATTGTTCAGAGCGTCACCTGATAACTACGTGACATAATTTACTACCTTTTCTAAAAGTTTGCTCACTGTAATTCTGTCATACATAACATGTATATCAACCGCTGCGTCAAAACTTTTGTCCGTCAGTGTATACTTGTTTTACTTGTATTACCCAATTAAGAGACATATTTAAATTTGATAAAGGAGTCGTTGTAAGAATTTCTGAAAAAGTAGGCATGGCCCCGCCCCCTAATAGCTTCAATATACATATCTCAAAAACCATTGAAGTTATATCAACCAAACTTGCTGAGAATAACGCCAATTCCCCTTATAAAGGTTATATTGAAAACAACCAAGTACGTTAACTCGCAGAAGAAACTTGCCAGAAGCATTGAATTTCACAACCAGAATGGTACGAGTAGTTAAAGCCTTCAACGAAATCGGTATAAAAATTGGACGATGGGAGTGGCAATCGGTAAATCGGTATCAATTAATCTGTGAGATATCGCTATGAAATTCAAGGATTATCTTTCCATGATAATAATCTGCTCTTGTCTCGAAAATGGGGAAAATCGGGTAAATACTACCCCTAGACCCATATACCTAATATAAGAATTTTCAATCCCCCGTTAGACTTTATACCATATATAATTTTAAATATATGAGTTATCCTTATGAAATTTAGAGAGCGTCTCTTTCTGATAACTGTGCGTCCGTGTGCCTAAAATGGATGAAATCGGGTAAACACTTCCCCTAGCCCACTTATAGATAATATAAGAATTTCAAACATCCGTTTGGCTTTATACGGTATATATCGGTTGATATGAAAGATATCTTAGCAGAATTATGTGAACGTGTAATATATGGATATACACAGTTTAGTGCCGGAAATGTGTGAAATTGGTCATACATAAATTGATATTCATTATACTACCAGACTCTATGTCGAATATGTTAGTCAGTATTGTAGTTATCTCCATAATATTACGTAGAATCCTGTTCTCTAGTGTACTGTGTGAGTAATGACGAAAGTTAATGTAATCAGGTCAGACCTTCAATTACTCCAAATCTACCAGATATAATAGTTCTCGACTTCCCAGGTGACTTTAAACTGTTTATGTTGGTCAATATAACTATGAATGAAACCTGTCCAGACCGTGGCCTACACCCTATTGCTAATATAATAATTTCCGTTTCACTGTTTGACTTATTCCTTATATACCAAATATCTCAGACACGAAGCAAAATATAGTAGTAAAACTCCGTGTGTCTAAGACCTGTAATACACGTTAATAAGACACCAAATACGACTGTAATCTCTTCACGGTTTCGTCGAATAATGAATCTTGAATTCTTAAGCAACATTTTTATATACTCGCAACATGTTGCAACAGATACTCCTAACGGTGAACCTAAACCTAATCGGGATAGATATATTGTATATATAACTGATCAGGATGACGAGACGAGATGAATTCCGAGGGACTCGAGGGGTCCATCCGTTCATTCGTGGAAGCGATAACTTAAATAAAAATTAATATATCTTGATGAAACGTGATACATGGGTCCTTTGGAAATAGGCGTAATCGGACTATTGTCACGCCCACAAAGTGCTGTTAATCGAAAACCGGTAAAATCCCATAACTAACTAAGTTAAATTCTAACTAACTAATTCAGTACAGTGAATCGTTGTAGAGAGGGGCATCTTAATCGGTTTAATATACATATATCACAAACAACTAAAGCTATATCAACCAAACTTATTTTCAAGAAATTCGGTAATAAAAATTATGGGATTTGTACCCTCCCACAACACTAATATCATGAAAATAGATGATTTGTCTTACTTAGATTGACTTTATGAGTATATGACCTAAAGTAAAAGTTATGATGATGACAAATATGATTGCAATCCATTCACTGCTTCGTCTAATGATTAAGGTGGAATTCTTTCGCAATATTTATACGCTCCCAACATGTTGCTACAGAGTGTATTAGTTTTGTTCACCTAACGGTTGTTTATAACGCCTAGAGCTAAACGAGTTAGATATAGACATATATATAATTATATAAATATATATATATAGACATATATATATTTATATACATAAATGATCAGGATGAAAAGACGAGTTGAAATCCGAGTGACTGTGTGTACGTCCGTCCGTGCAAGCGATACCATGAGTAAAAATTAAGTTATTTTGATGAAACTTGGTACACGTATTCTTTGTCACCGTAAGATGATTGTTATTGCAGATGGGCGTAATTGGACATCTGTCACGCCCACAAAATGCCATTAATCCAAAACAGATAAAGCGCTATAACTAAGCAGCAAATTAAGATATAAACGTGTTATTTGGTCTAAAGGATCCTAGTAGAGCACGACATCTGTGGGCAAAAATTTTTGTAAAAGGGGTCATGGCCCCGCCCCCAACCGGTTTAATATATATATCTCGGAAACCGTTAAAGCTATATCAATCAAACTTGATCTGACTAAGTTTTTCTAGCATCTCTTCATACACAGAGAAAATTAATGAAATCGGGTAATAAGCACGCCCACCTCCCATACAAAAGTTATGTTGAAAACTACTAAAAGTGCGTTAACTCGCTGAAGGAACGCGTTAGAAACATTAAATCGCAGCGGGATTTGTTTGATGACGGATGTGGGACCACCCACTTTTAGAAGAAATCCCATATCTCAAGAACGCTTAAACCGATTTCAACAAAATTTGGTGTGTGACATTATATTTGCATTCTTATGTCACATATTGAAAATGGAATGGAAAATGGAAATCGGATAAAAACCAGGCCTACTTCTATTATAACACAATTTTAAGTTTCATCTGATCCTTTTATTTTAAAGTAGATAAATCGAGCAGCAATTAAGGTATGAAAATCAAACACAAATAGTGCTTTCAAGATATCCCATCTCGTGCGTAAAAATAGTTGAAATCAGGTTACAACTTTTCAAGCCACCAGATACCCAATATTAGGACCTCAGTGCCTATATCTCACTTTTTACCGCAAATATCAGGAAATCTATAAGATATTTTCATGGAATTGGAGGATTATATATCCATGATAATCATGTGATCTGGTGTCATAAATGGAAAAAATCGGGTACATACTTCCCCTAGCCCCTATATACCTAATAGACGGATTTTCAAAGTTCCGGTAGACATTATACCATATATTTCAGTAAATCTGTAAGGTATCGCAATGAAATTTGGAGGATTATCTCTATATGATAATAATGTGCTCTTGTGTTAAAAATGAGGACAATCTGGTAAGCACTTCACGTAACCTCCATATACTTAATATAGAGATTTTCAACCATCCGGTAGACTTTATACCATATATTTCGGTCAATATTATTTCTAATTTTAAATAAAAGCATTAGGAAGATTTATGATTATATTTTCCAGAAATAAAACGAATGAAAATAACCGTAGTTCAAAGTAAAGCACCATTTTTATGCAGCACTTGCTGTAGGTCAGTGCCACTCAACTCGGCATTTTACTTAATCATCTCAAAGATTATACACGCACTATGTCTCTTTACCTCAAAAAATTTGTATTTCAATTCCAAATTAAAGTATTCGCCTAAGTAACCAGTTGGTCCACACTCCGGCGACACATTATATTCCAACAACGAAGCAGCTGTATTTGAGTTCCACATATTGCTCAATATTTTCTCGATTTCGGAGCGTGAAAAGAGCTCATTTTGCTTATCAGCACGTACGATCGTAGACGAGGAACTCATCTTTATCACTTTGCCAAAATGTAACGCTCGAAGATACTGAAGTGCTCGCGTTGTCTGAATGATAATTAAAACCAATGAGTCTCGTGAAATAAACTTATATATGTACTCGTATCAGAAAAACAGCACAAACACAATCGCGTCGTTGTCGCGTCTCCACGAGCGAATAGAAACTAAGTCAGATGGGTAATTTACCCATTACTTATACTAATCAGTTATAACTAAATAAAAGAGCGATTTACATGTACTATATGCATATTTTATAAAGTAAATGTGTAAGTAACAAATCGGCAATAAGTCCTTTGCAACAATTTACTATTCTTTATTCCGGGATGTGATAATCAAGATAGAGTTTAATAAAAGCGTCACACAACTGATAAGGAGATTTATTAAACGCTGGCGATAATAAAAAAGTAATCATCAAAGTTCTTGATATTTGTTAGGGCAATTATAGATGTGTATTGTATAGATAGAGATCATGTTTCAGTTTTTCATACGAATCAGTCAAATTATTAAAATTTGGGCGCTGCACCTACTACTTTAAATCAAACTACTAATTTAAGTCAAAATTCATATCATACAAACTAATGTGGCAAGTTTATTATTTTAATCAATTAATATGTAATACCAGCGGTGCACTTGACATGTAGCAACTCTAGTTTTAACATAGGTGCAACCGGTTTATAACTTCCCCAGCCGTTATGAGTAATAAGTCCATATGAGAATCTTCATTCCTTCAGATATATTATATTATGTCTGAATGACAGATATCTCAGTAAAATTTAGTGAACATGTTTGGCTTAGTATGTTTTAGTACCTGAAATCCCCATTAACAATGATAGAAAAAGACATCACAATTTTTTCGTTCCACTACTCTTTTCGGTTTTCGTTAGATAGAACAAGTAAACAAGGGTGAAGTTCGGATGGAACTTTTATACTCTCGCCATGTGCAAGCATCAAATTTGGGGAAATGCTTTCAGGTGCTGACAAAACTTGATATTAAACTAGTAAGGAAGAGCTAAATTCTTATTTAATTTTATGTTTTTTATGCTCTTGTAACATGCAAGGTTCGAAGGAGGGGAAATACTTTCAATTACTTGCAAAACTTTATATTGAAATATGTTGCGGAAGAATTCAACACTCATTATTCGAGGAATCCGAGAATAGATAGCAATCATATTTGTATATGTATACCTATACATGTAGTGTAGTATATATGTAGTATCTTATTAACCTCTATTACAGGTCACAGCCTCACGGAGTTTATATACTACTATATTTTGTTTCGTGTCTAAAATATTTATATTAAAATCTGCCAAATTAATTCAAATGAGATATACGCGATATAAACTCAACTAAAGTGGCTTAATTAAATACATTAGGTATAAGAGGAAAAAGTCAACCACTGAAACGGAAATCATATTAAAGGAATAAGGGGCTTAGACCACGATCAAGACCGATTTCATTCATATTTATCACGAAACCACATTATGTTTAAGAAAACAGATTCACTTTATTTCTTTACAATATTACATATATTGACCGGCATAAACGGTTTAAAGTCACCTGGAAAGTCGAGAATTATTATATCTGGTAGATTTGGAGTAATTAAAGGTTTGAACTGATTGCATTAACGTTCGTCATTACTCAAATGTGTTAGAGAACATGTTTCCACACAACTTTAACATCCTATTCGACATAGAGTCTGCTAGAACAACGAAAATCATGGTACATAGTATATGGGAGCTGGTGTAATTCTTTGTAATACATTCACCGATTTCACGCATTTTCGGCAGTAAACTATGGTATATCCGATATTACACGTTCACTTAACTTTGCCAATATATCTTACATATTGGTCGGCATCACTATCAAGCCACCCGGAAATTTGAAATTCTTATATTAGAAAAATTTTCGACAATTTTTATACCTATAAGGCATACCCTAAGTCACTCTTTTTGCAAAGTTTTTCTCCGATATCTTTATTGATAATTGATTTATATATTGTAAAATAAAAGAATCATATGGAATTTAAAAATGTAGAATTGTAATGTGAAGGTTATATTGCGAACTAAATTTGGTTGAAATCGGAATAGTAGCTCCCCAGATATAGGATTTCACCTGGTGCCACACCCATTGTCTAATTTCTACACCGGTTTCTTTGAAGCTCTTAAGAACCATCTTGGTTGTGCAATTTAATGCGAGTGGCATGTTTCTTCAGCGAGTCTACGCACTTTTCATAGTTTTCAATAAAACTGTTATATGGCGAGTGGATGATTCTCAGTTTGGTTGATATATCTTCAGTGGTTTGTGAGATATGTACATTAAACCTATTACGGGGCGGAGCAATTCCGGATTATACTCGGATACTCGGATTACTGCCACGTTCACAAAATGTTGTTAAGCGAAAACCTATAAAATCCTATAACTGAGCTCTCAATTAAGATATAAAGATTAAATTTAGTACAGAAAATCACAGTAAAGAGGGGCATCTGTGGGCACACATCTTACAAAGAGCTAAAGCTTAATACACCAAACTTGCTGCTTAAATTTCTGTGGCTCCGCCTTAGACGGTGTGAATATGGGTGAAATCGGTTTAAAACCATGCCCACTCCCCATATAATGTTTATATTGAAAAATACTGAAACTCGAAATACTGAAATTGGTGCCAAAAATTAAAAAAATTGGATAAATATTTCCCCTAGGTTCCATATACCTAATATAAGATATTTCAAACTTCCCTTTCGGCTTTATATGGTCAATATGTAAGATATCTTGGCAAAATTAAGTGAAGATATAAATAAGATATGCTATAGTTTAATCCGAAAATATATGAAATCGGTCAAACGAATTACACCAGCTTCCATATACTACATATAACGATTTTCACTATTACAGCAGACTTCACGCCGAATATGTCGGTCAATTTGTGTGTTATCTTAATAAAACATATTCAATAAGAATACTCAATATTTACATTCATTAATACAAAGAAACATATTCTCAAGTATACTTCTGTAAAGTTACATTAGTATGTTAAATTCAACACTTTTGGTTGAATTTATATTAAATCTCTAATTTTGTCTATTTGGTTTGATTTTAATATAAATATTTCGGACACGAAGCAAAATGTAGAAATGAAACTAAGTAAGTATGATCTATATAACTCTAATATATGTTATTATATTTTAATCCTATATTACCAAATATGATTATAATCCAATAACAATTTCGTCGAATAATGAATGTTGAATTCATTTTGAGAACATTTTGAATATAAAGTTTCGTCAATACCTGAAAATATGCCCTTGGCTTAAACCCTTGCACATTGCGGGAGCATACAATGTTCGGTTAGACCCAAACTTAGCCTTTCCATACTTGATGGCTTTAATTTAAATTCATTTTGCTAGAATAGGTAAAAGTTTAAGTTTAAGTTTTCAAACAAATAAAGGCAAAATATTTGATTGCGAATTGTACAAATCATTCCCCCTGTGGGTCGAGGGATAAGAATAACCCGCGGTAGGCATGCCTGTCGTACGAGGCGACTAAAATCCACAAAATGCACTGCATTTGAAATAGACTTTGCTCAAAAAATAGGCATAGCCATGTCAGAAATAGTGCTATATTACTTAGCTTGAACTGAGTTTATATCACTTTAAATGTATTATGCACACACCTAAAGCGGCATTGTAGTTCAAGCTATAAATGCCACCAGTCGAGATGAATGGGTAACTTAACTGGTAGTAGCCTTTAGGCTACAAGGTCTGACCGGAGACTATAATCTGGTGCCACGGGGAGCAGGAGCCCGGTGGAGTTGCTTGTCGCTCCATCCTGCTCATTGCGGTAGGCCCTTCGGGGAGTATCGTGGTGGCTCTGGTTTAACACCTGAATGCGGGTAGAACTGTCTGGGGCGGTACAGTTCAGTGTGGAGTTGCATCGCAACCGGGTGCCCAACCCATAGCACGGCAGAGGTTTTAGGTAGGCCTCGAACCCCACCAAGGTGGTTATTGTGCCATTCCACAATGTCGATCGGTACCGTTGGTTTTAGCGAAAGCTATTATTAACGGGGCGCTGATCGACGTATTGTATTGATCCGTTGTGTTTTTGAACACCGTGGAGTCGAGCTGACAACGGCAGGTACCCACGTAAAGCACATCGGCTTCTGTACAAATCATTATTTGAAAATTGAAAACAACAATATTTATACACCTCAAACATTCTCTATAAAAACAAAGAAGAGGAAGGAGAGACAAATACATTGTGATAAATTCAATTAATAAACAAGATTAATTATTAGATGCTTACAGATTTTTATTGAATGAAAACTTTACACTATCCTTAGAAATAATTAACAACAAACACATTTTTGTGTACCGGATGTCATTATCGCGATCATCATTTATGTTTTGCTCACATTAGATAGATAAATATCAATTCTTTTAAGGGCTTAGATAAAATTACAACATTCCGCTCTGTTAAAGTATATTTTCATTAATAAATTATTTATGATATATATACATCTTAAAATATTCCTTTATAGTCTTTCGGTCTGAATAAAATATGTTTGGCATAATAATTCAAACACTTTCTCGAAACTTTCTGTTTCTTTACGATAATTTAATTGGACTTCAAATTAAAGACCCATAGGTAGTTTTAGATACTGATTATACATTTAGGATTAGATAATTTGCATTTTGTCGATAAAAGTAAATAAGTTTGACACTCTTGGAGTTGCACTTCTGTGGAGCGCTTATAGTGCCAACTAATTCTGGAACTCATTATGTTTTTTTAAAATAATTATGTAATCCTAAGTAATCTCCAAAGTAGTAGTAAATTATAGGTGGTAGCTTAATTATTTTCATTTGCGAATAATCAATATCAAAGGGAGATAGTGTCAGGAAATTTGCTGTATACAAATTGTGATTACTTGCGATTGCCTCATAATCGATTGATATATCGTATGTACCGACCTTTTGTTATTATTCAAATTTAATTTCTCAATATATCTAAGCAATTAGCTTCCCCACAACTTTCTTCGCTTAAAAATTGCAAAATTTCACAAATCTGTTCCTCCAGGCACTTTCGAAAATCGAGTAATTCTTCCATCAGTTTAAATACCACGTCAGTGCGTTTCACGTGAACGTAATAATTGGTTACAATCTCTCGTGGAACATTCAAAATTGTACTGGCAATCGCTCTGTAAAGCAAACCGAAAGGCTGAAATTCCCGATAAGATGCCAATAGATCTGAGTAAGAGAGCGGCACATCTGTCCGCCCAAACCCATTGGCGACGAAATCTCGCTGTAGGTAATCATAATAAAAGTGCAAATATTCTATTTCTTTGGCTTTTCGTGTAGCCTTATCTAAGTTCATAAACAACATGTATATCAGATCGATTGCTGGCGGACAGTAGCGCGCGGTTTGATAATCCACGAATATTACCGAACAATCTTTCTCATTCGAAGTATTCGTGTTGTTGGATCTAAAGAAGATATTACCGCGCCAAATGTCACGATGACAGAGCACATTCCGGTATTTAGCAGAGGTATTTGTCATATCATACACGTTTTCAACGGCGGACGAAAAGCAAGCTTCAATGGAATCTTTTGCAAATGTTGACTGTGCTTCTAACTGTGATTTAACCAAAGCGCGAATGGCATGAAGTCCTGTGGTATACCATGACACACGATCTGATACAGTGATCTCTTCTCCTAATTGTGTGTACATGTCGCCTATACAAACGCATTCTTTCTGTTCGAGCGCTAAACTGGAGGCATGTTGAGCAGCCAAAGCGCGCAGCACTTGATGCAAATAGGGATCAGGAATACGGGCACTGGTTTTGGGATACAGCGCATATCCCAATTGTTCCAAGTCTTCGAGAACAATAAGATCGTCCCGTGAGTAGAAGCAACGCGGCGACCAGGAAACAGTCGCTGAAAAACAACGAGAATATTAAATGCTCTTAGCGGACTTCTGCTATGAATGTTTGATATCAAGGTTCATGGAACACACAGTAGACTTCTCAAAAACCAGACATTCGTAATAACAGAACAATTTATAGGTCTTCTGGGTTGCTAAAGCAATAGATTACCGACAGATTGTAAAGAAGAACCCTTCAGACGGAAATACGCTATTAATGTAGAAATTAGAGCTAAGTTGTGGCTCGGCTGGTTCCGGGTCTACTTTTCATTTAATTCAATGTGCATCAGCTACAGTCAACTTGAGTATTGTTCCCCCGATATAGTATTACAATACTCAAAACCCGCATGGCAGAACTCATTTCCCATTTAAATAGTAATCGACTTACAACAATGTGGGGTACTATCCAGGGTTCACCATCTTTTATGTAGGCATGTAAATATTAAACTACTTTGATATTACTAACTGATAGAGTTTTCTTAGACAGAAACAATGCTCGAAATAGTAACCGAAAATAGTAACCGTTATGTTTATTGAACAGATGAACAGAAAACAAATGTATGACCAAAAAGTGATTGCTCCACTCGGTGTTTGCGCTAAACTATCACTGGTACAGCATATTTTTTCAAACAAAACGAAACAGTCGATGGAAATTGATATCGATGAAAGTTGTCTCATTATGGCTGCCTGAAATAGAGATTTTGACGGTTACTGGTTTCAATAAGACGGATCACATCTCACTCTGCGAATCAAAATATTTAGTTTCAGCAATAAAAATTCCATGAACTCCTTATTCCCACGGCTACCACGAGGACAAAAGTCTGCTATCTCGTATTGACAGATTGCCGGTTGAAGGTGCCACGTTTTCTTACTCTGAACAACAAGTGTAATCGTGAAACGACTTCACAGTAGTGTTTGACGTTGTTTAAACGCAATCCGAAGGAGTTTCTGCGTCGTGAAACATAGATCAACTACATCCATTGGTATATAGCAGAGCCTAAGGAACAGTCAAAACAATGCACTTCACTGGGGAACCTGCTTCGAAGAACTCGAAGACTATCCTATAGAATGGAAAGATGATGGCCACCGTTTTCTGTAATTCACAAGGTGTGATCTACATCGACTACATGGAGAAGGGCAAAACGGTCACAGGGAGGGCTCTAATATGCCTAATTATTACGCCAATTAGTCGCCGAATTGCAGAAAAACGAAGCATCCCATGTTAATTGCACCTTAAAATAAAAATTGCAGTTATCACAAAGAAGCGAAACGAAAACATAAGCAGTTGTGCCTGGGCGTATGAGCGATTTAAAAAAATCAATATATTGCACATATCTTTGTTTTTTACTCGCTTCAGACTTCAAGCAAATTCAGGAAAGCTTAATTTTATGAAGGAATATACAACTAAAAAAATGTTTCAGTTTTGTTTTAAAGCTGATTTCAATAGTTACTCACAGTATCTCCGCAATTGTTCCAAGAGCGTTTCATACAACGCTGCCTCTTTTCGAAAAATTGCCTCCTTCTCCGTCTCTGCACTAGCCTGGGGCACCCGTTTAACGAAAGCACGCAGTTCACGCATTTCACGCTCATCTGCCAGCTACGATTTAACAAGCAACACGTATAAAAATAATATCACGTCCTTTTTGCCCAAAAGTATTCCACATATTTGGCTGTCATGGCCAAAACTTACATTTTTGTTTTCATCCGACTCAACGACGTTGTAGTGCACTAACAGATGATAATATTCGCCAAGATAACCATTTGCATTCTCGGCGGGCATCAGAACAAAGTCTTTTAGCTGCAATTTGGATTCTGTTCCCCAGGCTTTCCTCAAAATTTGTTCGCATTCGGCATTCGTTAACAGTTGTTCGGTTGCAGCTGGAGAACTCTCATTTGACTCTGCAATATTTAGTAACATTTTCGATTTCCTTGTGTAATTTTCTGAAATTCCACTTTCTTATATTTGTACACAAAAGGTTACTTTTGTGTTTAATTTCGCTACTTCAACCTCACAACGTGTTCTTTTTCATTCAGCTGCTCTATATTTTGGCGACCGTCCAAATTCGTAGATCTTTTCGAGTCAACTGTCTGCTGCTGACATTTATCTAGCACTACATTGGCGAGAGCAATAAGTGCTATATACGGATATAGATATAGATATACAACATATGCTGTTGTTGTTGTGCTGTTGTTTTCTCGACCAAATATTTAATTGCATTTCTCTCGTTTCATTAGAAACATACATATATACATATGTATATATATAAGTACATCTCTTCATTCTACCGGGTGGTATATCGTCTAAACATACATATACGCGATAGAGTATATATGCTCTCTCCGGCAATTTCGTTATTTAAAGAACTTCATTGGACTTCATTGTTCTAGAGCAGACGACTCGAGAACATGCTAAGTTACCTGAGACTCTAAAGACATCAAAGGAATGTGCCGAACTACTAATACTAGGATTGGCCGATTCAACAAATCAATAAAAATGATGGAAAAATTGCATATATTCGAATTGCATCCGCATTTAGCGTATTCTCCGATTCAGGCTACAAGTGACTTTTTCGTGTTCTCAGGCTTCAAGAGAATGCTTCGCTTTAAAGAAACTTAACGATAATAAAGAGATAATTGCAGAGGCAGAAACTTGTCTTGAAGCAAAAGACAAAGTTGATATTGAAAAGCTGACAGATGGATATAATCGATGTACCGGTTTCGATAGAAACTATAAGGAGTAATAAAACTACATTTTGATAAAAAATATTGTTTTCCTTTAAAGGTGCGCGAACGTAGAAGCAAGAGTCGCGATTGCGATTGATTGCTTTAAACTTGCGATTGGAACTGCATGTTCTCCAGAAATTGGTTTGTCGGTTTTATAGTCAATCAGAAAAAGTATGTATTTCCGATTTTAAGAATATAATGTAAAATTTTTTTTTTGTTTTTACAGTTACATAAATATTTAGGTGCCAAATAGCTTTATTTATTAATTTCACCGATAGTTAATCAGAAGCATACATATAAAACCATAAGTCAAGGAAAAGTGACGGCTGAAATCAATTGAGTCATCATTTTAGTACACTCATTTTAAGAAGCCTGCAATTTCTGACGCATTTGTCGCTTCTCCGATAGCATGGTACCGTAAGGGCGTATTGTAATGTAATAAATAATCTCCACGAAACTCAAGAGACTGGCACCAACGAAGAGGCCGGTAGTGCCGCCAATTGATACTGAAATAATTGCAATTAATTGGAGAATGTTTATTTACTCTGAATTTTATATCAAAATCGTAAACAAAACTATATATATTTATTTGTATAAGAATAAGACAACTCTAAATATAACCTATGTGTATACATATAAGAAAATAATTCACATACCCACTAGATCCAACTTTCCTCGCACAACATTTCGTTTATAGCGTTCTGTGGGCAATTCGATAAGCGAAATCTCTATCTTAGCCAACGGGTTCTGATTCTCAAAAATGCTGTAATGAAACAAGAAAGGAAGGGCTAAGTTCGGGTGTAACCGAATATTTTATACTCTCGCAATTTGCAAAGCTCAAACGAGGGGAAATACTTTCACGTTTTGACTTTATATTCAATAATTTTAATTTATTAAGTTATTTAGTTATTTATATTTATTAATTTATTTTAATTTTTAAGAATTCAATATTCATTATTCGACGAAATTTTGATTAGATTATAATCCTTTTTGGTATATTTATGTTATATATATACACTTTATATATATATATATTATATATCATATATATATTATATATCATATATTATATATATATATATATGATATATATTATATATATATATTATATATTATATCGAATGATCTTTGATCTTTATCGATGAGCTTTTAATGTCATCTAAATTTGTAAAACGACGGCCCTTTAAGGTTCTCTTTATTTTTGGAAATAGGAAAAAGTCACACGGAGCTGGAGGCATCGGCTAGAGCACCGTTGCAGTATCATTTTGGGGCTTCACGAAGAATTCACGAACAAACAACGAAGTGTAAGCAGAATTGAGCAAAAGTGAGCGAAACCCATGAATTGTTTTTCCACAAATCCGGGCGTTTTTTTTCGGATTGCTTAACGCAAACAGCGTTGAACTTGTAAGTAGTACTCCTTATTGGTCGTTTAACCTTGGGGCAAGAATTCATGATGCACTATGCCATTAAAGTCGAAGAACATTCCCGTTATAAACACACCTCGTACATATGTAATATAAACTCAACGAAAGGGGCTAAACTGAACATATTGGGTATATTCGAAAAAGCTCAACCAGAGAATTGGAACTCATTATATTAGGGATATGGGGTGTAGACCAATTCATATTTGGCGCGAAACCACATTATGTTTAAGAAAACAAGTCCACGTAATTTCACTGAAATATCGCACATATTGTTCAACATAAACGCTTTAAAGTCCGGTGGAAAGTCGAAAATCATTACATCGGATATATTGGGGCTAAGGGAAGGTTTGGACTGGTTGCATGAACCTTTGGATTACACAAGCATACTCGAAAATATGTATACATGCAATTTTATGAACCTAGCTTACGCATTGACCGACATATTCGGCAAAAAGTACGCTATAATAAATCATTATTTGTAGTATATGGGAGCTTGTGTAATTCATTGACCGATTTCGCCATTAAACTATAGTATATATTATACGTACACTTAATTTTGCTAAGATATCATACATATTGACCGATATATAAGGCTAAGGGTGCAATAAATCAACAATTGGCACAACAACACAGATCCGCTGAAATAACTCATATATGAACTGATATAAACGGTATAAAGTTAACCGGAAGTTCGAAAACTTATATATTAGGTATATGAAAGCCATTTTCGACAAAAAGGCACAATATTATCAGACAAAGATGTATTCCAGACTTCAATAATATATCTCACAGATTGACCAATGTTTTCGGTGAAAAGGCAGCCATTGACACTGGGTCTACATATTCGGTGTCTTGGGGCTTGAAAAGCTATAGTACGATGTTTTTAATTTTTAGACGTGAGATGACATACCTTAAAGGCAATATTTGTGAAAAGTTTTATTCCAATATCTTAATTTGTGCTTAATTTATCTACTTCAAAGGGAAAGTATCAGATGAAATTTTAAATTGTGTTATATGGGAAGTAGGCGGGTTGTAATCCGATTTTACCCATTTTCACACTGTAACATAAGGACGCATATATAATGTTACACACCAAATTTTGGTTGATATAATATAATATAAATAGTAACAATAAATAATAAATAAATAATAGTAATATAAATATATAATAATATATATATAAAATATAATGTAATATTATCTTATATTATATTATATTATATTATATTATATATATATATATTAATATATATATATATTATATATATATTACATTTAGATATATATATATATATATATATACATATAACTATATATCTATATCGATTAGCTTTTGGTGTTGCAAACAACCTTTAGGTGAACAAAAACATTATACTCTGTTGCAACATGTTGCGAGAGTATAAGAAGAATTACTTTAGAACAAGTAAGTGTGTATTCAGTGCTTCAATTATTTGCTGGATTTTACTCATTTAGCATTCTCAGCCAACATTTGCAAACATAAATGACTCGAAGAAGGGTCTTACTACTTACTAAGATTGTCTTACTCTATGTGTTTGCTCACGAAATCATCTTCAATATCATCACGAACGAAGTGCTACACTATTGTCAAATATTCTTTAATGCGACTGGCAAACGATATGAATGTCAATAACCTGATCTCTAATCTTCCAAATACTGACTGTGTTGTTATTTTTATAGATTTGTTTACTTCTCTTTGCTGTCATGCACCGTAGATATGTCAACTTCCGTGCAGGAGGGTAGACAATCGCACACCAGCCCCTTCCGTTCCCGTGACCATTTCGCTATGATCACGGATAAATCTTCGTAGTTGCGATTTAAGCACTCCAGTCCGTCCATATTGCACATCTGCCAATCGGGTGTGTTGGGTGAAAGATGGCTGGAACAATTGCACAGTTCGATTTGACGATCCTTGCGACACTGCACCGTACAAGCGGAATAACTGTAGTAGCGATGGACGTCCAAATTATTTTCATCACTAAAGCGACAATTTCGTTGAGCCACACTTGTTTCACGAATTTGTTCGTCATTCTGAATGTCTCGCTTAGATATGTGCCGGCTGAGAAGAAAAGATTGATAAGCTGTTAGTTTATAATTTATTAATAGACATTATAAAAAGCTGTGATCACTGAAGAACTCATTTGAGGAGTTTAAAATATAAAAATTAGAAAAATAATAATATATGGGAACGTTTTCAATGGGGTAGCTCTTAAAAATTAAGTTTTTATGATTTGAAGGTATAGTAATGTATATCTCATACTACACTACTACTAGACGAGCTCATATGCTACACAAGTTCATAACCATTTCGGGAGCATTCGATTAGCCTAATCTTCCTAAATATAATGATTTTTTCATTCCATTCCTTACAATGGATTTCTTAGACAATAAATGAGATATTTTAATGAAGCTAATTACAAGAGTTTGACGCAATTGGTCATAACACCCATATAA
Organism: Bactrocera minax; assembly: GCA_021498325.1. Taxonomy (NCBI): domain Eukaryota; kingdom Metazoa; phylum Arthropoda; class Insecta; order Diptera; family Tephritidae; genus Bactrocera; species Bactrocera minax. Next base: position 583,483 of record JAKEEE010000045.1, on the reverse strand, counting down.
CGAATATACTTACTTTTGCCACCGCATTCTGCATTATATAATATATTATATATGTATATGCGCTGAAAACATATTTAATAATCTCTTTATATCTCTAACATGATAGAGCTCTTTTCAGATTCTTTATCAAAATACACACAAGTTACACAACTTACACAAATGACACATATGGCCCAACCAATAGATAATCCGTTTTAGGTGTAACAAAAGTGGGCACCTCCTCCTCACCAAGAATAAAAGCCTTAAATTAGAAACATTACATTACAAACAGAAATTAGTAACAGAGGAAACAAATCACTTTAGAAAAACAAAATTTTAAATATCTTTAGTTGATTTGGCTCCTTAAGTTACCATAGAGACCTTTTGACAAATGTAATGAGCCAACATACATCAAATTTAATTTCTATTGACTGTTTCATTTTGTTTAAAAAAAATGTATGTTTTAGACGCAAACGTTAGTCGAAGCAGTTACTATTCGATCATACAATGACGGTTCATCAACTTTAAATGGAAGTTATGTTCCATATATATGACAGACTACCAAAAAGTTTAAAATAAGTCAAAAAGCACATTGGGTTCACACAACTGTGTGATTATTTTGAATGTAAAGCATTATTCGGAGAGTTGTATCGGTGGTTAAATGTCAAGGTTATTCAACGTTTATAAACCGATATAAAACACCTGTATTATTTTAAAAGTATGAAATATATAAATCTAAACATTTGTAAAATTCTTAGAGTATCCAGATATTCATTATTAGTATAGATAAAGTTAAATCCTATATTTCTATATATTTAAGATTTGTTTTTTTTTTATCTAAGAACTCTTGATAGGCACAAAAGATTACATTCTCTTTGGCATTTCTTAATTTCTATATATTAATGTATAAAAATAGTATATGCTCTCCAAATATTTTCAAACTTTTTAACATTAAGCATTAAGCACTTACAGTGGCTTCAGTGTGCAATTCCATTTTCAAGGATCCTGGTCCAGTATAGCGATTTGAGTACATATTCAGCTTGGCACAATTATTTGTACTGAAAATCGAAGAAGTCTTGTATTAAAGCATTTCCATTGTTAAAAAAAGAAACATTACACATTACCCCGCTTGTAAGGAATTGATGGCATAACAAATGCCCAGTTCTGTTTCCATTCGATGGAAGTATTTGCAGCATTCAAAAGCCTTGTCATTCCACGTACAATTCCGTATCGAGTCTTGACAGCTGCTACGCACCAATTTAGCGTAATAAGAAAAATTCGAGTAAAAACAATTTTCCGCAGGTTCCTCCCCTCCGCATTCATGCACGGTGTGATATGACTCACCACGAAAGAAGGAAATTTCGCTAAGCACCTCCTCCAATGTAAAGTCATGGTCGGCGCCCCAGAGCCTGGAATAAAAAGTCGAAGAATACGAATTTTTTAATTGAAAGAATAGAGGAAAGCCTTTTAGATAATTTAACAATTACTGCTCAGCAACTTCCTGTATGCGATCCATATTTTTCGATTCACACACAACGATTGCGGGGAAATTGGTATCCCAATCCCGATAGGAGCTCTCCACCACAAAACTGATCGCATTATGCTCAAAGGCATCTGGAAAACGCAGGATTATTAAATGCATTAGTGATTTATCATGTTATATTTAGAAAGTAAATATAATATCTACCCAAAGAAGCTTTTATCAACCGCCAAGAGGCGAACCAGGATGCTACCAAACATAGCGCCCAAAACAATCTCTCTACCCATGATGCATCTCTGTCCACAATGAATTTTGCTCCATGCAATGTTGAGTTTTTGAAATACTCCTCAACAAGTTGACGTAAATGCATGTTTTTCTCTTTTTTGGTACCACGAGTGACCAAGTGATTTCAATGACCGCCAAGTGACCAATAACTCATGGCGATGTAAAAATATGCTCTGGCTATATAACTACAAGTTCGCATGACCGAACTTATGTATGAAAGTATGGCATTAATCAAGCAATATAACATATAATATCGTAAACACATCTTATCGGAATCAAGTTATCAAACTACTGCATGCCAACAATTGCACAGATGTTCCAATTCACATGAAATCAGGAATATGTCAACCCCAAAAATCGCAGGGGCGGATTCAAAAAGAATGTGTGAGAAAACAATAAGCAGATTATTTGTCACTGACGAAGTTCGAATTACTTCCATTTGATAAAGAAACTGTCAAGTTTGTGTTGGTGGCAACGTTCTCACACTAAATTCCAAAAGAAATACGGTCACCAAGTTTCATTGACACCCGCCGTTTTTTAGATTAATCTAAAAGTTGTGAAATAATTCTTTTCTAATAACGGCTCCTCGGAAAGTAATTTCATTGCATTTCCAATATTTCTTTAATACCGATGAGTATTTCGGAGGTGGAATAAAACTTGGACTAATTTTCTCTAATTGTCACTTAACGGTAAAATACAATATGTAAAGGTGTAAAGGTGTATACGAAAGGTGTAAAGGTGAAAGCCGAATGTTTCGTTAAAATTTCAATTATTGTCCAAATTATTTCTATTTAATTGTCATTTCCATCCAAATTCTAATTGCAACATCCTTCTCCAGTATGCAACCATCATGGACTGCAGCCAAGTGATTCCTCATTTCCATCAGGTTTTTGGACTTCTCAGTGACTGCTGAAGATTAAGAAACATGTCAACAAACATGTCAACACCTTAAGTTAAATAATATGTTGCAACCTTCTTTCAATAGACGAAAACGGTCCATATATTCCATTATATTGACAAAGGAAACTTTGCATGTTAGGCCTAAAATGATGTGCTTTGGTACCAAAAGCTCTGATAACGATACTGATTTCCGAGTCCACATGTTTTATTAAATTTGTTTCTTGACATCTCTTAGATTCGTGCAATTTGCGAGAGTAAACTTCGATTCCGCTTGAAATTGGTCCTTGTTTTGTCTCCACTGAATTTGCTGACGTAGTTAATAATAATATTTTCCACATCTTTAACATCTTTATTGTAATTGTACTAGTTATATTAATAGAATAAATAGGGGAAATACAATGGCATTTAAAGTACTAAGTTTAACGAGAATACTGTCAATGTTTCATAACATTTCATCTAATCATTCTCAAGTTATTGGATTCAAAGTGACGCTACCTCTATTATTTTTCTTATAATGGAAAAAGTGAAATTCACGTTTTGATAAAACATTGCTTCCTGATAGGGAAAACTACCGTCGATGCAAAGCAATGGCTCGATAAGCGTTGTGACAAATCTGCCTCAGTATATTCAATGGTCAGGTATGTGTTTGCTGAATTTCGTCGTTTTGTAGAAGCACAAATTACGCACCTAGCCCACGAAGTGAAATTGAAAAGCTTTGCGCACGAAGGGAATTTCTGAGCCGCATTGTAACAATGAACGAAAGATGGATACTTCTATATACTCCCGAGCCTAAAATTAGAGTGCGTTATTGAGTGGATTGGATGTCGATCAAATTTAGCACAACGGCTCCAACCCATGAAGTCTTTCAGCCCATGTTTTACAAACACAGTTTAATGGTCCTCGTTATTAATTTGTGATGCCAATAAAATCCTCTATTAATTTTGTTGAAAAGTAAACGGCTAAGTATGTCGGAAATCCTGCTAATACTACAATGGAGATCATAAGATCATAACTCACATCATGCACAGTTAGAGTCCGGTCCTCTACTAGAGTTTTATTGCATTGGTAACACCAGCTAACACTTTTCTTTTGAATGGTTAAATCTAACGTACTGTGAAAATTTAATTTTTTTTTTTCAACTTGAATAGCAAACATAATCATATAATCCATATAATCTTATACTCTATCCTGTTAACCACTTTATCATGGTCAAGTTGAGAAAAACTTAACTTTACATTTTTAAAAGGTTGACATATTTTCCATTAAAAATATTTACTTTCAGTTAAAAAAATATTATATCTCCTCCTTTTGTAATTAATGATCTCGAAATAGTAAGAAAAAAAAAAAACGAATCAAGTATATTAACTATTAAAAATAATACCTGAACTTAGACTATGATTTGTTTTAAAAAGACGCGCAATATTTTAGTATACTTTCAGGGATATGAATAATAAGACAACTCGATAATTAATTCACAGTTTTTGCAATTGAAATACGAGTAGTACGAGTAAATACGAGTTTGTACGTGAAATGAACAAAGCATATATTAGAATATTGTTATTATAGCTATGGGATGACTTTTGTCTCATATATCCAATGTATTAAATTTAGCCCTTGTGTTAATTAGGTTAACTTTAATATAAATATCTCGGACACCAAGTAAAATGTAGTAATGAAACTAAGTGGGTCAATGACTCATAATATAAGATAGTGAGGTACCAAATATGATTATAATCCAATTACAATTTTATCCAACAATGAATGTTGCATTCTTACGGCATTTTTTAATATAAAGTTTTTCAACACCCCAAAATATGGGTCTTGTTTTGATCCTTGAAAATTGCGACAGTGTAAAATGTTCGGATACAGCCGAACTTAAAACTTAGCTCTCCCTTACTTGTTTAAAATTTTCTTTTTCCTGGTGCAAATTAAGTTTCTGATGTTAATAACATCCTATATATACCTTGATATATCTTTGTTACACTCCACCCTAGCAAATTTTCTGGAAAAGTTGGGGCATTATCTTCCGAAAAGTTAATTTCTGTCACCGTCTGTTTTTTTTGATAGTTGTCCAATTGATAAATGGAGTGGACGATTACTGTGGTAACATGCATTAATACTTTATGAACTTTAGCAGACGTTGGGTGCCACTTTGCATAGTGGTCAATTCAAAGTTTGGCTGTAACAATCGAATTTTACGAGATCTACATCGTAGACGCTAGAGATAACTTCGATAATAACTTTAAAACATTTTGTCAGCTCTTGAATAACTCCAGCAATCTGAGGAGAGGTTTTTGGATCTTCGAAAAATCTTCTTGACGTATCACCATCATTGGTGTTATCGTGACCGACTTTCGGAATGTTAACAAGGAGGCCGATTTTTTCTCTGAACCGAACGGTACTTTATAACGTAAGACCTCGGTCTTTCACCGATATTTTACAGTATATAATATACAGTTTACGTTAGTCAAGGTTCGAAATATTATGGCGACACTAACAATTTCATTTGACAAGATGTGACACCTATTTCAAAATACTGCTGGTTGACAAATTTGTGTTAAAAAGGAGTTATTTTAACTGTAACTTGAAAATTAAATCGACTCGATCGTCAGCAGATTAATAAAATCATTTAGATTCAAGAAAATGATATATGTAATTAGATTGGACGTATTTTTGATTTTGTCTTATGACCATATTTTCATGCAAATACGACGTCTAAGTCTAAAATTGTGAATAATAATCGGACAATGTCACCAGTTTAATTTATTTTTTTTTTCTGCTGAGATTAATATTAAACAGTCGAAGTGTTTTTTGATCAAACATGTCAACGAAACAGTCAGACCGCAAGGCAAACTAGGCGTGCCCAAATGGAAATGTAATATAAATACAAAATAAGATATTGCTATTATAATTTCTCCCAATGCTATTGCCATTAACTTTTTCAATTAATTACCAGTATAGCTACTTGGAGGGTGCGCAACGAGGTGTTGCTTTGGAGCAAACCTGTTGCAATGTGTGTTGACAAAATATGAGAAGCATGATAACACAACCGGCAAATGCAACAAAACAAAACAAACCGTTAGAGACACGCCGCTATAGAAATGTCAATGCTCTTTGAAATCATAAAATAACAAGTAAGGAAGGGCTAAGTTCGGGTGTAGTCTAACATTTTATACTTTCGCAATGTGCAAGGATCAGTGGCGGGGAAATGCTTTCAGGTGCTGGCATAACTTTATACTAAAAAATTTTGCATAAGAATTCTACATCCATTATTCGACGAAACCGTAAATGGATTTAAATTATATTTGGGATCTTATTAACTTATATTATAGGTCATAGCCTGACGGAGTTTTATTACTATATTTTGCTTCGTGTCTGAAATATTTATACTAAAATTTACCAAAATAACTACACCGCATTAAGCTTAAGAAAACATATCCACTTAATTTCATTGAAATATTACACATTTTGACCAACATAAACGATTTAGAGTCATTTGAAAAATTGAGAATTCTTATAGCGGGTATATTTGGGCTAGGGAAAGATCTGCACTGATCGCATTAACCCTTTTCATTACTCAAATATACTAGGGAACATGTTTCCACGCAATTTTAAAGAAGATGATAACTCACACAGTGACCGACATATTCGGCTTAAGGTCTTTTAGAATAACGAAAATTATCATATGTAGTATATGGGAGCTGGGGTTATTCTCGGCGTTGAACTATGGTATATCCAATATTATATATTCACTTAATGTCGCTAAGATAGCTACATATGGTCCCATATAAACGATATAAAGTCAACCGGGCGTTTGAAATTCTTATATTAGAAATATGGAGGCTACGTGAAGTGTTTCCCGAGTTTTCCCATTTTTGACACAAGAGCACGTTATTATCAAGGAAATCAAGGATAGTCCACGAATTTCATTACGATATTTTGCAGATTTGCCGATTTATGGTATAAAGTCTAACGGGGGGGTTAAAATCCATATATTAGGTATATGGGAAGTGTGAGAAGTGTTTACCCGCTTTTCCCTATTTTTGGCAAAAGAGCACATTATTATCAAGGAAAGATAATCCTCGAATTTCATTACGGTATCACCTTGCCTTTGCCGATATTTTCGACATGAAGTCAGCTGTAGCCACTGTGGTCCTTGTATTGAGTATACGAAGACTTGAAAAGTTAAATGCCGATTTTGAAAATTTGTTCGGAAGTAATGACATATCTTGAAAGCACTATTTGTACAAAGTTTCTTCTGAAAGTGAAAGAATCAGATAAAATTTAAAATTGTGTTATATGAGAAGTAGGCGAGGTTGTTATCAATTTCACATTTTAACAATGTGACATATGGATGCAAATATATTGTTACATACTAAATTTTCATATAATTTTCTGTATCACATTTTCTGTAAGATTTTCTGTAAGATTTTCTGTTTCTGACGTGTTCCTTCAGCGAGTTAACGCACTTTTGGTAGTTTTCAACATAACCTTTGTATGAGAGGTTGGCGTGATTATTATCCGATTTCACCAATTTTCTCAGCATTTGAGGACATGCTAGAAAAACTTACTCAGAGCAGCTTTGATTAATATAGCTTTAAGGGTTTTTGAGATATGTATATTAAACCAATTTGAGGGCGGGACCATGCCCGCTTTTACAAAAGTTTTGCCCACAGATATCCCGCCCTACCAGGATCTTCTGTACCAAATAACACGTTTATATCTTGAATTGCTGCTTAGTTACAGCACTTTATCGGTTTTCGATTAATGGCGTTTTGGGGGCGTGGCAGATGTCGAATTACGCCCATCTGCAATACCAAGCGTCTTATGGTGATAAAGAACACGTGTACTAAGTTTCATTTTATCAAGTTATAGCTTGCACGAACGGACGGACGGACAACCGTTAGGTGAGCAGAAATAATATACTCTTTATCAACATGTTGCGAGAGTATAACGGTACTAAGAAGTGAGATGCAACCCCATCAGAAGGCCATGAAGGCCAGAAGGTCATGTTCCCAAACATGAAGTATGCAAAACTATATTCAACTATTAACTGGAAACCGACCCCTTAAAATTGATAATTTATTACAAACTACCTTGTGGCATGCGAATTTATTTCAACTGCATATTTTGGTAATTTTCATGTTTTGTGTTTACGGAAGAAATGTTGATTAAAGTCTGAACCAGGAAATTTAAACTGGTATGCTAGAATGTGCTGATTATTCTAATCGTTTAGCAGCTACAAACTTCCCGAAAATAATTTAAGTTAAAATCTTAGCATACATATAAATTAAAACAAATAAAAATATCTGAGTGAAAATAATGTTTAACACGTCTGCGAAAATATTTATAAATGTATAAATGTTCATACATGCATACATTCAAACACACATACTTGTTTTCACGCGCAATTTTTATGCTTGCGATGTCTCTTTCACACCAGATTCTTCCTCGTAACAGCACGATACTAATATAACCTGTACGTATAATATTTATGTCCACACATATTCACATATATAGACGAAGTCTTTATGATTCAAATGATTTGAGTGGGAAAATTTCAGCAGTGATGGATGAAAGAAAATCATCTTTATAATTAGACACATATAAAATATAGTTCATTCATACAAATTTGTAACAGATTGTAAAAGGGAATGGAAAGCTTCTGTCAAATAATATTCTTATTATTTATTCGTTAATTTTCGTTAATTCATTAATTTTTCGTTAGTTATTGTTTTTCTTATATATTCTTCGCACTTTGACTAATATATAATATAGGCAACTGAAGATTTTGTAATAAAATCTTGGGTTTATGAAGTTGGTAATTGGGAATTATTTTAATTTGGTTTGCACTATTATTCTATAACATTATAGCGAAAAGAAAACCAATATGACAGACACTTAGTATACATGCACATATTTTTCTTGAGATATTATTATTATTCTTTCCATAATTGTTTTAAACTCTCAAGACATTAATTATAAGTATTTCTTGTAATTACATCCATCTCGAAGATAGTGCACTCTCAATGTGCATAGAGATTTACTGCTTCATCAAATGAATATGGTACGAATAACTTAAGTCTTCACTGACGTAGTTATTTATAATAGGCACAACATTATATTGAACATACATACAGCGGCTCACAAAAGCATTTTGGATATCAAAATGATGAAATAATTATGCTCATTTTTGTATATTTTTTTAACTTTTTCTTCAATATTACAATATTGCAATAATTCATTAATTTTCCAATATTTAATCATAAGCATATAAGTATAAAACATAAGCAAAAAACATAAGCTATAACTCCCCTCAAGAAATGTGTCACTTGGACCAAAAGTATTTTATTTCATAAAATAACTGTATTACTTAAGATGCTTAGCGACATTTGCAGCATGACCTTCAATTGCCCTAAAAAATATTGTAAAAGTATGTCTATAAAAGCAAACACTACAAAATAAAGTATGGTTTCAACTACCCGAAATACTTTACATTTAGCTTGAAGACTGTGTACAAAAAGTACCGGTGCAATAGCACGACAGTTTGGTCCTTAATGTCAGCGCTAAGTATGCGTACAAAAAATACTTAACACAACATGCAATCGATTTATTTCTTATTTTTTGTTGTTGCCGTAAGCAATTTGCGTTAAGTACCTTCATAAACGCATATTACTTTGCATAGAACATAGCAAACCAAAACATAAATAGCTGTTATCGATTGTTTGGATTCTCATATCTTCAAACCTATGGTAGGATAAGCGCGCGATAAAAATTTAAGATCTTTATAATCGATGTTTCGCCCCGATGGTAACTACATTGAATAACAAAATGGAATTTTTTTTTTCGTAAAAACGAGATGAATTTTGCAACCTGCGTGGTATATATGCGAGTTTAATTGCCAAACCGCCTCTTAGAATTTAGGTATAAATATATATGTCAGAATTTTGTCTGCATATATTGCATATGATACCAGTTCACCTAGAATCTCATTGTTATTGAATAACATATCTATATTTAAACAATTAACACCTTAAATTCCATAAATTATGGACATATTAATATAATATTTCTATTACATAGTTATACGTAGGTAGGTTCGTTTAAATATTCAAAATTTTATTAAAACAGAGTAGTCGTTACGCGACGGCCGCGCTTTTCTGTATTTTGGCTTGCTGGGCACAAAATTGCATATATTTGATTTTGCATAATTGGAAGCGGTGTTGTGTTCATGTATTGTACAAGAGCTGACAATGAAGAGCACTTATGTTTGCGCATATACACTTGTTATTGTTGTTGCTATTATGCAATGCAAGCTTCGATTTTTTTTTAGACATCTCACACATGCCGTAGTGCCCTACGGCATTACAATGAAGACATGCATTCTCTCACACATACCTATATATCTACAAACTTATTTGGAGGTGTTATGCATCGATTGATTTCACTTAATTCGATGCTGAGTAAATTACTTCTTAAGTTATAAGTACTCTCGCCATATACTTTTACTATTTTTATATTCTAGCAACATGTTGCAACAGGGTATTTTAGTTTTGTTCACCTAACGGTTGTTTGTAACAACTAAAACTAATCGAGACAAATATATATATATATCTATATATATATATCTATCTATATATATATAACCTAATATATATAATATATAATATTTATATATATATATAAATGATCAGACGGGTTGAATTCTGGGTGGCTGTCTGTCCGTGTAAGCGATAATTTGAGTAAAATTAAAATATCTTGATGAAACCTGATACACGTGTTCTTTGTCACCATAAGAAGGTCGGTATTGGATGGGTGTAACTGCCACGCCCACATAATCCCTTTAATCGAAAACCTATAAAATGCTTTAACCAAGCAGCTTTTGAGATGCAAACGAGCAATTTGGTACAGGGTATCGCAGTAGGGAGGGCCATATGTGGTTAAACAAGTTTTTAAAAGCGGGTGTGAATCCGCTCCCTAATGGGTTTATCGTACCTATCTCTATATACACTCTACATAGCTATTTCAACCAAACTCGGTCAGAACTAATCTTTCCAGCAAATCCTCTTAAAGTGGGAAAATGGGTGAAATCAGATGATAACTACGCCCACCTCCCACACAGGTTATGTTGAAAACTATTGAAAGTCCGTTAACTCTCTGAAGAAATACATCGGAGCTACTAAGGCTTACAGTAAAGATGGTACTTAAAGACTTCAAAGGAATCGGTGTCAAAGTCCTGTAACATTCTATATCTCAGGAACCACTATACCAATTTCAACCAAATTTGGTATAATAAATAGGTATACGTATGTCACAGTAGTCTCATAGTACCACATACCTAATATAAAAATTTCAAACATCCAATTGGTTTCATTTGGTATATATCGGCAAATGCGTATGCGTATGCGTTATGAAAATTAAGTGATTATATAATATTGGAGATACCACATTTTAATGCCGAAAATGTGTGAAATCGGTGGACGAATTACCCCAACCCAGAATTACACATATAATTAGTTTCGTTATTCTAGCAGACTCTATGCCGAATATGTCGGTCAGGTCGGGTGAGTTGTCTTCATAATATTGCCTAAAACATCTTTTCTAGTGTATAATTCTTTGTATGAGCTATGTGTGAGCAAATGATTCCCGGCTTTCCGGCTGACTTTAAACCGTTTATGTTATGTCAGTATATGTGATATCTTAATGAAATTAAGTGGATATGTTTTCTTAAACATCATGTAGTTTCGCGCTAAATATGAATAAAACTGGTCCAGACCATGGTCTAAGACCCTTATTCCTAATATAATGATTTCCATTTCTCTGGTTGAATTTTTCCTCATGTCTCTTATATATTTAGTTAAACCACTTTTTTGAGTTTATATCGCTTATATTTCATCGGGTTAATTTTGTTGATTTTAATATAAATATCTCGTACACGAAGCAAAATATAGTAATGAAATTAATTGAGCCTATGACCTGTAATATAACTTAATAAATACCAAATATGGTTGTAATCCATTGACAATTTCGTCGAATAATGAATCTTGAATTTTTACGTAACATATTTTATTATAAAGTTATTCCAACAACTGAAATTATTTCCCCACATTTGATACTTGTGAATTGCGCGAATATAAAATGTTCGGTTGCACCCGAACTTAGAATCTCCTTAATTGATAATTTAAAGACTATCCGTTGAGGCGAAAGCCCTGCAAACCAAATTTAGAGCTAGTTATTTCTCGTTGAATATGGTTTGCGCAATTTATAGCAGCTTTAAAGAAGACTGGCACTTTGGAAAATGTTTATGACAAACAAATTTTAATCTTCTAAACAATATAATAATAAAATCATGGTTGCAACCCAACAAAACTCTCAGTAAGTCTCCGTATTCAAAAACACCCGTATGTGAGTATGTATGTTGCAGATGTGGTGATCTGCAAATTTTGCTTGATGGTAGCATTGCAGATGGCTTTGCACTGACCTTGGATTTTCAGTTGACATCTGTCAAGTCTTTGCCACAGCTGACACAGCTGAAGAAATATTGCTATTTGGCATATGAGTACGCGTGACTGGCATAGATTATCATATCGTATGCGTACATATGATGTTTCCTATATATGCAAATGTGTTTGCAACAAAGAAGCGTTAGTTTGCATTATAAACATGATTTAAGTGACTGATGCTCGGTTTGATCAGTTTTATTATGAATATGAGGTGATCGCCTGATTCGATCGCTTTTCCAACCAACCAACTCGTTTACGATGTTGCACAAAAATATACAGTTGTGTTCATCTAATGGCTATTTATAACACCTTAAACTAAACGAGATATATTGGTAGGTTTACGTAGGTAGGTACGTCAGACGAATTGGCCTTGGGATGCCTGTCTGTCCGTTCGTCTATGCAAGCTATAACTCGCGTAAAAATTAATATCTTGATGAAACAAAGTTGATTAGTCTAACTGGTAACTCTAAGTAATATGTAAACGATCTCAAACTTTAACCAATTTAGCCGTAAACCATAAATTTGACTATGGGGTCGATTACTGAGGCAAACGGTACATGAAGTTTAAAAATTTTTTTAAATTGCTGTTTAAAATATGTGTTATATATTAGCGTTATCTCAACAAACCTTGTTGAAGCAAGTAAAGAAATGCTAAGTTCGGTTGCAACCGAATATTTTATACTATCGCAATTTGTAAGGATCAAAGCCGCGGAAATACTTTAAGGAGTTGGAGCGAGGAGAAGGAGAGTTGTAAGGAGCGAGGAGGAGTTCATTATTTGCCGAAACCGAAAATGGATCACCATCGTATTTGACATAATATTAACTTTCACTTTAGGTCATATATACTCGTACAGTCAATCTAACTAAAACAAATCATCTTTCTATATTCATGATATTAGTGCTGTGGCAAGGTAAAACAGCCATAATTTTTATTGCGGAATGGCACAATATTATTCGAAATATTCTTATTTAATTTCGTCGAAACTTCTTCACTGGAAATTTTTGCGATATAAACTCAACCAGGGGAACGAAATTTAATATGTTGTTTGTATGAGAAAAATGTCAACGAGAGGAACATAAATTACTATATTAAAGGTGTGAGGCTTAGACTGATTTCTAGACCGATTTCATTCATATTCAGAGTTAAACCATATTAGTGTTACAGTTAATTCCTTTAAAATATCACACATATTGAATTATTTAATATAAACGGGGCCAGCTGGAAAGTCGGAAATCACTATAACTATAACATTATAATTAGGGGAAGGTTTGAATAGAAGAGGTCATTAATTTATCTCACAGATTGACGGATATTTTCAGTAAAAAGTCAGATATAGGCATGTTCGATATCTGGGAGCATGAAAAGGTATAATCTGATTACCAGCACTTTGGGCAGGAAATGGCATAACTTGAAGGTACAATTTTTGGATGTTTCTATTATTTCTTAATCTTAATTATATCTTAATTGGCGCTTGAATATTATACTGTAAAGTGAAAACATCAGATTGAATAAATTGTGTTATATGGGAAGTAGGCGTGGTTGTTATCCGATTTTACCCGTTTTCACACTGTAACATAGAGATATCAGAATTCCTTCCTTCCATACCATCTTTAATTTTAGTAGTTTTCAACACAACCTTTGTATGGGAGTTGGATTTGGTAAAAAGCCGATTAGACTAAGTTTCTTAGTATATGAGGAGGTAGTAGAAACACTCGCTCTAAGCAAGTTTTGTTAATATAACTTTTGTGGTTTGTGAGGTATGTACATTAAACATATTAGGTGGCGGAACTACTCTCACTTTTAAAAGTTTTTAAACCGTAGTTGCTCCTTCCTACTGCAATTTGATTAATTAAACTTTAGTTTTTTAACTTATTTTTATGACTTACTTATAGGTTTTCGCTCATAGGGCGTCACAGTAGTCCGATTACATCCACCTGCAATACCTTCTTTTAGTGTCAAGGAAAATGTATACCAAGTTTCATTACAAGGTCTTAATTTTTACTTAAATTATCGCTTGCACGGATGGATGACTGAACGGACGGATGGACAGAAAGTCACTCGGATTTCAACTCGTCACTTTTCATCCTTATCATTTATATGTATATATATATGTGTATATTTAACTCGATTAGTTTTAGTGATTATAAACAATCGTTGGGTGAACAAAACTAGTATATTCTTTTACAACATATTGCGAGAGTATAAAGATTCACCACCTTAGATCAAACAAAAATCGAATATTAACCACTTACACCTCCCATGTAATTGAATTGTTCAAACTACTAAAAATGCAACAACGATGCTATCTCTAAATAACGTCGCCAATGACGTAAATTTAGGTACGTGTATTTTAATTAAAATTTTTCTTTCTTAATCACAGTTTCACAATGAAAGCAATCGTACCAAAGCCACGCCTACTTGCCATCGAATAGAATATCGATTAGCTTTTTTTAATACATTTATTTATATTAATATAGATATTGAGAAAAATTTACCACAAAGTATATCGGTACCACATTTCCAGCAGACTTTGTAACACATATATCGGTCAATATGCGTGATTTCTTCATAAAATGATTTGCTTGTTTTCTTGAGTAGTCGATTTGTTCCCATAGTCCCCTTTATACCGAATATATTAATCTTCGCCACTTTGGTTGACTTATATTCCATATGTTGGTAGTTAGGTTGGACCTAGAGCATAAGTTAATATGACACCTACACTTTGTATAATCGATACTTCTTTCTAACAGCAGTTGCGCTTCAAAAGGTAAAAGCAAGCCTCCGATCTTATTTCTGTCCTTAAAATACTTCCAATAGAATTTTTAGGCCCACAAATTTGCCGAACTACTTCGAGGTTCACTTCAAAAAGATAAAAACAAAACCCTATCAGGAAACAACCTGAGATCTAACACTTTTAAATCTCTCAACCATATACGATTTATGAGAAGACAACATGTTTGTACTGCAAATTTGATGATTACATGTTGGAATCACTTTGAATATGATGTATGTAAGAAATAATTTAATAAACAATTGAGAAAATGCATAATAAGAGCATAACTGTAAAAAAATTTATATGGAACATACTTCATATCCATTATTATCTATTAATATCTATTCGTAAAGAAGAGTAATTAAAATAATGCAAAGTAATCATTCTTAATATATTTTTGACCTGTATCATATTAACACCCAAAGCATTTCGAAATTAGTGCAATTCGCAACACAACATAGATATGGATATACATTTAATATAACATCGCATAAGCATGTTTGTAAATTATTGCAATTTGCTAGGTCATGGACTCCAGAGCTTTATTAGTTTTAAGCAGACTTAATGAACTACGCACCTAGTCTTGATGGGGAGGCAATGACGAATTTGAAAATTAAACTCATTAATTACAGCAATTCATTTAACATTTATGTATTTATTTCACTGTTCTCGTCGTCATGTCTATTTTAACATAGTGCTCTTATACTCCTCGCTTTCCATTTAGATTTCACTTCATTTGACAGCTCCACCATGGTGGTTAGAATAGAGATGTCATTACAAAAACATCTAGCTTTATGTTTTTATATGTTTTGCAAACATGACAGTTTGACCTCTTGTTTTTAGCTCATGGTATATCTGTGGTATTCGGCAAATTTTGAAAGTATGCCTTGTTACATACAAAAATTAATACATATATGTGTGTTTGTGTATTTGTTTGTGAACTTGTAAGATGAAAAAATATGTAATTGGTAGATATCTCATATATAATATGTTTATTTCTCACAGCACTGTGTGAGTTGAAACATATTACCGATATGAAATTAACTAATAAAGTCAAGAAATTAAACTTTTAGATTTTACATTTATTTCTAACTCGAATTGTGGACTGTTGTGACAGTTAAACGGGATCTGTTTATAAGCTGGGTCCAAAAGGCGGATCAATTTTTAGTTTTTCTTTCATATCACAGAGTATATGTAACGTTAGGCGATTTTATTAACTAAGGATTTTCCTCAAATAGTTCTATGCAACAAATCTCGTGTACGATTTAAGGACCATCCTAATGTAAATAGAAACACTTACTGATTGCCATCAACCTTAAACGGTTGCTGGTGCTGCATGCAATTTAGACGCAATACCACAGTGAAGCTGCTCATTAATTACAGCGAACGTCGAAGAGTGAATTGTCAGGTGTTGGCTGTCAATGCTGACAGAAATTGGCTCTTTAGGTTCCCGTATCTGCACAAATCATAGATATTTCGTCGAACAGCCCATCATCGTCTACAAACCACGTTCCCACAACTCGTACGAATATCAACGCTTCCAACTCATGTGCATATGACTACACCTTATTACATAAAAGGTACACGAGTTCGCCAAACAGAATAACAAAATGCCAAGGCTGATGATCGAACATTGTTGCTTAATTTCTTGAATTCGCCATACATATGTATGTATTTAAATGTAATTTAAAACCGTGTTTTGTGAAGAAAAAACTTTTACCCGCACTTGAAATAATTTGAATTTGTTTGATAGTTCGGAATAAATTGTTAGCAGCTCGGATATTTGCAATGTTTGATGTTTAAAAATTATGTTTTCAGTTGCGAATGTGAATAAAGACGCAACCTTAATGAGAATATAATTTATTTTAATTTATGCATAGCATAAATCTATAAAATTATCTATGTATTCATATAAATACATTTATTAGGACGAAGTGACACTTTGAACAGTTGTGCCAACGCAGAATCTTGTAATGATTCATTCAAATAAGTCTTGCTGTGAGCCATTTGTTTTGAGCTTATGTACAGAGCTCTTCCGATGTAATTTTTTTGACGAGCGGCATCGTTTTAAATAATCGTTATTTGTTGTCGTATTTGGTATGGAAATGGAAACAACTAGATACAAACAGAATTGCAATTCAGTGGGTTAGATAAGCTACTTAGATCTACTCACGGTTTCGTCCAATTTGGCGGGCGGAGGTGGGACCCGCTATGTTATCTTGAAGAGCACCTTTCCTTCGCAAAAAGGGGCCGTGGCTGTTTTGCTCTTCTTCAGATAGTCGATGTAGATAACATCTTACGAATCCCAGAAAACGGTGCCTTTCATATTTCCGGCCAATACGAAAGTTTTCACCTTTTTCGGAGCAGGTTCGTTGGGTGAAGCCCATTGTGTCGACTGTTCCTTGATCCCTGGTGTGTACCAGGAAATCTATGTTCCATTGGCAGTCATGAAACGACGCAAAACTCCTTCGGATAAACGAACTCCAAACTAAATTCCTTAAACAGCATTATACACTACTGTGAAGTGATTCGACGGTTGCGTTTGTAGCCTGGAGTGAATAAAGAGGCCCCATCGTGTCGACAACTTTCAATATTGCATAATATTTCTTGCAGTACGTGGTTTTTTGAGATGCCTGCTGTCCTCCGTGATAGCCGTTTTCGAGACACCTGTAAGTGGCTCATCGATAACCGGTGCGTGACCACGTTAAAACTTTTTAAATCAATTTTTGACAGTAATCATTGGAGTAAAAGGGTCACTGTATACAACATGAAAGCGCGAACACGACCTCTTCCGCACGCTGTCAAAACAAAATTACGAATCCGATTCGTCTGAAATTTAGACAGTAGTCGGTAGTAATTCCTCTTACAATAGTGACGATATCGGGCGGTGAAGCTAAGTAAATATCTGAATGCACTCGAAATATAACAAAAAGACTGAGAAATACGGTGGATGATAGTTGGAGCTGATTTGCTACGTTGGCTGTGGGCCAGTTGAAACAAATTGGAGGAAAATTTAAAGGAGAAATATATAAAGACATTTTGTACAATAATCTTGTAGAAAAAACAAAGGGCTTTTCAGGAGGAACGGTGCGGAAAAGCTGCTGATCAGTGTTCGGCTCTTATCAAAACATTTCCAAATAGATGATGTGAAGTAATTCGCCAGTATAGGTATTCCATAAAAGAATGGTAACTATATTCGTGCATCTTCTTTTTTTTTAATTTTGAACGTTTGTTTAAGGAAAACATGTACAATAGTGTTATTCACATTATTGCCCATCTGAAGCCATAATATTTTCCTTTCTTTCTGGCAATTTGTGGATTCCCAATGCCAATGTTTAATACCCTTTTCTGATGTGAACCGTATTCCAGTGAAGGCATTCTGCATCGACCGGGACAAATGGGGCAAGCTCATCATTCGACAGAAGGGGCAAGGTCTGGGCTAAAAGGCCGCTGAGGCAAAACTTCCCAGCCGTTATTTTAAAAATAGTTATTAACCGGTCTTGCAACATGAAGCCGAGCGTTGTCATGATGGAATATTATTACCAAAGTATTACCTTAGCGTCATGGATATTCGGCTTTATCGTTGATTTGGCTGGTTGGGCAGGTTTCACATGTGATTTATTGCTTTCAGCGTTACGGCAATGAATCCACTTTTTCATCGCCAGTCACAATCCGATGCAAAAGCGACTTCTTTTTATAGCTTTCAAGCAGCATTTCTGACATACAAAATTGTCTCTAATTGCTGTACTTTTGATTGTATCCGGCTGCTTTTAAACGTTTTGAAATGGCAGCTTGAATGGCTTTCAAAGATTCTGAGAGCTCTTCTGGTGTTTGGCAACAATCTTCAACGCATGTTCATTATATTGGAACAATAGGATAATAAACAAGTTAAGCCATGTCTCAGCAAACCGCTCGAATATAGTTATATGCCCAACAGTATATAAAATGTTAATCCTTTTGCGAAGACCCCGTTATATGATAAGACAAAAATTACATTAACTAAACTACTGAATTTATTTAATTATATAAATGCAATATTTTGTTTTTCAAGTTTATGAAGATAAGTCTTTTGACACCGCCTGTTCACTAAATAATCCCCTGTCCCCTAAATTTTATACGATTCTTCTTACTTATGTGCAGTTATTCCCTCATACTGATTTCTTAAAATTTTTAAATAATTTTTTTTAAAAAATTTTAAATAAATTTTTATATTGTCCATATATAGAAAAATATTGAAAACTTGAAAATGAAATGATTATAAAAATGCAGCACCATTCAGTGGAAAGAGGAACCAGAAATATTAAATATTGTGTTGTGAATGAAGCAAGCATCTACTCACTCGATTGCTATTAAATCTTGTACATTAACTATTACGTATTCTCATATAATTGTTTGGCCACCTTATTGTCCGTGGAGAATTTATATGCATTTATGCATACCTCTACTTGCATACCTCTACTTGCATATATATATAATATATATCTATATCCACTAACTTATAAAATTGCATGAACAAAAGCAATCATAATTTCTTCATAAAGCATTTCCTCATGCATAATGAATTATTGTAAATTTTTGTGGCAGTAATTAATTTTGCACAGAAATTATGGTATTCCCACGAATGCAAATACTTGGTTTGATGGTAGTTTCACAAATTGCAAGTACAATATGGATTGGTTTTTAGAATTCATGATATTTATTTGCTAGTTCTCACATTCAACAATCAAAGGCCAACGGTACTGTAGTTAATTAGCATTAGTTCACAATACGCCCGACTTCAACTTCGTCTGCTGAAAGGCATTAAAAAGATCTTAAAATGAGAAGATTGCAAAGATCGCTTAAAAGAAATCATGACCTTAAATTACCCTCAATATACTAAAATTATTTTGAAGACAAGCATTGAAAGAGTTTATAGCATTTTTAAAGTATTAGTTATTGCACTGTCCTACAAGTTTTAAATACCGTTTGGTTTGCAAACTCGAAATATATCCACTCGAATACTTAAAATACTCAGCCGGGAAATGATCGCTATAGAAGAGGCTTGACCCCACGTCTTTGAGGCCACTTCGCACCGTAGGAAATAACACACTTAAAAACATATTTCGACATCCGAGGATCGTTTGATAATTTCTTACTACATTTCTATTTCATAGTGATATTAGAGGGCAATTACGAAAACAATAAAGTAATCTTATTGAAAAGGTAATTCTAGAATCAATTCTAGTATGTGGATGTAGAAGGGATGCCATACCAAATGATTAAATAAATATTATTTGTATGTGTATATGAATGTATTTCACATTTTTCATCCTAATTCAATTCAATTCTATCTAATTCATTAATAAAAACCAGCCTTTTTTTTTATTTGCAAGTATGTAATTTACAAAGTGCTCATAAAAATATGTGTTTTCTTTTGATCTTATTACGTATTTAACATCTTACTTTTTTATAATTACCAAAGAACGAAAACTTCTCGCCCACATTTTTACTTTGCTCTTTGTTTTCATGTTCGGTTCTACAGAAATTTTTATGATGCAACAGATATTATTTTCCAGAACATTGTGCAAAGTAATGAAATGGTTCCGATAATCTAATATTTTATATAATCTAAAGGTTATATAAAATACTATATAATAGTACGTAGATATATTGTATGGGCAACTAATTATATAAGTACATGATGGTTTTTAGAACAAACATTAACTGCGAATCTCAGTGATTGTATATCTTCATTAAGCTCTATTATCTTTTTAGTATTCTATGAATATAAGCAAAACGTACTTTTTTAATTTTTTGGAATTTGTTAAAAATTATATGTTTTTGATTTTAATTTATTTTTAGCAGTTTTGAAATGAGATTTTCTCAATACATTAAAAGGAGCATAAATTAAAATTGTAAGTACTAATGGTGATTACATGCGGGTTGTTTGTATCGGAATGATTTTTATATTAAATAATAAATAAACATGTATATATTAAATGATATTTTATTCAAAAGCTCCTTTTTCAAACATGCAAAAAGGAAACATGAAAAGCATGCGTGCCAAAGCTGGTCCTCAAATTGAATTTACTGTATATCTAAACTGAGCTGTAAGTGCTGATCAGAAATCGTTGAGTAATTGTAAACAAGGTAGGTTTTATGTGTGTCATCAAATTTGCTATAAAGTTGTATACAAATAGTTCCGCCTTCATAAAAAACGACCACCGCCCCTTGACCCCGGAGGTTATATCTTCAACGTACATACTCGTACATACATACATTCGTAAGTGGTTTTCGCATTGTGCCTACAAAATTTAGTTGACATTGCCAGTTTCATCGTTTTTGCTTAACCCATTGCTAATTAACATTGAACACGGCTAGATTTTTGTTTTTAATCGTAAAATGTATTTTTAAATAGTCATATAATTTATATTTTATGTAAGTGTCAACTGGCATTCACGTTCGTGGAAAATGACCGTTTATCTCTTTTTAGACAGCATGGAAGAGGTGTTGTTCATACATTAATTGTAGTTTTTATTGTGTTTTTTATTATTAAATTCTTCATAAAAATTTCGTGGTTGTTTATAATACTAAATGGGCGAGTTTCTTGTGTTGAGTTCAATAATTTAATATGAGAAGGGTCTAGATGGTTTGTTGTAGTTATAACCATCAGGTCCAAGAGATCCTGCCTCGAGACCGCCAGGCCCTGTAGATCCACCAGGGGCACCTGGGCCATATGAACCGCCTGGACCTCCAAGGCCACTTGGTCCAACTGGTTCACCTGAGCCTTGTGGACCCCCTAGACCACTTGGGCCCCCTGGACCACTTGGGCCGCTTGGTCCACCTGGACCTTGTGGACCCCCTGAACCCCCTGGTCCACCAGGACCATATGAACCGCCTAAACCTCCTGGACCGGATGGACTGCCTAGCCCTTGTGCACCATATGAACCGCTGAGACCTCCTGGACCTCCAGGGACTCCTAAACCGCTTGGTCCACCTGGGCCTTGTGGACCATACGAACCGCTTGTACCTCCTGGACCGCTTGAACCTCCTGGCCTTCCTGGACCTCCTGGACCGCTTGGACCCCCAGGCTTTTGTGGACCATATGAGCCGCCTGGACCTCCTGGACCTCCAGGGACTCCTAAACCGCTTGGTCCACCTGGGCCTTGTGGACCATACGAACCGCTTGTACCTCCTGGACCGCTTGAACCTCCTGGCCTTCCTGGACCTCCTGGACCGCTTGGACCCCCAGGCCTTTGTGAGCCATATGAACCGCCTGGGCCTCCTGGACCGCTTGGACCCCCAGGCCTTTGTGGACCATATGAACCGCTTGAACCTCCTGAGCTTCCTGGGCCTCCTGGACTGCTTGGACCGCTTGGACCGCCTGGACCGCTTGGACCGCTTGGACCCCCAGGCCCTTGTGGACGATATGAACCGCTTGAACCTCCTGGGCTTCCTGGACCTCCTGGACCGCCTGGACCCCCAGGCCTTTGTGAACCATATGAACCGCCTGGTTCACCTGGGCCTTGTGGATTTCCCGAACCGCCTGGACGTCCTGCTCCTCCTGGACCATATGAACCGTCTGGACTTCCGGGACCGCTTGGGCTACCTGGGCCTTGTGGACCTTCTGATCCCCCTGGACCACCTGGACCATATGAACCGCCTGGACCTCCAGGACTACTTGGACCACCTGGGCCTTGCGGACCTCCTGAGCCACTTGGTCCTCCTGGACTTTCTGGATATGTTGTTCCGGGTTGCGTTGGTTGTGGTGCCGGATAACTGGGTTGTGGTGCTAGGTAGCTTGGTCCAGGAGCCGGTTGTGACGGTTGGGGCGCTGGGTAGGATGGTTGTGGAGACGGTTTGCTGGGTCGCGGCGCGGGGTATGATGGCTGAGGACGAGGTTGGGGTTGAGGGCGAGGACGAGTAGCCGGCTGAGTCGGGCCTATTTCATTTTCACCAGGAGGAGGCAAATATTCTGCACCGGGCTTAGCAGACTGCGATGGTTTTGGTTGTGGCTGTGGACGTGGTTGGTATGTGGGACCTGTCGTAGGCAACTGTGGACGTGGTTGATATGTCGGACCTGGGGTAGGCAATTGTGGACGTGGTTGGTATGTTGGACCTGGCGTAGGCAATTGTGGACGCGGTTGGTATGTTGGTCCAGGTGTAGGAGGTTGTGGCCGTGGTTGATAAGTTGAACCAGGAGTTTGTCCTGATGGTGGTATATACTCAGGACCAAGAGGTGGCTGCGGTTGTGGACGACTTTGTGGCTGTGGTCGTGGTTGAGGTTGTGGTTGTGGTTGTGGTCGAGGAGCAGGGTAAGAAGGTTGAGGCTGAGGCTGAGTCTGTGGTTGAGGGCGTGGCTGCGGCTGAGGACGAGGAGCTGGATACGAAGGCTGAGGTTGAGGTTGTGGGAGTGGTTGCGGTTGAGGACGAGGTTTTGGTTGTTGTGGTTGTTCTGGAGGCAAATATTCTGGACCTGGTTGTGGGGCTGGCCCTGGACGGCTTGGCTGAGGTTGAGGTTGAGGTTGTGGGCGAGGTGTCGGCTGTGTAGGCTGAGAGGGAGCTGGATAAGAAGGTTGAGGTCTTGGTTGCGGTTTCAGTTGCGGCTGTGGGCGTGGTGTTGGATAAGATGGCTGTGGACGAGGTGCTGGGTACGATGGCTGCGGTTGTGGTTGTGGCTGTGGTCGAGGAGCTGGATATGATGGCTGTGGTTGTGGTTGTGGCTGTGGACGAGGAGCTGGATACGACGGCTGTGGCTGTGGCTGTGGCCGTGGTTGGTATTCCACATCATCTATAGCGTTGCCCGGAGGTGGTGCGGGAAACGGCACCGAGGGTTGCTTGTAATGATAACCGTCTTCTTGCAAGTCGCTACTTAAGTGTGAAACGTCAGCATGCGCACCAGTAGCAACTAGTGCCAGCAGTAGAAGAAACAATTTCTGTAAAATATGCAAAATATATAAAATTTACAAAATTTTTCAAGTGTCATGCCAATAAACTATAATCATCATGTATGTATACATGTACATAAGTCAAGTTTGACAGGCAGGTATTACGCAAGTCATAATTTTTACAATGTGTAGACATCCGCAAACTACTATTCAAATCTTTTAAAAACAATCAAAGCATATTCAATTTACAAACAAATATACAATGTTTACACAAGTCTACGATGCACAGCCTCAAACTAACATTGAGATGCCCATATGAAAAGGCGAAAATTAAAAAGAATATTGTTATTGTGATAGCTGAATCATAGGCCGCCCTTAAAACTTATGGTTTTGCATTTTTTCACTGTTTCGTGATGGTATTCTCAATAAGCTGGGAACTAATTGTGCATTGAGCTGCCTTTGCATTTCAATTGCAGTGCTTCATGGTTTCATGTCACGATTTCGTAATAAGCCCGGCAATAACACCATAGCAATGTAGGCTAAGAAGCAAAAAACCGCATTTGAATCAGTGTTTTGTTAGTTTGTTTTACTGAAAAAGTTTTTGCACCGACATAACCGAATTTCTCCATCACAACTTGTGCTTCCTTTATTATAGCTAGCGTTGTAGTTTCGGAGGCAAACCTCTGTTACTTTGCTATATCAGTACAGATTCACTATATTCGGTTGTTAAGAAATTATTGTTTTTTTTAGAAACAAGACAGAGAGACGTTAGTCTTAGGCTTTTCATTTGCCATTTTCAGTTTTGTCATGTATTTTTTGTCTTTACCAATGACATAAATTTTGCTGCTGAGCACATAACGTCACACTTGGTCATATATCACATTTTGCGCTAATAGTGTAGCCACAAGTGTTCATAAATAAGTATGTCCGTGTGTTGTAAATAGATGATTGTATACTACAAGTTAGCGTATTGCGAAACTAAGGTGCCCATTATTATTTCTTAAACGTGTGTTGGCTTTAACTCACCATTCTTAACTTTTGGACGCAAGTACCTGTCTACTGAAAGATACTTAATTTATCTTGCGATCCTTGGGTGTATAATTATATATTTCATATAATCGGTAATTAAAATTTTTTATTATCACCAAACGTTTGGAGTTTGAAATTCACTTTGTAGTTTGATCACAACTGTTGCACGCCCGAATACCGAATGCTGACCAATTGTTCTCGTTCAGCTCAATTTATATGAAAATCGAGCGGTTCATAGATGCTACGGTGCTAGGGAATCCCAACTCTCACGCGCAGCCGCGTCGTCTCAAATGTTTCTCCACAGCCGCATCAAATTCGCATACCTTAAACTCTTTCCCTTATAGAAACATTAGATTCAGTAGCTGGCTAAGCTGCCAATTCGCTAAGCCGCCGGCAACCTCAATAGGAGCGTCATCGCAGTCACAGCAGTCGAAGCGCGACATGAGACTCAGCAACAACAACAACAGCAACTATAGAGTATACGAGCTGATATTCACAAATACGGGTAAAGCAAACAAACAAACCGAAAGTCATTTAATAAAGCGGTGGCGCACGCTCAGTAGACGGTATAGTAGTAGATATCACACATCCATAAAGATTTTTCCAAATTCAATGATCTTAATGAAAACAGCAACAACAGCGAGCATCATAATTGCGTTCGACGTCTGTACACAGAATATAAATATAGTGATTTAATTATTTATGAAAACTCGCTTGTAAATACATTATTAAATGTTAATGTAATTAAATAAAGTTGGCTCATAAATTAGTATGTATTTTAAACTTTTAATATTTGATTTCGAAGTAAAATACAAAATAATAATTTTGAGATGATTGAGTATATAAATAATATTTATATGTATGTTGGTCGCCACTCCCATGAAAAGAAGTTTATGGTGGGTTCGAATATGTTGCTCCATGGTAAAAATACGAAAATATTCGAATTTTAGAATTGGAAATTGTTAGTCTGTTAAGGTACATTTATAAACACTGCAGATATTGGGAATATAGCCCGTGCGAACTTTATGTTCTATTTATAGGAAAGGTTGATGATAATAAATAGTTATCAATGTAAAAATTTACGAAGTGAAATTATTGTTTTTCATTTTTTTAACTGTAGCGTCAAATAAAAATACTAGAAAGATAATTGAATCAAAATTAATTTAATATATTAATGGATTACCGAAAAGAAAACATTCGAGCATACGTGCAAAAAGTAATATTAATCTCATTGGTTAATTTTCCCACCATTAGAGGCAAAAGTCCTGTGTGTTAGTTTTATTTAGAAAAAGTACGGCCTCTAATATGAGCTGCATTCTATCTTTGTTGTTAATCGAATGTTGAATTTCGAATGTTCCTTTTACAATATGAGTTTTGCAACCCTGTAGAGTCTTTCTACAACCATTACATTCCAATCTTTCGATTGCTTTCTAAACTTTTGTGCGAAGGATCTATCAAGACCAAACGATAGGAATTCATTAAAGTGTTACTTTCATCGAAGGATTGCCAAAATATCAAAAACATATTAAATAAAAAAACCTCAGTCGCTCAGTACTTTCCATTATTGTTGAAAATCACATTTGACTCTTACTGCTTATTTACACATGTCTTCTTAATAACTCCTTAAAGAAGCTGCAATGATTCCAATAGTGGTATGGGACTAGTATGGGACTATGACAATGCATCATTAATGTGAGTAATTATTCAAATTAGCATATTTTTATTAAAATAGCAATTTGCAGCTGGGTTCTCCTGTTTATACCACATATTAAGTACACATCACATAAAAGCTAAACACCTTCTTGAGAAACTTGCAATATCGACTGACCCAAATAATGGATCTGAGTCAACTAAAATTACATTTAATATTTATTGTTTCAACCATAAAGAATTTTTATGCAAATATATTTAAATAATATACATATAACTAAAATCACAAACTATAATTACTATGGCGCTGTGAATTCGCACAGCGCTGTCACTGGCTCCGTGTTGCATTTTAACATTATAGTCATGATGTCGCCAATGTTGTTATGTATTTCATTCAATGTCCGCTTACTATTATTCTACTGCAAGTCTCGGGTCTCTATACTTTCTGATTCAATCAATATTAATTTAATAAGGTATTATTGTAGTTGCATTATGACAATTGGTTATTCTGCGAGAGTGCATACACACACATACATGCGAACATTGATCAAAAAATCTTTTCATTACATAATAAAATATTTTTACGACTAATTTTGAATGATGAAACCGCAGTTGAATTTAAAATTATTTTTAAAGTTTCTGCCCACACAAATACATATATTTACGTACTTATCTATGGATATTAGGGTGCTCAAACAACTGGGCGTGTCTTCCAAATCTGTTGTGACGATTTACAACGTTTCTATTGCATAAATAAAGCGCAAGAGTAGAAAGTATAAATCATAGCATTTGGTAGAAAGTATAAATCATAGCATTTCTTCGTTCAAAATGGTTGAAGCCCAGAAAAGTGTGTGAAACAAGGTCAAAATCATATGGAGAGTTATTTCTAAAAAAATTAAACCCTTCCCCAAGTTTCTCTTCCCAAGTAATGTCAGTCTCCTAAGTGTATTTTTGAAATGAATATCCTCTTATTAATACTTAAGACCCGTATGAAGGCTGCTAAAACGTTTATATATGTCAGTTTATAGCTCAAAATAAAGATACATACTATCACTTTAGGTAGACTCTGGATGTTACAATTACATATGCCTAGGTTTGAGACCAAAGCTTTTGTTCTTGTTAAATTCAAATTTGTTGTCGAGAGTAACTACATAGTTATGCAGTATAGACTGTATTTCTTTCGTTTATCTAGGGAGTTTTACATTGTGTGTGATTAAGCGAACTGTGAACTGTGAATTATGTGCATTAGTCTACAACTATTTGTGTACCAACCAATACTCTTTACATTGACAAGACTCAGTTGAGAGTTTAGGAATATTGTGTTAAAGGTGAACTTTCAGTATAATATATATACGTTTCTGGGCGACATTAAAACTTCCTTATTAGTAGCTTTGATTTTCCAACGGCTCCGGACGTAAGTTCAATTTATGAAAGAAGAAAATTATTCTCTAAATATAGAACGCATGAGCTCAATGAGCTATGTTGCATGTAATTTTTGTTTTGAAATTATGAAGATAATTGATCGTGGTACAAGAATGATAGGGACAAGGTTGGAAAACGCCACAATATAAACGAAACGAACTTTCAAACTTTCATAGGAAATGTAAAGAAGGAATTCCCTATTTCCGGTCATTACATTAGAAACCTATTTTTTTTCTGTCAAACGTACTCTAAACCAAGTACGAAAGGGCCAAGTTCGGGTGTAATCGAACATTTTATAGTCTCGCAATGTGCAAAAATTAGAGGCGGGGAAATGTTTTCAGGTGCTGGCATAACTTTATATTAAAAAATGTTGCGGAATAATTCAACATTCATTATTCGAAGAAATTGTCAATGGATTGCAATCATATTTGGTATCTTATTAACTTATATTACAGGTCATAGACTCATGTACTTTCATTGCTATATTTTGCTTCGTCTCAGATATTTATATTAAAATCTACCAAATTAACTAAAAAGTGATAATATGCGATATAAACTCAACCAAAGTGGTTTAATAAATATATTAGATACATGAGGAAAAAGTCAACCAGAGGAAAGAAAATTACTATATTAGGAATAAGCAGCTTATACCATGGTCTAGACCGGTTTCATTCATATCTAGCGCGAAATCACATTTTGTTTAAGAAAACATATCAACTTAATTTCATTAAAATATCACACATATTGACCAACATAAACGGTTTAAAGTCAGATGGAAAGTTGAGAATTCTTATAGGGGCATTTTTGGGATAGAGGAAGATCTGCCAGAGATACCTCGCTGAGGAATTACAAACAAAAGCAACAGGCTGAGAAGTTTGTACCACTTTAAAACTCATTATTAAAAAAAAAATAGCTTATATTGTTCAACATCGGTCCAATCGAAGGCGACTCATCATATATAGCGTTCATTTAATTTTCTGATAATTGTAGTAACATTGGTGCAGTCTCGGCAAAATTTCTTTCTAGCGAGCATTCTCTAAGGTTTAAGGACAGGAGAAATCTGCTAAGGGTCAGACCCGTAGAACACGGCTGATGCGGGAACAGAAGCTCTTTTTATTAGTGTTTCATTAGCACACCAAATTCCTTTTTATCCTGTTTCTCCGAATACCAAAATTTACTCCCCTCAAAATACTTTATCTCACGAATCAGTTGTTCGACAGCTATGAAATTCATGTACGGTTTGAAGGTTATGTCTATCTAAACGGACTCAGTTCTAGTGACGCCCTCTCATAGCATCTATACCTACTTTTCATGTTTATTTCTGTATTCATAGGCGAAGATTCTAATCGCCTACAACTAATTAAACATTTCTATGAAAAGAGAAAGCAATGTAAATCAGCAAGCATTTGCTTTTTTGTTCCTAATTTTCACTTTGGTTAAACATAAATATTACTTTATAAATGGAATATCGAAACAAGAGTGCAAATATCGCTCTTAGCTTCGTTAAACCAGCAACAACAAGGTCGTACTCTCTCCAACTTGTTTTGCAGCGAATATCTTTGACAATAAGCGAGGTATCTAAAAAATATTTGCCTGATCATAAAATGTTTGATACTTTCGTTTATTGAGTGTATAATCGTTATAATATTTTTCATTATATATTTTTATTATATATATTACATATAATATTTTTGCACTCATTATCAACTACACTTTTTTTGGAAAATATTCCCACCATTTTGCCTTGGCTGCAGCTGCTAGAGAGGATGATGCTCCAAGCTAACTCTGAATGCTAAACACTCACCTTTAAATATGTGTACCACTTCACAGGTGTTAACACATTTTTGTTATTCTCTCAGTTAAGTCAAAAATAATAAATTGTATATGCAGTGTATGTTTTTTCATACTAGCATATCATTAAAGGCTCTTTAAATGTACAAATTTATTTTGTTTTGAGCATAAGAAGATGGTAACCAGCAAGCGGTAATGTTTGTGTTAATTTTTGTATACTTGCTTACAACTTCTGCATTATATTTACTTATTTTTATGACACAGTTGCAGCTCTGTTAACCATGTGTCCTTTTTGAATAGTTAATACAAAAAGTTAAGAATGACGTAATGTAAATAAAAAAATAACAAATTTTATTTATTGCTTGCAAATGTATTATTCAATTGAAATGTTTTCACAATAAGTTTTATACTTTTGCGGTCAATATCCATCTGTCAGAGTAGACAAAAAGTATTGACTTATTTACAATATTTTATTAGCAGGTATGCCATAATTATAAAATGATATCAAATTAAAATACTATTTATCGCATTAACGCTTGTGCGTGAGTGTATATGCTCATCTTATTTATCTATGTACCAAGCTTATGATTATGTTAATTTGAAATCTGTTAAAATATGTTATGTTGAGTTTACCATTACTTAAAGAGGAAATCTTAAAACAGTCTTACCTTATCTAGAAAACTTCATTAATTGCGAATTTTATTTTAATTCCAAAAAATGGAAAATAATCTTGTGTTCACCGGACTCATCATGCATATGTATGTATGTATGCAAAACTTTGAACTCACTGATGCAGCAAATCTAAATAATTTATATTCAAATTACATCAAAAAGTCCTATATCTGCAGGTCTTTGTTGCCACATAATTGTACAAAAGAGGAAAATATTCCTGCCCAAAGTCCAGACATCAACCTAACTGAAAACTTATGAGCCCATTTCAAAAATAAAGAGGCAAGAAGGTGTCCTACAAATAAAACAATTTCATATAGTGTAGCAAAGAAGAATGGCGAAAAAAATTTACAGGAATATGAGCTAAAAATAGATTTTAACAATTCCTCGGAGGTTGAAGTCTATAATTGACGTTTTAGGAGGCCTCACCAAATATTAACACCAAATATTAGTTTAATTGTATTTAAATTTCGAAATGTGAAAAGAATTTTGAGACTCTAACTTAGTTAAATAAATAGCTGTTATGTTATTATGTCATAAACTGCAAACAAATGATATAAATATAAATTCTGTGACGATAAAAAATAAATAAATAAATATGTACGATACTTTCAAAATCTACTTAAAATTTTATTCTTTGTCAAATATTTGCATATGAAAAGGTTTTTGAGATACACTGTATGTATGACAGCACCATATTTTTTTCAATTGACTCATTCCATCTCGTCCAGTTGATTATTGGAATATTAAAAAAAATGCTTCTATTGAGAATATTGTCCAGAAAGAATGCTGTCCATTTCATAAAATATTAGCAACAAGTTTGTCAAGATACTTAGGCAGATTTATTCCTGTTTTCTCACGTAAGAACAATTGACATCACGTTTTCATTTCTATAGCAAAAGTATAGAAACAGTGACCGATATGTTAGTAGTCACCTAAAAACTTCCAGTAAACTTCACGTTTTTCGAAGGCAATTTCAAGAAGGTGCTGGAAAGGTTGCTTGTAAGTTGTTTCTTTTCTTATAGATTTACAGGTCATCTTTATCAAATTGGCCACAGTGATAATAATTCTGGCGCTTCCAGCTCTTATCTGACATTTGAAATTGTGACAATTTGCCGTTTAAAAATTTAAAAAGTTTTAAGATATGGCAAATATAAATTTCATGCAACCGAAAATTTGCAGAAAATTATTATTGAAATTTTATTAGCGCCTCACTAACACTTAGCACGGTTTCGATAAAATTTAGGATCTATAGCTACCATCGGGATGTCATTATGCATATTGCCTTTGCCGAAATGCAAGCATGAAGTTGATTTAACCGAAATCAGATGAACATTATAGCATCGTAAAGAAAATAAACGAAAAAAAAAAAAAATATTAATAACATAACAAAAAAGTTTGCTGTACATATGTATTTAATAACTGTGTGCTATTTGCACTTAAGCAACAAACTGATTTTAGTATTCGAACACTCTGAGTTGACATCAATAATTAATATATGCAGTGGTGGCAGTGGCAGTGTTCAGTTTTGTTCAGAGGCTAAAAGTATAATTACCCTTGGAGGTGAGCTTAATAAATGTTAGAGGTACAGTTAGGTAGTTAGTATATATGATAATGGGACATGGGGGTATATGAATCCAAAAATTAGAAAGTGACCTGCGGTTAATTGCATTTATGTTACCACAAAATCTGAAGAACCTTGAATAAACATAACCTCATCGGATATATTTAAATTCAATAACTGTACAAGCTGCTCGCTTACTGCTGTGTATATTATATTTATCAGCTCATTGCATTTATTCTTTTTCACAACGATTCATCGAAAGTTTAAACAACAAAGTGTTTGATTTCTATTCGTGAATCACGCATGTGTTTATCCCAAATCCCGGATATTTGTGTATACTTACATATGTACATATGAGTACGATTAGTTAAACAAGTGTTGCAAAATTTTTCTTCTCTTGATTGCATTGTTGTAGTTATATATGAAGTATTACGAGATATCTGTAAGACTTTGATGCAAAATTGTAGAATTAAATTTACCTATTTAATTTCACTAAAATATCAAATTTAATATCACCATGTTAAAGTTGAGGGAAGGTATTAGAAAATTCTCAAATTTAGTAGGGAAAAATTATGCTAAGTGAAATATTCTCGAATATTATTAATTAATAAAATTGAGATATCTCGAACTTTGACCGAATTTTGTGATATACACCCAACCAGAGGGGTGGAAATCATTATACTGCATTGGGCACATATAACCGAGAGAAATAAGTGCACCTGCATATTTTAGCAGTTCCGAACATAACCGTTATATTAAAGCGTGATAATTACCCGACTTCGCCCATATTTTTGACACAGCATAAAATGGAAAATACAATGCTTTCAGCAAGTTTGATTGACTTCTTCACGAATTTATTTGAAATTTACATGGAACCTATTAGAGCAACATCCTCAGATTGCCAAAAACCACTATACTTGATTGCTATACTTGATCAAATTGTGTAAATTTTAACTCAAGTTATAGCTTACACTACTCGGATAACTGTTTTCTCAGTCTCTCAGTTTGCCTCGTCATCATGATCATTTATATATGTATATATATGAATATATGAACATATATGATATGAAATGTTAAATGAAAAAACTATTATACTCACTGAAATATGTTGTGAGGGTATAAAAGATAATTAATATTTAAGTTCCTGAGTATACTTGAAAATATCTAGTCAAATGTATAATAAATTAAAATTAAATTTTCCTAAACGTCTTAAAAAGAAAATACGGCAAGAAAATAGATGTCTCACTAATAGTCTAATTTTAGGTACTCTATGTTTGGATTGGCATCATTTCTCTCATCTTGTTCAATTTAACCACACTAACGTGACGTACTGAAATGTACTGAACTTGTACATTTGTACATTATCGATCACTAGACACTATCGATTTTAAATCGATAGATACGACCTTTTTCTTTTTGTAAATGGTTTCATTACTCCTCTATTTGCCCAATAAATTAATTGTGACTTTGAAAGGGTATAAGGGCAGTACTTCGATTTATTTCTATTTATTTGAAATATTGATCTATCACATCTATAACCCGGATATGCATTTTATAGTTAACGGAGCAGTATTGTCACCTCATATGTATCAATTTTTGTTTTCATCTTTATTCATAATTAAGTTATTATTCCGAATATAATAGAATAGAATTAAAAGGATTCGGAATCATTTAACATAACAAGTAAAAGTTATTATAATCCGCTTATTTTTATATAATATTGAAAGGAAATCATTTGAAAGATTAAAATGTGTCCAATGGTTTTCGCTGTGAACAATCAAATGTATTAAATGATTCGGATGAGGGTTATATATGTTATCTCCCTCCGTAAATACTAATTCTCAAGAATTATAGGCTAGGGATTAATTCGGAATTTTGAAGATTACTGTTATTGGGAAAGTGTGAGAGATTGTTGCCGAAACGCATCGTATATCGGTATTATGTAATGTCTGTTTCCGCCCATTTGCAATGGCAAACCACTCTAGCCCGAGTACCAAATTTTAAAAAAACAACATTTAGTTAATCAAAATTGTTTTATTTTGATCGACTATTGCGAGAATATAAACAGCTTGTTAACAGTACTCTCATTCGGCACTATTTATTAATTGTGAACAATAAAGTGGGTGCGTTGACTACAAGAATTTTGAAATATACATATGTAACTTATATAGTTATTTTTTGCTTTCAGCAAGTTTTGTTATTTTGAGGATTACCTCATTAAACCGCAGCAAATTTGCCTATTAAATTCTCATCATCAATCACTCGGTAAAAACGGAATTTTTTTGATTTAACATGCAAATTAAGATGTTTAATTCATAATTAAAGCTTACAGTTGCCGAAACTTAATAGAAAAGCGACAACAAATGAGTATTAATAACATGAGTGCTGCCAATATTTTCCGCAGAAACAAACTCAGCAGAACACACGACAAAAGCTCGTCCGGAGAAAATCGATACTTAACATACTTATATATTTTATCCTATTTTGCCTATTATTGTCTAATCAGTTAACACACAGTGCTTACTGAAAAGATGTTCAACATATATACATACATAGGTGTCAATTACCATTTAGGGGGTCTATAGGGGGTACAATAGCCATTGAAGTAATGAGAGTGGATACAATCATATTTGGTATCTAACTAATTTGTATTATAGGTCATAAACTCACTTGGTTTCATTCAAAGAGGTTAAATAAAGTTAACCGGAGAATCGGAAATCATTATGTTAAAGAAATGGAGCTTAAACCATGGTCTAGACCGGTTTCATTCATATCTAGCGCGAAATCACATTGTGTTGAAGAAAATATATCCACTTAATTTCATTAAAATATCACACATATTGACCAACATAAACGGTTTAAAGTCAGGTGGTCAGTCGGGAATTCTTGTAGCGGGCATTTTTGGGATAGAGGAAGAGCTGCACTGATCACAATAACTGTTTTCATTATTCAAGTATATTAGGGAACATGTTTTCAGACAATTTTGTGAAGGTAACTCACACAGTGACCGACATATTCGGCATAAAGACTGCTAGAATAGCGAAAATCATTATATGTAGTATATGTGAGCTGGGATAATTCGCAGACCGATTTCACACATTTTCGGCAGTAAACTATGGTATATCCGATATTACACGCTCACTTAATTTTGCTAAAATATTTTACATATTAACCGATATATGTATACGGTATAAAGCCAATCGGAAATTTAAAATTCTTGTATTATCTTATATTTTACATATGCATAAAAACTTTGCCATAGATACTGAGTTCACATATTCCACTTAAAAATTTATATTCCGATTTCGATAATTTTTAGACGTTAGATGACACTCACTCAGAGTGTCACGTAAAGACTCTTTCTGGAAAGTTTTGTTCCAGTATCTTGATTGGCAATTGATTAATATACTTTAAAGTGAAACGTTCATATGTAATATTAAAATGTGATATATGGGAAGTAGGTGTGATTGTTTTCCAATTTCGCTCATTTTCGCACTGTAACATTAGGATGCAAATAAATGTTATGTGGCGAATATGGTTGAAATTCGTGTAGTAGCTATTGAGGTATAGGATTTCACCTAAAGGTTGGCGGTGCGACCCCCATTTTTTACATTGATTCTTTTTGAGCATTGAAGTACCATCTTAGCTGTGACATTTAATTCTTCTGGCGAAATTTTTCAGCGAGTTAACGCATTTTTAGTAATTTTTAAAATAATCTTTGTATGGGAGGTGGGTGTGGTTATCATCCGATTTTACTCATTTCAATGGGTAGAATGAGGATATGATAAAAACAAACTGGTTCTGAGCAATTTTGGTTGATATATAGCACATTATACGTTTTCGATTAATGGCATCTTGCGCGCGTGTTAAGAGTCCGATTCCGCCCATCTGCAATACCAATCTTCTTACGATAACAAGGAACACGTGTACCAAGCTTAATTGAGATACCTAAATTTTTATTAAAATTATTGCTTACACCCGGAGTTTAACTCGTCTCGTTATTCTGATCATTTTGATATATATAATTCCATATCATCTCGATTAGTCTCAGGTGTTACAAACAGCCATTAGGTGAACAAAACTAATATACTCTGTTGCAACATGTACTGAGAGTATAGAAATGTGCAAATAAATTCAGCATTTATTATTCGAAGAAATTGCGAATGGATTGCAATCGTAATAGCATCATATTAACTTTTCTTTTGGGTTATTTACTCATAAAGTTAATCTAACCAAAAAAAAGGCGTACATATTCGTGATATTAGTCCTGCAGAAAGGTAAAATAACCATAATGTTTATTAATGAATGACATAATACTAATCGAAGTAATCTCATTTAATATGGTTGAGTTATCTCCTATGGAGATTCCGATTTCATTAAAATTCACAACTAAATCATATTATAGTAAAGAAACCACTTAATTCCTTTAAAATATAATTTGGAAATCAATATATTGTGTTTAGGGGAACCTAGAGCAGATAACATTTACTTTGGACATTTTCGGTAAAAATCTAGCCAAAGGTACTGAGGTCCACATATTTTGTAGCTGGAGGCTAGAAAGGAAGGCTGACATATATGTAGATTTTCCTTAATAACTGTACTATACAGGTTTTCAAACCCCAACATTACATACTTGACATTTGGTATTCCAACCACAAATCATAATCGAAGTTATATTAATAATAATGCGTCTTTGTATATATGTATGTATTGATTTAAGAGATATGGAAATTATGGCACCTAAAGGCGTAAAGCATTCTGTTTTAATTAAAAAACCCTAACTGTATTGTATAAGCAATAAATTGGTATTGTTGAGCAACATAGAAACATTATACGTGAGGGTCACAATTTACGATTTAAAGATTATGTTTACGATGGTAACGACAACTTAATTAGTTACCCGGAAACAAAATAAGTCTAAGAAACATAAACTAAAGATAGACAAACAACTTGTGTGCAAAAAGTTATTATATTTGGGTAATGGCGTCACTATTCAAAATTGCTGTAAATTTAAGTAAGAAGTACACATCGACCAAAATAAATTATAAAAGAATATACAGAAAGATAGAAGAAAGGAATTATCAAGCGCATAAATTAAACGAATAAGATGTAAAATGAATTATTAACAAAGAAATTTAACGCTGCTTATGCATTTGATTAATGAGGCAAGAACTATGACTATTCACCAGTCATCATCGCTTCAACTGCGCTGGTTGCAAAAATCATAATCCATTTGTTGACTACTTCGTTTCATTCATTGGTTCTCTACATGCTGTGGTAATAAATGTCACGTAATTAAGTGAAGTTAGTTTGGTTTCTAAAATTTTATAATCGATGCAATTAAAGTGTAATGATACTACAAAATTGTAACTATGTATTGGGTAATATGTGCAAGCAATTCATTTATAATATTGTTTAAGGAAAGCTGAGGTATACATATCCTGAGGTTTTGAAGCTGATAAATTTTCATTCTCTTTAAATCCAATATGGAATAGATATATACTAGGTGCCTCATAGTACCATATCATTTGACAAAATCTAAAAGAAATGTTTTAAATTAAAGGGTTAAGAATTGTATTTATTTTAATTTTTGAATTATTTTCATTTTATTTTCACATTTATTTTTGAATTGCCATATGGTTGATATAGGTGTCTTTTGTATTCTTTCCAACGCAACACGCAATTAACAGTTAAATTGCAAAGAAAATACAGGTTGTTTCATGTTTCCATATTTCACTCAGTAGCGTTTTTGTACCAAGAAGTAACATGTATGATTAGCCTTTTTTTAATCTGATATAATCTAATGTATAGTATCTCGAAGCTGAGATTTG
The DNA here is from genome assembly GCA_021498325.1 of Bactrocera minax. Lineage (NCBI taxonomy): Eukaryota > Metazoa > Arthropoda > Insecta > Diptera > Tephritidae > Bactrocera > Bactrocera minax. The sequence goes on along the minus strand of JAKEEE010000045.1, from coordinate 545,739 downwards.
ATAAATTACTAACCATCGCATTCAGCCAAAACAAGTTGAACATCTAAACACCTGCAATATCCTGCAGGAAATGACCCACGCGACCTTTTGAGATGCTTATTGTCTCAACTATTTTTCGCACCTTCAACCGGCGGTCTGCCAATGCGAGATCGTGGATTTTTGTCACATTATCCTCCCTGGTAGCCCTTTTTGGGACACCTGGGCTTGGCTCATCAAAAACCGAAGTGTGACTGCGTTGAAACTTGATAAACCTATTTTTAGCTATCGAAGGATGGAGGGAGGAGAGTTGGCATATATAGCACCCAAAAGTTCTTTAATTTCACTTCAAGATTTTCCTTCCAAAATAAGAATTAAATCACCGACCGGCATCTCCGGACACGCCCGGTTCCATATGCGATCAAATCTAAACCACAATCCAGATTCGGCTGAAATGTTGAGAGTAGCTAAGTACTTAGCGGGCCGCTCTCGTGATTAGGAAAATACTAGTTAACAAAATAAAAATTTCAGACTTAAAGTAATCAAGTTCAGAAAATCAGACTTGTGCCAATTATAATACAATTAAATTATGATTTTCACTTCAGATTAATATAATTAAGCATACAATGAAGAAAAACTTTTATCAATCTTACGTTTAAACAGTCAAAATGAATATAAATCTATTTTATATAATTTATTTCTTAAGTGTTTGTTCTCAAGTAGGTGGTTTAGGGCTTTTATTTGCTTAGAATTAGTGCCATCCTGGTATATGCGGTCAATTATCAGTTAAAACGCATTCATATTAATGTGCCTACCACTTCTATTACCTCGCCCACTATTACCTCTAGAATTGTTTACAGCTCCAACATTGAAATTTACAAGTGTTTTTCCATCCACTCTTAGCTTTCCGAAGTGCTCGGATGTTTGTGAAGCGAAACCTTTCTGTTAACCCACAAAAATTGTTGGACTACGTGGGCCATCTGTATAATGCATGATGATATTAAAAATTACTACCGAAACTACTATTGTCTCAATTCTAGCTTATTAATGGCAGATTCACGATTCATTAATCGCTATCACAAGACCGTTTAACGAACTTTCTTTTATGACACGTACGACGTGTGTACGAGGGTGTACGAAAATAACGGGAATGTTCTTCGATAGTGTTCTTCGACTTTAATGGCATAGTGCATCATGAATTCCTGCCTCAAGGTCAAACGGTCAGTAAGAAGTACCTACTTACAAGTACCTACCTACAAGTTCAACACCGTTTGTGTGAAGCAACCCGAAAAAAACTCACGTATATATGGGAAAACAATGCATAACTTTTGCACACTTTTGATCAATTCTGCTCACACTTCGTTGCTTGTTTGTGAATTCTTGGCCAAAAACAATACAATAACGATACCCCATCCATATTCGCCAGATATGGCTCCGTGTGACTTTTTCCTATTTCCAAAAATAAAGAGAACCTTATAGGACCGTCGTTTTAATAGTATAGTTAGTATAGATAACATTAAAAGCACATCGCTGAAAGAGCTGAAAGCCATCGCAAAAATGGTGTTTGAGAAGTGTTTCGACGATTGGAACAAGCGCTGGCATATATGGCATATATGGATATATATGCTTATGTGTATTGTATTTACTTACATAATATACGCATTATGTACGTATTAGTAAAATTTCTACTTTAATGTTTTCCTGTTCCAAAACATCTTAAGGTTTTAAAAGTAATCTTCCATAATTACGCCAGGGCGTACTCTGATGTAGTACAGAGTTGAAAGAGAACTGTAGTATGTGGTTCAGTCCTTGGACATCATATTGCTAATTCGACTGCATATTTTATGCAATATAATACTTTGTAGATACTCCCTGACCCATTCGAAGTACAATTTACTTGCTTTACAAGAATACATCCGAAAATAAGAGAAATCATCATATTAATTCATTTCAATAATGCAGGTAGAAAATAAACAATTCGAAGTTTAAGAGAAGAGAAGAATTACAAGAGAAATATTTTATACGAGTTGGTTCTTTCAACTGTGTTAATCTACTTGGATATAAAATATTAAAATTAAAAAAATGCTACAGAAACAGAGGTTTGAGCCTAACTTTTATTTTGTTAATCTACTACGTAATTTTCATGAAAAAATTAAATCAAGGGAAAGAGAGAGAGAGTTATATTCACCTGTTAAGAACGCAGAAAAACGATAAAACCAAACTATGCTTCAATGCAATTCGCAACTTGGAACTATTTACGGTATCTTAATGAATTTGGTGTTTTTCGAAAGTCTTAACTTGAAAGAAAGTGTTTAATTTCAGCAAACGAAAAAATAAGTATTCTAGTTAATTGTTTTCCACAAAAAAGATTAAAAAAAGATATGAGTTTTGAATTAATGGTTTGAACCAGTGGTCGGCAGCCCATTGCCCACAGGGCTCTCTGAGCGCACTCTGAATGTACGTAGAAACGATGATTGGGCCAGTTGCTTTCTGAAGACGCAGTAAACATGATGTGGCTGAGAGTATACACATATATATATGAAAGCATTTTGTATGGATATTATTTTTTCATCGTATTAGAAAAATATAATTTTCCATGTTTTTTTATACACATACTTTTTATAAGAGACGCGGAAATACGAGTAGTTACGAAATAACACATTTTGAAATTTGGCACATGAACCACTGGAACAGTTGAGTAGTTCTGCACACTCATACACTCTCAAAAAATATATCGTTTGTTGTGTGCGTTTGCCGACCACTGGTTTGAACCAATACATATCTTCGTACATATATATCATCTAAGGGTAAATCCTTTTCGAGTAACTTACATCTTTTAAAACAAACGTAGAATACATTTTGATACTCTTGCAACATGTTGCAACAAAGCCGCAAATTTCGTACATAATATTGTATTTACATCCCTAACAAAAGGATTGTGAAAATGGATAAAATCGGCTTACAACCATACCTATTCCCATATAACACAATTTTAAATTCCGTTTGATTCTTTCACTTTACGGTATATAAATTAAGCCCCAATAAAGATATAGGCATAAAACTTTCCACAATTTGTTCCCTTAGGTTACGTAATCTCACTGGCTCAATCTCAAATGTGGTTACAATTGGATTTTAACTTTTCATGCTCCTAAATACCGATTATGAGGACCTCAGTGCCTATGTCTGACTTTTTACCAACAATCTAGGTCAATATGTAAGGTATCTAGTGAAATTCAAGGTATTTTCCTGATAATAATGTTGCCAAAAATGGGTAAAATTGGCTAAATCTTCCCCTAGGCCCATATATCTAGTATAAGGGTTTCGAAATTCCGATTAACTTTATATCGTACATATCGGTCAATATATAAGATATCTTAGCAAAATTAAGTGAAGTTATAATCTTGGAATTTAGGCGGCGAAAATAGGTGAATTTGATCTAGAATTACCCCTGCCCCCAAGTACTATACTACACAGAATTATTTCGTAATTTAAGTGGACTTTATGTCGAATAAACCGGTCGAATTGTGAGTTAACATAATAGAATTGACCGAAAATATGTTCTCGAGCATACTTTAACTTAATACCAAAAGTAAATATTATCTGGTTAGAGCTTCCCTAGCCGCAATATACCCAATATAATAATGTCCGACTTTTCAGCTGATTTCAAATCGTTTATATAGGTCAATATGTGTAATATTTTAATGAAATTAAGTGAATATTTTTATGAAATTGGTTTTATGAGATTGGTCTAAGATCCAAATCTTGATTTTTTCCTCAGACACCCGCTATATCAAATTTTGTCCCTTTGATTGAGTTTATATCGCATATATCTCAAAGAAAGATGTATCAATAAAATTAAGGGAGAATACTTCGATTGGCACAAGTGTGATGAATATAGAGATCTGTCTGATCCATCTGTCCGTGCAAGCGTTAACTAGAGTAAAAATTTAGGTATCTTAATGAAACTTAACTTAACTTGGTACACTTCTTTTTTGTACTATAAGAAAGTTGGTATTTCATAAGGGCGGAATCGGACTACTACCATGCTCCCAAAATGCGGTTAAAAGAAAATCTATAAGGTGCTACAACTAAGCTCCAAATTAAGACATAAAACTGTAATTTGGTGCACGGAATCATAGTTGGGAGGAGCCTCCGGGGGTTGAAAATTTTCCATAAGTGGATGTTAACCCGCCCCCTAACAGAAATCTCTCCTAATCCACAAACCACTAAAGTCGTATCAACCAAACTGGCTAAGGACACATCTCTTCAGCACTTTAGAGTATACAAATCAAGTACTATAGAAGACATCGGAGTAAAACTTTGTACAAAGAGTACTTTTAGGTTATGCCATAACCACTTCTAAAAATTTTCAAAATCTTAATATGACTTTTCAAGCCCCCAGATACCTAATGTGCATATGGCTGACTTTTGACCGACAATATCGGTCAATCTGTGAGATATATTTCAGAATATATCATATTCATATAAGTTCAGAAGTAAGTTAAGTAAGATAAGTTCAGAATAAGTCTTTACCTAATAATTTGAGTGCTTGTGTCAAAAATGGGTAAACTCAATCAGTGGGATCAATACTTCTCCTAGCGCCTCGATACCTCGTATCAAGATTTTCGAACTTTTGATAAACTTTATACTGAATATATCGGTCAATATGTGAATTATCTCTGTGAAATTTAGAGAGCATCTCTTGCTGACAATAGATTTATCTTTATGTCTAAAATGGATAAAATCGGACCAACGCTACTCCTAGCCCCCATAGACCAAATTTCCGGTTGGCTTTATACGGTATATATCGTTCAAAATTGATGATATATTAGCAAAATTAAATGAACGTGTAATACAGGATATATAATAATGAATATAGAAAATATAGTTTAATGCCGAAATCGCGAAATCGGTCAATGAATTAGACCAGCTCCCATATACTATATATAATGATTTTGTTATTATAATAAACATTATGCCGAATATGTTGGTCTTTATAAAATTGCATGGAATGCGATATAGGGATTACCAACTTTCCACCTGACTATAAACCATTTATGTGTGTCAATATATGTGATACTTTAATGAAATTAAGTGGACATTATTTCTTAAACATAATGTGGTTTAGCGCTGAATATGAATGGTTTCGGTGTAGAACTTAGTCTAAACCCCATATCCCGAATATAATGATATCACATTCTCTGGTTGATCTTTTAATAATGTACCCAAAATACTAAATTCAGTCCTTTTGCCTGAGTTTATATCACTTATATCTCATTTGAGTTAATTCGGTTGATTTTAATATAAATATTTCGGACACGAAGTAAAACTCAATAATGAAACTAATTGAATATATGACCAATAACGAGAGTTAATAAGATACCAAATATGATTATAATTCAATTACAATTTCGTCGCATAATGATTTTAGAATTCTTACGCTTACAGTTCCGAAAAAGTTTGGTATTTGCCTTTGAATGTCTTTGATCTTTGAAAATTGCGAGAGTATAAATTGGATTGTTAAACCGAAGTTAGCCCTTCCTTGTGTGTTTAATATAAACTTTTTACAACGCCTAAAAGCCACGCTGCCCGGCCTTTGTTCTTTGAAAGCTTCGAGGGTATAAAATGTCCGATTATATCCGAACTTACCCTTTCCTTACTTGTTTCAATATTATATTAGTTTCCTCAACATAACCCTTGCTATATATGCATATATAAGGTGTCTGCTATAAAAGTACTTAAATTATTGTGCTTGCCATTCTAGGAGATGAGCAGTTTTTTAAAAGATTTGCGAAAATACTCAGTTGCTTAACCCAACATGTAAACCATTTGCAGAACTTACAAGAGTGTAAGTTTGCCCACAATTGTGGCTAAGAAATGCTCTACTTGATTAAAAGAAAGTGACAGCTCCATTATACATCACTAGCTAATACCAGAGTACACAACATCTAAGGGGGTAGCCTAGTTGAGGCCTAGCTGAGTAAAATAGTTAAACAATAGTTAAAATAGTTAAAAAAGTTGCTAAATATTAAAAAACCGACCAGTAAAGGGCTTTTCGCACTTCAGATTCACACATTTGTTGTGCTCTTGACAGAGTGGTGGACTATCAACTCATTAGCCGAAACACACCCATTCCACTTTTAGACCATTTATGACAAATGTTGGAGTGAGGATAATAGTGGGGCCAAATATTTTTGCTTTTATGGCAAAATGTCTTAAAAGCAGTTTCTGTAGTGTTTGGAAAATAACCAAATGAAAAACGAAAGTTATGTCAGAGTAATAGTTATGGTAGTAGTTGTAGCTTAAATGTAATTGAGAGATATTTACTTTAGCGCTTCAGTTCTCTCATAATGTAGAACAAAAGAAGTCAAGGCCAAGTGGTTCATATTTCAAGCAATGGTGGAAAGAGTTTGTGAACGAATGAGATTCTTGTTGTACAAGTGAGGGGCGATAATTGTCTCCAGTTATGGTGGGGTCATGGCACATTAGATATTTAATGACATTATAATTGAAATAAATCAGTCACCACAACAATGACAACTTTATCTCTATTTATATAAATTCATACAATATAGTGTAATTAATTATTAGTGTTAGAAATAAATGTACCTAACACGGAGAAGCAAAATAAAGATAACCCTTACGCTATGTTGTTGCGGTGTATTAAATGTTATATGCGTATTTAGTTTAACGCAAAAGGATTATTGTTATTTGTTTTACTAGACTTTCACAGTAACCAAAATAAATAAGTTCATTGACGCAATTTCATTGATGCAGTTTACTCCTGTTATACATATGCTTACATACAAATGCATGTAAAACAATACATGTAATTGGTTTATTTCTGTACCTTCTGACTTATTCGAAGAAAAAAGCAAATGACTATGAAATATGATAACGCTTTATATCCAATTAAACCTAAAGTCTCTGCCAAATATATTCAAATAACAGATAAATAAGGGCTAAGTTGGAGTCAACCAGAAGTGAAAATGAAAGAAGTGGAAATGAATATATTCAGTATATGAGGTCTAGAGCAAGATAGCTACCGATATTATATATATTTTGAAAACATTCTAACATAATTTCATTGAGATGCTTATCATATGGACCAATATGTAATAATTAAAATTAAGGAGTGGGACGGAAATTCGCGGTCGGTATATGGTATCCAGAGGAAGGTACGATGTACGGCACCAAATTACAGTCTGCTGAGTGAAACATCTGAAATAATTTTTATTAAAATTTCTCAAATATTCACCGACATACAAGTAAAGTGTAATTTCTGACGGAGGAATGGAAGTTTATATATTCAATATATACGGTCTGAGGGAAGATATAGGTTGATTGCAGAACTTTTTAACAAGTTTTATTGCGATAATTTTTTTTATTATTCTATTTATTATTTATGTTATTAATGCAAAGTCAAATAAATGAATGCTGTTCAAAATAGCCCGAGTTATCGGATGAACAGACATATGCATATGTAATCCTATATCAATATACAAACCCTATATCAATTCAATGTTACAAGCAACCGTTAGGTGAACAAGACTGATATATTCTATTAGTCTATTAGTCTAATTAGATAATTCTAACACTTGCATAACTACACTCAAATATTCACTCAAAATTTCATTCTGTGCAACAGGGATTGATTGAAATTGGTTGAGATACCAATTTGTCTTAAAAACTAAACAAGTAAGGAAGCGCTAAGTTCGGGCGTAACCGAACTTTTTTTCTCTGCCAATTTGAAAGTATCAGAGGCGTGGATATACTATCCGGTGTTGGTAAAACTTTATAGTAAACAAGTAAGGGAGGGTTAAGTTCGGGTGTAACAGAAACTATTCAAAACCATTCAAAATCAAAGATTAAACATTTTCGGGGCCATAAGTGTAAAAATTCAGAAGTAATTATTAGACGAAATTGTGACAGGATTATAATCATATTTGGTATCTTATTAACTTACATTATGGCCTATAAGTCAGTCAATTTGTTTCATTACCTCATTTTGCTTTGTGTCCGAAATATTTATATTAAAAACAACCCAATTAACTCAAATGAGATATATGTGATATAAATTCAACCAAAAGGACTAAACTTAATATATTATTTCACACGATTTCACACATTTTCGGAATTAAACTACAGCATATCCAATATTATACATTCCAGGGAGCCATGGAAGTATTTACCTGATTTTAACCAATTTAGGCACATGGATACACTGTTATCAACAAGAGAGGATATCTGAGTTCCACCAAAATAACTTTCATATCGACCGACATATTCAAAACATAAAGTTAACCGAAATTTCGAAAACCTTTATATGAGATATCTGCTAGTAGGAGTATTGACCAGAGTTTACCCATTTTTGACATAAATTCATAATATTATCATGCAAAGATTTATTCTGAATTGCATTATTATCTCTCACAGATTAACCTATATTTTTGGTAAAAATTAGGCCATATGCGTTGAGGCCCATTCCTTTGAAGCCCTTAAGTAAGACCTGGACTGTGAAGTTGCTTAATTAAAGCATTTTATACGTTTTCGATTAACGGCAGTTTGTGGGCGTTAGTTCTCCGATTACACGCATTCGCCATACCGACCTCCTCAGAGTGCCAATGAATCTGTGTAGAAAGTTTTATTAAGATATCTCAATTTATAATCAAGTTATCGCATGACAGACGCTTGACAGATTTCAACTCGTTTCGTCATCTTAATCAATTATATATATGTAACGCTATATCCATCTTGATTAGTTTTAGGTGTTACAAACAACCGTTATGTGATTATGTTACATACATAATTATATTGTATACATAACAACTATTATGCTCTGTTGCGACATGTTGCGAGGGTGTAAAAAATAGAAAATTTCATATAAATAATTTTAACGAATAAAAAAATACCTCACTCGACATGTATAATAAAGTATATTTAGAAAATAATTTTTCAAAAAGCACTAATATCACAAGGTATATGCTTGGATTGTATTATGTCCGTGTGGATTATATTTCCGTTCAAACCTTTCATTAATAGCGAAATGTCTACTACCCACCCATATTTTATAATAACTTTTCACAAATTTTTTAAATATTTTGCACTATTTTTGCAATTTTTGAGAGTACTTAACTTATGTTTTCTTGTTTTATTTCCAATTTTTGTTATCGTTCTCTCCCTAATATTTCGATCTAAAATTATGATACATTGACGCATAGATCCAAAATAATAATTCGGACTGGTCTCCGGCCAAACAAAAAGAAAACCCAAGAAAATTTCCCGAAGGTAAAAATTATAGGGAGAATAAAATTTCCCATATATATGATAACATGATTCCAAATGCTGGTTCCGATACTGCCGGTAGATGGCGTTGTGTGCATACATTTTGATAACGATCTTTTTGTACAGACTTTCCATCGCATATAATTAACGTCACTATCCTTTACATATTTAGATAAAATAATAATAATAACATATTTTTGTAATTATATATTTATTATAGTTGTCATTGCTTTTTCTGGCTTGTTATAATACATCCATAATAGTCGTTGTGTGTACTTTTTATTTAATACATAATAGAAAGGAACTTCGTTTCACCCAGGTGTACCACGACACACATGCCTTTTTTTAATTTTTATCAACTTTTGACAGTTATTATCGTCTCACAACATATTGCTGCACAGTATATTAGTTTTGTTCACTTAACGGTTGTTTGTAACACCTAGAACTAATCAAGTTAGATATAGACATATATATATATATATATAAATGACCACGATGGAAAGACCAGCTGAACTCCGAGTGACTGTCTGTCCGTCCGTCCGTCCGTCCGTGCAAGCGATAACTTGAGTAAAAATTAAGATATTTTGATGAAACTTGGTACAAGTGTTCTTTGTCACCGTAAGACGGTTGGTATTGCAGATGGGCGTAATTAGACATATGCCACGCCCACAAAATGACATTAATCGAAAACAGATAAAGTGCTATAACTAAGCAGCAAATTATGGTATAAAGGATCCTAGTAGGGTGGGGCATTTGTAGGCAAAAACTTTTGTAAAAGTGGGCACGGCCCCTCCCCCCGATAAGTTTAATATATATATATCTAGGCAACCGTTAAAGTTATATAAAACATGCTTTGACTATGTTTTTCTAGCATCTATTCATATACTGAGAAAATTAGTGGAATCGGGTAATAAACACGCCCACCTCCCATAAAAAAGTTATGTTGAAAAGTACTAAATGTGCGATAACTCGCTGAAGGAACACGTTAGAAACATTAAATCTTGCAGCGAATATTATACGGATGCGATGCACAGGAATCCATGTAAAGTTTTGATGATGGGAGTGGCACCGCATACTTTTAGGAGAAATGCCATATCTGAAGATGCCCCCCTTAACCGATTTCAACAAAATTTGGTACATGACATTATATGTCCATTTTTGTATTACGCTCTGGAAATCGGATAAATACGCCTTTTTCTCATATAACGTAATTTTAAGTTTCATCTGATCCTTTCACATTAAAGTAGATAAATCGAGCAGCAATTAAGATATGAAAATCAAACTTTGTACAAATAGTCCTTATGCTCATGCCTAATAATAGACGAAATCAGATTATAACTTTTCAAGCCACCACATACCTAATATTAGGACCTCGGTGCCTCTATCTCATTTTTTACCGAAAATTGTCATGGAATTGGAGGATTATATTTCCATGATAATAATGTGGTCTGGTGTCATAAATGGGAAATTCAGGTAAATACTTTCCCGTAGCCCCATATACCTAATAGATGGATTTTCAAAGTTCCGGTAGACTTTATACCATATATTTCGTAAATCTGTAAGATATCGGAATGATATTGGAGGATTATCTTTCTATGATAATAGTGTGATCTAGTAGCAAAAATAGGGTAAATACTTTCCCTAGCCCCCATATACCTAATAGATGGATTTTCAAACTCTGGGTAGACTTTATACCATATATTTCGGTCAATATGTAAAATATCTTAGCAAAATTAAGTGAACGTGTAATATCGGATATACCATGGGCTACTGCCGAAAATGTGTGAAATCAGTGAACGAATTATCCCAGCTCCCATATACTACATACAATGATTTTCGCTATTCTAGCAGACTTTATACCGAATATTTCTTTCACTTTGGTTGACAATTTTTCGAATAATGAATGTTGAAATCTTCCGCAACATTTTTCTAATATAAAGTTATGCCAGCACCTAAAAACATTTCCCCGCCTCTGAGCCTTGCACATTGCGAGAGTATGAAATGTTCGGTTACACCCGAACTTAACCCTTTCTTACTTGTTTTAATTCACTTTGATTTAATGCATTGTTTTGACACGATTTTTGTGAAAATTATCAGCATAAAGTGATTCCATTTCATTTGACTTTCAATCAATCCGAATTTGCTGTTCATTTCATTCTAATTGATTATTTTAGTGTGAAATTTAATTTTCAAACGGTAAGTTGCTAACGAAGATGTTTACTTTGTGAGGTTAAGTCATTTGTGCAAATGTATGTATCGGTAATAATAGATTAGTAATGCAAGTAGAGTTCGGAATATCGCCAATCAATTGAATACGGATGAACAAGACATAGTACGAGAACACCGCCGTGTTAATATGGTCCGATGTCGTGCATTACAAACACAAGAAGAAAGACAGGTGGCAAATGAAACAGCTCAATTAATAATGAAAAATAATCGAGCAAATCAAACAAGTCAAGCATGAAATTCGACATCAATGCGTAGGAAGAAGTGCTTCAAGCGTTAATTTGAATTGAGTGGCGTTTTATTATGATTGAATAATTGACTACAGCTCAAATCCTTCCATTAAAATTGGTACAATGGTGGCTGTGTGCAACCATTGTGGTGCACATTGCAGTTCGCTAGAGAAACGCCTAGATGAGCTCTCTCGGTGGCCAGGTTAAATTACCACCATTTCCCGTACTACTAGAGCCATTGCATTCTCTGATTCGTGGTGAAACACTAGAATCACGTCTATCGAACACTCGGAAGTATAAAGGATGCTTTCAAATGACTTCATTTGGAACAGATATTATATTACGCGGATTCAATCCAACATTCCAGGTAATAAAATATTAAAGAAATTAAATTTAATTAAAGAAAGTAAGATTAAATAAGTTAAATAAAATCACTGATTCTAATTTCGTTCTCGATTCTACAGATCCAAGGCCAAATTCGCAATCGCATTGGATCATTGCAACCGCTTGAAGACGCACAACATAAATTTATCTAAATCTACTTTATCAACCTGGTAAGCGCCGAACAATCAATACGGCAATGATATGAGGAATTCTTCGAGATCTGCAGCAACTACTTCGTGAACATCATGCATTGGTTCGGTTATTCGAAAATGCGTTGGAACACATTCCAACGACCTACTAGAATGCACGAACGCCAATTTAACACTCCAACAATAGACGATGTACAGTTGTGATTGTTGACGAAAATCTGAATCACGCGATATTGTGCTCACACCTCGGAACTCTGCACAATTGCATTGAATATCCGAAACATGTTGATCATACGATGCATGGCAATATCTCATAATGTTTTAACAAGGAGATGTTGAAGATTGAAGAATTGCCAAAATGTCAACAACTACTTGATCCGATTACGTTGACTGTTTCACCAATTTTGTGTCAATATGCATGCAGAAATAGTAGTGGAGCACCTCCTTTTTATCCGTTTAAATCCAATCAAACTACGTGCGGGGGAGTACATTCATGTGCGCGATGTAATTTGCACCGAAAGGAATACGGCTGATATTGGTCGGTTGAACATTGGTCGGCGGGTTGGTTTGTCGGTTGAACGACAGCCCACTTCATATGTATAAATATGCGCAAGATGCAGTGATATATGTACGTCATTACCGCCGTCCAGACCTGTTCATCAAGTTCAGGTTCAATCTAAAGTGAAAAGAAATTGCTTAACTGCTGCTTCCTGGACAAACATCAAGTGATCGGCACGTGTATTTAGGTAAATAATGCGGTCGTTGATGCACCATATTGTTAAACATCATGTCTTTGGGGATACTCGATGTTGAATGTATTTTTATTGAATGGCAGAAAAGAGGCTTGTCGCATGCGCAAATCGTTGTCGAATGCAACCAGACCTAATTGATGACAACATATGTACCGAGATTCCTGATCCCGAAACCGTCTCAACGTGTAACAAATGAAGACGAAACAACCAACTATTCAACTGAATTTCTGAATTCATTGGATGTGCCTGGCTTGCCACCGCACAATTCATAATTGAAGGTTGATTCAGTCGTCATCATGCTTCGCAATCTCGTATCAATCAAAATTATGCAACGGAACACTTTTAACAGTCACAAAAATCATTAGCAATGTGACTCAAGCAAGAGTACTAGTTCAAAAGTGAAGAAGTTCTCATTCCGAGAATTCTAATTATCCCAACCGATATGCCATTAGAGTTTAAGGGAATCCAATTTCCAATTCGTCTCGCAGTCGCCATGACAATCAATAAATCACAATGCCAATCATTGAGTGCTTGTCGTCTGAATATAGAAAATTAGTATTTTTCACACCTTCAACTATATGTCGCATGTTCCAGTGTCGGAAAAGCATCCGTTTTGATCGTTTTCGCACTTGACGGCAAAACTAAAAATATCGTTTATCACAGAATGGTTCAATGAGGAGAAATACAATTCCAAATCGACCCGACAGAACTCATCCATCAAACATTTTAACACAAAGCATCGATTCCAATGGACAATTCACGACAGATTTTCTGCAAATTGAAGTGAGAAAAAATAGAAAATTTCCAAGTTCTCTAGTCTGGCAACTGGCAGTCAGCTTCAGATTGACTTCAACAATGTTCAATGTTATGAGAACACTTTTGATTTCGATATCCAATTATGTTTATTTTAATTAATTTTGAGTACTCAGTTCATCGTTTTGCTATTAAACAATAAATATTTGACATTAACCAGCTAACACACTGGCGGTCAATTTATGAAATCATTTTCTTCGTATTAAACGAAATGAAGATCGTCGGTTTCAAATATGAATTTCAAAGTTTCAAAACACCGTCCAATATTGATTTGAATGCGGAAATATCCATCATTTGGTCATTGCGTGACTGTAACAAAAAGAATTTCGAATGAATATTTCGTTCTGACATTGTGCAATTCACAACTTACCATATTCTATTTTCTTTTTAAATATTTGAAGCAAAAAGGCAGCTAGTAATAAGTAGGCTGATTCTTAAGGTATTAAAATAACATGGCTGTTGAGCGCCACCTATTGGCCGATAGCTACACAGTTAAGTTTTTATTGTAAGCACAGCGCTTTTTGAGAGACCAATCTTTTACAGATGAAAAACTATAAAACATTTATTTATGAATTCGAAATCATTACTCTGATTACTCTGAAGAACTCTGATTACAACATCGAATGAATGAAAAAGAGTCAATGTCTAATAAACATATATAACACAATATGTAATAAATATTACTTGAATTGAAATGTAACAGTGAAATGTAATGTAAATGAAACAGTACCCCCTATTCTATTGTATTGGGTTGTTCGGAAAGTCATTTCGTTTTTTCCCGCCAGAGGACTTAATTACGTTTTTTCGAAACTAACTTCACACTTAAGCCCCATAACCATTATATGTCATGAGAGCTGATATTGCAAGGCTTGTGTGTGAAAAAGTTCTATTAATTCTACCCAGTAGTTTTTGGTTGGTGCCTTTTTAAATATGGAGAGCAATAAGCAGCATTTTCGTCATATTTTACTTTTTAACTTCAGAAAAGGTAAAAATGCTGTCCAAGCGAGAAAAAAATTGACGGATGTGTATGGAGAAGGCGTGTTAACAGTACGCCAGTGCCAGAACTGGTTTGCAAAATTTCGATCCGGCAATTTTGATGTCGAAGATGCACCACGGTCTGGAAGGCCGGTCCAAGCTGACAAAGATGCGATAAAGGCATTAGTTGATGCAAATCGGCGAATCACCACACGAGAGATCGGTGAGAGGTTAAATTTGTCGAATTCAACTGTTTATGGCCATTTGAAAGGCATGGACTTAACCTCGAAGCTCGATGTGTGGGTGCCCCATGTCCTTACCGAGCGAAATTTGTGTCGTCGTGTTGACGCGTGTGATTCGCTCCTCAAACGTCTAGAAAATGATCCATTTTTGAAGCGGATTATTACTGGGGACGAAAAATGGGTTGTATACAACAATGTTAAACGCAAGAGGTCATGGAGCAGAAAAGATGAACCGGCTCAAAGCGTGTCAAAAGCCAACATTCACCAAAAAAAGGTGATGCTCTCCGTTTGGTGGGATGTCAAAGGAATCGTTTTTTTTGAGCTTTTGCCGGACAATACAACGATTAATTCAGAAGTCTATTGTCATCAGCTGGACAAATTGAATGATTCACTTAAAGAGAAGAGGCCCGAATTAATCAACAGGAAGGGTGTAGTGTTCCACCAGGATAATGCGAGACCTCACACAAGTTTGGTCACTCGCCAAAAACTTTTACAGCTTGAATGGGACGTACTGCAACATCCACCATATTCTCCAGATCTGGCGCCTTCCGACTACTATTTGTTCCGGTCCCTGCAAAATTTTTTGGATGGCAAAACCTTTACCTCAAATGAAGATGTCAAAAACCACCTGGACGAGTTTTTTGCCAGCAAGGACCAAAACTTTTATGAGAGGAGAATTATGTTACTGCCAGAAAGATGGCAAAAGGTGTTGGACCAGAATGGCCAATATATAATTTAATAAAATCTTTATTCATTATACGAAAACTGTCTTTCATGTTCCCCAAAAAAAACGAAATGACTTTCCGAACAACCCAATAGATATTTTAGAGTAATACTGCCTACATACAAGCATACGTATATTACCCTTTTAATACTTTTAAGTTGTGCCCATGTGTCAAGTTTAAATACGAAATGTTCTTTCACTAATAAGATCGGTTACTTATTTGTACAGATTTTAAGGCTGGATGTCTTTATTGTAGCATTTAGTATATACACTGCTGGAAATCACAACACCTCCTGTTTCCACGAAACTTTCTTATGTAAGCTAATGTTAAGCAAATGCACACGCATTTCTTCAAATAACTAGCAATTAGATTGTGTGAAAATGTTAACTAATATTTGTTATTTAGATAAACAAAGTAGTAGGAATATTATTATATATTATGGGATTTAATATTTATAACACTGTCTCAACACTCTCACAACATGTTGCACAGAGTATAATCGTTTTTTTTACCTAACGGTTGCTTATAGCACCTAAAACGAATCGAGATAGATAAAGAGTTATGTATATATAAATGATCAGGATAACCAGATGAGTTGAATTCCGGGTGGGTAGCTGTCTGTTTGTCTGTCCGTCCATCCCTGCAAGCGATAACTGAAGTAAAAATTAACATATTTTGATGAAACTCACTATAAGAATATTGGTCGTAAGCTGACTACTGTCACGCCCACAAAATGTCATAAATCTAAAACCCAAAAAGTGCTATAACTAAGACACAAATTAAGCTACAGAATTTTATTTAACATTTAATTCAGAGGATAACCGTAAGGAAGGTAATCTTTTGCTCCCCCTAATTTACTAGGTTTAACTACTAAAGCTGTATTAACCAAATTTACTGAAAGCATCATACAGTGTGAAAATAGATGGAATCGAATATTAACCACCCCTAATCCCATAAAAGGATTATATTAACAAGTAAAGAAGGGCTAAGTTCGGGCGTAACCCAACATTTTATCCTTTCGCAATTCGGCAATATCAATGGCGGCAAAGGCATTTTATACTCTCGCAAATTACAATCTCCGGGCAGCGTGGCTTTCAGCTGTTGACAAAACTTTATATTAAAACAAGTAAGAAAGGGCTAAGTTCGGGTGTAACTGAACATTTACATTTACATACTCTCGCAATATGCAAGGCTCAGAGGCGGGGAAATGCTTTCAGGTGCTGGCATAACTTTATACTAAAAAAAGGTTGCGGAATATGGATTGCAATCATATTTGGTATCTTATTAACTTATATTACAGGCTATAGACTCATGTACTTTCATTGTTATATTTTGCTTTGTGTCAGAGATATTTATATTACCATTAATAATTAATATTAATAATTAATTTATATACCAAATTAACTCAAAAGTGATATATGCGATATAAACTGAACCAAAGTAGTTTAATAAATATATTAGATACATCAGGAAAAAGTCAACCAGAGAAAAGGAAATCATTATATTAGGAATAAGGGGCTTAGACCATGATCTAGACCGATTTATTTCATATTTAGCGCGAAATTATATTGTGTTTAAGAAAACATATCCCCTTAATTTCATTAAAATATCACACATATTGACCAACATAAACGGTTTAAAGTCAGATCGAAAGTCGGGAATTCTTATATCGGACATTTTTGGGATAGAGGAAGATCTGCGCTGATCACATTAACTCTTATCAAAATTCAAGTATATTAGGCATCATGTTTTGACGGAATTTTGTGAAAGTAACTCACACAGTAACCGACATATTCGGCACAAAGTCTGCTAGAATAGCGAAAATGTAGTATGTAGTGTAGTATGTAGTATATGGGAGTTGGGATAATTCGTAGACCGATTTCACACATTTTCAGCAGTAAACTATGGTATATCCGATATTACACGTTCACTTAATTTTGCGAAGATATATTACATAAAGTATAAAGTCTACCGAAAGGTTAAAAATCTGTCTATTAAGTATATGGGGGCTAGGGCTCGCATTTACCCGATTTTCCCCATTTTTGATACCAGAGCACACTATTATCATGGAAAGATAATCCTTCAATTTCATTACGATATTTTACAGATCTACCGAAATATATGATATAAAGTCTACCGGAAGGTTGAAAATCCGAAAATTAGGTATATGGAGGTTAGGGGCAGAACTTACCCGATTTTCACCATTTTTGATACCAGAGTGCACTATTATCATGGAAAGATAATCCTCCAATTTCATTACAATATCTTACAGATTTGCCGATATTTTCGGTAAAAAGTAAGATAGAGGTACTGAGGTCCATTCATTGGGTATCTGGGGGATTGAAAAGTTACAATCCGATTTCAACTATTTTTACGCGTGAGATGGTATAGCTTGAACATACTATTGGTGGAAAGCCTTGCTCCTAATTGATGTTTGATTTATCTACCTTAAAATGAAAGTATCAGATAAAACTTAAAATTGTGTTATATGAGAAGTAGGCATGATTTTTATCCGATTTCATCCATTTTCACAGCGTGACATAAAATTGCAAACGTAATGTCATAAACCAAATTTTGTTGAAAACGGGTAAGGCGTTCTTGAGATTTGGGATTTCTCCTAAAAGTGGGCGGTGCCACTCCCATAATCAAAACTTTACATGGATTCCTGTGCATTACCTCCGTATCATATTCGCTGCAAGATTTAATGTTTCATCAAAATATCTTAATTTTTACTCAAGTTATCGCTTGCACGGACAGACAGTCACTCTGAGTTCAGCTCGTCTTTTCATCGTGGTCATTTATATATATATATATATCTATGTCTGTATCTAACTTGATTAGTTCTAGGTGTTACAAACAGCCCTTAGGTGAACAAAACTAATACACTCTGTAGCAACATGTTGTGAGAGTAAAAAAACACATTGCGTAAGAATTCAACATTCATTATTCGACGGAATTGTGATTTAACTATAATCATATTTGGTATCTTACTAACTTATATTACGGCTCATAGACTCACGTACTTTTATTACTTTATTTTGCTTTATGTTTGAGACATATGTATTAAAATCTACTAAATAAACTCAGATTAGATATATGGGATATAAACTCAAGCAAAGAGACTTAATTAAATATATTAGCCAACCGGAAATTTGAATTTCTTATATTAGGTATATGGGAACTTGGGGAGATACTTACCCTATTTTATCCATTTTAAGCACAAGGATACATTATTGTTAGCACGAGACGCTCTCTGAATTCCACTGAGATAATTCACGTATTGACGGATATATACGGTATAAAGTTAACCGGAAGTTCTTAATATGATGTAAAGGGCGCTTAGGCCCTAAGGGAGGTATTTACTTGATCTTCCTCATTTTTGACACTAGGACATAATATTATCAAACAAAGATTTGATATGAATTTCAATAATATGTCTCTCAGATGGGAGGTTTGAGGAGTTATAATCCGGTTTCAACACTTTTTACTTAAGGCTTGCCACAACTTGAATACAAATTTTTATTCCGATATCATCAATGTGCCAGATTCCGAAATATCGGTCAGTCTGTTATATAACTTAATAAAATTAAGAGGGCATTTTTTTTTCTGATAACAATATACCTTGGTGCTGAAAATAAATAAAATTGGTTCAGTACTTCCCCTAGCCCCCATATACTGTCAATTTGTGATATATAATAGCTAAATTAAGTGAAGGTATAATATTGGATGTATTATAGCTTAATGCCGCAAATGGGTGGATTCTGTTCATTCACTATCTGATCCTTAATACTTCGGACATGAAACAAAATGTAATAATGAAATTAAGTGAGTTAATGACCTGCAATATAAGGTCATAAAACACATCATATATTTATATATATATTTGTAACAAATGTTGAATTCTGAGGCAAAAATTTTTAATATAAAATATTGCGAGCACCTGAAAGCATTTCCTCGCCTTTGATTATTTTTGCACATTGCACATTGCGAGAGTATACAATGTTTGTATGCACCCGAACTGCACCGAAGCACCGTTTTATACTTTTTATGACTTTTAATGTGTCTGAACAGAAGTTACTAGATCTTTTAAGACACACTTGAAGATAGAAGAACGATGTAGATTTATCCCTCTTATTTTTATAATTAAATAAGTAAATATATATCACAACATTTTATATGTAATATCTACAAACAAAGACTACGTAATTAATGAAAAATTTACCACGAAACCATGAAAACTTTACCAATAGTTAATACCTCAAACGAAATTAAAGTAGACGTTATATAGTGTTATTATTCAGAGCTCTCACTTAATTACTGTTTAACTAACTACAAAAAAATTATTTCATGGTTGATACTTGAAAGAAGCTGCTGAACTTTTGGAGCTTTAAACTTTTTAATATTTAATTGCCTTAATTTTTTTGAATCGAAGAACTGATTGAATGGGATTTTGTGCAGTCGAGTTCTTACACATTTTATTTTTTAAAGGCGTTCGTACTTCTAAAAAAATATTCCAATTTATTGCAATTATTATATAAATTGCCGGTTTATTGAAAATAAATTAAGCCTATTTATTCCTAAGGAGTTGGTTTTAATGTTCTTTCTTTAAATTTAATTTAAATTCTTTGTTTAAATGTCGTTTTCTTTGATGAAGATGAAGAAGATCTCTTGAAAAAGATGTTAAGAAAACCGAATAAAATATAAAAGATCGACAAATTTAATCGCCTGTTTCGGAATTTTCTTTTTTGGGATAACAAAAAATTAAAGAAAAGTGGAGCAGGGAAGTCTGCCCAGATAGTATGAACAAAAATATTGATTACATTAGAAAACGGAACTTAGAACTTTTAGGGAAAATGTTAATATTTAGTAATTGGCATTATTGTGGCATTAGAGGTTCTGACTATCATTCATTTAGCATGTTGTCCATGCTCTGAAATAGAAAGAGCTTTTCGTTGATTGCTTAGGAAACGATTTTAATTTCTTTTTACGAATATTACGTTCGCTTCTAATGATATTTTCATGCTCTTAATTGTAGGTGCAATTACTACTCCAGTCTTTTTAATATCCACATCTTAGATATGGAATGGCCTGAGAACTGAAACAAAGAAACATATAAACTTTTCTGCTATTTACATATATATTATACTTAAGCAAATTCAACAATGTATAAATCGTATTTGCGTAATTGTATTTCTACGCAAATAAAACATATTTCACTCAAAGCATTCCGCATTATTGCAGTTCAGACTATACGCAGAAGCATTATTCTTTCAAAATAATGGTCTCAAGTGTTATTGCGTCTATTGCTTCTACTTGTCTTTAAACATCTCACCGATCAGAAATTTCGCATGCCAGCCACATAATTTATAAGGTGCGTTGAAGACACAAGTTGAATGACCTGCATCCGCAAGCTGTGGTGGAGAACGCTTAGCCGCTGGGCATTCCGGGAAGTCACGTTCACAAACAAAATTTCAATAATGCGAATCGAGTATTTGCGGAGCTGATAAAATAACTACCGGAAGCGACAACAATTCTCACCACACCGATAAGCGGTAGCTTCCAGGAGCAATATTTATCTGATTTACTTGATGACTACTATAGTTTTATGTCCAAAATTCCGCAGTGTTGGACTTATTGAGAGTCTACTTTTCTCCCACATGATGGATCTGTCAACAGAATTGACAGAGGCGCGACTTCGTCAGCAATTGATTTCATTGCTTTATTTGATGCTAAACGTGTGGGCTGCGGATCTGTTTGTAAGCTTTTCGCATAGATGACTTAAATCTGGGAATAATAATCGACATGCTGGAAGATTTTGTAGATAACTTTGTGTTACTCTGAACATTAGTATTTGTAAATATATAGCCAGGGGAAATTATAGTTTCAATAACTTGTATAGATTTAAATATATTTTGATATTAAATTAAGTTAGCTGTGCAACGAAATTCGCTTTTTAATTTTAATGTGAGAAAATACTAAAATGAACACATTTATATTTTTGTAAAGAATTCATAACTGATATTGATTTGTTTAAAAAGGTTAAGAATGTGTTAAGTTTAATTAGTGTACTGCGATTATTCAAGGGTGTAGTGAAGCAGCTACTAAAGGGTACGATCCCTCACTATAAAGAAATCAAACAAAAAAAATTCAATGCTATAAGCCAATTAACTCTTGATAAGTGAAATATTTTCGCTTAATTTTAATAAGATATCCACAATCGAACCATAAAGGTGAAAATATTTAAATTAGTAGTTAGTTTCTAAGAAAATGTTTAAACTGATTTTATAAATTTTGAAACTAATTCAAAAAATATACTCCAGGAAACATGCTCACACAAATACTTTAAAAAATCTCACATATTGGCCGATATATTGATGTAGTAGCTTTTCCAAATTTTGCAAATCGCGGCGATTTCACCATTTTTTTGTGGATAACTCTAATAATGGCACATTAATAATCCCCTACGCGGCGGAAGCATGGTAAATTTTTACAAATTTTTATACCAATCTTCTATTGCAATTAATGTTCGGTTATTTCTTGAAGTATGAATCAAGCATTAATTGAACTCCCTGGTATGAATTTCTGCAATTTTTCTAGAACCTCCTGGAATATAACCAATAAATGCCTTGTTAAATGTGGGTCCGTCGCCAAAAGCTGATAAAATCAAAGCAAGATGGAGGAGGACATTGTTTTTATTGAGACACTTCAAAGAAAATGTTGTTTATCTAAATATGATGCAAATATGTAAAACAAAATCCGAGATGTTGAATATCTTGCCTTTAAACAAGAGAACCATCCAAGATATCGCGAAGTTTTCGTTCCATTTCATTCAATTATAATATCACGTTTCAGTATAATATCAGTTTTCACGAAACTTATAAAAAACTTGTTAATAAGTGTCCACTCATATCTCAACGAAATTGATGTTTGCTTTTCATATATTACTCTTTACTCCATACGTGCTGGAAATAGGTGAAGAATAATCAGCATTACTTTGCATTTTTAATACCTTATTGAGCCTTATTGAGACATTTCAACAAAATTTCGTATATATGATATTAGCTAACAATCTTTCAAAATCGAAAGAAACCCTTCCTTGCCGACCATAAAGCCACTAAATGCATTTTCATCTGACCAGTTAATTTTATAACAGATGAACAATAAGTGAGATGTCTCAATGAAGCTTTATATATGTAACCTTTAACGATTAAGTTGGAAACCAAAGTTTTACGTAAGACAAATGCATAAATTTGGGGTTGTTCCTTCAATTAATTCAATTAGAAAGCATATATCAGGCAACGAAATATCTGAAGATTACGTATTTCATTTTGAGAAACACAACGAAGTTCCTAGTTTTCGGTGGTTCAATGTACGAAGAATAATTTTCTGAAATCCTTTATATAAGTCCCTTAATGATTATTTATATAAGAGTTTTGAGGTGATTCTTGAAGAACATATCAAAACGGCATAACAAATGTTTCAAGATATGCAGATTTTAATATGTAAAAATTGCTTCATACGTCCAAGCCCGCAACGCCATCTGAATATACTGAAATTAGTTCACAACTTTCACACAACTAAAATCGTTAAACCAATTACCCAATTATATGTAATGAAATTTCCTTGAGAAATGTCTTGCTGAAGTAAAAAATCTTTTGTTTGAAAACGTCTGCGACAATTTATTTCCACTTTACATTAAAATGGTCCGCACCAGGTAATTATGACTTTTAACAAAATCCAATTCTAAATCTTCCCCCTTTATTTCTCCAAATTTGTTTCGTTATTAATTAGTATTATACATTTTTTATTGGGCAACCAATCTGTGTCTAAATACTATATTTATATATGTATTATTATATGCATGCAAACATGTTTACATCTACACACTTACATATTTATCCATGCATAGATCTCTTAACTTAATATATTGTACAGCATTTTGAGAGAAAATGGAATTATCAATTTTCATGTTTATCATGCCGGCACTCTACTACCGCACTATTTTCGCATTGTTTTTTACCCGCAACATATGTATGTATTTGGTGGTTTTGTATACACACTTGTATGCATACATACAAGTACATAGTTGGGGATGAAGATGAACATCGATACATAAAAACTTATGTCCATTGAAATGAGCATCGCATGGCTAACGGTTTATTACTTAATTTCTTTTTGTAACCTGACCATCTTCTTTTCTCGACTTCTTCTTCGTCTTTCGTCTCAAGCATTCGTCTTAAGCATTCGTCTTGGTGGCGATTTTGATTTTTCCACCTAAAGCCTGACCCATTCCAATATTTGGCGGGCTTGAGTATCTACAACGGTTACTTGGTCAAGACGTACAATTCAGTTGCCAATCGGACGTGTTCAATTAAACTACGAACAGAGCGCGCAAATATGCGAAGAAGAAAGTAAACATTTCATTTTCAATTCACCTGTTGCCGAGAGCGAATTTAGTGTCGTCACCTAAAATTACTTAATTAAATGACAAATTTTTAATACTTGATGTAAAAATGTGAGTTTTCAAAAAGTAAAATGATTTTAAGTTTTGTTTCCCATCAATAACCCAAAGTCAAAGCTTGTACGAATAAGCATTAGACATTTCATTTGATGGCCGAATATTAAAAAAAAAAAATTATGTTTATAAGTTTAATTATATACAAATTGGGCAAAAAAGATTCAGATGGTAGAAGTGTTATATATTATAAATACACTTTACTATAAGAAATGTCGCAAGTCGTTTAAAAATAAAAAATAAAAAATAATTTACTGTTTTTTTTTTTAGTATTCTGATTTACGAAGAGCCACCAAATTATTCGTTCCTTTAAAGTGTCTGGTAAATTGCTTAGAACTTTTGGCCGCAAACTTAAAATACAGTAAGTGTGGCACAATGAACACTTTTCCAACACATTCGCTAATTTTGAAAGTCGTAGTAAATTTTGTACGTCGAATTTTATTTGAAATTGAAACAAATTTGAAGGTCATAAAATTCGTGGAGAATTAAATTATCAATCTGATACTTAACGTACGCAAAATGTTGAAAGGTGGCCAATTTTGCATTGCTCATGTGAACAACCTTGTATAACTGTATTGAGTGCAAACATTTTTTGCAAATCGTTCAACTTTATTCGAAAGGGCAAGTGTTTGCATTATTAATGAAATAGATTTTTTTTTTTGAGTGAGTTGTTAATTTATTCATAAAGGTTTTATATTCATGCGAAATGCAGTTATTTGATTTTATATTGAAGCTAAATTCGCTAATTCGAAGCTAATTTTTAATTATTCTATAAATTCGTCGTCGACGCTAAGTTTCGTCCATTTCGAAATTGTTTAAACACATGCTGTAACATCCACAGTCGATCCAATACCACAGATGTTTCTAATGTTTAGCATATAGACATAACAACAATTGTACAAAAGAGATACATATAAAGAAGATTAGTAATTAAGATTATTAATTTTAATTTACTAGCTAACAGACAAATTCACATAATTAACAATTTATTGGTTCAGCAGAAAGCTTTCGATGAACTTATGCTTCTCTGAACATCCGACACAAGTATATTTACGTATTCCAATCAATAAAATAAGTTCTTCTAGACGATAGTATATTTCAATGCAATTCAATACAAATATAATTTCAATTCAATACAATAATATATGTATGTATGTACAAACTAAATGTAGTAGTATTTTGTCAAGAAATTTAACAGAACATAGGAAGATGTCTCTTTTGTTCGAAAAATATATTCATAATAAATTTTAAAAAATGTGAAACTCAAAAAATATTTAAACTCTACGTTCAATGTTTGGTAACACTCCCCTTAGCTGAAGACATAAGTAGTTTCACAAGTTTAGAAAAGTGGCAGCGGCCCCGAACTCTAATCGATTTAACATACATATCTCGTAAACTAACCAAACAATATCGGCCACGTTCATTTAAAAAAAAAGTTTAAGCATTTAATTTTACCATTTCACACTACCAATATTTCCGATACTGAGTAAGATATAGGAAGGTTTGTCAAGTAAATAGGTATGTCAGCTATAAAATAATCTGATCTCTACAACGAACATTGATTTTATATACTACAATTTCACCCTTAAGTGCTTCAAACATCCCAAAATATTTTCGAATTAGGAAAATGCCGATTGTTTAGCTGCGTCCAAGCTTAGTGTTTTCGTACTTTATTTTTATACTCTCGCAACATGTTGCTAGAGAGTATATTAGTTTTGTTTTGTTGTGAACATACATACATATATACATATATATAAATATATATATATATATCTCCTATATATAAATATAGTTACTCGGATTTCAACTCGTCTTTTCATCCTGATCTTTTGCATATATATATATATATACGGTTGTTTGTAAAACCTAAAACTAATGGAGTAACTGCCTGTCCGTCCGTCCGTGCAAGCAATAACTTGAGTAAAAATTAAGATATTTTGATGAAACTTGGTACTCGTGTTCTTTGTCACCGTATGACGGTTGGTATTGCAGAGGGGCGTAATTGGACACCTGCCACGCCCACAAAATGCCATTAATCGAAAACAGATGAAGTGCTATAACTAAGCAGGAAATTAAGATATAAACGTGTTATTTAGTATAGAGGATCCTAGTAGGGTGGGGCATCTGTGGGCAAACATTTTTGTAAAGGTGTGTATGTCCCCGCCCACCAATAGGTTCAATATACAGGGTATAAAGGTATATAACAGGGTTATAGGTAACAGGGTATATACTCGTAATAGGTACAATATACAGAAACCATTAAATCTAATCAATCAAACTTGCTTCGAGTAAGTTTTTCTAGCATCTCCTCATATACTGAGAAAATTAGTAAAATCGGATAATAACCACGCCCACCTCCAATATAAAGGTTATGTTGAAAACTACTGAAAGTGCGTTAACTCGCTGAAGGAACACGTCAGAAACATTAAATCTCACAAAACATATGATACGGAAAGTTTCCATAGGAACACGTGTAAAATATTAGTGATGGGAGTGGCCCCGCCCACTTTTAGGTGAAATTCCATATCTCAAGAACGCCTAAATCGATTTCAGAAAAATTTGCTATGTTTAGTAATGCTATTAACAATGTTATTTGGTATTTATATCCTTTTCTTTGGGCTTATTTTGAAAATTGACGAAATCGGATAAAAACTACGCCTACTTCTCATATAACACAGTTTTAAGTTTCATCTGATACTTTCACTTTAAAGTAGATAAATTGAGCATCAGTTAAGATATTGGAATAAAGCTTTTCACGAATAGTACGTTCAAGATATTCCATCAAACGCGTAAAAATAGACGAACTCGTATTATAACTTTTCAAGCCACCAGATACCCAATATATGGACCTCAGTACCTCCACCTGATTTTTTACGAAAAATTTCGGCAAATCTGTAAGATATTGTAATGAAATTGGAGTCTTATCTTTCCATGATAATAGTGTACTCTGGTGTCAAAAATGGGAAAAATCGGGTAAATACTTCCCCTAGCCCCCATGTACCTAATATACAGATTTTCAACTTTCTGTAGACTTTATACCATATATAACGGTCGATAAATGAGTTATTTTTTTTTGGAAATTTAGAGAGCGTTTCTCTCTGATAACAGTGTGTTCATGTGCTTATAATGGATAAAATCGGGTAAGGACCTCCCCTAGTACCTAATATAGGGATTTTCAACCACCGCGTAGACTTTATACCATATATAACGGTCAATATGTAAGATATCTTAGCAAAATTAAATGAACGTGTAATATTGTATATAACATAGTTTAATGCCGAAAATGTTTGAAATCGGTCTACGAATTATCCCAGCTCCCATATACTACATATAATAATTTTCGTTATTCTACCAGACTTAATGCCGAATATGTCGGTCACTGTGTGAGTTACCTTCACAAAATTGCCTGAAAACATGTTCCCTAATATACTTGAATAATGAAAACAGTTAATGTGATCAGTGCAGAGCTTCCTCTATCCGAAAAATGCCCGATAGAAGAATTCCCGACTGTCCACCTGACTTTAAACCGTTTATGTTGGTCAATATGTGTGATATTTTAATGAAATTAAGTGGATATATTTTCTTCAACACAATGTGATTTCGCGCTATATATGAAAGAAATCGGTCTAGATCATGGTCTAAGCCCCTTATTCCTAATATAATGATTTCCTTTTCTCTGGTTGACTTTTTCCTGATGTATCTAATATATTTATTAAACCACTTTGGTTCAGTTTATATCGCATATATCACTTTTGAGTTAATTTGGTATATAAATTAATTATTAATATTAATTAATAATGGTAATATAAATATCTCTGACACGAAGCAAATTTTCATTATCATATTCGTACATGAGTCTATGGACTGTAATATAAGTTAATAAGATATCAAAAATGATTGCAATCCATTGACAATTTCTTCGAATAATGAATGTTGAATTCTTCCGCAACATTTTTTATTATAAAATTATGCCAACACCTGAAAGCATATCCCCGCTTCTGATCCTTGCATATTGCGAGAGTATGTAAATGTAAAGGTTCGGTTACACCCGGACTTAACCCTTTTTTATCTTATAGAATTTGTATTATTCTGTATTATTCTTATTAATATTATTAGATATTATTGTATCTATAATCTGTATTATTATCTAATAATCTTGCATAGATCTTATAGAAAACTAATTAACCATATTAATAATAAAGATTATAAAATAAAGTTTGACAATTCACCAGCCGTTCAAGGGTGGCTAAAAACTTAAATTCGTAGTGCCCACCATTCGTCGAAGATCATCAGGGTGCCACCACAAATAGGAAGAACAGCTCGAACACGCAAAGGTGTTGGTATTAATAAATTAATTTGTCTACCATTGCACAATTTTTACTTGAAGTCATGATAATCTCATTGTTGGGACAAAATACCATAAACTGATTACTTAAACTTATGTATTTAGCATTCAGTGAGCATAATGCAATTAGTATTTAGGGTTTCACCTTAACCTAATACTAAAACGATTGCAATCAACTTTGCGGTAACGTGAATAATATAAACAATCATTAGGTCTGACTTGGAAATGAATTATTTGTGGGTAGGTGTCTGTTGTAGCATGTAAATTTTGACGAACCGCAAATTTAGGTAAATATTTAGGTAATATATAAACATTTAACAGAAATCGGCATTCGTGGAATACACCATTGGGAATACAAATTGATGGTTAATATTCACTATTTGTTACAACAACAACGCAACATAAATAAATTCATACGTAATTCCAGAAATGTTTGAAGTGGCGTAAAATTCAAATAAGTTCGACGAATATTTACTTAAGCGGCAAAATATTTACTATTTTATTTATTTTATTATATTTACTATTTAAAATATACTATTAAGTATTTTCGGTTTGAAGGCTTATAAATATTAAACGACATCGTGTATATTTAAGATTCAGGGAGTGATAAAATTCATAATCAAACTTTGTTTGTTTATGCAATTTCTTCCATTCTTGAACTTTTCATTGAGAAAGGGGAGAGGAAACAACATACCGAAGAATAAACAAACTTGTTGTACGATTTAATAATAACGATAATTAAAACGATTTAATATAACATTATGCCTCAACCTTGGAAATTATTTCAAGGTTAATTATGTCTTCAGTGATAAAAATTCACCAAACATTCGGAAATGGCAAAAACTTCTGAGAATTTATATTTGTAGGATAAATTCAATATAATTTTTATATTTGAAAAGTCAAGTAAGTTATATTCTCAAGCCACCGCGTGACTTCAAAAGATTTGTGTTCGAGTTTTTTGTAGTATTGGCCACCTTTCGGCAGCAACACCGAATCTCCGAGCATACTTTTGTTTAATACTTGTAGGTCCTTTTATTTCATCGTTCCCCCTGATTTTTGAGCTTGCGCAAAAGGTTACACAAAAAATATTGTATTTCATAATTTTATTAGAACACCTTTTCCTTCCTATCTTTAGAACTTTGTTTGGTGGTCCTCTGTTTCGAATACGTTGATAAAAATTCCTTGGAACCCGAGAAGGTATTGCAAATTTAAATTCCGAAAGAAAATATGGACTTGAAATTGATAGTGCTATAAAAAGTATACCCTGTATTTCGCTTACAACTACTCGTATAAAAAGTGGGAAGGAGGTTTTAAGCATTACATTAAATATATATAATACCGCAATCCGTTTATACAAAAATCTTTCTTTGATTGTAGAGCAAACTATACTACGTTTTACATGATGGTAACAAAAATTGTCATAATCTGATTAACTGTTGTAAGGTTACTATGGTAAGAGCCCACAATTAATTTTAGCATATATAACCTTAGTAAGAATAAATTTGTTTGCTCATGATACTCCAGAAATCAGAAAGCAATTCAGCGAAAAGGCGTGGGAAAATTTATTTCTATATTTCTATCCTTGCTGACTCGATAAGGCATTACCAAGCAGGGCACCGCCTACAAGGACATACGCGTAACTTTTAATATATACATATTGTGGATTTAGATTATTTGAAACGTTCACTTAAGTATTGGTAAGCGTATATATGATATATATATATAATAATAGTATTATCATAGTATTTAATATAATAGTATATATATATATATATATTCAATCACCTTCCTAGATTGTAAGATATTTTAACCATTCACCCATAAAAGGCGGCTGTCATGGTTGCGGCATTGTGACGGTAACCTGAAAGTGACAATTACATAATCAAACCAACAATACCTGTTAAACGAGTGAAACTGCAACCGGCATCACTTGTATCAACACATTTTTTCTTTTCTACTGCATCATCGAAATATAATATCGAATGCGAGTGCAACTTCTCTTTCGAATTTATCGGTCTTATGACAACAAGTTGCAACTTGTCAAATGACTTGGTATCTGGTTACTTTCGCATGACAACCTGTTGCACGTGACACTGTTAAACATTAATGTTCAACGCAGAAGGAAGCTAGAAATAACTAACCAAATAAGTAAATAAGGCCACTCATCGCTTTCATGTCAACCACACAAAAAAAAAACACAAGTAAAAAATAGAATCTACCGGACTTTTTATCAAATTCCAAGTGATAACTTACAATATAACTTAATATGGGAAAACACCATACACTGATTTCATCCCAAACGTCCCGTTAAGCAAAACAGATAAAAGTCAGTTGTAGCTGATATTTCTTTATAAGGAATATTTTGGTTTAAGGAATTTTAAAAGTAGGTTGCCGAAATCATGAGCTATTGGTATCTACTTGTTCGCCTACGAACAATTATATTATACTTCCATGGATGTACTCTTAATATTAATTTCAAAAAGGAAGACAGACATTCAATACCTTTCCTTTTCTAACTTTATATGATATTTTCTATTATTATGCTCTAGAAAGGATAGAGTTATCATACGACAAAACTTTCTGAATTATAATATTTTATTTATATTTAAAAATGTAGAATATGGCAATCTCTCCTAAAAGATGTGCATCTCTAAGCCCTCTTAAATATATTTCGCTTGATAGCTACATTAAATGTTTCTTTATGTTACACTTTTTTATTATTTAATATTTATATTGAAGGAAGGAAGGAATTGTCAGAGATTGCTTTAAAATATATATTTCGTTATGATAACCCGACGATTTTCATCTTTGTTGGATACCTCTTATTCTAAAAAATGTATTTAAAATGTCCGCCCAAAGTCTTTTTAAATCAGTCAGAGTCATTTTAATGGTGTGATAAGCTGCCTACAATTTACATTCTTCAAATTCCAACATGGAAGAGATAAGTATTTTCAAAATTAACTCTTCGTTTTGACTTTCACAAAAGCCCAACTGATATACTTTTGCATTCCTGCTCAACATATCCACAATCAAAAAACGTCTACTTATCCATATTACCATTTATATCTGGTTGCCAACTTGTCTGACAGCTGACACAGTATCAACCAACAACGTAAACTTAATCAACTGTTTGGCAAGAAAAGTCAATCGCGTTAAGCAGCTGAACAGCCGACTGTGTAAATACGGTAGGGAAGTGGCATAGTTTGGTTAGCCGATATGCAATGCGGAAATGTTTCGTAACAAAACTAGACTCAAAATATTATTCGGTTCAAATTTATATCCAATACAAACTCGAATATACAAATATTTGAATACATACTGGTGTGTCTAAATACATACATACCCCATACTCCTTAAAATTTGATAGACACTTCCTCAAATGATAACATGAAAGTGATACCCGTTATTAAGTGTTTTAGCGACATTAACTAATGGATGGCGTAACTGGTGAATGCCACACTTAAAGTAAAACGCACTTCTCGAACATTTGTCTTTCACTGCTTTCTAGTATGTCACACTCTGTTAGTTTATTTTTCTATTTGTTTCATTGTTTGAAGTGCAGGTCACCGGAAGCTAATGTCTGCTGCCAGCAGTCTTTGCTTGATAATGTGAACTAACCAAACTCAAGCGGGTCCACATTACCGGCATTAGGCATCTAAGCACGTTCATGTCACTTTGATAAACATTTCTTTTTCAGCACGCTCTAATTCACAAATAATTTAAACAAATTCTTAAAATTGTTCGCCGCCATCAAACCTCACTTTGAAGACTCATAATTGAATTATTATGATTCTTATGCATTCTTATGGAGGATTATGAATGAATCTTTTAAAACTGCGTAAATTGTTTGCCTTTCCGTTCACTTATGAAGCAGAGTTTTCCGTGGTTGAAACATACATTTATTCTGGTAAAGGTTTCCAAAATAAATCCCAATCATTAGCATTATACCAATGCTCATTGTATAAACACATTTCATCAATTTTTATACTCACGTAACGTGTTGCAACAGCGTAATCCATTCACAGCCTAGTCAATTAATGAATATTGAATTTTTACGCAACATTTTTTAATATAAAGTTTTACCAGCACCTGAAAGAATTTCCCCGTCTTTGATCCTTGCACATCGCGAGAGCATAATGTTCGGTTACACCCTAACTTACCCTTTCTTTACTTGTTTTATAATACCGCTCTTCAGCGTTTTATTTCAGCAGTAATAAAAATATGATATAATATATTAGTCAATTCTAAATCATTTTCTCATTACGCAGCATTTACTGTACCT
Source organism: Bactrocera minax (assembly GCA_021498325.1). Taxonomy (NCBI): domain Eukaryota; kingdom Metazoa; phylum Arthropoda; class Insecta; order Diptera; family Tephritidae; genus Bactrocera; species Bactrocera minax. Next base: position 512,840 of record JAKEEE010000045.1, on the reverse strand, counting down.
ACATATGGATATGCGCGTAATTTGTATTGTTTTTTCCGGCGCTTTTTTGCAATTCTTTTTCCTATAATTGTTTGCAGTTTACTTAAGTGTCACCACTCACAATGCATATATGTATTTACATACCCGGCAATAGACGCACAGTGTGTTAGTTTGTAAATAATTTTAGAAAAGAAAATATATTTATAAAAATACCCAACGCATGCATTTTTGATCTCATGCATGCCATAACAAAACTGTGCTGAATAAATTGAATGTTGGAGAACAAATTTCACAAACGATTTTTTCTTAATCAGAAAAAAGAAAACAAAACGAATTAGTCAGTAAAAAGGTGAAATTGACGTCCACTTTAACGCTTTTAAAACTCTTTGGTATTCACTGCTGGTCCCATCATGCTGTTCTTCGTACAAACTATACGTCAAAGTGGGGTAAATAGTGAACGCAATTTCACATTTCGTATCGTGCTAACTTGCTAATTTCTGCTGGAAATTTTGGATAAAATTTTGAAGGAAAAAAATTATTTTCCTTTGTATAGCATGTTTTCAAACACGTACTTTGTAACATACTCATAATATGAGCATGGTTGTTTGAAATCTTAACATTATCTTACAGATGAATTATCCTGTAGTAAACGATGAATCCTATTGCAGAAGCTTAAACCTATTTCTTGAAAAATTTGGTCGAAAAGCTTTCGAACTAGCACGAATTATCTGGTATGAACCTCTAGTATTAACATGACATTGACATACGATTACGATTGTATCCGAAACTGAAATACTTAACTTATTTTTTTTTTATTCAATAGGTTCTTACAACACAACTTCCGCGTTTGGTTTGCCATTTTACTCTTTGCCGTCACCATTGTATGGGCACGCCCACAACGGTATGCACACATCGCAGTTATCGAAAATGATGCATATGAGCAAACTTTACCCAAATCGCTGAGAAATCCCTTCTACAAGACGCCACGAGTGCGCGAGGCATTAGCCAAATCAAGCTGGTTCGGGCCGGGCGAGGAGCCAGTAATTAAATTAGACAAAATTTATTACAAATACCAATATTAAATTATAATAAATACATTTACTTACAGGTGTATGACCGGCAAGCGGAGAAAATACCTCGCGCCGAGATCTACAACGTGCTCACACATGCCGGATTCATTAATCGAAGAGGAAAATTAATTTAGGTTGTCGGCTACTTATAGAATACAAAACGTCATTTGAGGGCTTGCAGAAAGACAATGAATAAATGAAGGTTTCCACCACACGAATATCACTCAAAACTAATTATGTTTTAGCAACCTAATATTACGATTTTATTACTAAGTTTCAAATATTATTTTTCAATTGTTAAGCTGATTTGCATTTTCCATTGTATTATCTATATTTGCCTTAGTGTTATCGATTTATATTTGCTATTAATGTTTAATGTTATTTCCATCCATATTTTTATATAAACATATTTTTATACTCTCGCAACATGTCGCAACAGAGTATAATAGTTTTGCTCACCTGAGGGTTCTTTGTAACATCTAAAACTAATCGAGATAGATAAAGAGTTATGTATATGTATATAAATGATCCGGATGTAGAGACGGGTTGAATTCCGGATATCTGTATGTCCGTCTGCCCGTGCAAGAGATAGCTTGAGTAAAAATTAAGATATCTTGACGAAACTTGGAACTCGCGTTCGTTGGCACTGTAAAGAGGTTGGTATTGCAAATGAGCGGAATCGGACTATTGAACCGCTTACAAAAAAAGCTATAACTAAGCCAAGGTACAGAAACTGTAATTTGGTACAGGGCATCATAATAGTAAGGGGCATCTGTCGTTTAAATTTTTTTTAAAAAGTGGATGTGACCCCGCCCCTAATAAGTTTAATGTATTTATCTCACAAACCATTAAAACTATATCGATCAAACTTGTTGAGGGTGAGTCCTTCCATCCCCCATATACTGGTTATGCTGAAAACTGCTGAAAGTGTGACATCTCATTAAAGAAAGTCGTCAGAAGCATTCAATTTTAACAGTTAAGATGGTTCGGAAGGTCTTTATAGTAATCGGTGTAAAAATTGGAAAATGGGTGTTGCACCGCCCACTTTTAGGCGAAATCCTATATCCCAGGAACGACTACACCAATTTCGACCAAATTCAGTGCATAACATTTCCTCTCATCCTTATGTTACAGTGTGAAAATGGACGATATCAGATTGCAACCTCGCTTACTTCCTATGTAATACAATTTTAACTTCATTTTAATTCCTTACTTGCTTATTAGGGATTCGTTGCAAACAAATCAAATAGTGCATTTGTATTATATTACAGCGTATTTACTTTACATTTTAAAAATATTTCATTGCAGTCATTAACTTTAAGAATTTCTCAGTTCCAAAGAAAATGAGGCAAATAGATTAAAGTTTGGATGTTTACATTTATATATATAAAATTGTATATATACAACGCTAAGCGTTTAGAGAAAATTATTTCTGTAAATTTAATTATATATTTATTAGCAGCAGTTTTATTATTTTTTTTGTTGATTTTTATATTCTGCTTCTAATATTTCGATTACTAACTCTTTTAACTAATTATTTTTTCAAAATTCTAACTCTACACCATATGTTGCGATATGCTTCAACTGTTTTTCGTTGTCGCGTCTCTGTTGGGCTAAAGAACTTTTCGCCGTATTTGCATTAATTTCTTCGCTTTTTACAATTAAACTCTTGCGTTTTTCCAAAGCAGTTGCCTCTTCAACCATCTCGACATCTTCGTCATTTATTGTTGTGCGCTTCATCTCATTCACTTTCACTTTTACCTCGGTATGCACCTCTTCTTCGGCACTTTCGTCATCATCCGAGTGACCGGCATGTCCATTCATAAAACTAGTGGTTCCACCATTCAGCATTCTTCTTCTACTATACAAGTGTTTGCCTGTTTTCTCCGTCTGTGTTCTTTCATACGCAGCTTCATCATTCTCTTGCGTGCCAGCAGTTTTTAAGAGAGACTTCACAAAATCGGCAGCGAGCAGACTTAGTGGCGGCATTGTGTGCGTGGACATTTCAACTAACTTTAAAAGGAAAAAGTTTCATAAAGATTAAGATTATATCATGCAATTATATATTGTACACGTAGATATAGCTTGTATGTTTGTATTTTTAATGATTTGGTACATATTAAATGTCACATGTACCAGAAATCACTGTAATATTTACACTTTTCCCAATAATGATTTTAAAGCCAAATAGAACCGGATATTTTTAAAAACTGGTTAAAGATTTATGACAAATTCATTAAATATACAGATGTATATATCTTAATAAACTATTTAAATTAGCAAGAAATTACAGTTACTAATACTAAAAGAAAATTTCAATCCCATTTTTTATTTGTTTGTTGGTTATGTTGAATAACAATGCAAAATTGCACAAAAATTACACTTCAAATATTATATATCGAGAATTTAAATTGAATAAAAGTGAGCATATTTCGGACCCTAAAATAAATGTAGGAACTTTAATATTTATAAATAAACGTATATATATATGCTTGTATTTAATTTATACTGCATACCCACTTCACAACAGCGAAAATTACGAGAAATATAATAAGCATGAATCGATCGAAGGATGTTTTTATTGCTACCCGATTATTTAATATTAAAACGCAATTCTAAGCAGTCAATAAGTGAATTTTTTGCTACTCTTCCAATAATGTTTTTTAGCTTAAAGATAGATAGAGAAAAAATACAAAAATAAACAATTTACGATTTCAAGTAAACAAATCCGCTATCAATTGCAATTTAATTTGAGGGTGCACCTGAGAGCAACTAATATCACCCGTGATGACACTAATAAAGAAACGGAAAATTAGCGTTGAAAGGTGCACATGCATTATTTAAGAGGGGAGATCAAAAATGTAAAGAACTGTTGGAAATTATTTAATGAACAATTTGTCGTCTTTTAGTAGAGTAGGGAATAATTAATGATATTAGAAAACTATTTCTACTATTTTGATTTCAATTATCTTTTGTCAGACAATAATTAGGGAAGACTTTATTTTGGGTTTGAAGATTCTGTGCTTCTAGCGAAGTTGAGTGGTGCGATTGAGTGCTTACCACAGCTTCATAGGAGCGTTGTGTGATATTGACATCTGCCGAGCATATTCGAAAATTTTGATTCATGTTGCCACATTGCGTGACCTGATCTTTGTAGATTCAGGGTTGAAAATGAATGAAATCGAGATAGATACCATTAGAATGAAGAATAAATTTAGAGAAATACAAAAAACTAGGCTATAGGGCTCCTTGCGAAAAGTAAAGATATAGTAATATTTTGACTAATATCTGGAAGACTTTTTGAGATATTTTCCAAATACATTTTTATTATTAAACTTAACATGATTTAGACCAAACTATATGCAGCCATCAAGTATATATTGTATAACAAATATATTTTAAGTTTTGTAATTTTTTTTACTAATTTAATCGGGATTTTAGTCCTTTAAAAGCCAGTTAGAGTGTTTCATGTATGTGTTTTCGTATATTTCGCCTTATGCGATTTAGAATATTATTAGTATTTAATTATATATATTGTAAGTAATTTATGTTCGTATTTATTTTAATACCAGTGTTTTTGTTTTTCCATGTACTAAAACGTTTATATATTTTAATACATAAATTATTCAATCAAAAGTAATCAAATTACTATAGGCTAGAGGAAGAAGTAGACCGATTTCATAACTTTTTGGTACCAAATCACATTGCTCTGAAAAATGCATATTAACCGGTATATATCATATAAAGTTAACCGGAAGGATTAATTTGGTATACATAGGCTAAGGAAGCTATGAACATATTGCAACCATTTTTGGATCATATTTGTCATAAATATGAGGAGCACAAGATAAGCTAAGTTTCGTGTTTATACATTCTAAAGTAATATAGTAATAATATAAATGATAATAGTAAAATCAGTTGAGGTTCAAATTGGTATTCTGTATGAAATGGCCGTGATCGTAGCCCTATTCCCGCATATTCAATCTTTACAAATAGGACATAGTAAAAAATGTTTGGAACCCAAATTTGGTTCAAATCGGTCAAGTATTTTGTGTCATATGAAATTTCTCCTAAAAGTGGGTGGTGCCGCATGAGAACAAGTTGTGTTTTAATTTAACAATCTGTAGTTTAATTTATAAATTTGATATTTCTGGCGTTATTCTTTAGACAGATATGGAATTTTTAGTAGTTTAGAATATAGTCTTTATAAGGTAGGTGGGTGTAGTTATCAATAAATATGCAGATGCACCGAGATTTCACCGAGATTGGTTGGCATAGTTTTAAAAGATTACATGATACTATGTACCTATTAATATAAACCTATTAGAATACGGCGCTACATTTATTTTCTAAAAAATTTTCAGTGCCACTACACAAAATAAGAAAAAACTGTACAGAAATGAACTATGTCTGAGAGGACACTTCGAGAGGAACAATAGAAACATTAGTTTAGTATTATATTTACCATATTAAAATCAAGAACTTTCTAAATCTTTGGACAACCTTCGCATCTACAAATGTTTATTCATATGCGCCATATTAGTACGGGCACACATGTATATATTTACACTTCGTATTTCACGGAAGATAATTCCCAAAATATATTAAGCAAATTAAATTGTTTTGTAGCTGTCCAACAGATGTGTGGATCATTATAAGTAGGCAAACGGTTAAAGTTCAAGACGTGATAGTGTCCGATAAGCCTATCGAAACCTACATGTTCCATTTTTTGCAGAACTGTAAATAAAATATGTTTTTAGTGAACTTCAGATTTTGCTTCTACTAAAAATAAAATTTATTTCGTTTTTCATGTAATCAAAACAAAAACAATAAATATATTTGTGGACTTCTACGCATAGAAAGTTGAAAGAACAAAAGCTATTAAGACGTAATCAGTGCAAGCGAGCGAAATTTGTATTAAAAAAAAACGCAATTGAAAATGCAAATGTAAAAATAATGTAAGCGATAGCGAAAACACTTTGAAGCGATAAAGACTCGGAAAAAGAATTGTACTGCTATGGAATAGAGTGCGCACGAACTTTAAGAAAACTTTCAGCACTCGAACGGGCTGGTTGCTGGTTAAAACTGGACAAATCATGTTGGCGCATGCGGAAGCTGCCAATCGGCAAACAGAAAAAGCTGTCCATTCGAAACGGCGGTCAACGGCACAGAGACCTGAGTTCAGAGCAGAGAAGCACATACATACATATGTACATTTCTTTATATATATGGGCGATATTTCGCTTATAGAAATGTATTAGAAAAAAACACCACCAAAAAACAACAATTCCTTCACACATGACTTATCCTAATTAAAATACACCAACAAAACATGAAGAAACCAAAATATGCATTTCAAACTATAACGGTAAATATATTATGTTGGCACATAGTGATAATAAGGGAATTAATTTTCCAAACTCATATACGAACCGGTTATAAAACTATATATTTCCCCAATCTGCAGCTGACCATAGTTGAAGGCACTCTTCAGAGCAAAGGAGAAGTGTCTTCGCGGCACATCAAAATGAGTAATGATCATACTTTTATTGATGATGAAAGAAAGAAAAAAACAAAAACAAAATGGACAGTCATAATATGCGTTTGACCTGCTATATAAATAATTAAGAACAAGCTCAAGCAAGTCAGGGACTGCAGCATTTAAATAGTTAGCTGCAATTACAATTACAATGACCAGTAAATGCGAATAAAAAATGGAAAATATATATATAAAGTCAATTATGATGAAGATATATAATAATGTACATCTATCTGTTTATTGGTATCCATGTATGTACGTTAGTCGAATGCATAAAGCCGGCACAACATCGTAGACCCCAAATGTACCCTAATACAGGCGTTATTTGGCTGGAAAGATAATTGTTTTTGGTTTTGTTGGCAAATACTCGCGGCAATTAGTTAAAGGAAAAAATGGTAACAAACTGCTCGTGGAGCCAAAAATAGGAACAAACAATAAGAATAACTAATTTTCTGATAAGCTTTACACACGCAAGGAAATAGTTCGATTTTTAGATGCCAAACAACTATTTCGCTGTAGCCGAGTGGGTTACGTGCGTGCTTACTACACCGGGAGTGATGGGCTTAAATTCTTGGCGTGCAAAGAAAAATAAAATAAAATATAGAACAAATTTTAATTGCTATCACCCATCGACAGCCAAAGACAATTTTCCAAACATATTTTAGATCTTTTAGATCTAGAAAATCTTCCCTATTGAATCGTACACATTCGGGTGTAACCAAACATTTTAGGTTACTGATCTTGGTAAAACTTTGTATTAAAAAAGAACATATTGTTACCAAGAAAAGAAGCTCTTTGAATTTCATTAAAATACCTCACAGATTGGCCGATATAATCGGTATAAAGTCCACCGGAAGTTCGAAAATGGTTTGGAAAGTATTGACCCGATTTTACCTATTTTTGGCGCAAGAGCACTTTATCATCAAGAAATGATTTCCTTTGAATTTCAATAATACATCTCACAGATTGTCCGATATTTTCGGGAAAGAATCAGCCATAGGCACTACGGCACATATTCGGTAACTGGGGACTTGAAAAGTTATATTCCGATTTGGACAATTTTTAGACGTGAGACGGAATACCTTGAATGTCCTATTTATAGAACGTTTCATGCCGATACCTTCATTTGTGCTTAATTTATATACTGTAAAGTGAAACTTTCATACGGAATTTAAAATTGTGAAATATGGGAAGTAGGTGTGGTTGTACTCCGATTTCGCCACATAAAAATATCAGGATAATGCTATGTACCAAATATTTGAAATTGGTGAAGTAGTTCCTGAGATATGATAATTCAACAAAAGGTAGGCGGTGCCCCGCCTACTGTACAATTTTTATATCTATTCCTATGAAGCCTAGGAATTCCTATGATATCCTTCTGACGTATTTATTTAGTAAATTATCGCACTCTTAGTAGCTTTCAATATAATCATTATATGGGGAGTGAGGGTGGTTATCATCCGATTTGAACCCTCAGCAAGTTTGGTTGATGGTTGATAGCTTTATATATGATATAGCGGGCAGATGGTCGCACAGACAGTCATCCAGAATTCAACAGGTCTCATCACCCTGACCATTTATATATACATATATATATATATAACTCTACATCTGTCTGGATTAATTTTAAGTGTTACAAACAACCGTTAGGTGAACAAAACTATTATGTTGCGAGAGTAAAAAAGTACATACGCATTTACATATATTTGATTGACACTCCACTAAATACATTGCTTTATCTTTATTAGCGATATTTTTGGGGATGAAAACACGAGAACTATATGTATGGTATTTAAGATATAGAACACCCTCTCGTGGTATATCCATTTTAAGTATAGAAAATACTTTTTACCTTCTACAAATAGATGTATGCTCCATTTAAGACGGCTTATGTATTATTTTATTTGGCCATTCTTACGGTTATATACATACGTAGATATATTATACTATGGTATGGAAATGTATAACAAAAATTAAAATCAAACATTTTGTTCCAGAATTGCGAAAATCTAATGTTTAGGTTTATTTATACCTTATTAAATATTAAATTAAACCTAGAGGTTCCGTTCTTGTTTCTTAAAAATTTAATTCTGAAAAACAAAAAATTGTCCAAATAATATTTGGAGTGAAGTAATTCCAAAGGAATTTCTTTAGGATATAATTGGAGATGGATTAGTTGGGAAATTTCGCCGATGTGTATATGAAACGTCATACAAATACCAATTCTTAATATTTGCACTTGCTAAGGAAGAAAACAATACGAATGGTATTTTAATTGAAGAAATCATCTTATGCCCTAATCAATGAATTTGGATTAGCACGTAATCGGTAAAATTTTCGAAAATATCAGTTACGAATACAATTATTTTGTATGCAAATTAATAGGAAGCGTACGACAGATTAGTCTTCAGGAGATCATAATTGAGGTAAAGATTTTCTATATTCTATTCATATATAAGACCAAACACACAGAAGGGTTTAAAGCAGTTTGGTCAACTCGCTCATCAAAACAAAACCGTATAGAACATAACATAAAAACAGTAAAGTTTAGACAAATTCGAATAATTAGTAATGGTGTGGTAAATGGTAATTGAAATGATGGTAGTGTGTACACTGTACAACTGAAAAAGAAATCGAGGTTGCCCCAATCGCTCTTACTGGGAAAGCCACACGCAGATAAACATGTTTATGACTGGCAAATGTACAAAAACAAAAAAAGTAAAGAACTATGACACAAGCGAAGTAAACAAGTTGCGAAAACGAAAGGAAATATTTTGAAAAACAACACAGTGAAAACAAATGAAAAGTGATTTAAAGTAAAAAGAACTTCGCAAGTTAAGCCGCATATAAGCGAAAAATATGGAAACAATATACATATGCAAGAGCAATGGCTATTTACTGGGCAGTAGTGATATGCATCTCAAAGCTAGTGGAGCTCAGATCTAACAGAATATGCAACACAATAATTTTACTTAGTTGCCGCCGCAGACTTCCACAACACGCAATAAAAGGCGCACTTACTATCGCCGCAAAGAATCGCTTTGGCGTACTGCGGACGACGATTGTGGAATAAAAGAAGCCGGGGCGGCGACAGTGGCACTTGACTGCGACAGTTATCATCGCCGTCGTTCTTCTCGTCGTGTGAAAAATGCGAACATTGGTTCTCGTATATAAATTGGGATGCAGGCAACACCGATAATTTCAAATTGTCACTTGTACTCAACAGAACACACAAAAGACCAAATTTGGTACAGCGTGCCGTATGAAGCAAGCAAAAGTATTAAATCATAAGTAAAATAATTAAATAGAAAATAAGAGAAAATAAAACCCATCGATTTAAAGTTAGAGTGAAGCTATAAAAGTAAAAAAAATTTAATTCAATAAACAACAAAAAAAAGTATACCGACGACAAAACTTTAAAAGTAACTGCAGCAAGCAATAAGTTGTAAAAACCTAGAAAAAGTGAAAAGAAATAAGACAGCATATTAGTCACAATTTTAAATAACACACAGCAACATATAGAACAAGTAAATAAGTGGCAAAATATATGAGTAGTTTTTAGAAATTAATAGAAATCGATCCTGGAAATTTAAAACCAAAACATATAACTCTTAAATCATAACTACAAATAAAACAACGAAATGCTACCCAAAATATTTCACATAATTGCTATTGCAGTACTTGTTTTATTTGCGCTAATGCCAACCAACCAGTGTGGCCCTTTGCCAAAAGTGAATGAGGTAAGGATTTGGATTTGAAAAAAATCATAAAATACAGTTTAAGCAACTTCCCTCAATACTTCCAAAATTATACTAATAAAATCAAACAGTTACGAAGTTTATTTACTACGCTACGCTACTGAATCCTGTATATTTGAAATAAAAATTTTTCACAGAAATCGTAAAATTCAACATAAAGAACACGAAAACAATGACGTGCATTAGATTTTAAAATATTGTACTAGATTTAAATTTGTACGCTCGTCGTGAAATTACTCACAAAAATAAAATAAAATAATCAAAATAAAATAAAATAATCAAAATAAAATAAATAAATCAAAAAAATAAATAGATCAAAAAAATAAATAAATCAAAAAAATAAATAAATCAAATAAAAATCAAATCACTCAGTTTTTCAAGTTGATTAACATTGGCAATTCAGTTTATAGAATCTAAAAAATTATTTACTATCAATTTATAAGAATGCAGAGTTTAGGCACAATTATAACAATTATAAATATTAATTTAATTATATTAATGCATCAATAGACAATGAAAATTCCTCAAAAAAAATATTTCACAAAAAAAAGGGTGAAAGTACGTATTACTTGAAAAATTCATAAAATATTTAAAGACCAACGATTTTTTAAGATATATTTTGGTAAATTATTCAATTAGAAACGTTCGTAAATAAATCAAAACTAAATTATACATATTTTCTTTAAAGATGTTCAATAAATTCAGCTGCTCAAGAGCACTTTAATGATTTTAACATTTCTGCATACTATAATGAGGATAGATAGTAATCGATAATAAACACAAAATGGCGACTGCCGACTCAATTGCCTTCAGCAGGTGGTCGATATCATGCCATATTATTATGCTATTATAGATAACGAACGTACAAATATACTAAACGATTTTAAATTCATTTTACGATTTATGTCACAAGTGCTTTTTAAAAATGTAAAATCAGGGTTGATATCTGCGTTTTCAAGTACACTGGCTTCAGTAGCCACCCGCAGAGTAAAATCCTACTATAGTATCCAACGCAAGTGTACCGGCAACTATAAGCCAGCAGCCTCCACTAGGGATGTTGAATTTGTGTTCTGATTAGCCAATAGGTAAAATTTCCTAAATTGCCACTTTTATGAATTTGTAAACAAACATTACAACGGTGAACAATTTAAACAATTGATTTATTTCTTGCATGGATTTCGAGGTATTAATATACCATACAGACATATAATGTATATACATAAGACTCTAGATGAAAAAAGTGTTTTAAAATCTTTCCTAAACGAATTTTATTTCAAAATATTTGTTTAAACTCTTTGTAGTGCCTAGACATGAAACTTACTGCACATAAATAAAAATGTTATCAGTTATATGACCTTCACCACTAACTCACGATTAACTAATAAATTGAGGAAAACTTATTTGAGAAACGTGTCGAACTTAGCTACAAGACATTAAACAAACATAATAAATAATGAAATTGACAACAAATTGTTTAAAACAAATTGAAAATATACACGTGTGCCTGCAACGCAAACATACATACATATGTACATTTCAATTCAATCCAATCTAAACGAGATTGTCTTTTAAGGGTCATTTGAGATAATAATACGAAATATACACCTAAACTTTAATATTCCATTGACCACTTAATAAAATCATCAACTTGCAACTAAAGATAGTGACAGCAATGATAATGCACCGCATAGGCGCCTAAAGATTGTACAATAAACGTCATAAAGCGTATATGTTAGTTGTATGTAGATATGTATGAGCGTAAATAATGGAAAACTCACATCCACAATTTGATTAACTATAACAGAAAGTAATAAAAATTGTATGAATTACATTGATGCTCCAAGCATATAAAAAAAATCACAGAACAGTAATAGAGGAATTTATAAATATCGGTGTGTTTTTGGTTAGCAAATAAGATCGCGTTCATACATGAAGACTTTTGTTGCCCACACTCGTGGTTTGTGGGCGAGGGGGTGACGAGGAAAGACGAAGGGCATCAAGGTGCTGGCGTTCGGGCAACAAGCTTTGTGTTCTTGTTCGCAACAGTTCGCTGTTACATAGTTCGGCATTCTTTTTCATTTTAAAAGTCTTTTCATCGGTGCAATTCCGCTCAGTTTCAAATGAATATTTAAAATATGTTCGGAAAGTTAAATTTTATTATCTATTTTTTCGATTTAATACGCCTACGCCTGTATACAAATATGCATAATATGATAGAGACATTTTCCAAAAATACGAATAAGAGTAAAAAATTATCCAATGAAAAATATTTTTGTGTACCGCTTAAACGAAGCGCACAATAATTTGAGAATGTGCTTGAATGTTGAGAATATGAAAGGGAATACAGGAAATTGTTGGGCCATGTGAATGCAAGGAGCAACACCAAAAGAGAATTTCGCGATAATGAGCAACAAATGTTACCCTATATAAGCCCAGTCTAACAAGCATTTTAAATTGCTGCAAATGTGTATATTATATGTATGCAACATGCAACATGCAACATTTGTTTAGAATATGTGTAGCAAAATAAAACCACCAGAAACTGTTTGTACACAATTAACTTTTCAAGTCTATTTATGTTTGTTTGTATTTTACTACAGCAACAACTTTCGAAAATACCGCAATGGCATTGTTTGCGCTACTTTAAACATGATTTATTGATGATGCGCCGCTGCCGGCATTTGCATGTGCCAACGGCTCCACGCTCGGGTAATGTCAAATGAGTTCTAATGTTCGGAAGACACTGGCCTCCACCAACACAAAGGAAAGACTTCGTTGCGGACTGGTTATCTGAATAACTTAAATGTGGCATAAGTGCAATTTGTATGCCATACCGTAGTTAGTCATGTGATTATTACAATGGCAACAACAACACCAACAATAGCAGTTGTGAACAAATATATAATGTTTATGGTGTATTGATCAAGGATTTACATTGTTAGGTACAAATGCGCACCCACTGACTGATTTTCAACCAACTATGCATACATATTTAGTGAAAGTGTGATTAAGATAATCAAATATACGGAAATGTCGGTACACATTTAATGTTTATTTAATTTTGCTTAAATTTCATATTAATATTCATGACATTCACAGATACTTATGTGTGTAGGCAAGTATATGCATATGTATGTATGTATATATTCGCACATTGGCATGCACATAAGAAACTCTCGTTGCAGGTCGTACTGAACTCAAACTCAACCAAAACACCCAGGAAATTTCTCCAACTCAATGAGATTTTTATAACGATAATACTTTGTATGTACGTAGGTATATATTTTCTATTGGGTTTCTGTACCATTGAATTGAAAAAAATAAATTAATTAAACTTCCTTATGTGCAACGCTTTATATGTATATTGTAATTCAAAATATTTCGCAATAATTATAATACATAAAAAATATTATCCAAAAACTTTAAGAAAATGAATATACATAAATGTGCAAACAAGCTTAAGCCAAATGTACTTCATATAATATTTCTCCATGAATATTCTCAAATAGATATAGATTTGTTGTTTGCACTTTTTTATGCTTACGATTTTGTATATTTTATGTGTCAATAAAGTGGTGAAATATTCTTTAATTTTTTATATGGGTAATTAAAATTTTAGAATAAATTTTTTTTTTTTTAGCAATAAACAAATTTAAGTAAACATTTACCCAATACAACAAACATTGTAGGCACGGAGTAGATACAATTTGTATATTTCCGCCTAGCACACAGCGGTAAGTCATCTATTCGTCTTGTCCGAGGCAGAGTATAAAATAAGATTTGTATGGAAGTATTATACATATATATGAATATATATTCTAGCTGAGTAAATTACAGAAAGCACTCTGTAAATAACTTGGGAGATATGTATAAGAAAAATTAATAAATTAGCCATACCTGAGAAATATGCATTCAAAACTGTACAATATTTTCATAACACAATAGTTAAGTTGGACAAACATTTGACGTTTGTAATATGATTGGTTCGATATTTATAACACTAATCACGTATTGCGTGTTATACGTGGTTTTACAAATATCCGTTAGGTGGCACAATGATTTACTTCATAATGTGAAAATATAGACATATTTATTTATATATTGGTGAGTGCTGCCGACTTTGATCATAATTGATGTTGCATGTGGCAAAATTAACAAAGAGTAAAGAGTAAAGAGCTGTTAACAGTCGAACGACATCGACTTTAATATTAAACTCCAACTCCTTCTCAAATAAATAGAGTATACGCGGATTTCTTAGAAGATAAAATTAGTATAGGCGGAGAGTTAGCTGTTTACTTTTCAACACATTCTCGTTTATTTGTCATAATTTCTAATGTAATGAAAAAATTACCGTTTAGATTATTTTATGCGCAACATTTACTATGAATAATCAGTGGATGTTATGCATTCTGATACTATTGGTATGATGCTCGAATCAGAATGTTTATTTTAAAAGAATGTTGCAATAAACCAACATTAAAAGTAAAAAATTTTCCTGTTGTCAACTAAGTAAATTTATATATTTTTGTTGCAACGTTGAGTCTTATCCCTGCTTGGGAGGGCAACTAATTGTAATCAAACTCATTTAACTGTTTGGATGGGGTTGGACTTTAGGGAGAAGTGTTCCGGATGAGTAGGTTGCACAGGGCATGCCAAGAGGTGGTTAGTGTTATGAGGGAATATATGTTCATGCAGATATCTGTTAGGAAATATGTTCTGTATGTCGGAGTCTATTCTGGATAAGTAGGAGTTTAGTCTACTACTGTATCCAAAATGAAGTTGCGCGATACAGCGCATTGGATGGGTGAGTAGCAAATTACACATACATAGGAATGTATGCTGATTACGAATAGTAAATATTTACAATTTATTCAGTAAATAAAAAAATACTTACCGATTTGACAGCCATTTTGCTTGTATTGCCGATAACCAGTGGTCCGATCATTTGTCGCGAACTGCTCTGCATATCAGAATGTTGTTGTGTAGCAAAAGTACCAAAGGTACTGTACTGCATCGCTTGATTGGCCGGATTTCTAAAGCTAATTGGGGGAGGTGCATCATCGTCCATACTATCTGGCACACCCAAGTAATTAATTTCCTAAAATAAATATATATATATATACTTATGTAAATATATATGATTTATTGAATATATTTCGGTCTATTAATTCACCTGTTCTTCTGTTAAAAAATATAATGTAGACAGAGCCTGCCAGTCGACATTAACTGAACGGTTCTTGGGATGTCGCCGTGGGAGCCAAGACGCGCCGTACAAACGAGGCAAATTGCGACGTTGATATATGGGTAGCGGCACATTTGGTTGGAAAACGTACACTATAGATGTTTAAGATTTAATAAATTTTAATACAATTTGATTACAAATTCTCCAGTAATGTTTGCTATAACATACATTCGTTATACTTTGTAAAGGCAGCGCATAAGTTGCTAATTGGATCGAAGGCCAAATGCTCGACGGACAACTTGCACGCCGCATGCAAACGGAGGGTAAGTAAATTAAAAATTAAAACACGCCTCTCTGTGCACACTATGACCTGAGAGCAGAAAATAACAAATTTCGTAAATAAGCATTTTTAAATATTTATTTAAAGATTTTTCTTACCAAATGAGCCCATTCTCCTGTAGCAAATTGAACCTTTGAGATTTGAGCAATTACTGGGTCAAGATCAGTTAGTTCTTCAACCAAACCTGTATCATTTGATTGTTCCGTCGTTGTTGCTGTTTTCTCCCTCGAGATCGAGGAAATGTCATTTTGCGTATTATTGCCGTTCGTAAGAGACGGGCCTTTATTATTATCTCCAAAATTGAGTACCTCCATCAGTGGTAGAAGTTTTCTTTGTACCTCCTCATCATATTTATTTAATCTTTTTTGATATTCGTGTAAACGACTCTTAGCTTTGTAACGTTCTCTAGTACTCATAAACCTGACTTCGTTTTCCATTTCGCGGAAGCACTCATGTTCCCCCTCTGGTAATATTGTATCGTACAAATAAGCAAGTAAGCGTTCGCGCCCTTCAGGACGGACATTCACTCGGATACCGAGTCGTTGAAATAGTAACACTTTGTGGAAAAAATTCAGTTCGTGCATATCCATTATTTTGTTGTACAACTGTTTTCTCGTCTCTTCGTCAATTTCTTCTGCCGATACTTCTCTGGGATTAAATTCAATTTTTTCGCATTTTTCGGCAAACCTTTCGAGTTCTTTAATTATAGTTTCGTCATTCTTTTCTACGAAATCATTTAATAGTTGCAACCATTTTTTTTGTTTTTCCGGTGTGAATTCATCTTTAAGCGGAGATTCGATGCCTTTATGCCGTAAGCTTACTTGTATGTGTGGCGCAACGCCATCATAACCAGGAGGTGGTGTGAGAGCAACTTTCAGTTTTAAATTTTCAGCTTTATATATACAAAGAGTGTTCCCATAACCAGCAGCTAGTACGGAACCATCTTGCGAAAATGAAATGGATTCAACAGGTAAATTTCGATAGGAAGTTTCTGCTACACAATACCAAACTTTGCCTTTATTATAAATATTATCAGTTTCTTCCAGTGACCACATCTTGATTACATTATCTTCACCGACGGTGGCACACAATAAATTATTCACTTGATTTGAACTAGAGAATTCGATTGCTTTGAATCCACCTTCATGAGGCAACTCTGCATTTGTATTTAGTGCGTAACTAAAAAAAAAAACATAAATTAATAAATTACTTAATAACAAAACAGTTTTCAAAATCACTCACTTTTTCGCAGCCTCATCATATTTCCAAAATTTTAAACGCGACTCCGGCAAATGTTCATGATCGTTGAAAACCTCACCTGTGGCCATCCAATCAATACTGAACGCAGCCTTTGTTACAATTATGTTGTAGAGAACTTTATCAGTCTCCATAGAAAGGGCGTTTTGCATTACAATGTCCATCTGCAAGAAAATATAAATACATTTATATTAGAAAAATAAGCGCAAACAAAATAGGTTATACGTTGAAGGTCTTACGTTATATAACATGTTTTTCGTGTATACAGAGTAAAACTGCAAATGACCGTGTTTTCCATTTAGCACAACCGTGTTCGTACGAGGATTTAAACGTAGTCCAACTGGAAATTTACAATTGCCAGTTTTATCATTTTCCATGTATGTGAAGTCCTGTAGGGTGCTTATCACTTTATTATCAGTGCCAACGAAATGTACACCATTATCTGCTGTGCAAACAGCAATTTTGGAATTATTATCATTAGCAGCGAGTTGACAAATAACAGACCCCATACGTGGTAGAAAATTGCGTAAATCCGGACGTTTAGTATTCCAATACACAAGCACGGACTCATAGCCACTACTGTAAAAACCTGCGCCGCTAGGTGTGAACGCTATACTAGACACAGCGGTGTGGTGCCAATGATAGAGTGTCTGCAGATATTAAACAACAACAACAACAATTTTAAATTAAGTCATTGCATCTTTATCTCACGTTAAATTTTTTTATATTTATTTGCTTTATAGCCTTTGTAAGAATCATTGCTCATAAATTGAAATACTCACAGTCTTTACTGTACTCGGATTCATAAATTCCCGCCACAAAAATATTTTACCAGTCTCGTCACCTGTGATTAATGCTTCTTCCAAAGGATGGGCCCGAACGACCGTAATTGGAACGTGGTGAGCGTTAAATAACCTGCAAACGTAAACATAGAATACAATTTACATCATTAACTACATTAATACTCAAAATGATTAAACAAACATTTCTTTAATTTTACTGAATCTACTGTTTTTACTGTATTCTTTTTATTATAAAATTAGTTTAATAAACAAAATAAAAGAGTACGCGGAGTTTACTTATATCCTCAAATAAAAAAAAAATGTTGAAATTTTTGAGAAGTAAATATTTAAAAGGGCACAACTTACCTCTTCCAAACCCAAGACTTATAATTAAGGAAATATATAAAGGAACCTTGTACTATAGCGATATACTTGAATTTGTGTGTGTCCACTGCAATAAGGGGTTTGTCGGACCTGCCATAAAATAATAATCATATAACAATATTCAATAATAAAAATAACATCATAAGCTTACAGCAATTTTAATTTACATGGTACATTTAAGCTTTCAGCGATACTTGTATCCATAACACACCATTTGATTTGCTCTTCATTAGCAGTGCGAGTTGTAACAAATGCGCAAGCCGTTTTGGAATTACCATATAAGTTTATTAGGTTAAAACTTAAGACTTCTTGTTCTTTTTTCAGTTTTAAATCTAGAGTCTCTTGAAGCCGACCACTTCGCCAAAACCAGCGAATCACTTCCCCATTGGTTGTGCATGCGACTAGGATCTCATTATCTCGCAATTCCAATTCCATGGCCACTAAATTACCATTACCTCCTGATAGTTTGCGTGCTAGCTCGCCGGTTGTCGTAGAATAAACCCGCACCACATTCTTGGAACGTATAAATATAAATCTATAATTTGAAAACTTTAGGATTGAAACACATTTAAATAACGTATTTATAACTCACTCTCCTCCAGGGGCAAAAAGTGGTGTATGCTTAACAAGATTAGCACCGGCCAAATATTGGAGTTCAAGTTTATCAAGTTCGTCAAAATCCATTGAATTTATATTTTCTAAACTGGAAATATTTGTATCGCTCTATACAGCATTCGTTGCCGAGTTATCAGTTATCATACGCCTTGATTCTTATGCGTTCTTTGTAATACCGCAATGTTTTGCTGCTACGTCTTTCTGAACAGCTTGTTGGCAGCAAACCAACTTCCTGCCTTAAGCACACAATATTAAGAAAATGAGGAAATATAGTTATCCAACAATGTTCTAAATATTTATATTTTAATTAATATAAATTTCAGCTAATACACATTTGTTTCAATAACTGCACTTTCCACCGGTGTGCCGCACGTGTTGAATCTGTCAAAAAGTACAACAATCTGTCAAAAAAGTACCACTTTGTAAGTGTTGTGCTACAATTTCCCTTTCATATTACAAAAGCTCTAAAGCTGTTTTGAAAATACCGCATTCAATTTTTTTTTGCTTGTGTATTGCTTGTTCATATTCAGGATACAAAAACGAATGTGATAATCGGATTGAAACAATTCAAATTACCATAGCGTATAAATTAATCGCTCACGTTGAAACTCTACCATAAGTTCGATCACTGGATTGCTCAATTAAAGTCACAATTTAATGGCTATACACTTCTCTTTATTTCTTATTAAATGACAACACTTGGTTACTCGTTATTCGAGCTTAATTTTAATTCACTTATACTGAACTTGGCAACACTATTATTCGAACTGTGTCTTGCTGCCACTCCGGCAGCCCTTATAAAGTAGATCGTTACCAACAGATCATCACTCGAACTTTCTGGCAACTACGAAGTTTGCTATCTGTTGATTCTGGCAGCTTATCGCCGAATCCATTTTTTTTTCTGACATTCGAGTTCGCTACAATATCGCTATTCGAACATTCTGGCAACCACTAGTTTCGATGTCTGGTAGATTCTGGCAGGTTATCGTCGATTCAGCAATTCGTATTCGCCACAATATATATAATAATAATATAATTTCTTTAGATTAAGATACCCTCTCATTGTAGTAAAAATTATTCTTTAACTGAAATTGCGGCACTAAACTGTATGAATTTCTATTATCTCTTGTTCAATGAATAGTAATCAATATTCCGATAACGTTAATGTAGACAAAACTGTCATTCAGTAATGTTGTATTTGAACAGCTGATGCCTCCGTTGGACATTGATTTTTTTTCTTTCATATAAACGTAGAAACTAATGGATGTTCAGAAAATCATTATAATATTTTATATATTTGTGCTGATTTATAACAGAAAACTCTATAGAAACATAGTTGAAAGGCAGGTAAAAATACGAGTGGAACATTTTAAAAATTAAGCGGTACTTTTAATGATTGCAAGAGTATTAAACGATCGATAACAAAAGCTAAACTAATTTTATGCATAAGTGTGTACGTAGCAATTTATTTTTAACGTATTAAATGTAAAATGCCGAATGCTCCGAATTCTACATTTATCAATCCGATATTGTTATGGTATGTGTGTGTGTTTATGACCTGCTTTGGTCCAAGTGTGGTACTAGGGAACCTCAAGGTCATTTATGCCGTGAATGCTGGGGGTAAAGAACATACTGACAAACATGGTATACATTATAGTGCCGATCCATTGCATGGACGTATTGGAACAGCTTCCGATTATGGTAATCACCTGCTATTGATAGGACGTGTGGCGGAACAGGATGAAGTGCTTTATCGAACTGAACGTTATCACACGGCGACATTCGGCTACACATTGCCAATAGACGGCGATGGCGAGTATGCGTTGATAATGAAATTCTGTGAAGTCTATTTTAATGAACCAAATAAAAAGGTAAGCCGTAATTGATTATCGGATTAGTTGGCAATTGTTATTAATATTAATTTTTAATTTATAGTGGGTCTTTTATTTTTTGATATTCATAGTAGTTTTTATTGATCCATTAAATTTCAGATACATATATATCTAGAATTATGAATGTAGACTGGATAAAATGAACTGTTTTTGAGCTGAAAATTTCTAAACGTTGCGACAATCAGTATCAGTTTTTCTATATATTGTTTGCGGTTTGTAGTCATAATTACTTTTGTATAATTTTAGGTCTTCGATGTGGTTCTGAACAACAAAC
Organism: Bactrocera minax; assembly: GCA_021498325.1. Taxonomy (NCBI): domain Eukaryota; kingdom Metazoa; phylum Arthropoda; class Insecta; order Diptera; family Tephritidae; genus Bactrocera; species Bactrocera minax. The sequence goes on along the minus strand of JAKEEE010000045.1, from coordinate 491,768 downwards.
ATACTGTAGTGAAGGAATTGGATATATTTCATCAAGTCGGTCGTGGTACTGCTCACGAAGAGTATGTTTATTTCATCGTCACTAATGATCGCTTATACTACAAAGATGAACAATCGGACATACGGAATGGTGTATTGCGCTTAGATTTCATTAAAGGCCATTATGATAATCCAAAAATTAATGCGTTTGCGTTACTTAAAGGTGACGTGGCAAATATCCCTCGATTGCCGCCCACATCTGCTGATATTCTTCCAATAGATTCCGATATGGCAGTTTTTAATGATCGTATCTCTGCGGAGGGTGGCAACAATGATATTACAGCTGAACAAATATCGGAAAATCAGCATCGTAGCAGGAATGTGGCGTCCTCAACAGACAATGATATATTTGATGAAGATGAAGATAATGAAGAGGAACCATCGACAAAAAAACGTAAAGTTAGTGGTCCACGGCAACCAGACCCATACTCCATGGATGATTCTTCAGTTATGTTGCCCGTGTTCATAGCGATTGGTGCATTTATACCGTTGCTCTTTTGCCTCTGCAAGTTGTGATGTGCTGTTAAAAATTATCATTCACATTTTGGACGTAAATTATTAAAGACCAAGTGGTACTAAGTCTACCGGATTTGTGATCTACGCGACTTCAGCTCACTGTCGCATATCCTAAAGTCACACATTTGTTGAAACACCGAATATTGCTTCTAAGTCCAAGGCTACATATAAGTTAACTACTTGTTTTGAAGTTGCGTCAAAGCTTTTATAATTTTGAGTTTCACGTTTGTTTATATATATTTAAACTTAAAGAAGTATTTTTGGTTTTGAAGTATTGAAATGCATATTTATTATTTCAATATGTTTTTAATTAAAACGTTCAGTGCTCAATGAATGTTCTAAAAACGCACATTGTTTTCTAACATTTCGTACTTTATTTTGCTTAAAGTAATATTATTGTAAAAATTTAAGGTTGGAAAACATTTCGAATTATAATAATATAATAGTAACTACATAACTACAATTTAATGTATGTGATAGTTAAAGAAAATTTGAAAAATACATTTGTGTGAAATTGTTCGATTTCTTTTATGTTGTTGATGTACGTAAGTAGGAAAATATTATTTTAATATAATAATAACACTTATTTAAACTAAAAATTATTTTGCCATTAGAAAGTTTTCAATTCTTTGTATTTGATTATTTGTACTACTACTATTCATTAATTACTACTATTTCATTAATTTTCTCATTTGGTATTCACCACTATTAATTTCGTCGTATTATGTTACAATCGACTTCACAACACTGGTAGAGATAGTTTCTATAATATGAAGTTTGAAAGCCATTGTAAATTGGCCTGACACTTGTGGTGAACAAAACATAAATAAGTATTTCAATAATAGTCGCAAATATTCCTCAGCAAGGGAGTTAAAGAAAATATATGTCTAATGTAATTTTAACCGGTGTTTAAAATGAAAATACTTTGTGAGACAGTTGTGCAGAATCGGGTAACGCAACGTAACCGTTCACCGCGCTATGTTAAATCCACTCTAGCAGTTGGATATAATAATTCGGCCAAAGATGTAGATGGTAATAATACCAGGCAACTAGAAATAATGCATTTTACACCACTAAATCAAGCGGGAGAAAGATTTAAAGTTACTAACAATATTGAGAAAATATTCTCCAAGTTTTTGCGAGACGGCAAAGTTACCATTGGATTCAAAGTACCGCCGATAAATCTAATGATCAACTGCGATCCTATACAGTTGAAAGGTTTCCTACAAACTATAAAGCTTGGTTTAGAGGGAAAGGATTCAATAAATCTAAGACTGAATATTGCAGCTGTCTCAGCTACACCACAACGCTTCAAAACACAAGAAAAATTGTCAGTTTTGCGTCGAGGTGATTATCCGGTCAAAGGGTTTCCACGATCGTTGAAATCACTAAAAATTTCAAACATACAGTTACTGAAAATAACATTTGATATTTGTTCCCTGCGTAATTTGACTTCGCTCGATTTAAGTGATAATCAAATTTCTAAAGCAAGTAGTTTACTAATTTACTTTTTATTTATCCCATATAATTATATATGTATATTTACTTAAAGGTACCACGTGAGATGGGACGTTTACCACTTGTGTTTTTCACTATTAACAACAACCAATTAGGTACAATTAACGAATGGGAATGGTTGCGAGGCAAAGAAATACGTAAATCTTTACGTGAATTAGATTTATCTGCCAATGAATTAAACTATTTTCCACTTGACCTAATACGCCTTGAGCAGTTGGTAGGACTTAAATTAAGCGATAATAAAATTAAGCGGTTACCGTTTGGCTTCCGACGTCTTCGTAACTTACGCAATTTATATATAGCTTCAAACCTGCTTACTTCACTGCCATCCGATTTCAATCAAATGCGTATTGTTGTGCTAGATGTTTGGGGAAATAAATTTGGAATGAAAATGGAGCATACTATAGGCAGAGCTACTAATAAACTGAATTCTTCGCCATTGTGGCTTTTATCGGCACGTACTGTTTGCCAAAATAAACTGCCTTATTCAGCGGGCACATTACCTTTGTTGCTCATCGACATCTTGGCGGAGTCACCGCTTTGTGCTTGTGGAAAACTATGCTTTGACACTACCATTTATGAGCGTGCTGTCATGGCTACGTTAGATAACGTAAAGACATTGATCAGCAGTAGGGAGCATTTAATTTATGCTGATATAGTATTGTGTGGGACCAATTGCGGAAGTCGAAAACAAATGCTTTCTTATGAGCAACCTTAGCAGAGTAAGGGTAGCATTTAAATCATATTAAGAGGGAAATTGTATAACTTTCGCTTCATTAAATTGTCGCATTCATATTAAAATATTTATATTATTAAAAAAAAGGTATTTTTATTTTCAAAAATAATAAAATTTCTGTTATAAGTAAGATAGCATTTAAAAAAAATTTTTATTATTTAAAGATGCATCCTTCTGAAAGAAACAACTACGGAAAATCGGAGTCTGCATATGCAGTTTGTAGATAACCGGCATACATGTACATCAGTACTTATACCGTTTGGATTAATTCGGTAGTGCTAAATTATCATGGTTAGTGTTCAATCAATTCATTAATAATTTTTTTTTTCCAGAGAACAATTAGTTGTTGTCCAGAATCGTATAATTCCAAATGCCAAATACAAAGCAACATTGATTTTTTTCTTTTGTCTTCCGGTTGTTATAAGTATGGAATTTCAATGCTATTTTTATAAACTCGCAACAAGTTGCTACAGAGTATATTAGCTTTGTTCACCTAACGGTTGTTTGTAACACCTAGAACTAAACGAGTAAGATATAGACATATATATATAAATGAACAGGATGAAAAGACGAGTTGAAATCCGAGTGACTGTCGGTCCGTCCGTCCGTCCGCCCGTTAGAACACGTTAGAAATATTAAATCTTGTAGCGAATATGAAACCGAAAGGTTGCATAGGAATCCGTGTAAAGTTTTGGTTTTAGGCGTGGCGCCGCCCACTTTTAGGAGAAATCCCATAGCTCAAGAACCCTTTAACCAATTTCAAGAAAATTTGGTAAGTGACATTATATTTGCATATTTATGTCACGCTGTGAAAATGGACGAAATCGGATAAAAGCCACGCCTACTTCTCATATAACAATATTTAAAGTTTCAACTGATTTTTTCACTTTAAAGGAGATAAATCGAGCAGCAATTAAGATTTGAAAATCAAACTTTGTACAAATAGTGCCTTCAGAGTATGTCATCTTATGCGTAAAAATAGACGAAATCGGATTATAACTTTTCAAGCCACCAGATACCCAATATTAGGACCTCAGTGCCCCTATCTGATTTTTTTTTCAAAAATATCGGTAAATCTGTAGGATATTGTAATGAAGTTCGAGGATTATATTTCCATGATAATAGCGTGCTCTGGTATCAAAAATGGGGAAAATCGGATAAATACTTCCCTAGCCCCCATATACCTAATAGAAGGATTTTCAAACTTCCTGTAGACTTTATACCATATATAACGGTCAATATAGGAGTTATCTCTTTAAAATTTAGAGAACATCTCTTTCTAATAAGAGATTTTAATGCCGAAAATGTGTGAAATCGGTTTACGAATTATCCCAGCTCCCATATACTACATATAATGATTTTCGCTATTCTAGCAGACTTTATGCCGAATATATCGGTCACTGTGTGAGTTACTTTCACAGAATTGCGTGAAAATATGTTCCCTAATATACTTGAATAATGGAAAGAGTTAATGTGATCAGTGCAGATCTTACTCTATCCCAAAAATGCCCGATATAAGAATTCCCGACTTTCCATCTAACTTTACCAAACCATTTATGTTGGTCAATATATGTGATATTTTAATGAATTAAGTGGATATGTTTTCTTAAACACAATGTGATTTCGCGCTAAATATGAAAGAAATCGGTCTAGATCTTGGTCTAAGCCGCTTATTCCTAATATAATGATTTCCTTTTCTCTGGTTGACTTTTTCCTCATGTATCTAATATATTTATTAAACCACTTTGGTTGAGTTTATATCGCATATATCACTTTTGAGTTAATTTGGTAGATTTTAATATAAATATCTCTAAGGCGAAGCAAAATATGAAAATTAAAAGACAATGACATTAAAGAATACGAGTACATGACCTGTAATATAAGTTAATAAGATACCAAATATGATTGCAATCCATTGACAATTTCGTCGGATAATGAATGTTGAATTCTTCCGCAACATTTTTTAATATAAAGTTGTGCTAGCACCTGAAAGCATATCCCCGCTTCTGATCCTTGCACATTGCGAGAGTATAAAATGTTCGGTTACACCCGAGCTTAGCCCTTTCTTACTTGTTTAATATAAAGTTGTGCCAGCACCTGAAAGGATATCCCCGCTTCTGATCCTTGCACATTGCGAGAGTATAAAATGTTCGGTTACACCCGAACTTAGTTCTTTCTTACTTGTTTTACTTTATTTTATGCTTATAAATTGTGGCTTATGAAATTAACGATCTGTGATGAGATACATTTTGATATTTATTTACCTTCTCTACAGTGTATCATTATATTGGATATTTGGAAGCTAGGGGAACGTATAGACCAATTTCATCTATTATTGCGTCAAACGCACAATGCAAAGTGTAATAGACTAACTAGTAACTAATTATAATAGACTAACTAATACGTATGGTATAAATTTAACCATAGGTACGGATATTTATTATATTGGGTATATATGATATATATGATATATATGGAAGATTCAGTCCAATTCATTTTGACACCACATCACTATACCCTATATTTACTACTTTACTACTCTATTTACATATAAAACACATTTTGACCGATAGATATGATATAAATCTAACTTCCTACGTAACGATTCTAACAGGGTTAGATTGCCAAAATGATAACCCTTGACCGGATAAAATCCCGGTCAATTCCGGTACCATAGAAGCGGTTGTTGGGGGAATTGTGAAGTCTCGTTAGGTGACTTCGTTACAACAACAACAACATATAAATCTAACTGGAAGGACATACCAATTTTTTGTGTGTGTACAGCAATAATATACACAAATATTCAGTCAGAGCAGGGAAATATCAAACTGGTCAGGAAAGCTACTAGTTTACAGTCAGAAAAACTTTAGATTTTTATGAAATTTACAGAAAAATTGAACATTGTTTTTTTAATTTTAAGTTTAACTAGTTGCTTTCACTTGCTTGGATACCGAGAAACTGGTTCTATATGTTAAAATGAAAACGTTTTCTTGAATGGAAATATGGCTTTATTCTTCGACATAATTTCCATCTAGAGTACAGCGGTTCTTCAACATTTCGATACCGGTCGATAGTGAAAAGGTTCGAAGCCTTCAAAATAGACAATGGTTTGAGTGGAACCTTTTCCTAGGTGAACCACTTTTTGAGTTTTGGAAAAGGAAAAAGTCCTGGGGTGCAAAATCTGGCAAATATGGAGTGTCGAGTTCATAGCGTAATCCCTTCATTTAATCGGTCCTATCATAAGCTGATTGACTGGGGCGTTATTTTGACAAAAAAAAAAACAATAACAATGCGGTACCTGCCGCTCGCGCATAATTTTTATTTTATTTTTTTTTGTAAAAAAAATCATGAAATATATGATCGACACATTCTGTTGAGATGTCAATAATGTTAATTAACTAACAATCAATTGGTATCTCATTAACTTATACTATAGGTCATGAATTCACTTAGCTACAAAATAAAAATCGAAATACTCACACCAAATTTTGCGCTAATACCGATATGTGTGAAATAAGGGAAATAAAAAAAAATATAACTTGGGTTAAAGGGGCGGAAATCATTATATTAAGTATAAGAGGGAAAAGTTAACCGGACGGATAGAAATCATTATATTATGGATATCGGGGCTTGGCAAGGTTTTGGTTCGGCTTCATTCATATTAAACGCTAAACCAAATTGTGGCAAGGAAAACATGTCTACTTAATTAAAATAAAATATTACATCTCTCATATTGATTGATTTATACGGTATAAAATCAACCGGAAAGTCGAAAATCACTATATTGGGCATTTATTTTTGATATTAAACTACAGCATATTTTACATAATTTTTTCACGCAATTTTATTAAGATAACTTACACTTTGACCTACATATATAGAGAATACAGAATAACGAAAAACATTATATGTAGTATATGGGGGCTGGGGTAATTTATGGGTGGACTGCACCCTTTTTCGACACCAAACTACAATTTATATAGAGAAATAAGTTAACTTAATTTTGATAAAATACTGGCTTATGTGTATGTAATACTTACTGGCTGATGTGTAGGTATAAAATTAATTGGGAGTTCGAAAATCATTATATTAGGTATATGGTGGCTAGGGGAAGTACTGAACCTATTCTATACAATTTTAGCACCAGATCATATTATTATCAGGGAAAGATGCCCATTTCGTTTCCTAAAGATAACTCACATTATCAATAGATTGAAAAGTTACGATCTGATTTTGACCATTTTTAGACAAGACTTTAGTGATTTGACCAAATTTTTTCGGACGGACAGGCATACATTCGGAATTCAACTCGTCTTGTCACCTTTGATATATATAACTCTATAACTACCTCGATTAGTTTTATGCGTTACACACAACCGTTAGATGAACATTTATGAACAAAATTTATAGTTATGAAATTGCTAGGTTATCGTTGTTTTAAAACGTAGTAATGAATCCAACAGTTAGACCATGCTCTTTAACTCTTACCATCACCTTCCGAATGGTTCAGCTTGGAAGGTTGCGTCATTCCTTCCATTAGAGTAATAGAAATTATTGCAGCAATATTCTTCGAGGCCTTTCACTTTATTATTTATCATGGATTTTAGACACATCTGATTATTATGCAAAGCATTGAATATTAAAAAAATTTTGTTTCTTTTGCCTATTCGGAATCATTAATATATACCAATTCTCTACGCTCTCATAAAAAGTTGGAATTGCTCAAAGTGTTTTGTACAATGTAACATGTACAATGTAAGTCAGACAAAATGTAAATAGTCAATTTGCCCTTAAGCCTTATTTGGTCGCCAACAGCAATCGTAGACCACCCCTATTCTGATGGATATATTCTTATGTAATATTATATGAAAAAATTCTAGTAATATCCAAAAACTTTATAACATGAGTTTGGTTCTGCAATAAACAATTACCTTTAAAAACATGGACACTGATATATTATTTTTCATCCAAAGGCTGTGAACAACTTTCCTTAAAGCTAATTCAATGCCTACATAGTTTAGTAAAAACTTATGGAAGACCTTTGAAGGTTCTTAACGAAATTTCTGTTTATTTACATAACCAGTCGACCTTTAACAATGAGAATAGAGGTTTTGAAGGAACATATTATTTTCTCTCATGCTTATGCGAAAAGCTATATTTTGATAGCATAAGCAATAACACGTCAGGCATTTTAAGCGAAATATGCGTGGTGTGCTGAATATGTATTGGTTTGAGAACAAGTAGTGGTACTTTTAATCGCTACAAAACATTACAAAAAAAGTTCCATATTTTTTATATATCGTCCGTTCACGGACGCAAGGCAACTTATCCACTTTGATTTCGCAGTTTTACTGCCAATCGTCCGAACGACAGTTTTAACTTAATTTTCATGTCATGCCTTTTACTTCCCCCTGTTATTTAGCTTATTTTTACATATGTATATGGATCCTTATACATATATACAAATAAGCACACAGTAGATAACTAGATGTTTTTATGATTCTAAACATAAGGAAAATGTTGTTCAGACATTGTGGTGTATTCTCAAAGTGAACGCTTGTGAGCTCCGAATGAAAAAACAACAACAACAATTAAACCCGCAAGCTATTGTCAAAAAAGTTGATATTTCCAAACCGATTTCAAGGCTTCAATATTCAGCAAATGGTTGTGTTTGTATATATATAGTGCTTGTGTATGTTAACGTATATGGGTGTTTGTGTTTGTGTAGGTGGTGAACTAAATAATGAAATCGTCAGTCGGGTCAGTGCATAAACATATGTATGTATTAATAAAAAATGGAAGCTTTGGCAACTCTGAGTTGGTTGTTGATATCCTGCTGGGATTACAAGGCAACTCGTTTGCAGCTCCATCCAGGCAGTCCTTTTGACCAAAGATATCAAAAGTTGATTACGAAAATTTGAAAATTTGTGTACATAACTTCGAATGTTAAGTGGATCAATGTTTAACGATACTAAAATGTGTCTTAAGGGTTTACAATATGTAAGGTTTAGGATTTTGACTTTTTTCGTATGAAACACAGAAGTGTATAATATACATACGAAAGCTTTTAAACGATTGTTACTCATACGTCAAGTAAGACATTACTCAAAAAAGAAATTTGATGCGACAGTGCTGCAGTTTCGTTCATAAAAAGGATTTACATTTCTTTCGATCATAACTATTATAGCTTTGTTCTGGGGATTTGTTAACGTTTTATTATAAAACATTAGTTCGAATATATGAAGATTGTTTTGCTATAAAAATTTTTAATATTTGTACCACCTGTTGTCATATGTAATACATTAGTACGTACATATTATATATATGTATATACATTGGCTAGTTGAATGGAACTATAAGTTTTAAACCGAATATCGAATACAAGTATATTTTATGAAAAGTTCTTGCGAACGGAGCTTTGCCATTCCTTGCCAGACGCCTTTTTAAATAAACACTTTCTTGTGATCTTAATTTTTTTTTTTTTTTGGAACCTAGGGCTTATCACCAAGTTATAAAGAAAAAACTTAGTCCTTAAAGAAAAATTGATGATTATATGCTTAGATGAAATTGTAAGCTCTCGAATAAGTCACTCTAAGAAAGGATATCCTGAAATGTATTTTCGATTTTTGCTAAATAAAATATATAATGGTCATAAAAAATGTATTTGGAGAAATTATTTCTTTCAAAAGATAGAGAATGGTATTAAAGTAAGCGCTAACGAAAGCATATATCTAAAAATATACATCCCTAATAAAATAATAAGTATAAGGAACATAAGGAGCATAAGGAAACCTCTAGAAAACATGAAACCTTGAATTGTTTGTTTCATTTCTTTTCATATCTGTTTTCAAAGTTGGATTGGTTCGGAGCACCATGAGGATATAAATCAATTCATTCACTAAATTCTTAATAACAGCTAATATTATAGATTATAGGACCGCATAAAGCAAAAACAAAGTTGTTAATGAGCAAAAATTTACATTCACTTCTTATCATTTGTAAATAGGACAAACATAACCCCAGGGGACGTTACAAAAGCAACAAAAACACTGGTATAAATGAGTTGACATTGCTAACAAAATACATTTGTACCTTATTCACATAATTTACAAAAACAACAAAAACTAGGTCAACTGAATGTGAGTGTGTAAAAGAGTTTTCGACTTGAATCAAAGTGTTATCAAGTAAAAAACTATTGTGAGTTAGCCTGGTAAAAATCTTGGCAACCGCGGCTAAGTTACGAGTATCATTACTTCAAGTTATTTTGCATGTGTATCGAAACGTATGAAAATAATATATATTTAGGAAACAAGAGAAAAATTTATGGTGTTTGCATATAGTGCATAATTTACATCCTCCTTGTCTGTAATTCAGGAGATTAGCTTTAGTTGTCGATTAACAAGTATTACATCCTTGTCCTTCACATATTAGTTATCTTCGAATTCAGAGAGATTTGAGAGATAGATTGTTTTTTAGAGAGTAGCGAATCGAACACATTACACCTGATGTTAAAACATAAACTTACATTCATATATTTGGTAGCACTGAATCAAGTGTTTAGAGATATTTGACAGTTCAGAAAACAAGCATTTTTTTTTGTTTGGTGAACGAATTCTTCTTCCGCGTTAAATTGCATTTTACAATGTCTGAAAAATGTTTAAGCATTTTTGAGAAAATAGATAGATATTAAGTTTGTTATTAATTTTAGATATTAAGTAAAAGGAAAGTTGCCCGTGCCGCGGGAAATACGTAATTAAACCAAAAAGTAAGAACACGTACGACCGCTTCTCTAGCTGTCATACAATTGATTTCTTATTTCATGCCTTTTGATGACTTAGCCTAAACCTCAACCCAATGACTTAAACTCGTAGTACATGTAAGCATGATTTATACATATTTATTTATAGCAGGTTTAGGTAGGTAGGTAAGTATATTTATCTCTCCAATTTCTTTGATTCATTGTAATAGATGAGGTAAGCCTTTTAAATAGTGTAATTAGGGTAAGTATTTTAAATAAAATAAAACTTTATAATTCAATTCTAATATTATAAGAATTCATTCTGATAATTTTATACATATTTTTGTTTTAGCTTAAAAAACCATGTAGCTTCACGCTACAGTCCCTTCCTTCTTTCAATAGGTTTAACTACTGTAAATAACTATCTACAAGTTCAACACCGTTTGCGTGAAGCAATCCTAAAAAAACACCCGGATTTGTGGAAAAACAATTCATGGCTTTTGCTCACTTTTGATCAATTCTGCTCAAACTTCGCTACCTGTTTGTGAATTTTGAGTTAAAAACAATACTGTAATGATGCACCAGCCTCCACATTCGCCAGACATGGTTCTGTGTGACTTTTTCCTATTTCCGAAAATTAAGAGAACCCTAAAGGGCCGTCGTTTTACAAGTATAGATGACATTAAAAGCGCATCGCTGAAAGAGCTAAAGGCTATTCCAATAATCGAGTTTGAGAAGTGTTTCGACTATTGGAAGAAGCGCTGACATAAGTGCATAATATCGAATGGAGACTATTTTGAAAGCCACAACGTTAATGTAGACGAACTATAAATACTTTTTTTTCGAAAAACGAAAATTCCAGTTATTTTTTGAACACACCTCGTATACTAAAACTAATTCATAAATACTTACGATTTATCTGATATTAACAATGTTTTATGTCATTTTGACAATAGTTTGTCATTTGATCCGTAAACAACACATAGTAAAACATGCCTAAATTTGTCAAAAAACTTGGTAGAAGCGGTTATATTACTCTAATATGGTGAATCGATGACTGCTATTATTTATAAATATGTGTGAATTATGCCATTATTTGGTATTTTACAAATTAATTTTATTAAAATTATTAAAATAATTTTTACGTATATACATATATATAATATAACTAGTTAAGTAACTAAATTAAAATGTAACCGTTCTTTTGCAACTAAGTTACAAGTTATATTTCAATATACAACTTTCTACGCTAATATCATTTAAAAATCAAAATATTGATAAGAAAGCATTATATATTGCTAAGTCTATTGCAATTAATGCAATTTACCATTAGAATTCATTTTTAATATTCATTAGAATTCGTTTATATAAATAGCTTTCATGTCATTCTCTGTTTTTACTAAATGTACCAACAACACTCCTATTACACTTGTTGTCTATTTATTTATTGTTGCTGTTAGTGCACTTTGCCGATTACATCCGAACATGGAACAAATTGTTATACGAATTTTTATTTGATTTGCACACGCGCCCAGTTATTTATTTTATTTCTAATATAAATGAAGAGAGAGCAAGCTCAATCTTAGGCCCTCTGCATTGCATTGCGGCAATCAGGCGAACAACTCTAACAAAAACAAAACTGCTCACCCTATTGTCTCTGCAATGAGAATAAAACAAATACACTTTTTATTATATTTAACATACAATGTTTGTTATATGAAGGAAGATTTGAGCACACTCAAAATCAAAGTTATTTAGTATTTGCCATTAACATTAATTTTGCTTTTGCTTTGCATTAAAAAATATTGTGAGAAATCGAGCGGTTATTTTTCTACTGCCGACTGTGGGAGATTAGAAAATGATAATGCTTTCGTGCAAGTAGGGTGGCAGCAACCGCGCACTTTTTAAAAAGTTCAGAGTTATTTACTCGATTTTCTCGTATGCCTTTCTATAACAGTCTTCCTTTTCCGGCCTTTTCTTTTTCTTTATGGAGTTAATGATTTTGGCATGAGTTTGTTTCTCGCTTGTTACACGGTGTGCCACGATTTATTTCCCCATTTATGGTTTTGGTTAGAGGTTGCCTTACCTTACTTGGGGTTGTTCTTCAAGTCGACTGAATTTGCCAGGAAAAGCAGGCCACATGTCAAGATATGAAAGGCGGTTGTTGGTTCGAGCTGTCACTTAAGAGTGTGGTTTCGTCTAGGTGCACTCCCAGCAGCTGCGGTCTTAGACAGTTCGCTTTCCATTCCATGCCAGTCGGCAAACATTTAAATATAAAATTTTGCTTACATTTTGAGCATTTTGAGCATTTTCTGGATTTTTATGCGTTTTACTTGTGCGGCAGCCACGTCACTGATAGGCAACTCAAAGGCGCTCACAATGTCTTGTTGGTGTCCAAATGCCATTAATAAAATGGCACACAACACACCCTCATTCCATCGTCTTTGCTGCCTCCTCCCACAAAACCACGAAATGTCATAAAGTTTTGCTGCCGCACGCAAATTGTGAATAAATTCTGTTTACCGCTATGTAAGCTGATATTGTTCTTGCTATTACCAAGCAGCTGATACAGTGGTTGGCAGTGAAATTCCTCTATTTGGGTAAGCCTGTGATTTGCTGGTGCTATCACGTGTAAGCAACCACCATTTGCTCCAACGCTCAGGTCAATGCTTGCTAGACTTCTAAGTCTAGGCATGACTTCTTGGCTTATAACACAATGTTTTATTACAGTTAATATTTGTTTTATCCTCAAAGTACAGTGGGTAGAATGAAAAAAAAATATTTACGAAAATAAAATTCGGAAAATACTATGCAATAGAAAGGAATGTAGTAAGGCAAATTATCATTTAATTCATTCCTTACAGGTTAAGCCAAAAGGTTAGAGATACCGCTCTTAATTGTTTGGGAGTATTTTATTATTTACCGGCTTTTTTCATTTTATTCAAAGCCACACGCTTAGGAAGCTATTGTGTTGTAAGGGCGCTTTAGCTTATTACCAATATGTAGTGCAGCATACAACCCCAATGAAGCCTCCCAAATTGGTAGGTATTTAGACTTACACATCTGCTCCAACAATATTAAGTTAATGTATATGTATATGTACAAGGTTTATATATTGAATAAAAGCTATTATACTTTAATTGCAGCCACTTAAAAATAATACTTTTATCCCATTGTAAATACCGTTTACTTTTTTTTAATGTTTTATCTGTGTCCATATTTTCGGAAATAAGTCTTGGGGTTAAACATTATTTGAAAGTCGTTGGATTGATGTTTATCGACAAATATAGGGCCCAATAATTTTCAAACTGTCTCCGAACGGCCGTTGGATTTTATGAGATGATTTTTTATGACCGAAATATGCGCTGAAGTTTTCTATTGCCCATCAAGATGTTGGCAAAACATTTTCGAATTGAAAGATAGCAAATTTATTTACTTTTCATTAGATTCAGTTTTTATTTTAATAGGTAACGATTAAATAGAATGTTATGATATATTTTTTTATAAATATTGCGATATTTTGAAAGCTTCCTATTTATAAAATGAGCTTAAGGTTTTTGGTAAAAAAGTTTACTGCTCTGCACCAAAAATATGATAAATTATATTTTCTGTTTGTCAAAAGGAAAATAAAATTTTGTATCCAAAAATACAACGCCGAAGAGGTCGTTGTAGTAATTTTTCTCTTAAAACGAAAATACATAACTCTGCATAAAGATTTCGCTGCTGAAAATATTCTGCCGGAAGAATACATAAATTATACTTATGATAGTTCTCAGTAAATGACAAGGTTGCTTTCACAAATTGGTGAATTCGGATCATAGCAACACCCACAAAACGGGATACTTCAAATGCTAAAATTCAAAAACCAATGGGGGATGTTTTTGATCTTAAAGATTTAATGCAGCAAATTTATTAACTAATCGAACTAAATCAAGGAACTAGTTGATAATTGTAAATCGGATGTGACATCTTTAGACAAAAATTGAAACCTTACAAACTACTCGACCAATTGGCAGAATATAACATTTCCAATATGTCCCTTTTCCTTGGTCTGAAAATGGGAACAATCGGACCAGAACCACGCCTACGTCCTAAAATATGACATTTTAAATTACATCAACTTATTGTACTTCAGTAGACAACTACATCATTAATAAAAAAACTTAGCCAAAATAGTGACTTTGACTTTTGGCAGCCCAATTTAAAAGTGGTGAAAATCGAACTTTTTCGACCCTATTAGGATCCGAATATGAGGATCTCCCTCCATATGATTTGTACTGCATATATCGGTTAATAGATGAAATATCTTAATGATATTAAGAGATATATGGTACATATGTTTATGAACACAAATGAGCTTAGTTTCAAAAACAGATGAAATCAATGGATACCAAAGATAATTATTTAAAGTCTTCTAATCTGGGAATGAATTTTCTGCCGAAATATGTTATGAAGAGAAAATACGCATCGGCAACAGTTAGCGCAACCGCCGAATTCACAACAGAGCACATGAATCAAGTGGAAAGTAAATGCAGTGTTACCTTGAAAAAATTTGCAGCATGCGTTTAACTGTAATAAATTCTGCATAAATAGACAATTAAAATAATTAGCCAGTGGCGTAAACAAATTTTAAATGCCATACTGCTCAAAACATTAGTTACATTGTATCCAAATATCAATCGCATCTAGGTAATGGCAAAAGAATGCCTCTTAGTAATCAAAACTTTTACGATGTTAAAAGTAACTAAATATCTTCCCAGGATTTTCTTTTGTGTTACATTCTATAGATTGAAATTTTTCGTATAGTACTACCATTGTAATTAAATATAATCTTTCGTCTTTTCATTATAATATTCATAAAAATGTGTAGTAAAATTTCGAGAAATTATGGGCAAAGGGGTTTTGTCCGTAGAAGGGGTATTTTACCAAAACGATAACACTCGCTAAATGTATTAGAGTTGAATTGGATGTACCTCGTTAATTATTTCTTCTAATGGTTATTTATTAAAAGCACATATTTCTTGATAACGCCATAGATAAATCTCGATCTAAAAGTTAATCATTTGATTATGAAACATGTGTTTTGAATGAAAATATGTTTTCAACAGGTTCAGAATGGCTGGACAGAGACATACGATTTGTTTTTCTAATATTTAGTTCATTGTGTACAATATGTAGTTATTAATATTATACACTTATTTTTAACTCGTTGTACTTTTTCACCAATACATCTGGCAAATTAAATTCTCAATAAAAGCATAAGCAACTAAAGTGATTATTGTGACTAATGTAAGGAAATTAGATGATAAATGTCGTAAGAAAATTTATATAATTTCTAATTTGCTGCAAAGCTTGATGTCATTTGATGTCAACATTCTCATATAAAGTTATTCGGTACCGCATTTATGGCAGTAGGTACAAAAGGCAACATCATCAAAGCAAAGCATCATCATCATCAAAGGCAATCATACATATTTAATCGAATTAAGTGCTACTACACTGTAACTATGAAACAAGGCAATAGAGGTGTTTTAAACATACACGTATACATTTATCTAGGACAATGGGTAATGGAATGAAGTTCACCCAGTAATGAAGAATGCTTTTGAAGAGTAAATTCAAATCAAGTAAATTTTCATAAATGTGGGAGTAGTAATAATTTATAATTAAATGTATTTATTAGTTGTCTAATATGTGTCTAATATGTGTTTCTATTCGAGATCATTAAATTATTTGCAGACATTTATTTTTTCAGAAAACTGAAAGAGCCTTGGAAACAGCTACATTTAGCTGATACTTTAGCTTTAAAACAAATGTATTTCAGAGGAATATGAAAATATGATACGATTAGAACACATGTTCACATATATGTACATATGTAAATGGAAGATTTTTTCAAATTGAAAAGCATGAAGTATTAAAGTCATTACGGTAAATATTTGCTTTGTTTTTCAATTTCATGGTCAACAATTACAAAATTTTACATTATTTAGTTGCTTTTTTTATGTTCGCAAGTTTTAATTTTACAATTCTACAGACTTATTGACCCGATTCTCGACGTAGAAATGCACAGTTCAAAGGGGTAGGTAATATAGTTTGTAAGGGTTGTTGAGGCCGATGCCCATGTCAAAGTAATACCTTCTACTCTGAAAGGTAATAGAGTTTAAAAGAATTTCTCTGATAGTTATCTGTTTTTAGAAGGGAACATTTATCTGAAACAAATTAATAATATGTCAATATTTTGACCGCATTGATTTGCAATTTTATTGTATTTTTGGTTTGAACAGAGTTAGGGCATGGTTAACGCAATTGCGTCATATGAAAACCATTTGTAAGACCAATTTTTTCTCTACTTTATCCAGTATAGCCGGTTTCGTTAATAACTCTTCGAATATTGATTAACCAGTCCTAGTTTATTTATGCAGAGCATCGATTTGACGTAACCCAACAAAAAGTTGCCTATCTAATCGTATGACCTATGAAGCACATTTCTTAAAATAATTCGTTCACCAAAAGCTGGTCCTAATTAAGATTGGATGTAATAGTTTCACGCTCTTGGTTCTTGCGGGATGTCTTGCTAAAAGTCACGAATCATTTGTGGGATTCATCTTCAGTTTTTAAAAGTATGAGCGAGTAATACATTTCGCATGCAAACCACACCGTGCAGAAAAATTTTTTGTTCAATAACAAAAGGAAGCTTGGAGAGTCTACTTAGAATTTTAAAGTAAATATTCAAACAAATGGATTTCATGCATAATTCAATGGCCAGGGATTGTACATATGTATACATGAGCTTAGTTTAACGAATTATATAAGTGAATACAATGTGTAAGAAAATATTTTAAACGTACCTGTAGACAAGAGCATGTATTTCTCCATACATTCATACATATGTAGACAATGTGCAAATATACTGAAGTCACTCCTAACGAAAAGCAGTCCGTAAAAATAAACATTGGGGGTAAAAATCTAAAATGCTGCGATGTTTAAAGGTAAATATCCTTGCGGTCATCAATGTAATACAAGACAGTGATTTGAAAAATGTAATGAAATGTAATATGTTGATGGAAGTTTGTGATTATTTGTACAGCTTTAGGATTTAGCTGTAGCACACAGTAGCAAATACTGTGTATTTTATATGTTATAATAGTATAGTATTATTTCTAGACTATTTCTATTATTAACACTATATACTATTTCTATTCTATTAAAAATTAAATGATAGTCAATACATCAGATTAGATAGTATTTTTCAAAAGTTAGAAAAACAACCTAATGTCGAAAGAAATTAAACGTGAATTATGGATTGAGTAAGCTATGACTTTAGGAATTTAACTCTTCAAGAAATGGTATGCAAATTAACGCCTTCGTAAAATACACCCAAAAAATTTTTTTCGGGTTGGGAAACAAAGGTGCTCTAAAAACTTTTCTATCCCATAAATAATGTTACTTTTTATACCTTTAGACAGCTCTCCATAAAAAACATATATAATTTTTAAAATTTTTAATAATCCTTAAATCTAACGGTTAATGGTTATTCAAAGCCAACGACAGAAGCCGATACCCTCACGCTAAAGTGCGGATTCCTTTATCCCATTATATACCAATTAGACCATTTGTCCGATTCCAAGAAATTTGAGGGGACCAGAAAATTGGCCAAATGAACATTCAACTCGTTTTTTAGACATAGCATCGGCTCATACTCTTGTCATGCCTCATATATATATATATATATATATATGATTCATATATTCATATATTCATACATATATTCATACATATATATATACTTCTTCTTTATATGTCTTCCGACATGTATTGCCATTAAACGCTCAATTTTAAAATCGGTTTTATCATTCTCGGGTATTACCAAGTATACATAAATACATATGCAGATCGTATCTAGTTAACTTCTGCGTTATACAGTTTATAGCTTTCTTATTCTTTAGCACAGCATTCCCATAATGGAGGTTACCTTGTCCAAAAGTATACACAAAATAGAACAATCAATAAGCAATGTTAACTTGCGCGCACCAATTTTGAAGAGCATCACTACCTCGTTTTTCTATATTGAAAAGAAGGCAATAGCACATACATACATACGCGAATATGTGGGAATACGAATATATAATAAACGAACACATTCATTGAATTCGAATCGACATTTTGGATTTTATGTGTACATTATTTTGTTACTGTTGTTGTTTCGGTTCCTCCCTTTTGTGTATCGCAAATTTGAAACGTTGATTTATGAGCTCTAATATTGTTTAAAGAAAGTGAAAGTGAAAAGCATGAAAAGTGTGCTCAATTTTTCTTTAGTTTTGGGTGTGTGCGGATGAATCCATTGAGACGATTTCTTGATGTCTCGTTATGAATAGAGGGATGGGTAAAATTGCAATTTTGTTACATTCTCATGTGGACTCTCTGTAATTCGATACTTAATGACATTGATATATGTAGCCGGTGGACTCTCTGTTCACTTACCGTATAAATATGTATCTACGTACATACATATGTGTTCACATTATATAAGGAGTGCGTCGACGTAAAATTTAAACGGAGAATAGGTAATATTTTATCCGTTGCCATTATGCAAACCAACCCCGTGATTTTTGTTTTTGTACGCAGGTTGGTGTTGGAAGGGCGATGAAAATGTGTGAGCGGTGTGAGTCCGCTCCGTTAGGAGCGTATTTTTCGCCCATTTAAACATTATTCGATCATTGCATTTTATGAAACGATGAAAATTCATGAATTAAAATTCATGAAGTTTTTATGGTCTTCGACTTCTTTACGTTATACATATTCGCAAAGTTTGTCATGCTTGAGTAAAAAAATCGGAATCGTAGCTAAAAGTTGGCATGTTTTTTTACTCTCATTCTTTATTCAACATTGCTTTTAATTCAGGCAAATTGTGAAGTTATTTCGTGCGTAAGTCTGATGATAGAGAAATATTTAGGTAGCATGGAAGACCGAAATGACGTGGGAGAAATGTTGAAAGTTGACGAAGGTTGGAAATTCCTTTGCATTTCCTTGAACTTGTCTGTAGACAAGTGGAGTAAGTTTATGTAAAAAATTAAAATAATAAAGATAAGTTAATGAGCCAAAGTCAGTTTATGCGGCGGGCTACAGCACAAAGAAATGGTTGGATTAACGATCCCGACAGGAAATGGAAGGGAACTCAAAAGTTGAGGTTATAACACACTATAGAACTACATTGATAATGCTATCTACGAATCTTACTACGAGTACTATCTATCAATTTTCGAAAATAGGGAAATAGGTTTTTAATCTTCTTTAAACGTCCTTTGTTTATATGACTCCAAGTTCTTGTGAATATTTTTTTACTGGAAACTGTTGCCTCTTTCCCAAGTAAAGTTAATCGAAATTAATCGAAACATATCTTCAAACATTTGAGTCCAATATAAAGTCTTATGTCTTAGTGGCAAGTATTAAACAAATTTTTTATAACAAACTTTCTCGAATTTTAATTGAAACACTTTCAGTTGGTTTATAACAAATCAGTCCAGAATAGCGCTGAAGTTGTCTTGCTGAAATCTGAATTTGATATTGACCCTACAACAAGGATTTAGTACCGTTCTACTCCCCGCATTGCCAAGCGGGTATTGCTTTAAATAAAAAATGGTTAAGCTTAAAAGGTGGTGTTATAAAAATTTTTAAATTAAAAACTTTGGCAAGAGCATTTAGTAGCTACTAGGCAACTGATTCCATAGTAGTGAGAAATTCAAAGGCCATTATTGGGTTTATATCTAGACTTATTTCTTATTTTATTTTTATTTATTTTTATGCTATAAATTTCAGGAGGGTTGCTTTTGTTACTACGTCGTAAAACCTTTTCACTTTGTTTATGTGCGCATAAGTGTATTTAAGAACACATAAGTATTTTTTTATAGAAATATATTTGTATGTTTTTTATGCTAATTTTTACGAAGTCACTTTTTAATTAGTCCTCCTTTGTTGCGGGTTAAAGGATACTATACAGCAGTTTACTCTTCCAAATAGTAAACTCTCGCAACGACAAAGTGCATCATTAATTTGTAAAAGCTAAGTTTCTCTGACGGCTCTGTTGATGAAGAAAAGAGGTAAGAGATCTGAAGAAAGCAGAATGAAATAAGCATTAAGAAAAATATTTATTAATTTACAATCATAAGCTCTAGTATCTTTAAAAGCTAGTAAATTTAATTGTATGGGAATGACAGCTAACTGCGCTGGTATTATAAATTAGACGCTCATTTTAAGGAATTGTGAGCAGGTGCTATATTATTCGTATTGAAATAGCTAATGGTTCCGGATGGATATGATCCACAATACTATCTTTATTTTTAAACCCACATATTTAATATATTTGAGGAATATATGTTTCATATACTAGATTCTAAAATGAAAATCGTCACTATACAACAATGAAAGTAGTAATTTGTCCAATTCAATATTCATAGAGCCACGCATCTCTTCACAAATGCTCACTTGTTCAAATTAAATTTTTTTATGACATTTATAAACAAACATAATACTACATCGGAATAGTTCAATTTGGCTTGCATCCATATAAATAATATTTACTGTCAATACTGACTTCTTTCTGAGAAGAGCAAAGAGTTCAGGTTTTATTCGAATGCCTCCACAGACATAATAATGATTACATGAATGCAGTAATGGCATTTAAATTTACTATCAAACAGTCTTATAATCAATTTTGATTTATGTATGCATGCGCGAGCGCAAGAGCAATAAATCAAAATCCAGCCGTTGAAATGATAAGAAAGGTGTGGCCACTTAATTGAAAGAATACCATGGTCCCTTGAGGAGGAATAGGATTTCTGAATAATTTTTATTGTAAATAGAATTTTATAAAATTTTATATTTTAAAAAAGAGTAATCCTTTTATTTAAAAAAGGATTTTTGAAGGCCTTATGATTCAGAACTTTAAAGACTCCGTTATAATCAAAAATTCTTTTGCACCAATAGTTAAACTTTCTATAAAAGTTAAACAGTCAAATAGTAATTTTGTATAACCATTGCCTACCCACTTAGCCCTATATACTCTAGCTCAAATATGAAATATTTCCCCTTAAAGGTGGGTATTATCGCACTCAACCCACATGGTACTTCATTGCCGGAAAAATAAGGCAAACTAAATATATATATATATATTGCAAACAAAATAGCTTAATTTCTATACTTTAAGACAATTGGTACATTTTTAAAAAATTACGCTTTTATATATATTAATAAGTAAGGAAGAGCTAAGTTCGGGTGTACTACTTTCAGGCGCTGCCAAAGCTTTATATTAAAAAATGTTGCATAAGGATTCAACATTCATTATTCGACGAAACCGTGAATGGATTGAAATCATATTTGGTATCTCACTAAATTATATTATTGGGTTGTTCGGAAAGTCATTTCGTTTTTTCCCGCCAGAGGACTTAATTACGTTTTTTTCGAAACTAACTTCACACTTAAGCCCCATAACCATTATATGTCATGAGAGCTGATATTGCAAGGCTTGTGTGTGAAAAAGTTCTATTAATTCTACCCAGTAGTTTTTGGTTGGTGCCTTTTTAAATATGGAGAGCAATAAGCAGCATTTTCGTCATATTTTACTTTTTAACTTCAGAAAAGGTAAAAATGCTGTCCAAGCGAGTAAATATTGGACGGATGTGTCTGGAGAAGGCGGGTTGTCAGTACGCCAGTGCCAGAACTGGTTTGCAAAATTTCGATCCGGCAATTTTGATGTCGAAGATGCACCACGGTCTGGAAGGCCGGTCGAAGCTGACAAAGATGCGATAAAGGCATTAGTTGATGCAAATCGGCGAATCACCACACGAGAGATCGGTGAGAGGTTAAATTTGTCGAATTCAACTGTTTATGGCCATTTGAAAGGCATGGACTTAACCTCGAAGCTCGATGTGTGGGTGCCCCATGTCCTTACCGAGCGAAATTTGTGTCGTCGTGTTGACGCGTGTGATTCGCTCCTCAAACGTCTAGAAAATGATCCATTTTTGAAGCGGATTATTACTGGGGACGAAAAAATGGGTTGTATACAACAATGTTAAACGCAAGAGGTCATGGAGCAGAAAAGATGAACCGGCTCAAAGCGTGTCAAAAGCCAACATTCACCAAAAAAAGGTGATGCTCTCCGTTTGGTGGGATGTCAAAGGAATCGTTTTTTTTGAGCTTTTGCCGGACAATACAACGATTAATTCAGAAGTCTATTGTCATCAGCTGGACAAATTGAATGATTCACTTAAAGAGAAGAGGCCCGAATTAATCAACAGGAAGGGTGTAGTGTTCCACCAGGATAATGCGAGACCTCACACAAGTTTGGGCACTCGCCAAAAACTTTTACAGCTTGAATGGGACGTACTGCAACATCCACCATATTCTCCAGATCTGGCGCCTTCCGACTACTTTTTGTTCCGGTCCCTGCAAAATTTTTTGGATGGCAAAACCTTTACCTCAAATGAAGATGTCAAAAACCACCTGGACGAGTTTTTTGCCAGCAAGGACCAAAACTTTTATGAGAGGGGAATTATGTTACTGCCAGAAAGATGGCAAAAGGTGTTGGACCAGAATGGCCAATATATAATTTAATAAAATATTTATTCATTATACGAAAACTGTCTTTCATGTTCCCCAAAAAAAACGAAATGACTTTCCGAACAACCCAATACATAGATATTTATATTAAGATCAATCAAATTAACCCAAATGAGATGTATGTAAGATGTGAGATGTACTTAACAAAAGTGGCTTAATTAAATATATTAGGCATATGAGGAAAAAGGCAACCAGAGGCACGGAAATGATTATAATAGGAATAAGGAGCTTAGACCAAGGCCTAGACCGATTTCATTCATATTTATCGCGAAACCACATTGTGTTTAAGAAAACATATCCACTTAATTTCATTAAAATATCACACATATTGACCAACATAAACGGTTTAAAGTCAGGTAGAAAGTCGGGAATTCTTATATCGGGCATTTTTGGGATAGAGGAAGATCTGCACTGATCACATTAACTCTTTTCATTATTCAAGTATATTAGGGAACATGTTTTCACCAAATTTTGTGAAAGTAACTCACACAGTGACCGACATATTCGGCATAAAGTCTGCTAGAGTAGCTAGTGAAAATCATTATATGTAGTATATGGGAGCTGGTATAATTCGTTAACCGATTTCACACACTTTCGGTACACTAATATTATAAAAAAAAACGTGCTTCCAAGTTTATTACGATATCTCACAGATTTACCAATATTTTCGGAAAAAAGTCCACCTTAGGCAGTGATGTCCATATATTGTGTATCTGGGGGTTTGAAAACTACATGCCGATTTCAACCGTTTTTACGCACGAAATAACATTTTCCAGTTTTCACAATGTAATATAAAGATGCAAATATAATGCTTACTTAACGTACTGGGAATATGTACAACAAACCTACTTGATTAGAGGATGGGGGCAACTTTAATTTCAAAAACTTTTTAACCACAAATGCCTCTCCCTATTGCGATTCTCTGTACCAAAGTGCAGATTTGAATCTTAATTTGTTGCTCAGTTATGGCACTTTATAAGTTTTCGATTAGAGGCATTTTGTGGGCGTGGTAGTTAGCCGATTACGCCCATCTGCAATGCCAACTTTCTTATGGTGACGGAAAGCACATATACGTTTCGTCAAGTTATGTTAATTTTTACTCAAGTTATCGCTTGCACGGGCGGAGGGTCGGGGGACGGATGGACAGGCAGTCCCCGGAATTCAACTCGTCTCGTCATCCTGATCCTTTAAATATAAATATATAACTATATATATATATATATCTATTTCGATTGATTTCAGGTCATACAAACTGCCGTTTGGTGAAAAAGAAACTAAAATAGTCTGCGCAACATGTTGTGAGAGCACAAAAAGAGAAAAAAATTGCATTGGGTAAAATGTGAAGCATATCCCTAAATCCCTCAAAAACTGTATTATTTATGAATAATTGGGGTGAAATGGCAACACTACTTACCAGAGCGGAAAGTCTATCTGTACGCCAATTTAAGCAAATTGCTCCCTCCCACATTCTGGTGATGATGGTACTTGTCTACACTCGTAAAGATAAAGCCAAGGATAACAAGCTAACAAGCATTTATATGTTTCTTCCTTAAACTCCTTCAAATAGCCGCCTTCTGTTAGTTGCCGTTCAGGGTTGGCCGTCTTCCCTACCTCTATGTTGCCTCCATGCCAATTTAGATGTGCTATGCCTTAGCTGGCAGTAGTTGTCAGAATTAGAGTGTTACTAGTCAAAGAAAGTGTATATTTAAATTATTGGTTGAGCGATGTGTTTATGTTCATGCATCCGTACAAATGGTAAAAATCATTCTAAGCACTTCTATTTGATTTTAAGTGCCTTTAAGTAGTCAAGGTTCGAAGATTAATTTGCAAAATCAAAGCACTCGCTTATATTCGTATACTAATGTGGACCTGTATGTGTACAAACAAATAATTACATAAATACAAATACCCTCAGATTACTTTTATTGATTGGAGATTTTAAAGAAATAGTATTTCGCATTGAAGGCGATTATGGCTTTGAAGCATTTACTTTGATTTAGGAAAATAAGAAACTTTATGATTCTCCGTCAAAATCTAAGAGTTCTAAGAGCTTGCAGAATTCTAAAGAAAGCCACTCAAATTAAGAGATTTTAAGTTAAGAAAATATTTTGGTTTGCTCTATAATTTTGTCTATACATATACTTATATATGCATGTGTGATTATATGAAAAAGTGTGCTGAGTCTCTTAATGTTTAAACAAAGGAAATCATGGGAATTATTGAAATGGTAAATATGTATGTCGGAGAAAAGTTGCAATATAAATATAAATAAAATATCTGTTGAAGATAATCTACAACAATTTTACGCTAAACCACGTTTATCTCGAATGCTATTCTTCAAACAGACCTACTGAATGTCATCCAAACAAACGGCTTCGACGTATTTGAGCTTAAAATTAGCAGCAGAGAATTTATTACCATTGTAAAAACCTCGGAAAATCGCCGACCACTTTGGTTAATTAAAATATATTTTTTGTAGGTAAATTAGTTTATTTACGGAATTTGCATACAAATCTAATTTTATAGACTTCGTATCTGATTACAACAATACCAATCACATTATAGACCACATAAGAAATATACATTATCAAGGTAATGGGGGTTCCTGGTAATTCTGACACCTATTATGACCTCCAAATTGTACCGATTTCGTCTATCTATGGTGAAACATTATTATATAGTACGTAAACACTTTGTGTTAAGCATTTTTCGACATTATTATATTATACATTAATATGTACTTGAATTCTCCGTCAGATCGAACTAAAACTGCTTTACGTGTGAAATAGTGAAGAAACCTGATAAAATATTTGGAAAAGGTTAAAGTGTCTGTTGTAATAACAATAATAATGATAATAATAATAATAATATAATGAACTGATTACCGACTGCCCTCCTCTTGCCCAACTGAAGGCATGGGATGCACTTAGATTTAACATCCAAGGTTTATAATTACGTTATAAGAAATGTTTTTTTGAATGTTACTAAAAACAGAATATATTATCGTGTTTAAATGCTAAAATGCGAGTTTAATAAATCAAATGTGCTGGAATGAGAATTAAAATGATGACATATGCTGTGGAAAGGTTCGTGCAGTTGAAAGTTTATTCCAGATGATTTGAAAGTAAAGATCTATACTGCCTGAATAAGCGAGCTGGGATATTAGAGTTAACTTTACACAAGAGAAATGAACACTGATCTATTTAGAAGTTTCATTAAGAATATTATGCCAAGCATTTCCCTACGACCAGTGGATGAAGGTAGATTTAAAAGTTTTAAACAACTAGTGTATGAAGGAAGATTCAAACTAGAATCCCATTTGAAATGCCCTAACCAAAAAGTAATAATTGTTTTTGAACGGAATCTACTTATCAGAATGAATTCGAGAAGTAAGGTTATTCCCCACAGAGCTATATTCCAATATATACCTCGCCAATATTATAAAAAGATTTTCAGTAATATACGGATCCACATAATATGTGTCAGTCGTTTCCGCTGGTCATTGACGATTCCATCTTTCCTCAAAAGAAAATTCATAAGTACACATTCGCTCATCGGCAAAATTTTGCAACTAGATTGCCCACTTTTCTAAATCGGAAGTGGAGAGGAACGCTAACCGATATCAGCAATAGACACGGAGTGGATATACATAGCGACCATGAATTCATCACAGGCGATATTAGATAAACTTGAGATACCCTATACTTATATTCTTATATTATTTGTTCATCTAACGGTTGTTTGTAACGCCTAAAACTAATCGAGATAGATATAGAGTATTCTGTATCAGAATGATCAGGATGACGAGACGAGTTGAATTCCGGGTGATTGTGTGTCAGTCCGTCCGTGCAAGCGATTATTTCAGTAAAAATCGGAGAATTGCCATGCCCACGAAATGCCGTTGAGCAAAACTTGCAATATAAAGTGCTATAACTAAGCCATAAATTAAGATATAAAAAGTACTAATTAATATATAAAACTGTATCTTGGTAAAGGGCATCGAAATAGGGTGAGGTATCTCTGGTTTAAAATTAAAAAAGGGTATGGCCCCCCTTAATAGGTTTAACGTACATATCTCATAAACCACTAAGCTCTTATTAACCAAACTTAATGGAAACAAGTCTTTCTAGCACCTCCTCATAAAGTTTAAAAATTGGTGAAATCAGATAATAACCACCCCCACTCCCCTATAATGGTTAGGTTGAAAACTGCTAAAATTACAATAACTCACAAAAGAAACACGTCAGAAACACGTTAAAGTGAAGGTGGTGCGGAAGGAATGCGTAAGAATCAATTGAACAATGGGTGTGGAGCCACTTACTTCTAGGTGAAATATCATATATCAGGAACGACTTAACAAATTTCAACAAAATTAAATGCATAGCATTATATTTGCATGCTTATGTTACAATGGGTAAATTGGCGAAATCGGACTTCCTCGACATCTACTTCCCATAGAATGTAATTTTTAATTCCTTATTATTCTTTCCTTTTCAGTATATGAATCAAGCAAGAATGAAGACACCGGAATAAAACTTTGCACAAGTAATGCCTTTAACTTATGTCATCTCCCTCCCAAAAATGGTTGAAATCAGACAACAATTTTTATATACCGAATATTATACTTAATTATTAATACTTTTTACCCAAAATTTCGGTAAACCTGTGAGATATATTATTGAGATTCAGAGAGAATCTTTTTCCGAAAAGAATGTGCTTCAATAACAAATATGGGTGAAATCGGGTATATACTTCTCTGACCCCATATAGCTAATATAAGATTTTCAAACTTCTATTTGGCTCTATAACTCATATATCCGACAATATGTAAAATATTTTAGCAAAATTAAGTGAACGTATAATCTTGAATATACTTTAGTTTGGTGCCGAAAATGTATGAAATTGATATACGAATTACCTCAGTCCGCAAATACTACATGTAAAGGTTTTCGTTATTCTGATGGAAATTACGTCGAATATATCGCTCAAATTCTTAGTTATTTTAGTAATAACACCTGAAAGTATGCCTTCGAACATATTTTAGTTTAATTTAAAAATAAATGTTGTCTGCTCAGACTTCCCCCTAGTCTCAA
Source organism: Bactrocera minax (assembly GCA_021498325.1). Lineage (NCBI taxonomy): Eukaryota > Metazoa > Arthropoda > Insecta > Diptera > Tephritidae > Bactrocera > Bactrocera minax. Next base: position 463,511 of record JAKEEE010000045.1, on the reverse strand, counting down.
TGTACCCAATATAGTGATTTTCGACATTCTAGCTTACTTTAAACCCTTTATATGTCAATATGTATAATATTTCAATGAAATTAAATGTTTTATTAACCATAATGTCCTTTAGCCTACATTTTTAGTATTAGGTCTAGTAAAAATGATTTCATTATTTTTGCATTAAATTTAAGATTTTATTTGGCACAGTTAGAATGATTCAATTTAGATCAAATAAACACCGCTTTGTTCAATAACTTGTTGCCATTTCGAAGGTAGTTTAAGAAGGCCATTCTCATGGCTCTCTCATCACCCTCGTTTCTATTGGCAAAACACTGGGGTAGTCGAGTTTCAACTCTTCTGTGAATTGAGGTGAATTTTTCACCATCTAATACATTCGACGTAGACAGGAACAGGTAGTAATTAATCACGTGTTACCAGATCCGGACAGAAAGGTGGATGTATAAGAATCTCCCAATCTAGCTCCCGGAGCTTCTAGCGAGTCACTATCGAGTGTGTGAACTGGCGTTGTCCTGATGGAACACAATTCCTCTCTTATTGACCAAAGCTGCCCACTTCTGGGCGATTGCTTCTTTCAGACGGTCACCTCATAGAAGATGAATTCCTGATAATTACACCAAACACATAGCAAACCTTTCTGACCGTCAATGTTGGCTTGGCCACTGTTTTGATCGGCTCATCGGATTTGACCAAGGCCGTATTCGCTTTACTTTGTCGTAACTCAACCATTTTTCATCACCAGTAACCATCCGCTTCAAAAATGGATCGATTTAGTTGCGGTTCAGCAACGATTCACAAATGGAAATTCGGTTCTTGATTTTTTTTGCGTTAACTCGTGTGTCATCCATACATCGAGCTTCTTTTTGTATCTAGCCTTATTTTAATGGTTCCAAACGGGTTTGTCTTCAAAGCTTAGCTCTTGCGCAATCAAAACAATGTTTCCATGATGATTGGACTCGACGATTTCCATAATTTTTTTTCGATATTTTCAACAATTATCTTTCTAGAGCGTGGTGCATCTTTGACATCAAAATTACCGGAACGGACTTGACGAAACCAAAATAGTGCGTGATTGGCTGTTTCAGTATCGGTACCATACACACATAAACATTTTTCTACTTTATCACTGCTGGTTTTCATCTTTGATGCATGTTCAAATAATACTGAGTCAATCAATCAAAAAACTGTTGTGAGAAGTTGTTACAGTACGAAATCTTATCTTGATAACGCCATATAGCCTAACCTGATTGCTCTTATACAACTCGAAATACAGATTACTGAAGCCATCTATTGGAAAACTAATGGATTTCTTTTTACTAGTGCTAATAGCGTGGATATGAAGCAAAAATTATAAATGAACATATGTATAAATAATAAGTTTACAATTTCATCGAACAATAAATGTTGAATTCTTACAAAACATGTTTTAATATAAAGTTTTGCTAACATTAATTGAAAATTCCTTGCCTTTGGCCCTTGCAAATTGCAAAAGTATAAAGTATTCGGTTATAACCGAACTTAGAGCTTTCTGCCTTGTTTTGTGTATACACTTATGAAACGGTAGGTTATTAAATTTTTCTCTTATGGCTTTAATTTTTGCATAATTACTCCATGAAATTTTAATTATAATAATTAAGAATTGAACCAAGTCAATAATCCGCTATTTGTATTGCAGAGTTGTGTATTTTATTATTTTAATTATTTAATTATATTACGAAACACCTAAATCTACTTTGCAACAATTCCCATCTTTGCGGTTGCATTGAGTTAATTCTCTTCCCCGCTAGTCCTTCTCTGTTGCAGTTGTCCATTATTTTGTTTCAGTTCCGAACAATCTTTCCATGCATCACTGGTTGTTTAATTAACACTTTGCTCATTAAATCCAGATGATGCTTTTGAATATTAAGTAAAGACTTTGTTGTGCTTTCATACACATGTTCATTTACATACATATACATATATATATATTTGCTCCTACTAGCAGCTCGAGTAATTTAAAATGGATGCTTTTACAGGAATTATGGTTGCATATTAATCTATGCAGCATCTGATCTGATCTGGTTGGCCACAACTCAGTGAATTGTGGATGAGTTTGTTGGTTGAACTTTACTAATATACTTTACTTTACTAATATTTAATATTTTGCATAAAATTTGTACAAAGCTTTGTACAATTCTAAAGGTCAAAGTTCTTAATGTTTTCAATATTTATATATATATTTTCAATATAACTTGAAGGGGTAAATTCTTAAATAACTACTTACCATAAGCTATCTATGTTTCTAAAAAAATGGTGCCGCTTTCAATTTTACGACAACACTTTTTGAAACATATAAGCAACGTGCAGAAAAGTTTCGAATTTGTCGTTCTCAACCAAGTTCATGTCCAATACACCGATATTCAAATTTTTATTATCAATGGACTACTTTTTCTCGAATCTGACGAAACACATCGAAAATATTCGAAATCGTTCTATTGTCAATTTATGTCATTGATTTTGACGTAATTAAAACGCGAGTTCAATAAAAAGTATTTGAGAGATATTTCAATTCCAACGTTATCTATCACGTACTTTCACTTTCGACTGAACAAACCTCAATTTTCTTAACACTTGCTTAAAATAGGCAAAACAAAAACTTGTTTTTGAAACTTTCAACTTAAACAGAACACTGAATGCCGATGTGATACTTAGCACAAATATCGTTTCTGACATTGTTGCTTATCCAACAATGGTCATAACGAATGAAAACACTACAACGATCATATTAAGATTAGGAGAAGGTAAGGAACGACATGACTCACTTATTGCTCTGAATTATACACTATGATAAGCGAAATATTCTAGTCAAATTTTATTTAAATATCTCTATAACTCATCGATATGTACGGTATAAAGCCATCTAGAAATAATTTTAATAAGTATACTGGGGCGAGGAAAAAGGCCTTCCACTCTCGCACAAAATTTTACAATGCTTACTAAAAAACTTCCACTTAATTTCGTAAAGGTATCTTATATATGGCAGAAAGTCAACTAGTCTAACGAAAATCATTGCGTTAGGTAATGCAATTTGGCACATTTCCAAATTGTATCATAAAGATGCAATTCTGCTAAAAGTTGGAGGCGCCACACCCATTATCCAAGTTTTGAACTTGTCCGCAGAAAACACTGCAGTATCATTCATACCTAAGTTATTCGTTACGAAATTATCGCACTTTTAATAGTTTTGAACATAACCCGCCCTCAATGTGAGTTGTAAATTCGAGTTTCGTTAATTAGTTAGTGAGTGAGGTTTGGCACCTTACGTTTTTTTCGAAGAGCGGCTTTCGGCTTTAAATATCGATCAGAGTATGAGGTATCGCAATGAAATTAAATAAAGTTATCATTGTGTGTTTCGGGGCCAAAATGTGAAGGTTATATTGATTTATGGTAGTCTAATATGCTTTACATTATATTATAATATTCTTTAATATACACTTTAATATACGTATAACGTATGTATTTATGACATTGAAAATTAAGCGCTCAATTAACTTTTACGTGCTTACATATAAAATTTCGTCTTACGCAACAAATGCTTTCATCGAAAATAAAAGAATATTAAAGTATAGAAAAAGTTGAAACGGAAGATTTTAAGATTTCATGCCTTCGTATAGAAACGCGCATTCATCCCTCTCAATATATATGAAAAAATATATATATATAATTATATATATCCATTTATATCCATATATAAAATCTTTATGTACTATATAATATATATATACAAATGGATGATTGTGAAGGCTTTTAAATACAATATGTATGTATGAACAGAAAATATGAACATTGATATAAGGGGGCATATTGGTATATTGGTATCTGTGTGTGCACCTTTATTTACACCTGAAGTGTTTTATAAATAAGCACTTGAAGTCAAGATTACGAAAAGTAATTTAAATGCTCAAAATGAAATGAATTTTGATGTGTTTTTTATGTACATATGTACAACGGTATATATACAAACACTGAGTAAATTATAATTAAAAAAAAGATAAATGTTGCAGTGAGGCACATAAACACGAATTCACATCCTTTTGCGTTGTTGTACTGTAGCATTACCATATTTGTTCATTCTTTACTTGCTCCGTTGCTCCTCTGAAAGATTTCATATCTTGCTCCATTTACCATCACCGGCCTATCTGACTTTACAATTACAAATTGCTTGACATTCATAATGACTGAATTAACGCCCAGTAGATGTCCTCACATGTACGAATGAGTATGCATGTTGATGCAGCAACTCGCCTTTTTTGCTGCTCCACTCACAATCCACAAGGTAGCCACCCAAGCACACTCAAGTTACACCACAACTGGCAGCGACAACTACTTGCCACAGTTAATATGGCAGCACAATGCGAGTAATTGCTTAGACAAGTATGGTAAGTGGCGGCTACGACAAAAAGGGCGGCACAGGCGAACGCTCACTTGCACAGAAATCGGCAGAAGTCACTCAGCACTCCTCGGGTGCGTGCGGAAGCATCTCTCCATAACCGTTGCTCGCTTATTTTATGTTTTATAGTACTCGTATGTACACATATTCACGGTCTGTTTGTGACGCGGAAATTACGGCTGATTTGCAGTAGATGCTCTTGCATCTGTTGCTGACAAATTAAGAAGGTTTCAAAACATATAAAAATTATACTAAAAACCGCTTAAGGAAAAATTACGAAAAATACTCTTGTTTGTGATTAATACTGTAAAGCATAGGTTCCGGAATATTTTAAGGGAAGATATGTTTTCTTGTTACTGAAATAACTCATCACATTTGCCTCCAATTGGAAAAATATGCTTGAAAAAGTTTAATTAGGAAAATAGTTAGATATATTGTCGAAATTTGTTACCCAGGTAACATACTCTCTAGATAGGCCACACAATAGTTTTACTGGTATTTATATAATAGTGGAAAGGTTAAATAATGTGAAAAATTAATTTCTGGTCATAATTACCTTGACTTCGCATTATAATTTCATGCTAAAATCAATTTCAATCAGTTTATTTGACTGTACAAGCAAAACGAAATGAATTGAGTCACCCATCAGTGCCCAAGGTACTCCTCCTATTAGAAACAGTCTCTCAAAAATTCGTGATGGATACCTTAACAATTGTTTTTATGTATTAAACTTAGCTGGATGAGTTTTTGTTTTGCTTTTATATATACATATAACATACAACATAGCGAGGAGAAGGCGGGTACTTCATGTAATGAATTTATGTATTGATTTCTCTTCATCCAGATTATCTCGGGGAATCGATAGCTACTTTTTAACTTTTGTTAGTATTTTTCCTTAAAAAACCACATTGAATATAATACAATATATCAGACAGTGAACGATGTGCTTTACGTGGGAACCTGCCGTTGTACAGCCTAACTCCACGGTGTTCAAAAACACAACGGATCAATACAATGCGTTGATCGGCGCCCCGAAGGTGGATAGCATTTGCTAAATACCTGTCGGTACCAATTGGCAGTATGGAATGGACACACTGACTACCTTGGTAGGGTTCGAGGCCCATCTAAAACATCTGCCGTACTTTGGGTCCGGCACCCGGTTGCAATGCAACTCCACATTGAGCTGACGTAAGGCCAGCTCTTCCCGCATTTGGGTTTAAACCACAACCACCACGATACTCCCCGAAGGGCCATGCCGCATGAGAAGGTTGGAGTGACCTCCAAGGGCTCCTGCTCCCCGTGGTACCAGAATTAAGTCTCCGGTCAGACCTCGTAGCCAGAAAATTACTACCAGTTGAGCTTCCATACAGCTCTGGACTGGTGACCAGGGGCAAAACCCCACCTACACTCTAATAAGGAAACTATCTCTGATTATCCCTAAACCCTATTATCCAGCTAAACACCTCCGCCGCCTAAACAACTCACGAGCATACATCCCAAACAATCTCAATCTCTCCTCACACTGACTAGTAGAGATCACACCACTCACATCTAACTGTCCGTCAGTCCAAAATATATCAGACAATTGGATCAGCTTTTTCGAGAAAGTTACGTAAGCACATAAACATACAAATGAAATTTAAGAAAAAGTAAATAGCTTTTCGTTCAAGCCTGCCTCATAAAACTCATAAGTAACTCATAGTAACTGTCATAAGTAGTTGTTTATATTGTAAGAAAGTTCCATAAATCCCTTCTCAGCTAAACGACATTACAAAATGTGTACTTCTAAATTGATGAATCGCATTTTAAATAAACACATTACTAAGAATAATATTTTCTGATATATTATGACATATGGAATTAATATAAAAATTGTGTAGTGCTTAATAGCGAACTTTCAATTAAACCGATACTTTACTGAAGTCTCAGGCAGGTGACTCGTTCTCTGTTCGAAAAATTCTATTGTTCAAAATTAAGACTTTTATTTTTGTTAACAAATTACAACATGTTTAACACAAAATTATCACCAAATTTTGTTGAGTCAACTGTCATAACAACCAATATACTTGATTTTATAACAAAAGAGACAAAAATCACTATATATCATATTTCTTATGCATTATATTTGAGCAATTTGGTCACTTAACTCAGATATTTTGTTATTGACTGATATATAAAGGCGAAAAGCCTACTGATGGTGTGGAAATAATTTAAATAGGCATACGTGGTCTTACGAATATATTGATAATATTAATACTGTAATGTTAATGTTAAAACAGACTGTCTGTCCGTCTGTCCGTCCGTCCATGCAAGCGATAACTTGAGTAAAAATTAAGATATTTTAATGAAACTTGGTGCACGTGTTCTTTGTCACCGTAAAACGGTTGGTAGTGCAGAGGGGCGTAATTGGACATCTCCCACACCCACAAAACGCCATTAATCGAAAACAGATAAAGTGCTCTAACTAAGCAGCAAATTAAGACATAAACGTGTAATTTGGTATAGAGGATCCTAGTAGGGTGGGGCATATGTGGGCGAAAATTTTTGTAAAAGAGGATATGGCCCCGCCAATAGGTTTAATATGTATATCTCGGAAACTGTTAAAGCTATACCAATAACGGTTGCTCCGATTAAGTTTTTCTAGCATCTTTTCGTATACTGAGAAAATTAGTAAAATCGGATAATAACCACACCCACCTACCATACAAAAGTTTTGTTGAAAACTACTTTAAGTGCTCGCTAAAGGAACGCGTTAGAAACATTGAATCTTACTGAAAATATGATACAGAAGGGCTGCATAGGAATCCGTGTTAATATGTGTGATGGGCGTGGCACCGCCTAATTTTAGGAGAAATCCCACTGCTCAAGAACGCCTTAACCGATTTAAACAAAATTTGGTGTGTGAAATTATATTTGTATTCTTATGTCACGCTGTGAAAATGGACGAAATCAGGTAAAAACCACGCCTATTTCTCATGTAACAATATTTTATGTTTCATCTGATCCTTTCACTTTAAACCAGATAAATCGAGCAGAAATTAAGATATGAAAATCAAACTATGCACAAATAGTGCCTTCAGGATATGTCATCTTATGCGTTAAAATAGATGAAATCGGATTATGGCTTTTCAAGCCATAAGATACCCAATATTAGGACCTCAGTGCCTCTATCTGATTTTTTTTCAAAAATATCGGTAAATCTGTAAGATATTGTAATGAAATTTGAGGATTATATTTCCATGATAATAGTGTCCTCTGATATCAAAAATGGGGAAAATCGGGTAAATACTACACCTAGCCCCCATACACTTAATAGACGGATTTTCAAAGTTCCGGTAGACTATATACCATATATAACTGGGTGAGTTACCTTCACAAAATTGAGTAAAAACAGGTTCCCTAATATACTTGAATAATGAAAAGAGTTAATGTGATCAGTGCAGATCTTCCTCTATCCCAAAAATGCCCGATATAAGAATTCCCGACTTTCAATATGACTTTAAACCCTTTCTGTTGGTCAATATGTGTGATATTTTAACGAAATTAAGTGGACATGTTTTCTTAAACACAATGTGAATTCGCGCTAAATATGAAAGAAGACCATGTCGAGACCATGGTCTAAGGCCCTTATTCCTAATATAAGGATTTGCTTTCCTCTGGTTTACTTTTTCCTCATATATCTACCATATTCATTAAACTACTTTCTTTGAATTTATATCGCTTATATCACTTTAGAGTTAATTTGGTGGATTTTAATATAAATATCTCGGACACGAAGTAAAATATAACAATGAAATTACATGAGTCTATGGCCTGTAATATAAGTTAATAAGATACGAAATATCATTGCAATCCATTGACAATTTCGTCGGATAATGAATGTTGAATTCTTCCGCAACATTTTTTAATACAAAGTTATGCCAGCACCGGAAACCATATCCCCTCCTCTAACCCTTGCACATTGCGAGAGTATAAAATGTTCGGTTACACCCGAACTTAGCCCTTTCTTACTTGCTTACTATAGTTTCTTAAATGACTGGATATAATTTACATACGTATACGTAAGTACATACTACGGCTATTTCCGTAACTTGCGCCATTAGCATGTTGTCATTAATTTCTAAACAAAACGAATTCTAAGTATATATGTAAAAAAGTCTTATTAACAACGCTTGATTGAATGTTGAAATTAAAGTGGTGATTGTTTTTAAATTTTACGAAGTTAAAAAAAAAGTAAGGAGCAGCAAGTACGGGTACAGTGGAACATTACATGCTCTCACAATTTGTATGATTTAAAGGCGTGGAAATATTTCCAGGTGTCAAAAAATTTATAATAGAAAGTTTTGCAATACATCTAACAATCGTTGTTAGATGAAATTGTGAATCGATTAAAATCAACGAGAATAACGAAAATCATTATATTGAATGTATGAAGTTAGATTTTCGAAATGAAAATTGAAATGTCATACATATTGACCGATGGAAACGGTATAAAGTCAACTGGATGGTAAAAAATCATTGTGGTAAGTATGTGGGGAAAGTATTGAAGTGCTGAACCAATTATATCAATTTTTAGCATCAGGTAACTTTCTTATCAGCCAAAGATATCCTTATTTTATTAAGATATTCCGCAAATTGTTCGATATTTTCGGTATAAAGTCAGTTATAGGCAAGCAGTATCCTGGTGGTCCTCATATTCGGTATCGGAGGGCTAAAAAAAGTATAGTCCGATATCGACCACTTTTAGGTTAAAGTTGTCACACATTATGAGGACCAGCTATCCTAATTCCCTTATCTTTACTGGCTTATGAATATTAAACCTATTAGAGGGTGGGGCCACGTTCACTTTTAAACATATTTTAAACTACAGATGCCCGCTACTGGTGTACATCATCTGTACAAATGTCAAGTTTTAGCTCACTTTAGCTACTTTTTGACTTAGTTATAACACTTTATAAATTTTCGAATAAAGACATTTTGTGGGCGTAACAATAGTCCGATTTTACCCCTTTGCACTATTAACCTTCTCAGAGTACCAAGTCTGTCCATTAACATATCTCAATTTTATTCAAGTTGTCGCTTAATCGGATAGACGAAAAGACGGCAGACCGACATTCGGGTAATAACACCCAATTAATATCACTGTATATAATCTGACACAAAGGTTATATTTCTCTTTCGTTTTTCGTTTCGAACTGTTTTTCCAATATAAATAGATTCCTTGTTCATAACACGTCGGCCCGTTGCTCGTGAAATCGCATAACTTTCTAAAGCTTAACCGAAGCACTACCAAAATCTTCAGTAATATCTGAAAAAAGTGGATAAATACTGAAATAAACTTCACATAAATTATTGTGGGGTTATGGGTTGTGGGTTATGACTAATATATGTATAAAATGCGCCTTGATGTTTTCAAGCTCATCCTCATTGCAAGTAGGAAACGAAAGCTTCCAAAATTACATAACAATTACAATAATAATATAAATACGAGCTACTAGCAGCTAGCTAGTTAGTAGTAGCTATCTAGTTAGTAGTAGCTACCTAGTTCGATTAACATGGAAAGATTAAATTAAGCGCCAATTACATCATTCTTTTTTCGATGTTCTTTTCTACTATAATGAGGTTTATGTTTATTATTTTACTAATGGCGTACATTACTAGCGTTTAGTCACTTGTACACAAAGTTCGAAATAATTTCACGCTTTTTATTTAAAGGCTAGTTCTGTTCCATTGTATTACTTAGCTGATAAATGCTTATGTAGCGTTTTTGTGATACTTGTACAATTAAATAATGTTGTTGCATTATATCTATGAAAGCAATTTTCTGGTGTATGGGATGATACGGTGTGTAGTTTGCTCCAATAAATTAGTCATGTTATGAGCTTATTTTCTCGCTCGTATCTACATATGTACATATTTTTCCGACAAAAGTATGAAAGGGTGAAGTCCAATACATTACCCATTTTTCTTTAATGACTCCGATATAGAAGTACAACCGAAAACCTTATATAGGAAAATATACTTAGATAGAAGTTTTACATATATATTCTATGCTCTTATTTATGTGATTTTGAACCGTACTTGTAAAAATATATGGGCATTTTTAAAGTTACTAATTTCGAGTAATTAAGTATCCATCCTAATGTGTGTAAATTGAGGAATTTCTATTGGAACGGAATTATTTACGTCCCGTCGTCAAATAATTTGTTTATTTTGTTTTGCTGCGGTAAACAAATATTTTGATTAAACTAAATATATAAATGTGTGTTTGCAGGTTTTCTGCATGATAGCGGTGATTTAATGCTGTCTGAATATCGCAACAATTTGAGAAAATATGTATATGATATGCATGAGAAATATGTGTATTTATTCCGATTATAAGAACATCTATTCATTCGATATGTTTCCCAGTGACTAAGATATCTATTACATTTTCTATGTTGGCAGGTCTAGTTTTTTAATAATTGAGACTGGTTGGACGAATGTAAGAATAAGTTATGCCTTTCTTAGTGTCGCGCCCCTTTATCAGTATTACTTTTTACTAGTTTCAATTTCAGAAAGACTTTTCTATTCCTTTTTTCAAATAATGGAACCTTACATGTATAACCAATATCACGAAGAATGTTAAATATTCCATTGAAATTTGGTTTTTATATACATACATATACTGGTATATAACATACATATATTAATATAACATTGAAGTCTATGGATACATGCGGTTTTATTTAATCCATTGAGATATTATGTTAAACGAATATACAGGGACTCACACTCAAAACCGGACAATGTAAAATTTACCATCGTACTGCATTTCTAATGGAATTCAATGGAATTTCCAATGGATATAAAAACTAAATAGTAAAAAAATTTGATAATCTTCCATATTTATATTTAACCCCCATCTATTATGTGTAAAAAAAACACACTGAAACACACTGAAAACCGGACACCAACTTATTTACATCATAATTTGTTTGTTATTACCAAAATGGATCGGTTCCTTCCCATTCTTCGAGTACAAATTTTTTTAGGTCTTTAAGATTTTGGGAATGTCGCTGGGCCACCCTCATTTTTAAATTTGCCCATAAATGTTCAATAACATTCAAGTCGGGCAACCGAGGTGGAGTTTCAATGACTTTTGTACAATTATATAGCATCCAGTTTCGTGCTATCCTAGATTTGTGTTTTGGATCATTACCCTGGTAAAATTTGTGATACATTCTCAATTTTTGAGTGTTGGGTGGTAAATTTTCTTTTAGAATGTCAATATATTTCGTAGCATTCATTAAGCCATCAATAACGTGAATAGTGCCGACGCCACCTGTAGGCATGCAACCCCATATGGTAACATATGGTGTTTTACACTTTTGTTTTGACATTGGCGTCGTATTCTTTGTTTAGCTTTCGCCATATAAAATGCTTTCCGACAGAATGCAAATATTTGCAAATTCAACCCTTTGCTTTTAATTATTTCGCTTATAAAAAGCCTGGTAGTACGACCATTAAGATTGTTGACTCTGAATAAACGCCGGGTGGTTTCGGCACTAACGTTCACTTGTTGTACTTCTTTGAGCTGTTTTTGAAGTTCAACCGCAGATATGTGGTGGTTTTCAGATATTTCTTTTAATAGCCAATGTTCATCCCGACGTGATAACTTGCGCCTATTGGACTGATCTTTTTTTTATTATTAATTCTTCCCTTTTTAATTAATATTAATAATTCCCTTTTTGTATTTTTGAACAATATCGAAGATTGTAGATTTGCTTTTATAGACAATATTGGCAATTTGTCGAATTGAAAGACCCTTGGCGTGATAATTGATAATGATTAGCCGTTCTTCGACTGTACTTTGTTTTTTTGAAGTCATGACGCTCGTTTTATGCACTTTCAAACTAAACTGACAACATGACGACCAAAACTTCCATTCATTCAACATTCCGCTAATTTTACCGTTAAGTTTGTCTTAAAAAAAGTGTAGTATGATAGTAATATTTACACTATCCGGGTTTAAGTGTGAGTCACTGTAGTTGGCTATATTTTGTGGAGATTGCTCGCATTCTGATCAATATTTGTATAGAGTATAATCGGATCCAGAGGACATGAATAACATTGAATTCGACTAAGCTATATCAAGAGGCTTGAGATACGAGGTCGTTCAAAATTTGTTTGTTGACTGTCAAAATTCGTCGAATGTTTGTTTTGGGTAAGTTTGGGAATAATTCAATCTCCATTAAAGAAGTTACTTACGATGTTGGCATGTCAATCGGTGTCAAGTTAGTTGTTTCGAACATGGGGTGTGAGTCAGCGAAGTTTGCACCCACAGTATTTAATTTCGATTAGAAGAACTCCTAACTTTACTGTGTCCTTAACTTTTCTTGTGTTTGATTATATATATACTGCTGTTTAAAAATAATAAAAGTGTGGGATTTTGATAACAATGGCGAGAAAAAAAAAAACTGTCGGAAGAACTCATATATATCAAAAATCATTTTGAGGGAATTAATATCGATAAATAAATGAAAATTTGTTGATAAAACTGAAAAGTAACTTTGCTATTCGATCACATCTTCTATGTGTACGTGTTTCACCAAAGGATTGTCTGAACAAATCCCTCTCATGTTTTTTGCATTTTCGATGGAAAGTTGACCTCAATTTAAGAAGTTAATATACATATATGTACATAATCATACTAGATAATCCATATATATTTATATTCTTCTGTATACCCCTATAATACTTCTCAGCTGCTAATCTGAAACTTAAGTACCTATAAATTTCGGGATATATATGATACAGAGTATTGTCAAAGGTATGTGGTTGCAGACGTTGAAATGATGATGCTTTGCAATTATTAAAAAGGAACGCTATAACAAGTGAAACTGGTGGAATTAACTTTAAGAATACCGCAATGAGGTGAAGTGAATTGAAATTGCTCTTTAGAGAATATGTTTAGAATATGACAAAAAGCAAAAAAATTACACCACTTTACAACCTTATAAAAATACTACATATATTATATGTATAAGGCACTTGAGTGTGAAATGTTGCCAACAACATATTTTAGCAATATAAACACATAACGTTGAGTGATTTCCGAGAGCATGCGAATCTTCATTAAAGCGTAAGTAATTGGCTGGGCATTATCAGCGTTCGCTCACAACAAAACAGTCGGCAATTGGTGACCGTAAAAAGCGAACGTATATAATTATTCTGTGTTTTTATTAGTATCGCGTTTGAGAAGTCCGGCTTGAGAGCCAAATCAAAGAAAAAAAGCACACACAAAACCTATAAGTATATACACATACCGTAGATGTGCGTATAAACAAAGACAGATATAGGCAAATTTCTTTGGTATAAAAAATCGTTCGCTTGATTAACGGGACGGGTTATAATTACCATAGTGCGTACAATCGCCTTTGTGCATCATGCGTCATCCGTTGATAAGCGTAGCTTCCATTGATAAACACTTTCGTTTATCAGTAGCTTATACTTTAAAATAACAAAAACAACAATAATAGCTTCTTATCAAACCGTATAATATTGGTCAGTGTAACGCAGTGTGGGACCAAATGGTAATCGCTTTCAATGTTTAATCGGTGAACAGCGGAGTGCTGAAAAACATTTCTATTGTTCGCTCTACATTTTCTTAAGGAAGGGGAAGCGTTGAAGTGACTTTTAAAAATTTGTGTGTCATAGAAACAAACAGACATATAATAAGTGGCGAGCCCCTTTTTGTCCGACAACAAACACACATACATATTTTGCATACTGATAAAAAAAAAACAAGCTAACAAGAGACCTTTTGCTCAAATCTTTCCTTCGCAGCGTTCAGTTTCAAGTTGCCCGCCGCGCATTCGACAACATGTCACGCTTCAAGAGTTTTGCTCTCATACTCACGGTACTTTGCGCCAACTTGGGTAGCAAGGCCGAGGAGGCTAATACTTGGTCATTGAATTTCGGTGGTCTCTCGTTGTTCAATATTCCACAGTTCGGCCGCTCGTTCGTTGAAGCGATTGGTGTGGTCACTGAAAATCCCTTAAACACAGTGGATATTTTGCCACGGGGTCCTGGTTCGAACACAAATATTCCAGAGGATGCACATCTGAAAACGGTAAAAAGCATACGACAGTTATTAAGTGTTTACATAGTTATTATAGTTATAGTTATTTTTGTTTAGCCCGAATTGATAAAGAAATATGGGTTTCCTGCTGAAATCCACTACGTGATCACCGATGATGGTTACATTTTGGAGCTTCATCGCATTGCTAGAGAAGGTGCCACGCCAATTTTGCTAATGCATGGATTGTTAGACTCGTCGGCGACATGGGTTATGATGGGACCTAATAAAGGGCTTGGTAAGTGATAACTAAGAATAATTAATTTATTGGGTGTATTAAGCAGCAGAAAGTTAAGTGTTGAATTTATAGAGCTTTCCGCAATCGTGTTTGGAATGTTTCGATAGTCAGATATGAATTTTATCACAACATTCCAGACTTCTTAATGCAAAGTGGGTATTTTTATCCATTTTAATATGATTCAGCATAGGATAAAATTTTTTGTTTTCAGTATTTTCTCAGCAGACGAATGAAAGACCTTTTATTATTCTTCTTTATTATTAATTTTAAGAGAAATACAATTATATTTTTTAGCCAAATAAATCTTCTTTTATTTAATATAAAAGGGACCGACAGTAACGTAAGCGACGCTGTCCGCATTAAAAAAATTTTGATAAGAAAAGTAAGTTGTACATTTTTTTCGAAAGAATAGAAAATAAGTACTCTGTCTATCTCACAATATAGGAAGTAATTTTTCTCATTAGTCTTTTTTCGCACTGCAATGCGAGCAGACTTTATTCATATTTCATATTTACACATTTTTTTATTAGAACATTCATATTCATACGTTTCTCCTGGTTATATTAACCTTTGACTGGCGTCGGAGTTTTATGAAAAATCTGTTTCTATTTTCGTTTTTTAATTAGAAGAACTTGGCTATCTTTCAATAACGCTCCCCAATTTGCATTAATTTCCTTTAAAATATAAAATAGTATATCAACTATACCAGAATTTCACATAACAAAATCACAACAGCCGATCTTGAAGTTTGTTAACAGAGAAACGACTTTTAAATAATTATTATATATATATATATATATATATACATATGTATACATACATATATATACATATGTAGGTACAAGTACAACTTGTGAAAAATATAAACATAGTTTCATTTAGAGAAAATTTAGGTTTTGTATTAACATACGTGAAATCACATAATTTCCTACATTGTGCCTCTGATATTGGTTATTTAACTTAGATTTCAATACTAATATTTCAGAAATTCAATATTATTGCTCTTTCAGCTCTTTATGTCCCATTGCCTTTTGCTGTAATCTTTAGGTACATATAAACAATATCAGAGCGCCTACTCTCTGATACGATTAACAGTGCCTATATGTAGCCGTCAATGTTAGATGTGTCTATGTAAGCAACAGAAATTCTCTAGTATTCTCTTTTCAAGAAACATGGTTTTTGTCTAATATTAGGTTACACTTCCGAAAATTGTCCCGTTCGATTGCAACTGCGATCAGTTATTCCTAAAACGAATATGTACGTTTAAGTGATGTTCATATCAAAGCTTTAAAATGAGCTTTGTTAGCCTCTTATCTAGTAGCTGCTAGCTATCAGGAAGAAGTAAAGAGTCGGAAAACTGGTAGAAATTAGCGAGGAAACATCTGACTATTGTTTTTAATAACCACATAATATCACCAATAGAAAATTAATCAATAGAATGTAAAATAAATTGCTCGTTAAGACATTCTAAAATAGTGTAAACAAATGAAAATAGCAGATAAATTTATGTTTATAAGAAAAAACTAATATACTAATTAATATATGTATATTTTATAAATTATCTATGTATTTATATTTTTTATGTGTCTTTACATTATCATTTAAATCCAATTCTAATGAGTGCTAACACTCACATTTTTGTAATCGTCATTACTTAATGCATATCTTTTTTTTATTTTAACAATTCAGACCTGTTCGGTTCACTAAAGTGAACAAAATCAGCATCAAAATCGCATGTGTTTAACTGCTGTTTCTTCATATGATAGCAGCTAATTTCTGCTAGTCAAAATGTGATTTTTAGTAGGTAGGATATAGGAGTATATATCTATATATATATAATATAGGATAATAGGAGGAAACCCCTAGATTTGGGTGGTCACAGTTTCACAAGCACATGGTTTTAATGTCAACTCTGGGGTAATAACATTTATATCCGTATTTATCATTTATTCTTATTAAAATTAATTCTTACATCCGTAAGGGTTGGTCAAAATTCCAGTCTTCCCAATCCCAAGCCAATATTTTCTGTGAAGAATTCGAGTACAACTGAAAGGCTGTGTATTTCTTTTATTTCTAATTTTCTTTTATTTCAAATTTTCTCTTATTTCAAAGCGACAGTTGTGGCGTCAGTATTTGATATGATCCATTAAAATTTATGATCATTATCGTTTCAAAATCATACCTCTGCGATTTAAATAATGATGAATACTTCAGCAGAAGAGTGAGCTCCAACTTGTGTTAATTTGGGTCTATGTACTTGACAACTTTATATATTCCGTAATGCTGTTAATCAGTCCAATTGATTGCACAAGTGTTTTAATACGGAAATCGCTTTTCATATGCTGAGTAATGTTCCATTGTTTTACTTTCTCCCACGAATAAAGATCATTACATCCTCATGAAAGTATTAGATTTTCGTAACTATATAACTGAAAGTGTTGAGTGCACTTAAAAAGTATTAGCAAATCCAGCGCAATCTGTGTTCGTCAGTAAAAATACGCTAGCTGATACAAAATATTTACAATAAACTACCAAGTTTCAAATACTGTTGTTTATATATCAAGTGGGCTTCACACTGAGGGAAACACTGTATATAATTAATAAGATGTATTTAATTTAAATTCCCCCTTTTGATAACCTTTCACAATGATCGAATTGCCTGAGGTCAATAGAATAATAGATGTAAACAAAAGAATAGTATGAATCACAAATGAAATATGTAATTAAGTACTAAGTTCTGCGAATTTGTCAGCGGACTGAATCCACTTTTTGTATCAAATAAAGTTATTCTATACACAATATGCACATGCGCAATATATACATATAACTTAGTAAAAATTTATCATAAAAATGAGAGAACAAACGCTCACACAATGCAGTTAAACGAAAACATTTAAAGTGCTATAGATATATCTAGCAAACATTAAGATATTCGTACAAACCTGTAATCTGGAATTGGAATCGCATTAGGGAGGAGGATCTGGGGTTTAAAAATGTTTTAAAGTGGGCATGGCTCCGCCCCCAAAAAGGTTTGATGTACATATCTCACAAACCACTAAAGCTATATGAACCAAACTTACTCAGCAAGTCTTTCTACCACCTTCTCCGCTATGAAATTTAGTGAAAGTTGGATTATAACCACCCCCACCTCCCATACGAATGTTATGTTGAAAACTACAATAAATGCGTTAACTCGTTGAAGAAACACATCAGATACATTAAATCTTACAGCAAATATGGTATGGAAGGGATGCATAGGAATCCGTGTAAAAATTGGACAATGAGGATGGCGCCGCCTGCTTTCTTGTGAAGTCCCATATCTCAGGAAAAATAACCAATTTCTACTAAATTTGGTGCCTAGTACCCTATTACTGATCTGATATCTTTATATTACAGTGTGAAAATGGGCAATATTGGATAACCACCACGCCTACTTCCCATATAACACAATTTTTAATTAAATCTGACTCTTTCACTTTAACTCTAGCACTTTCACTTGTAACTCAAGCACCAATTATGATATCGAAATATAAATTTACAACAATGGTCCCATAAAAGTTGCAATTTCCTGCCCATATAAGGAGGAAATCGGAAAACATCTTTCCAAGCTAATGAAATTCACAGAGTATTTTTCTCTGGTAATAATGTACCCTCCTGTCATCCTGTATTGCTAGCTTCCCGGTCCATCCGGTCCATCTCCGAGATGTCTTAATGAAATTCAGACAACGTCTTTTCCTGGTAATAATTTGTCCTGATGCCAGATATTGATGAAATCAGAAAATACATCCCTTAGCTCAAGTACAACTAATATGACAATTTTAAAACAGTCGGCTTTATACTGTGTCGGTCGATACGCAAGGTATCTTAGCTAAATAAATGAATGTGTAATCTGGAATATATTATAGCTTGTTGGCAAAAATCGGTGAATCGATCTACGAATTACCCCAGCCCCCACATGAATGTGAATAGAATCGGTTTGTTCTTTGTTCTAAACCCCATACCTCTAATATAATGATTTAGGTCTCTCTGGTTGACTTTTTCCTCATATAAAAAATATATGAAATTTCGGTCCTTTGATTGAGTTTATAACGCAAATATCTCTGTAGAAGATTTTCCAACAAAATTAAAAAAAAAAAATTTGGAATAATATTATGTCATTCGGTAATACAACATATATGTCTGTTGTACCTTCCCACAGTTCTAATATCATGAATGTAGATAATTTGTCTTAGTTAGATTGACTTTATAAGAATATGGCCTAAAGTAAAAGTTAATATGATGCCAATTATAATTGCAGTCTATTCACAATTTCGTCGAATATTAAATGTTGATTTCTTACGCAACATTTTTTAATATATATAGTTTTCCCAACACCTGAAAGTATTTCCCAATCTTTTATACTAGCAAATTGCAAGAGTATAAAATGTTCGGTTACACACGAACTTGGTCCTTTCTTACTTGTTTAATATAAAGTTTCGCCAATACCTGAACGTATTTCGCCGCTTAGAATTTAGCTCTTCCCTACTTGTTTTGGAGTGCGTTTCAAAAAAAAAAAAGATATATTTGATCGTGATGTCATGAAAGAAAAAAGGGCTTTTGTTTTAAAATTACAAAATACAAATTAATTTAAAAAAAATTTTTAAAATTACTATGAAAGTTTAACAGTTTGCTTGAAGTTAAATTGACATACCGTTACTAGGTGAGGATATGTGGATTAAATTTTTTAGAGGGCAGTACCATCTGTCTGTCTGTCCTAAATTTTAGTTGTGTAGTTTAGTTGGCAACAGAGTTATGGCATTTTTGTATTCTTAAAAAGGTGATTTTTGGAATTCCGCCTATATGCAATACCAACCTCCTAAGTCCATATAAAGATATCTCCATTTTATTTAAGTTATCGCTTACGCGGATAGAAGGAAGCCCCACGGGCGGCTTACAGACATTCGGGATTCAGTTCATTTCCTCGCCCTTATCATATTATTTATATATGTATGTACAGACAGCAAAATTCGTTTTCATACTCCCTCTTTTAAATGGAAAATTGTATTGTTTCTACTAACTGGTTAAAATTTAATTTGTGCGACAATTGCCCTAAAGCACTACTAAGCACTACTACTAAAACAAATATATTACAAATGCTTAAGTAGTAAGCATTGATATGGATGACACAAAATTCAGATCTAAGTCCATGGCAAACGACTGCTTACTAAACAAAGATTCGTTTCATCCATTGACACATCCTAAATAAGCATTGAAATTACGGTTATATAGAGGAAATATTTTATTTTATTGAAACTATGTTTGTATTCGCTTGTCATAATGTAAGGATCAATTTAAATTTGGACGTTAACTAGAAGAGTTAAATCTCTTTTTTGATATGACCAGAATAAATTCGGAAGTTAGAAACGATATTCGCGAAATAGCTTTGAAATGGCACCAAGGCGGTAAATCCATACGGGAAATTGCAAAAATAATACAGCGCAGTTATACAATAGCGCAATACATAATTAAAAAAGTTTAAAAGTACGGGAATGTTAAAAAGAAGGTAAAGATGCAACAATTTCGGCCCAAAAATTAGCTAAAATGTTAATCAAATATCGAAACAAAAACCATTCGTAAGGCTGCCCGAAAACAAAATAATTAGAAGTGGATCAGCTGCAAGGAACCCTTATATAAATTCAACGAACAAAATGAAGAGTGTAAGATTCACAAAATAGTAATTGAATCAGAATTTTGGATTCTGGAAACGGATAATTTTCACAGAAAAATCAAAATTTAAAGTTAAATATGGAGATGCAGCATTGAAAATATGGCACGAGAAATATAAATGCCTATACCACAAACCTTTTGCCAACTTTTAAACACGAGGAAAACGGAGTAAAACTCCGACATACTCAAGGAGTAGGAAATTTTGTCCCCATAAAAATGTAATGGTATTTTGAAAACGAATTTAAATTCTAGTGCAGATAAAGTTGGATCTGCACTAAACACGTCACCAAAAGCCCGATATGAGCATAATTTGAAGCCAATTGAATAACCATAACATACAGAACGAAAATCAGCTAAATTAAGCATTAGAAAAGGAGTGAAAGAAGATACCTCCAAAACTTAAGAAGAAGTTGGTGGAATCCATGCAACGGTGATTACAATCTGTAATAGAATAAAAAGGATACGTAACTAAGTCTTATATTAATTAAAAAGCAATTTATTGTTGCCTTTTTCCCAATTCTAATAACATTTAAGAGTTAATGAATACGAATTTTGCTAACTGTATACAACATTATATATGTATATCCTTAATATTTATTTTTAGATGGTCCAAACAACTTTTAGCTAAAGAAAACAATTAAACAATGTGCTTAAAATTCCGTTTTGAGTTGTTCCTTTTTTTGCATATACCTCATCTCCGAAGCGTGTGAAGTGTGCTAATTTGGCCACTATCTGAGTCTCTTAAAGGTTAGATGGTCATTTCTAAGATAATTTTTTACTGACGTATGATTATGAAATTTGGCTGCCGTGATATAGTGAATAGGGGTATGGGTACAGGGTATGCATAACGCAGAATTAAAGTTGATCCCTATTCCGACCAACAACAGTTGGAAAAAACTTATAAGAGCGATCGTCTCTCGGCATGCAATGGAAAACTGCGAGTAAATTTCTATCATGAAGCTTCTGCCAATCGTTAACTTTAACAAGAAAGAGAAATTGTAATGAAGCAAATATTTATAAGATAAGGTGTCAAACTATGGATAGATGGTTAGAAAAATATCTGAAATTAATGATAATGATCATATGATGATGATGATAACCTCACTGATTATTTAGCTGTTCGAAACAATTACTTATGCTACATAACGACTGGCATATCAAATTAATAAAATGTTCAAATATTCTCTTAAAACCTTACAGCGTATCTTCTCTACAATACCGGCTTTGACGTGTGGATGCCAAATGTGAGAGGCAATACATACTCACGCAATCACACGAAGTACAGTACGAAGCATGCAAAATTCTGGGATTATACATTTCACGAAATGGGCAAATATGATCTCCCCGCAAGCATTGATTATATTTTGGGGCAAACGGAGCATGATCAATTGCATTATATTGGTCACTCACAGGGCACCATGACCTTTTGGATAATGTGCAGTGAGCATCCTGAGTACAGCGATAAAATCATTTTGATGCAAGCATTGGCGCCAGTAGCTTACGTAAAGCACAGCAAAAGTCCGGTGGTTGAATTTTTGGCTTTCTTCCAGGATCCCCTTGGTGTGCGTAGAATTGTATTATTATTGTGGAAAAATATGAGATTTCAGAAATCTTTGTTTTGTTATCCCCTTAGGTGCTCTTGAAACTGATTGGAGCGCATGAGTTTTTGCCCAGTAACGAGTTCATGACAATGTTCAGTCAACTAATCTGCGACGAAGACACTTTCACTTTAGATATTTGTTCCGATGTGATATTTTTGATTACCGGTTTTGACAAAGCACAGGCCAACGAGGTAAGTGCTGACTAAATAATCTATAAATTACTTTTAACTGTAAGCGATATGGAGCTCAAGATGATGTTGATGTCACAAGTGGCAACTTTGCTCATATCTAAGAATCTTGAAAAGGATGTAATGAAAGTCTAAAAATTTCAATAAAATGAAATCTCAAAGGTTTATATCCCAGGAGTTTATATAAAACTAACTCATATGAAGCATTTGTAGTATGCTTAAATGTAAATTGTGAGATGTTATTACATATAGAAAAGTTATTTTTATTAAAGTTAAAGTTATAATTTGTTTGATATTTTATTTTATTTCTTTCTGAGATTCATACCATGTAATAAGATGCTAACATGAGAGATTCTCTTCGAATTTTACAAATGTAGCTCCTACAATTTATGAAATATAAATTAATTTTAATTCTTTTTTTTTGTCTAGACAATGCTCCCAGTTGTTCTCGGCCATTCACCGGCCGGTGCCTCCACCAAGCAGATGCAACATTTCGGTCAACTAAAACGATCGGGACATTTCCGTCAATTTGATCACGGATGGATACGGAATTACTGGATTTACAACAATGTGTCACCACCGGAATATAATGTAGCGAATGTCCGCAACAAGGTGGCGCTACACTACTCTCAGAACGATTGGCTCGCCACGCCGGATGACGTCGAACACTTACATCTTCAGCTGCCGAATGTGATCGGCAAATTTTTGGTGAGCTACCCAAGCTTCAATCATTTGGATTTTGTTTGGGGTGTGGATGCACAGGAGTTGCTTTATGATCGTGTCTTACGACTAATGAGCTTAGTTGAGCGTGGCGAACTTTAAATAAAATACTTTATTATTATAATGTAATTTGTAAAGTAGTAGAAAGCTGTGGACTCAAGTGGATTTGAGCAGTTGCATGTAACTAAAGTTTATAAGTATAGAATATCTTCTATGCAGGTATTATAGTTTTATGTATAGTGTTGGTAATCAGTTTGCCATAAGCATATCCATTATAAAATATATTTTTTAATTATTTATCAAGTACCTAATATTGAAAGTGTTAGTCTCCATGGATGTAGTTATTTATTATACATGTATATGTGAAATTGGGTAATTCAAACAAAAATATCTACAATAAAGCGTTTTAAGTAAAATTTGCTTATATTTGTTATAAGAATTTGGTAAAAAATTTAATTTATGTTTTAGTTGAAAGGATGAGATGAGAGAACTCATAACATGCAAATTATGTATATAAGTATAGTTACATATACACATACATGCATGCATACAGCCTTACATCTCTCAATACTTATGATAGAAACACTTCTGTGATAGAAACACTGAAATATCAATAAATGAAATAATAAAGAATTTGTATTTTTCCTGTATTTTCAAACCCTTTCTATTCATAAGTATGATATGTATTGGAGATATGTACATTGAGAAGCAAAGGACAAGACATCTGCTGGTTTTCTGTAGCAGCACTGCGTTAATACGTAATACTTTCTTGAAAAAATAAATTTCCTTACATAGTTTATTCAATATTTTATAAGAATTATTTGTAAAAGATAGTAAAGAAACGATTTCAATTTCATGGAGTACTTACATAATAGATGACCTGATCTCAAGATTTATGTTTTTATATCACAATAATCAAAATTTTCTTCTATTTAATGAAAGCATTCAGATATTTAGATTGCTTACGTAAAGTGAAAGTATGCCATTTACTTGCTAACTATATTGTTCAGTGTTATCACTAATATAATTACTTTGTTTTTCAGAATTTCATTTGAGATGCTAGTATTCTCATCATCTTGCCAATTTCCTTTTTGGTGTTTTGGTGTCAATTTTCATTAATTATTAGAGTTATCTCTTGAAAACTCCCCACCCACATTATATTTTTGCATCTGCTTAATGTGCAAGTGCAGAAAGTCTTCAAGCTGAATTTTTTTTAACTAAATTGATAATCTCAGAGTGAAAAATAATAATTACTTTCATAGTGAATATTATTTTATCAAAAATAAACATAGTAATCAATATACATAAAAAAATTCTTGTATTTAGTGTATTTTGCCATTGTATAGACTTTACTGCAAAGTGCAGTTGAAATTTCTTAATTCTTATAGCATTACAGTGATATATAAATCGCGTATACATATAACCACACGCATATTATATTACGTATGTATAGACATATAATTTTACAGTCGACACTTTTCCATTCATCAGCCACCTTTCAAATTCTAATATCCTGCCTTTTTAAGCTAAACTAAGCCAAGAATGCTAGAAATAATATTACCACAGCTTCTTCACGTTACTATTTTTGGAGAGCGTTTGACAGAAAAATACGAGACATCGTGAACGAAAGCATGTCAATTGCTATGTTAATTTTACAGTTGAGGTTCGCAGGCAATCTATAAGAAGAACGATAAAGGTGTGCGAAATATTTCGAAGTGTCTGCAAAACCTAAAAATTTTCGTTAGACAAAATGTCTAGCAGATTGACCTTATTTTTGGTATCATATTAACTCCTGCTATTATTAGTTTCATTCAAATATCTTGGATATTAATCCGAATTATTTACTTTAACCTTTGACCAATAGAAATTTATATTCAACATATTTGTACTCTGGGGGTAGGTATAATCCTCTATCTATAAAGAAACAGATTGCGTAAGGCATAAGCTATTTTTAATACTTGTGAGGATACCAAAAAACTTCAACGTATAATAGAAACCTAGGTACAGATATACCTATGGAAGTTTATATGAATTTATATCCAAATGAAAAATATTTGTTCTGGTTGTACATTTTGTGTGTGTATGTTTGTTCAATATAAATGCTGGATTTTTTACTGTTTCCATTCAAATTCCTTAAAGTTTAATTTCATTTTATGTATGAAATAAAAATTGTAAAAAATAATACGAGTATGTACTTAGATTTAAATTTTAAAGTAAAGTGTAAATAAAATTAAACATAGCTGAAATATTGAAAGGTATAATCAATAAAATCAATAACGAATTACTGTAGTCTCTAAAAACAGTCGTTACATTTAAAATATTTCGTGCCATGAGCAGAGTCACTGGATTTTTGCAACCTGAACACCGATTTCTAGTTTTCCGTTGAACTTTATCGATGGCGAAGCACTTCTTACATGAGCCTACTATTTCCTTTGGACCTCGTCTAGATGAGATAGGCAGGCATAGATATTTTAGACAGCAAAGGATATCTCAACACCTGTTCATAAACCATAAAGGTATCTGTTTGATTAACAACACGAGGATTGGTAATTTTGGTATTCAAATGGTTTTGAATAAGATCTTTACTTGACAAAGCATCTTTCGTACCTAGATCTTTGTACCTAGAAGGATCCCGTTCATTGTAGGTGATGTATGTAGCCAAATTAATAATATTTTAAATGAAAGCTAATTACGGTCTTTTTGTACGACGTTTTATTGTGCATTTTGTCACTATTTGGTCCAATGTATCGAAGCTACTTTTATGTTTATTGTAGAAGTGAATAGCCTCCGGCTTTCTTACGGTCCGAGAGTACTAGTTGTGTAATGAACTGTACAATAAGGCAACCTCTTATTTTTTGGAACACAAGAGCACAGGCTTATGTTCTCTTCACAATAACAAAACTCGGAACTTTCGACGGCATATTTAGGCCTGAAAAAAAAACTCCGCTAGTATGATTATTTTCTTTTTATTTATTCTACCCACATTTCCTAATCCTAACGAGATTAGCGTATTACAAACGTCTAATAATGGAAAAAAGTTATCTGTTGTTACAACTGTTGGAGAGCACTTCCAGAATATCGACCATTTGGCCCCTGGATTTGTTCCCTAAGTACCTTACTAGTATAAAGGATGTCTTGAAGTGGGAAATGAATAACTAAGTCTCAGATCCACAAAACTTTCATCGAACTTAGTGGGGTTCGAAGATATAAACTCGAAACGTGTGAAACGCGTTCGTCCACGATATGGAAATAATCGTTCATAGGTGTATAATTCGTCAACTGTAAATTCTTTCCAAACACGTGCGACTATCTAGCGCTTTAGCAGTATTCAGTTTAACAACCGGTTTATTAGCTTTTATATCTAACTCTCTTACAATTATTCTATATCTGCATTTTTGGAGTTATGAGGCCTTTGAATGCCAACTGAACTTAGAGATCTAAATTGGCGGCTAGGTCCAGTACGAATTTTTTTAAAAATTTTGTGTATGTGCACTCGTATGTTTTCCGTAGGTCTTGGTTTGCCTTTTTCTCTAACAGGAAGCGTTATAACTGCCTCTCTGTGTACGCTAACGACTCAAGTCGCTTTTTCGATAATTTGTTCCATTTCGTCATCGCTGCCACTTATTGCATTGTCTGGACCGATTTGCAAAACTCTCTCGTTTTCTGCATCGGAAGCTTCAACCTGATCATTTGGTATATAACCAGGATCGTCGCCATCGTCACGCCTATTTTCTTCGTCATCTGCCCATTCTTCAGCCATTTTATTTCCGGATCTCCTCAGTTTGGTCTGATTATGTTCGATCATTCTTTTGAATCTTGAAGGTCGTCTCTTCTTTCTCGTGTTCCAGCATCCATCCATTCATCATATTTATCTGGTATAATAGATTATGCAATAGCTTATTCCAATTCTTCCATTATCTCAAAGCAGTGCACCACAAAAAATTATAAAAATTAAAGTTTTGTTCAGCAGCAGCATTAGCAGCAATGGTAAAAAGCAAACCGGTAATAAATATATGCTAACATCAATTTCAAGAAGTCACTTCTCTTTGCAATAGTGATTTGAAAGTAAAAAGGCCGTAACAAGCAAACAAAACCAGATCATTTTAATTTGAAAAGTAGTTGCCGTAATAGGCTTTGACTCGGAAATCAAAATGAAGTAAAAATATGTAAAAAATTAAGTTCCACAGCATCAATTTACATTACAAACAGCATATAAATGTTAAGTAAGTACGCAATTCGTAGTTATGAAATGACTAAATTTTTTTACCAAATCTTGTTAAAATTTTAATACTATCTGGACACAACATGCTCATAACATTGTGAATATTTTCACTTAATAAATCATTATTCTTTATCGAAAGGTTGTTTAAATTGAATAATAGTTTTATTGGCTCTCTTGGAATGTTTGGGAAAAAGTAAATATCGATAGAGTATTCATTAATATTAACTTATAACATAATTTTTTCTGAATAACTAAAATCAGAAATAAGGAAAATCAGTCGCCACAATATCTAACTTATGTCAGCATTATTATAGAAATCAAAGAATCGGACTAAAGGCAAATATAAATTTTAAAATTTTCTTGTTGGTTAACGGTTAAAATCATTTTAACTTCCCATTCAGTAAATATTGATAATCGATAGGCATGAAGATATGCCTACATTCACTACTGCTGCGAATCTTTGATCGCTTAATGTCTTCTTTTGTTATCGAAGATGTATTGGAGCTTTTAGAAATGAATAATACCGGAAGGAAATTTAAATTGAATTCATCTACGCAGCGTAAGCACTAACGAATCAAAATATACGCAGAGTGACGCTACTAAAACCTGCACATGTTTTCCACTAGTCTTCTTGTCTATCCACGATTTCGACCATTCGAGCCTACTTACAATTTTGTTATGGCTTCCACTAGTTTCGGCTTCAAATGTGTGATACTTGGTTTTGATGCTGTTGTACGAGTATCTATTTGTAATATATACATATATATAAGTCGCTTACATGGCTGTTCACACGGTTCCTAAACACATGTAGTTGCCGTTTTTACTCTAACCCTAGTTTTGTTTTAAGTAGTTGTAGATCCATTCCAATTTTCATAACACCATAGCAGCAAACAAGCCAAAGCTGACATCTGTTAAGGCAGCGAAGGTCCTTTATTTGAGGCTGACACCGTTGAAAACTAAATTTTCACAGACAAAAAGATAAGCCATTAAAGATTTGACTAGACAAATAGTCTATATAAATATATGGATATAGATTATATCAGTCAAACACGTAATATATAATATTCGTATATTCAAAGAAAGAACTATATACAAATTTGTAAGAATTCTAGGCGGTCTAATTCTGAACTGATTAACGAATATCACAAGTCATAAAGTGCTCTTCAATACCAAGGAACACCTGTGCTTAGTTTAATCAATTTACTACTTTAGCGAATTTTAGTTTATGAACAAACGAAAGAACGAAGGGACAGACAATCAATATTGATTAGTGGGGAGGGTGTAAAATTTATAAAATTGTCGAGGTCAAAAAATTATTCTTTATAAAATTATGTATAATGGAATTAAGAGCTCAGTAGAAGATACTTATTGATTAAGTGATGATATTGTAACACAACATGCTATTCATAGTACCCTGATAAGTGTTCAATATCTCAATAGAATGGATGAATTCAGTCCATATTTTCCTTCTAACAAATTTTAAACTTTTCGCCTTTATGATAACTTTTCAATGAATAATTTGAATATTGGTAAAATATTTAATTCTCACCGTCCTGAATACAGAAAGTTTTTTTGAACCATATTTTTACTTATCTCCCCTCGTAGGATTAAACTAATTTTTGTTGGCATTCCATGTTTACATTTGACAAGGCAGTTACTAATAGAATTATATAAAATACAACATACATTTTTTGGAATCCGGTTTTGTGTTGGACATTAATGTTGGCTTGCCTCGAGGAATATTTTTACTCAAAACTTTTTACAATCAAATCTTACTTTATACTCAAAACTCTATTTTTACAATCTCTTTTTTCTTTTACAATTATGAGTATTTCTAAAAATATCGTTTTGCAATTTACTAAATGGTCTGAAAAGTATTTGGCCTGCCTGAAAAAACTTTACACGCGATGGCTGCCACATTTTTTGAACATCCATCAACTGATGTCTGGTCTCTGATTTCACTGATGCTGCACTGATCAAACGTAATAAAAACAAGTTAAACGCCCAAAAAACGCAACGGTTAACGGCAAGGTATTTATATTATTTACCAATATTTTTTGAGATTCATATGGAATTATTATTTGTATCGACTGCCTCGAATATGGTAAAGCAATACAATAAGTAAAGCAAAATAGTATTATTGTGCGTTAGGGGTCGAAATCAAAGTTGTAGCATGTAGCGCAAGAAATTCTCAAAATAACGCAAATATAGCTCAAAATAGGTAAGAAGTCGGTAAAAAGTCGGAGAAGAACCATATCTGGTCTGAAAGTGTATGCAAGAATAAGCAATATATTTATACACATACGTATATGAGAATATGTGGTCTCTTAAATAGCCAATATATACGTACGTATGTAACACAAGCTACGTACATATGTAACTCAGGCACATGGATCCAGGCTTTAGCAAATTTCGGCAATTTCCATATAAAACGAAACAAAACAGAGCAACATGTTCGACATTTGTGGTTTCTATTGAGGGAGAGCAGTTGTGTGCAGTGTAGCAGAGAGACGCCTTAGGGAAACAAGCGTACATAAATACACAAGCACGCCTGTCAACATATGCACCAGCACATTTACTGAGCTGACAGCCTGTGATGGGAACTGATGTGATAAGAGGATATGCTAATATGTGCAGTAGCGGTGGCTAAAGCAAATATATTCTCCATGCAGGGCAACAAAGAGTTAAACCGCAGAGTGTGGGGTCGGAAAAGAATACAAGATAGCCAGAAAAGCAGAAAAGAGGATGTGTGAAAAATCAGCGTTCGCTTCGATTTCCAAATATTGACTGCTATATAAGATTTTAACATGTTTTGCTGCTTGAGCAACATGCGCACAGTAAGTCCCGTTATACGCTGCCTCGACGCCATTTCTTGTGCCGGACAAACAATAGCATGGTGTGGTTTTAGGCGCGGAGCGTTGCCAGCTTTGATATGAACAAACGATAACGGTCTCACACCAATTCACACAGGCATACATGCCATACTTTCAACTGCCACATACGCGAAGTATGGCAAGTTTCAATTGTCATTGAGTGACAGCGTCACTTGAGGCGGCTCCACACTCACACTTATGGATACACTTTTGTAAACACTCTCGTTTGTACATAGATGTGTACACGTTAGCCATATTGTAGACTTGCCTTTGACCCTATTCGAGATCTTCACGCCCTCAGGCGTTGTCCTGATAAGCTAAATTTGTACACACACACATTTTTAATCGGTAGGTACACAAGTACTCAATACTGGCTTAGCGCCGACGATGCATTATTGCTGACTACTTTGTGGATAAGTATATGGAATATATAATGTTTCCCAACAATAGCCAATCGGGCGCCTACCGAATATTAGAGGCTCTCGCAATTTGTATGAATTAAAAGCGTGTGAAGTGAATGTGAAGTAAATTCCACATATATACGCTAGGAGAAACATGAACAGGCGCCACTCAATTTCAGAATCACATTGTTTTAAGCGAAATATTATGGGTAAATTTTACTGAAATATCTCGCACTCTAACCGGTATACTCATACTTTGGTATATGGAGAACACACCATATCGGCACCATACTAAATATGGCCAATAAAGCATATCTACAGAATTTCATTATGTATTACCATTTTTGATATATATGTAGGTATAAAGTCTACTATAAGGCGGAGATTCTTATATTTGGTATAAGAGGTTTAAAAGAATGTATGGACAGATTTCGGTCACTTATGGATCAGAGTTGCCACCTGTGGAGAGCTATTTGTACTATGACACATTTCGAAATGTTTGTAGATTCCTGTGAGCGAATTTTATGAACCAAATTAAGTTCAAATCAATCAAGTAGTTTGTGAGAGGTGATATTTCACCTAAAAATGGGCGGGGCCTCAACAATTGTCCAATTATTGAATGGATGCAAAGTTAATCCTGCTGTATAATTCCTTGAGCGAGTTATTGTATATTATGCATTACGAACAATACGAACTTCCTCAGTTCGCCAGAGAACACGCGTACCAAGTTTCATCACGATAATAATAATAATAATAATAATAAACTCAACGATTACTTTCCTCCCGCCCAACCGACGCGAGGGGCGTATTTCGCATACGTGCGGAATTAGCCCAGTCATGAAAGGCAAGAGAGTTTTTTAAACGCCGAGATCTAAACCTGCTCAGATACAGAAACAAAAATTTCAACAGCTATCATTTAAGAATAAGTTATAATAAATTGTATATGACTTTATTTATTTAATGAAAATAATATACTTTTTTAATTCTGAAAAGTGAGTCTGATAAATCAAACGTGCTGGAATAAGAATTAAAATCATGACGTATGCGGCGGAATGGTTCGTTTAGTTCAAATTTCGATCTTTATGATTTTAACAGTAAGGGCCTAAACTGCTTAGATGAGAGGACCGGGATATTAAAATTAACTTCAGACAAGAGAAAAGAACTACAAACTGATTCTTTCATGAGTTTTGCTAAGAATATTATGCACAGCATTTTCCTACGACTAGCGAGTGTAGGAAATTTTATAAGTTTTAAACGTCTAGCATATGGAGGAAGACATAATCTCAAATCCCATCGGAAATTCCTTTAGGCAAAAAGTTAAAGTTGTTTTTGAACTGACTTTAATTTGTGAGAATGGACTTGGTAACTAGAGTTCCATACCTCAGAGCCATATTCTAAAATAGGCCTAACTAAAGTGGTAAAACAGTCAGTTTGGGATTCATTGTAACTCCAAATTAACAAAGTTAAATACTTGCTCTAGACTATAGCTTTTTATTACATAGGTAGAGGTAAACACAGATGCACAGGTTATCTCAATATTACTAGAGTTAAAGCTAAATCAAACTGATTCTATATTTATCTGGAAATACGATATTATGGCAGTGTTGAAACTACGAATAAAGTATTTGTATTGGTGAAAATATATAAGAAAACTGAATGCATGAATATAAAGAGCGAGATGAGATGGAAATCTCTGCGTGTCCCTAATAAAAGCTAGAACTAAAACTTTGATGAATGACTTGTTTTTAGTTATTTTAAATTGGAATTCTTAAAATTACAACGTTCATTTCGGTGAGTTTCTTTCTATTGCATTTCGTTGGAAAATCTTTCCTTGTTTGCGAACGTTTTCTACATATTTCATGTGAGCTTACGTATATAACTCAACACGCTCTGTGTAAACTTCTGATTAACTAATTGCATATATTTCTTAACTCTTTCTCTCGTATATGTGTTTAACAAATGTATATATATAAACATGTAAAATGTTTCGTAATAGCATTTTCGTCTTTGACATACATATTTGTTAAGTTTTGATACTTAGTAATTTTGCGAGCCCAGCCGAGCCGAATTCTTTAGAGTTTTGTTGGAATTTCTTTGTTAAGCATAAAGTTGCTTGCAACATACATATGTTTGTATTTGTAGTATGTAGTATACTCTATACTGTACTTTGTATTTTGTTGTAGCAGTATAATTTCAATTCACGCAGTTCAGTAGCCCATAGCTTCATCAGTTCATTAGCTCTTCCACGGCTTTATCAGTTTTAGTGGAGACTTCTTTTAAAAATTTAACACAACTTCTGAATTAATAATAGAGATGTGGGAATTAGAAAATAATATCGGTCAAGCACTTTACAAGGGATATTCCATTATTAGACATATTTTTTATACCGCATTTGCCGAAGTACGATGGGTAATGTATTGTAGAATAACAAAACAAGCCGGATAATCAGTTGAGTGGCAATGGATTATACCCACAAAATACCCAACAAGACAATTATCAGTTAAAACATATGTTCGTTATTTGACAAAAAGATTTCTATTAAAATGTCTTTGAGTTTCTTATAGCCAAGTTCTCTAGTCTTGCGGTACAATTCTGGTAGTTTTACGATATACATCAGGTACAAATATTTCCACATTATGAAATGATTACTATTATTATTGTCGTAATCATAATTCTCCGTCATCTTTGAAATTATCAGAAAAATGTTAAGGTTTTTTAAATATGTTAAGGGCCTTCTGACATTATTACGACATTTTAAAAGGCGCTTTTCTATGAAAAATATCTCGTTAAAATTGTTTTTTGTCTCAATTTTGTCTCAATTCGGCAATTCTGATATTATTTATCAGAAAGATCTTTTGATTAACAATTCTTCGCTTTATCAGGCACACTTCGTAAGTAATTGAAAAGTGTTTTATTCTATGGAAGGCCTGCAGCGTCCATTTTTTTAGGTCCCTTCTTACCTAACCATGATAATTACACTGATAATTCTCTCGTGTGAGATTATATGACTTACAAAGTCTATATATATATACAATTTAGAAACGTCGAAACTATATACGGAATTGTTATAGGAAATATCGAAATAAATCTTGTCAATTGCAAAGAGTCAATAACAAAATAATTTAGATTAGAGGTAGAAAATTAAAATTTCCGTCAATGAAAAAAAAACACTAAAAACTGCTTCTTTTATTTTTATACAATTTCTTTAATGTACGTCCTCCAGTGCTTCTCATAAACTTTTTTTGGTGATAAGACTTGAAACATATGGTCCATACATATATGGTATGATACATATGGTAGTTTTTAGAAACACATTTCTTGTTACTTTGTAAATTTACCTAACTAAATATACCTAATTAAAGTGGGAGTATGAATGCTATTAGTGCTTAACATCCACTTGTTTTGTCACCAAGAAACAAATATTAAACAATTGTTATTATAGTGCAGCATTTAGGACCCTGAGTAAAAGTTGTCAGGAAGCATTTAAGTAATGCCAGCGATTAATGATTAAAACACATTCCCACTAAACCAACACATGAGTGCTCTCCAATGCTGTAGGAAGGCACCGGTAGAGACAAGTTAAAGTGGGAGATGTAAGAGCTTTTTCAGAGGATCAGGGAATCAAAACTACATGACACGAGAGTGGATGGTCGCACATAGCTTTATAATTGAGCATATGTATGTTTGTATGTTCGTTAGCACAAGTTGTTCATTATTGCTACAACAATTTGCAACAATTACGAAAATAATACAAGACCCACAATCGTATTAAGCTAACAAAGCGTGTTGAATGCTGTGGGAGCTGATCATCTTGTAAGAGCAGCTGGATGCGTTCCTTCGCTTATCAATTCCTTACACATGTTTGTCACATAACAGACTCGTCGGTTAGTTTTGGCATGTGCCATGTGGTCCTTTTTCTGCGGTCCTCCTCGCCATCAACCTTTGTGTCTTGGGAATAGTGCTCCGTTGATGTTGGTTGTCTTTCATCGGCGTCTTTCGGCTTCGTTCACAATGCAAAGTAATTAAGCTGGCGAAATTCTACACTACATATTGCCACTAAATATTCCTGTTCGCAATTGCTCTTAAAACCATTTCACTGCTTGTTATCGTTGTTATTGTTACAAGTTCGTGTGGTCGCCGCTTTGTTTGATCGCCAGACGCCTGCTGGACCTCAAATGTTGTTAGCTTGACTTGTACCACAAGCCAAAAGCGTTGATTGTTGTATATTCATTGAAAATCTTAGTATATTTTGAGTTGATGCAACATCTTATGGACAACATTAGAAACAATAAGAAGTGCATTAATTGTTTAAAGAATACAATAGCCAGTATACAAGAAAATGTCCCCATTAAAGCACAAACACCCAAAAAAAAAGAAAGGGGTGCTTAGGCGGGATGTCCTGTTCAAGGGTTGCTTTTGCCACTGTTGCTCTGATTGTGATACTTCAGCTCATTAGTTTTTGCTTACTGATTTCACCGTTACCAATTATTACTAAACTCTAAACGAACTGCAGTTATGAAATTCAATATTATTCTCCAATTTTCGAAAAGGAAGGAGAAGCAGCAGCATAAATATTATGTACACACGTATTGCTGTGCTGTCAACTCCGTTACCCTTATGTCTCTGAAATAAAGCCATTATGTTCTGTCCGTAGTCCCAGCGAAAAATAATAATTATATACTTCATTGCTCATGTGCGTAAAGCCATTGGCGACCACATCACTCGTAACTAATAGTCATTCTCTTAACCCTCTCCTATCTCTCTTTCCCCTGCTGATATGATCATTTGAGCGCCGCTCATTTTAAAAATATGATTTTATAATTTCTGTCCAAATGATATTCATTGAAATTTTTAATCCCGTCTGAGCGGTAGCTACCGTTGTTTTTTTTTCATCAATGGCCTACGAGGTTCTACATTACGGAATTATTTGCATTAGATATATGGATAATTGCTTTTATGTTGAATTAATTGCAATAATTGCAGACTAAAGTGGTCTCAACGATCTCTATTATACAACTTTTACTGACACGAAGGCGGCCCGATAAGTACTTAGCCTACTAAATAAAAACGAAACGAAAATAATGATTTATTTCTCAACATGCTCTCCGTTCGATATACTTGACTATTGGTGCGATAGGAAAGTTTTCGTCTTCTTTGGAGCAGGTTCGCCGGGTGAAGCCCACTACTTTGAACTCCTTTGTCTCTGGCATACATGTTTAATGTAATGGTGTATACATGTGTCACGTAAACTGGATTCATGTTTCATTAACGATCATGACGCTTAAATATCATCGAAAACTAGTGTGAAGTAGTCTGATGGTTGCGCTTGTTTTCTGGGGTAAGAAAACGTGGCACCTATAACGCTGGCAGCTTCCTCATATCCAATACTTTAAACAAGATATACTCTCGTGGTCTTTTGAGATACCTACTATCTCAGCTTTCTCTAGCATCTTCAATTGGCGGTCTGAGAATACGTGATCGTCGATTTTTATCACGTTATCCTCCCTGGTAGCCGTTTTCGGGGTTTCAGGGCGTGGCTCATCAAAAACCGACGTACAATGACTTGAAACTTGTTTTACCTTTTGAACTCTTTCTTTAAAGTGCCATGAAGTAGAAAGAATAAAAAATTTGCATTTAGAATTTATTTATGTATACTCCGCCCCAATGATTCATTTCCTCAAAAGACTTACTTTTGCACCATCATTTATGTATTTGTCGAATGAATCAAGGAAAAAACTCCGACTGTCTACAATCCATAGATTTACGACAAGTATTGGTGTGATGTGGACAACAGACACCGGTAATAGTCGAAAATTGAATTGGACCACAAGCTATGAGCGAGGCATTGGATAAAATCACCAAGGAAACCAGGAGAAAGCAACTGTTGAAGGCGAAAAGAGCAAGAGTATTAATAGTGAGAAAACAATTATTACACATTGAGTGGAATATAAAGATAAAACAAAGCAAACGAAATGAAAGACGCTGAATAGTAAACTCCGTGGCAAAGTAAAAAAAAATATATGTACATATGTGAATGGAAAACAAACCAAAAAGGCGATATTGCTGCAATTGCACTGCACTGATAGCAGTTGCCCTGTGTATTACATATACAAATGTTTTTTTTCTTTACATTTTTATTTTTTATTTTCTTATTTTCAACATGAGCCATTTGCCGGTTAAATACGCGCATATCCTACCTAATCTCATTTGGCGCATCGTCGCCTCCAATTCGTTTCACCACACTTACCCTTCAGGATGGCAATTCCAGTATAGCATCTAAAGTTTTGTTGCGTATTTTTGGTCGTCGCATAACAGCGCCAATATAAACAATTGCACTGAAGACGTCGCATAGTGGTATTTTGGTGGCAAAATATGAGATATAAATATTTAGACTGAAGTATTTCACAAAAAAAAAAAATTAAAAACATACAGTTTACAGAGATGTATCAGAGAAAATCTGATTAATAACTTGCGATTTTCTTTAAAAGGTTCTTGATTCGGTCTTACAATAGGCGTTAATTTAATAATACCTACCGTTTAATAATAGCTAACCGAATATTCTTTCGATATACCTAAAAATATATGTACATACATTGACTTTGATTAGCCGAAATTATTCAATGCGAATTTGAAATTGATTAACAAGGCACATAGGTACTATATGAAGGTCTTATAGATCACTTTCAATGGGTTCTTCAGATAGTTACATATTAAATTATATAAATTTGTCTCAGACACGACTAAACTATAACAAAATCTAACTTATAACACGTTATCATTATTGTCCATGAAGAACAAATACTTGGGTAGATACCTATACACAGTATGTCAATTAATTGTTTGCAAAATGAAAAACAACCAAAAAATTAAGTTTTACGCTTAGTTTTTAACAACAGATATGAATGTTTTCAGTTTTATTTTTTAATAATACTATAGGTGCATATACAATATATTTTATCTATTCAATATAGAAATCAAAACATAAACCGAAAAGACAAACAAAACGTACATTAACTTAAATATTGCGCTGTCTATTAATTCTTTGCAAACTTCCAACACAAGTCGTTAAGGTAGACGAGGCAACCTAACGGAACAACATAATTGAACTTTTATTCAAGAAGAAGAAGAAAAAAAGAAAAGAGAAGAAATCCCAAGAAAAGAAAAGAAAAAAAGTAATCCCAAAAAGGTTTGTAAAAGTTGGTACTTGGGTTGGAAGAGGACAGACAGTGTGCCACGAGACTGTCAGAAAGGTTCTAAAAACCCTTAAACACTCATCGAAAATAATCAGGAAGAAATTTTTGCTCTCTGCACTGAATATTGAAAGGCGTATGAACTTTTCTATTGCCCATGTCCACAAACGAGCAGATCGTTTTGCTGATATATATATATATGATATATATATGATAATATATAATAATATATATTATATATAATATATATATATATATATATATGTATCATATATCTCAAATATCGCATATGTATATCGTATATATATTTCATATATCACATTATATTTTGTGACGAAACTATTGGGTTGTTCGGAAAGTCATTTCGTTTTTTTTGGGGAACATGAAAGACAGTTTTCGTATAATGAATAAATATTTTATTAAATTATATATTGGCCATTCTGGTCCAACACCTTTTGCCATCTTTCTGGCAGTAACATAATTCCCCTCTCATAAAAGTTTTGGTCCTTGCTGGCAAAAAACTCGTCCAGGTGGTTTTTGACATCTTCATTTGAGGTAAAGGTTTTGCCATCCAAAAAATTTTGCAGGGACCGGAACAAATAGTAGTCGGAAGGCGCCAGATCTGGAGAATATGGTGGATGTTGCAGTACGTCCCATTCAAGCTGTAAAAGTTTTTGGCGAGTGACCAAACTTGTGTGAGGTCTCGCATTATCCTGGTGGAACACTACACCCTTCCTGTTGATTAATTCGGGCCTCTTCTCTTTAAGTGAATCATTCAATTTGTCCAGCTGATGACAATAGACTTCTGAATTAATCGTTGTATTGTCCGGCAAAAGCTCAAAAAAAACGATTCCTTTGACATCCCACCAAACGGAGAGCATCACCTTTTTTTGGTGAATGTTGGCTTTTGACACGCTTTGAGCCGGTTCATCTTTTCTGCTCCATGACCTCTTGCGTTTAACATTGTTGTATACAACCCATTTTTCGTCCCCAGTAATAATCCGCTTCAAAAATGGATCATTTTCTAGACGTTTGAGGAGCGAATCACACGCGTCAACACGACGACACAAATTTCGCTCGGTAAGGACATGGGGCACCCACACATCGAGCTTCGAGGTTAAGTCCATGCCTTTCAAATGGCCATAAACAGTTGAATTCGACAAATTTAACCTCTCACCGATCTCTCGTGTGGTGATTCGCCGATTTGCATCAACTAATGCCTTTATCGCATCTTTGTCAGCTTCGACCGGCCTTCCAGACCGTGGTGCATCTTCGACATCAAAATTGCCGGATCGAAATTTTGCAAACCAGTTCTGGCACTGGCGTACTGTTAACACGCCTTCTCCATACACATCCGTCAATTTTTTTCTCGCTTGGACAGCATTTTTACCTTTTCTGAAGTTAAAAAGTAAAATATGACGAAAATGCTGCTTATTGCTCTCCATATTTAAAAAGGCACCAACCAAAAACTACTGGGTAGAATTAATAGAACTTTTTCACACACAAGCCTTGCAATATCAGCTCTCATGACATATAATGGTTATGGGGCTTAAGTGTGAAGTTAGTTTCGAAAAAACGTAATTAAGTCCTCTGGCGGGAAAAAACGAAATGACTTTCCGAACAACCCAATAAAATTATGATGTACTACCACGATGGACGTGCTAGACAGGGTTTGGAGAAAACCCAATAAGCTATACAAAAAATAATATAATAGGTAGTAGTAAAGTTTGGCAAACTTTCTGTTGAAGTTTGGGGGAGTACGTCGTCTATGGTGTTTTTTCAATGATGTGATGACAAAGGAGTACTACATTGACATTTTAAAAAACAAATGGACCAGAAGCGTGATTAAGTTTGTTTTAGTTGATCCAAATTATTTAAGAAAATTTAAATACAGGCTGTATCTGGACAATGACCCAAAACACAATCTTTTTTTTTACAAGACCTGGGACAAACTAAAGGGTGCTCAAGAAACAAAACCTATTTGTTCAAAGCTATTCAAGAAGAGTAGAAACGAAAATCTCTAGCATATAAAATGGAGAAATTAATTCACTAAATAACTTGTCGCCTATGTGCTTGCCTCAGTCCAAATGGCCCGGATATACGTATTTAGTTAAAATTATCATTTTGTACTTAGGTATATATTTTTTTAAAAAAGATGTTTTCGTTTTATAAAGAATTATAGACAGCACAATATTTGAGTTAACGTACATTTTGTTTGTTTTTCAGAGGATGGATGATTTCTGAAATTTTTGTATCTTAAATAGATTTAGGACGTATTCACCTAAATCTTAATAATATTACGAAAAAAGTAAACTGAAAATATTTGCTGTTAGTGAAAACCTAACATAAAACTAAATTTTCATGATGTTTTCCGTTTTACTAAGAATTAATTGTCAGACTGTAAATGATATAGCAGTTCTGTCTATATGTAAGTTTGAGATCCTGAAGAAAATGCAATAGAAGTTATGTTTTCATCATCCGAACTATTATTAATAATATAAGTATGTTAACGTATTTATCAGTACTTAATAAATGCATTTAGATTATATTTCTCTCACAGACTTCCATTTATCATCCATATCTACCGCCTAGGGTATCTTTAAAAATTTCCCTTAGTTTGGTATGGTTGGTAAAACACTGATTACTTTATTTATCTAGAATACTATAGAATGGGGCAAAAATATACATGGGGTGCAAAATATTTGGCCTGATCGCGAAAAAAAAATCTATATCCCTGCATTATATTAATAACTTTAATTAGATTACTGTTAAAACTGTATAGCTTTCATGCAATCGTTCTCACGTCATTAGTCTTAAAATGACGATCTCTCCGCTATTTTTGCTTACAAGGAATTGCGAATTGATAAGACATTGTAATGGCAAAACTGCCGGAGGAAGACCAAAAGAGGCAGAAACGACAGAAAACATCTCCAAAAGTGAAAATGAATTGGGTGCCCGCAAAATGAAATGTAGTGCGTTAGTAGATGTACCTCAAAGGAACGCGTATTACGTGTATTATTACATATTATTCACAAATTTCTACAAATGAAAAGCTTTGCGCCAAGTATGCCGTATTTTGGTTGTCTGAAGTGATTACACACTCCCAATGGTGAACGATATTATTTCTTTAACATTCTTAGTACTGATGAGCACGACTTCTGTTCTGTGTTCAAGTAGCTTTAAACTCATTGATGAAAACCATTAGTGCAGACGGTTCATGCTCTCTTTACTTTTGTTGCAAAGTTCATTTAATATTAAGATGTTTAGCCACTGTGAATTCGTGCGTATATGCAACTAATTTCACGTATTAGGACGTCGCTGATGATGGGACTAATATGGTTCGCTCAATCAGTATCATTTTCTTTACTGACTACCTTAAGGTCAAAGATCATATTTTGTAGTACAAAAAACAAAAGAAGCGAGGACTTTATATATGATAAAAAAGACCTAGGTAACTCTTAATAGTAGCCAGTTTCCGAAAATTATCTTTAGTAGGTTCGGGTTGATTTCTTTAGTGCGCTGAAGTTTTAAAAGCATACCACTGTGTGCCGAGTTGCCATGACAGATATTTGGAAGTGAACACTGTGGAGCTCAGCTGGAATGCCATCAGCAAGAGTTCTACACAAAGTCAAACCACACGAATATTGGCGAGTACTCTTACCGAAAAAAGCATACGCGAATATGTATAGAAATTGTAGCTGTATGTGCGCGCAACAATGCCTTGAAAGGTGCCAAAATAGCGTTGTGTTTGAGTGTGAGAGATTGCCATACCAGTGAAAGAGAAAATGCAAATAAAAGTTCAGTGCTAAAAAATCAAAAACAAAAAACGCGAATCAAACACAAAAGCGCTCACCCACTATGACGGCCAGTGTCCTTCGAAACAAAATTTTTACTCATTTTTTATTATCTTTTTTTGCGAAACTAACATTATGGTGAAAATTTTACTTCATTGCTTATCATTACTCGTATGTACATACGTGTATGTATGTTTGCAAGTGAATGGGAAAGTGTTGGAAAACGTGTCCGCATTATAAATTTTACAGAGTGTATATATTTTATCACACTCACAATCTTTAAATCATAATATGAAAATTTTAATATGATTTTTACTTAATATTTCATTATTTATTTATTGAGCTTGTGCAGTCCACTTTTAAAGGTTTAATAACATCAGTCATATTAGTTAGTCATTATTTTTGAAATATTTACTAAATATTATCCCCTTCATTCTTCCATAGTATTTCGGTACTTTATTAGTTTCATACAAAGTCCACTTTATTTTGTAGTGTCTCTTGAGTGAAGTCATTTACTCTCTGGTCCTTCAATGCAACGCCCACAAACAATTAAGCACAATATGGTCCGCTTGCAGTGACGGCATCTTTCTCTATATTTTGCACTGTTGAAATCCAAGTTGTGGTTTAACTACTGCCGTCAAAAAAGTGTAGCGCAACTGCAGCTGTTACTTAAATTTTTATTTTTGAACTTTCGACGGTAAAGCTTTATGTGCGCTTTTTCACTTTTAATATTTTTCGCTGGTATTTATCAAATTCGTTTTGTAACCATAAGGTTCTCACCAACCCATATTTCAGGAGATATTTTTTGTCTGCTCACTCCCTCATTCTGCAGTCAATGAAATTTTCAGCAGTCGTTTTTGAATTGGTTTTTACCCCCAAACAAGTGACTGCGGTCTATGAAAATATTAAAATAAATTCCGTTGATTTTCGGGGGCCTTTATGAGCGTGAAAACAAAGATTTCCGAATTTTTTCATTTATTCCCTGCAAATATTTAGATAAAAACAGATTTAAATTTTCGGTCTATAGTAGAACCTTTGCATACCACGACTTTAGTCTGGATTGCGCAAACAATGGCTTTAGACACGACAAATTAGCCTGTCATCAAAATAAGTCAGTTTATTTCGTGATGTGCGAAAATAATTGGTATTTTTTCGGTAGCTAATTAACCGCCACAAATTCTTTTTTCATTTTCGTTTAAAAAAAAATTTATAAAAGAGTAACCTTTTTTATTTAGTACATGAAAATGAAAGCGTTCGTAAGAAAAGTAATTAAATAAGTTTAAATAAGATTCTTTAAACTTTTACATAAAAAAAACTTTAGACCATAGAAAGAAATTTCTTAACATTAATTTTTTTTGATTTGTAGATGAGGGGTCTTTTTTCTATTTTCAAGCAAAGCAGGAATCGCGGTTCTTTTCAACAACACGTCGTGAAAGCAGTGGTATAATAGTTACCACTTAAATACATCCAAAAATAAAGGACGAGGGAGTGCTTGGCGGTTCGTTGATTTTGTCATAATATGTTTAATTCGGAAAAAATGCGGTGAGTTCTGCACGTTGGTATTGAACGTCAGATTAGAATTCGATTAAACTAAAATTTAAATGAATTGAACAGTCAGTAGCAAAAATTTGCGCTTCACTTTCTTTTATTCATTCTTGTATTCATTCAACAATTTAAGCATTACATTAAACAAGTGCCAGCTGTAAGAGGGCGTGCTCACACTTTGGTGTTTGGAGTTGATTGTAGAATTCCTACTACTACAACTATAGTTTCTTTGAAATTTTTGTTTCGAGCAACGTGTTTTTCTTCTTTTGTTTTAAATTTTTACATTTCTATATAAATACCTATGCGTCGTACAGACTCTATCTAAAATAATCGAAAAAATCTAACACGGATTCAATTCTTCCTATGGTGCTAACAAGTTTCATTTTAATATTTAAACTTACGCTATTAAAGGAGTCAAATAATCCAGGCAGATATCCTATATTTTAGAGATAGATATGTACTAATTTAATTGGAAGGAAGGAAGGCCTAAATTCAGACGCAGTCAAACATAAGATACTCTTAAATTTTGAAGCTTCATTGAGATTTCTTGCTAATATCCCAAACATCTGCAATAAAGCCAATCTTATTAGCAGAAGTTGTTATATTCACCCTTTTAGAGGAGGCGGAAGGTAAGCAGATATCACTAATTTTTCGTACTGAATCACATAACACCTCCACTTTATTTCATTAAGACCACTTAAATACGGACGGATATACGACACATGGTTTGATTTAAATCAGTCAAGAAGTTTGTTAGATGTGAAATTTCTCCTAAAGGTATGGAGCATCCTATTGTCTACTTTTTAACTGATCCCCTTGTAAGACTGTTGTATTATCCATGTAGTCATGGATACAAATAATCTTATCTTTAGTAGTTTCGATGACAACGGTTACAAGGAACATGAGCGGAGTTATAACTAGATTTCACCATTTCCATACTGTAACATGAAACGGAAAATCAAATGTTTCCATCAGACTTGGTTGACACAGATGTAGTAGTCTATGAGATATGTACAATAAACACAAAATTCGGCGCCATACCCGCTTCTCAAATAAATTTTAACCATCACTGTAACCCCCAGTGTGTTGCTGCGAAAGTGAAAAAAGGATGAGGTGTTTATAACGCAAAAAGTGTAATTCTATTTACATATAAGTAAATAAACAGAAATATTAAAACCATTTTTAACAAGTTTTTAGTATTAATATATATATTAATTAATACATATAGCATTAATATATATATCATTTTTTTTTAAAGCTTGTGACTACTAGCCTTTACACACTCTCCGTTTTTGGAACCGCTTCAGAAAATATATGTAGCTTATATATACGTATATATAAGGTATAGCAAGAGTAAATTTTTTCCTAAAAATTATGGCCATTCTAAAGATTGCTTTAGTAATATGTATACCGGCGTTATATAAATGCGATCTGGTTACGCTACATGGCGTCAGAAAGATAAGATTTCGTACTAAAATTTCGTACTTCTCAGAACAGTTTTGTGATTGCTTAATTCATTATTATTCGAGCACGCTTCAAAAATGGATACCAGCAATGAGAAAATATCAATCAATCAAATATCAATCAATTAATCTTTTCTTTAAGCGCAGGGTTACTGGTAATGAAAAGTGCGTCAGTTACTTTAACTTCAAGCGAATACAATCTTGTTCAAATCTGGTGAGACGGCGCAAACGGTGGCCAATCCAGCATTGACGCT
This sequence comes from Bactrocera minax, assembly GCA_021498325.1. Taxonomy (NCBI): domain Eukaryota; kingdom Metazoa; phylum Arthropoda; class Insecta; order Diptera; family Tephritidae; genus Bactrocera; species Bactrocera minax. The sequence continues at coordinate 418,767 of JAKEEE010000045.1, read as the reverse complement.
CAGGAAAATTTTGCTATGTGCTTGGTGGAATAGCAGAGAATCTGGTGCACTATAAGGGGCTCCCCTACGGCCAAACTCCTAATTGGGACCTGTAAAGTCAACAATTGGACCGTATGAAAGAAGCAATCGCCTAGGAGCGGCCAGCTTTGGCCAATAGGAGAGGAATTATGTTCCATCAGAAGTTCTGAGAGCTTGATTTGGAGGTTTTTATGCATTCACCTCATAGTTCGGACCTGGTACCCAGTGATTACTATCTGTTCAAGAAGAAGAAGAGTGGAAAATCGACTGTCCCAGTTTTTTGCTAATAGGAACGATGGTTTCCCCGAAATTGGCCTTATGAAACTACCTTCATAATGGCAATAAATTATCGAACGAAACAGTGCATATTTGACCTAAATCGAATCATTCTAACTATACCAAATAAAACCTTGAATTTAATTTAAAAAAAGTGGATTTCTTTTTACTAGAACAAAGTATTTAGGGTTTAGGTCTAGGCTACCAGTAGAATACTCCAAAACTGGTTTTAGTTTCGCTGTTGTAAACTATTTTGTCGCTTTCGAGATATGACCAAACTGCATTGACTTCCTGAAGAATCCTAAATTAATAAGTATTTCGCTAAGAAATTTTATATGGTTATTTTAGTGGTTGAAAAGGGACATCACAAAATGAAGAAGAATTCTAGAACTTTGAGATTATCAGAGCTTTGAGAGGATCTATTTGATTGGAGATAGCGGGAGGTCTAATTTAACTGCCCTGGCCGTAAATCTAATAAAAATTTTTAAACATTTTAGCCCAAAGCACAAATAGTGTGAAAGAGGTGTTAATATCTGTTCTGCTACTTCCAAATACATAACTTGGTTATGGAAGCAGAAAATCTTTCATTCTTCATTGTAAAAGGATGTTGTCGAAACCCATTTTCGTTTTGATCTTTTAAACTATTAACTTAACTTATTCTTAATTTCAATACTGCAATTTTTAAATTAATAGAGATATTTGGAATAGTGGAACTTTAGTGTTAACTTCAATATATGGCAACTTTATTGGGTGTGCAGCTATGAAAAGCCAATAAAAACTGTCAATGCAGCAAAAAATATTAATATTGACGACTAGATCAAATAAACAATTTAAATTACTTCAACTCCGTAAATACTATGTTTTCAAATAAAAGGAACTTTTTCGCTATGGAATAATATGGGGTGTATACTTGATGTAATTTGGTGCCCCATGAACATTATCCTCTCGACCACTTTCAGCGCCTTCAAATAGATCTTTAGTTTTATGAAAACAGGTATTTGTGTTAATGGTGAACAATATACTTCTTCCAGTTTGTATGCGAAGAATTATAAAGAAGAAATCAAATATGTATATTTACTTTACTTATAAAGTAAAGCCATTATGGTACACGTAACTTTCACCTTTTTGTGATATTTTTTAAGTAGAATGAGCCATTCGTAATACACAATTTCTTATCTATTTGTTTCTTATCTATTTATTTAGGAAGGTTATATTCTGACCAATTTTCTATAAAATAGTATATTTTCTATAAAATATCTGAAATGAATGCACATTTATGCAACATTGTCATACAATATATATATGAAGTATTTGTAATATTTGATAAATAAACCCATGTACATACTGCTGGCATAGACATAAATAGCATATTTATCTATTTTTTAAATCATAAATCTTCTGAGATTTTTGAGTAATGTTTATCCACAGAAAACATACCTGTCAATTTATACTTGATATAATTTTAAAGTTTTTATGTACTTCTATGAATAATTACGAAAGTTTTTATCTCAATAAATACAGAAATTCCTAAATAGTTTCTGAAATAAGTTAGTATTCATGTATCATGGATTCATTGATTGGAAGAGAAATAATCTCTCTTTTTAATTTCTGGAGACCCAATAAATTTTAACATTTGACATTTGACAGCAAGATTTAATTTGACACAATTTTCATATTTCTGTTCTTATTCGTATTACTTTAATTAAGTTAATTTAACCTTTTAATTGTGTTTGTTCAACGCAAAAGAAATTAAAATACACGGATATTTGATGATTTATTTAAGAGATTTATTTAGAGGTTGAAAAGAATTAAAAATTATTAAAAATTGCTATTCAATTGACCGTAAGCGTACATACATATATGTATGTTTATACCACGCATACTAATAAAAATATCCATTCAATGTCAACGATTTCACCCAAAAAAGGAATTGAGTCACTAAACTTATTAACACCCAAGCATCAAAAATAGAATAATAAAAAATGTATTGAGCAAATATTGGCAAAACTTAGAAAAACATGACAGAAAATCAATGATGGACGACAAACAACCAAAAGCAACGTTCATATGTTTGTGTACAATAATCTCATTCAAACATTCCATGTGTGTTTAGGGAATTGTGATAAAACATGGTTCAAATGACAACATTGCCACATACATATGTGTTTTTAGTTCCAATACAGTTATACAAATAAACAAACAGATAACAGGCGAAATGGATAGTGCGGTTATTTCACCAGATCGCTCTGATGTACAACTTAAAATCCCACCACTTAACCTCTGAAGGTGTGTAGGGTCACTACGAGCTCAAAAATTTTCTTCTGTTGTTAGTGGAATTTTTCATATTCTATTTTTATAGATCTTGATTTTCAGAAAGTCTGTAGGACTTATCAAATAGTCGTGCATACTCATATTCCCCATAAAATTGTTTTTATTTTTAAATTATATGCGTTTTTGCTGTTTCGTTGGATTACGTAGCACATCGATAACTAAGAATATACATACGTATGTATGTATATAGCCGGTTAGTCAGTTGGGTTGGCCAATAGGCCAACAAATAAAGCGTTAGGCCACTGACTGCTATATATCGATTTCCCTTTATTTATATTTACATTTGGTTGTACTTATGTATATAAATTGTGTACTATTTTGTACACAATTTGTGTGTGTATTTTTCCTTGCAATTGCACAACTCAGTTGCTTTTCTTTACTTTTCTTGCTGTACTCTCAGAACTTATTCTACAAGAGTACTTACATAAGTATATTAAATCATACACAAAACGGTTGTTTGTAACAACAATAATTAATAGAAAGATACATTTCAAACTGATTAGCATGATTAAATAAAGTGGACTTTTCTCCGTCAGTCTGCCCATCGATTTGTCCATGCAACTGATATCTGGATTAAAAATTAAGATATCTTGAAGAAGTTTGGCACTCTCTGGTAAAGATCTTTGCCACCCCCAAAGCGATATTATTTAAAAATGTGTTAAAACTTTATAACCAATGTTTGTCAGAAAAGTCAATATATGTATATTTAACACATTAGGTTCCAGAGTCGCCTCATTGGGTGAAAAGCAAGGTCGGATCTCAACTCTTCCGATAACTTCATCTGAAATAAATGTATTGTACCTTCAAATAAGGTGATGTTCATCAAAATCTGGAAAATGGAAAATGGAAGTAGGAATGGTAGTGATTTGGTTTTTTGGTGCTAGAAAGAGTTTTGGAGTGTTATTTTTTCAAAATGGTAATTTTGTCTGTAAATTAGTTTGTGACATGTGAATGTCTCTCAACTTAAAAAGTACTTTGTGCACTTTTTCATATGACGCGTATCTAGTTAAGAGTTACATTGCAATCCCAATTAAATTTCTAGTAGTACTGGTTAGAAACAAAATTCCCACAAATTTGATACAGCCCTATTATTTTCATATATCTGCAAAAAGTTCGACAAATTAGCGACGAGTCCAAGAATACTCCCAAAAAAACATTGTATGGGAGGAATCGTTTTCTTTTGTTAGAACTCGCCCTTTGAAAACACTCATCCTTTTGCACCCGAAAGACCACAAAAGAAATTAATAATTTTCAAGCTTTTACGGACTAGATAACTTTTCTAGTTCTAACAGTCCTAACATTTTACAACTAATCAATCTACAATTATACCCTTAGGATATTCATATAGACTAATCCATTCCCAATTGTTCCTTATATAAAGTAATCTGAGTGCATTTTCTTTAAAGATTACTTGCAAAATTCTTTGCATGGTTGTATTTATGTGCATACAGGCATATGTACTTATGGTGTATACGTCGACCAACAGTAAAAGTTAAAGTTTGCTTTTTTTTTGCATAACCGCTATTCGAACTCCTTTTTTATGCTGTGCATTCTCATACAACTTATGTGAGGTATCGATTTACACTTTTGATTAATTACCTCTCACACATGGTCACACAAAATTCTACATATATAGATTTGTAAATAAATGGGTACCAAATAGTTCGGCATTTGTGTGTGTATGTATGTGTTTGCAGTAATAACATTTATCGCTACTTTTCTATGGCAAATCTTCAGGAAGGAATCGTTATTCCAGCCACATCAAAGCGCTTCAGTCAAAAAGCAAAAAGATAAAAACCAAAATAAACACTGTTTTGTGGTGAAAAATCAATACCGGTATCAGATATTTATTGTAAGCAAACGCTCACTATATAAAGGCATGTATGGAGGTCGTCTCACATACATAGATACAGGCGTCAATGCAGAACAACTTCGGACTCACATATGTAAGTACACACAAACATACTCAACAATGTATGCATTGGAAGACTTATGATATCTAATCACCAAATTAAGGTTTGTAAATTATTATCATTGGGTAAACAGCAGAAGTAAAGCAATAACAATACAAATAAATATGTGTAAAAACGTTGACACCTTTATACTTACATTCAAATATACACCAATAGATACGGATGATATACGTACATATATACTCATCGCTTAGTGATGCCATTTTGATGGACTATCCGCAATTAACTTTCAAAATCGCTATGAAATTGATCGGAATTTGTAATAAAGCTGTCTAACGGTGGAAATAGTGCTGATTAAAATGAATTCGATATTAACCATCATGCTGTAAGAACCCTGCTGTTAAACACTAAAGTAGAGAGGAAAAATACTAATTTACAATTACAATTGCCTGGAATCAGTCTTATACCAACTTTTTACAAAGTTTGATGAGAAAGGGAGCCCGGTTCCGTCAGCGAATTGGTATATTTTGAATAAAATCAAGGAGGACTTGAAAAAAATCCAAATCAAAATCGTTCCTGGGAATATATGTATGTAAATTGAAATAAACAGTTATGTATCTGTTTTGAACTAGTTTGAAACTTACGTATTTTTGCTCCTAGGACATAAACAAATAAAAGCAAGTAAGGAAGGGTTAAATTCAAGTGCAACCGAACATTTTATACTCTCGCAATGTTCAAGGATTAAAGGCGGGGAAATACTTTCTGGTGCTAGCGAGACTTTTAGACCAATTTGTATGTTATTGGATTAAAATCATGTTCGGTATCTTATTAACGTATATTACAGGCCATAGAGTCCGTGATATCTATATTGAAATCAACCAAATTAACTCAAATGAGACACATGCGATATAAACTCAACAAAAGTGGCTTAATTAAATATATTAGTTATATGAGGAAAAAGTCCAACCAGGGAAACGAACATCATAATAATAGGAATAGAGGGCTTAGACCAAGGTTTAGACCAATTTCATTAATATTTAGCGCGAAACCACATTACGTTTAATAAAAAATCTCCCCTTAATTTTATCAAAATATCACATATATTGACCAACACAAACAGCTTAAAATCATCTGGAGAGCTGGAGAATCGAGAATCTTAATATCGGGTATATTTGGGCTAGTTGAAGGTCCCAACGGTATAGTATACGGGAGCTGGGGTTCGTTGACAGATTTCACATATTTTCGGCACTAAACTATGGTATATATCCATTATACAGATATATACCGTATAAAGCCGGATGTTTGAAATTCTTATGTTAGGTATATGGGGGCTTGAAAAGTATTTCTCGATTTTATCTATTTTGGACACACTGTTTTCAGAAAAAGACGCTCTCTGAATTTCACAGAGATATATTCTCACAGATTGACCGGCAGTTTCGATAAAAAGTCAAATATAGACACTGAGGTCCACTTATTCGTTATCTGGGGGCTTGAAAAGTATTTACGAATTCACCCTTATTGGGCAGGAAATAACATACCTTGAGGGCACTATTTGTGAAAGGTTTTATTCCGATATCTTAATTGGTAATGGATTTATATTCTGTAAAGTGAAAGAATCATATGGAATTTAAAATTGTGATATATGGGAGGAAGGTGTGGTTGTAATCCGATTTCAACTGTCTCATGTAAGGATGATATGTTTCTCTCATAATTAAAGTTCAACTTTCTAATTTTAATATCATACATTTTTAACTTTAACGAAAAACAAAACTTTATGTCGTCAACCAAGGTATTCTCGGTGAATCTAGAAATAAATCCCTCTTTTTCAGGTGGTATTACAAGCAAAATTTTAAGAGAAGCAATTGAGTTTTTTAGGGGAGGAACTTGAATGTTTTGATTCTTACAAGCGTTAGGTAGAGCTTTAGAAGAAGTATGCTCTTTAGACGTGATATACTTCTCACCTTGAGCGAACGGTGAAGAAAGATTTATAAGGTCAATATTCGGAGGAGAAATACTCTTCTGAACAGAAGAACTGGTTGACTCTTCATGGAACGGACGTTTAGGTTTAGGGTTAGAAGTTTCATAAGAATCATTTGGTCATTTAAACGATAGCAATAATGTTTCACAATGCCTAAATTTTGAGGTGATGGTGATGATTTGAAGTTCTTTGCTGATTTCATTGAAGTCACTGTATGTCTGCTTATATATCTTAAATAAATCAATTTCAGTTGATCTACATTTTAAGCAAGACCAGCGCACTCCCTTACTATCATGAATAGTATCTAAGATTCTACTTGTCTGTCCAGCACATTTAAAATGAGCAAAGCCATCACACAGCCAACATGAAACTAAGCGATCAGACTCGCCTTTAATACTACAGTTTGGAAAATTACAAATCATGATAATAAAAGCAAAAGATGATAAAAATAAAATAACAAACTGTAAGTAACTCAAAAATGAATATATATTGCAATAATCACTATTACAATATATAATTATCATTACAATATATATTCGCTTTTACTTACTTACTTATTACATAGATACTTACATGAACAATTTAGTTACTGGGTGTGATAGAAATGAAAGGCCACTGAATCTCAAAAAATTTTAAATGTTAAAAGCTAATCTAAAGACTTTAGAATATATGTATCTAAATAATACAGCTATGTAGTCCTGATTACCAAAGTTCATTATTCCTTGCATTAAGACATTTCCGATGGGGTTATTTGAGGTCCACTTTAGGTAGTAAGATCTCTAGTTTTAAAATTATGTAAAACAAATTTTAATAAGACTATACAAGCTTCTCTTAAACTCAATTGTTGACATTTTTTCAGTAATTGAGCAATTCTAGATCTCAAATATTAAAAAAATTCATCACTCAGTAATTCAGCATGTTTGCGGGTTCCGCTTCCCGAATCGGTAGGGCGGGGGGGAGTAAATCATATTATTAAATAATATGTAATTTTTAAAAATCAACAATGAATATCATCTCAGCAGCGCTTTTTGAGAAATTTGAAGATTCTTTAAAAATAGAGATTCAAAATATGTATGTATATATAATACAGTAACAAATTTCGGAAAACAAATATTGAAACATTCACATAGCAATTTTAAGAACTCAATTATTTGTATATACATATGCATGTATGTTTGTATATGTATGTATCTATGTAAGTGCATTAACATGTTGCATGGTTTATTAAATTGTAAAACAATTCTCCCCCTTAGAGTTTCGGTAATTATTTCAGCCTCGACGACCTATTTGGTCGACTCATTTCTATCATCAACTGCACTTATTTCACTTGGTTTAAAATATTGAGAAATATGGAGGGTACAGGTGATTATTGATGCCTATTATATAATCACAAGTTCTTTTTTTTTTGAAGTTAAATTTATGCTTAATGCTTAAAACAAATAGTAGGTTAACATATATGAGATTAGAACTGATGAGAATAAAAATATATGTTGCTGTAGTTGTTGTGTATGTTGTTAGTAGTTTATGGATTATTGCTATATTACTATATACAACGCAATTTCTTTTAACTCTGAACAAATAATTCTGTATTTACTCTTCTACTAATAATTTGAACAAATTCTAAACTAATAATTTGAAAAAAACATTTTACAGATACCTAAATTTTGGCCTGTCCTAATACATTACATAAATCCATAGAACAAAACACAGAAATCGACCGAGTTGCTATGCTATATGCTATAAAAAATAGGAAACCCTGTTGACCCCTTCGAATTTTTAAATATTTCAGTTAAAATAAACAGTTGCGAGTTCGAGCCACTGTTACAATCCACTACGAATGTGCTGTAAACAAGTTTGATGCTAGTCCAACACGTTCCACAGCAACGAACATGTTTCAACATGTTCGTAGCGGTTGCTTGTTGGTTCATCGGCTCTACGGCCAGACTCACAATCTTGTTGTTGCCTAAACATTGTGAGTAAAAGACGTGCGCGTGGCTGTTTAAATTTCGTTGATGGGATTTTCTTCACGGTGACTGAAAATTTCCAGTGTATTGAAGGAAAGTGTGAATAAATTGCTGATTAAACGTTAAATGAGGGATGTTTAAAAATAAAACCATTTGAACAAGAAGGATGTGAAATAAAAGAAAAGAATTTAAAAGGCTTGTAAAGTGTTTTTGCATAGTGAACGGAACATAACGGAAATTAGAAAAGTGTTGGTTGTCAAGGTGAGACGCATGTGAGAAAGTGATTGAAAAGCATTAAATGAAAATCATTTCCTTGATTACGCTAAGTGCAATCTAAAAGTTTAATCTAATGGAAAAGCCAACGGATTTTAAGGCCAAATATATATATCTACATTTACCTAAGAAAATATAGATATATCATTATTTTGTTTGTGTTATTGTTTTGTATAAGTTGTTCTGTAGTGGATTTTCCAATTTGCCGCAAATCATTACGGTACGCACTGTCCTAAGCCACCTACGAGGCCGTTGGAATCGGTTGAGGGGGGATTAGCATGTGGTAAAGATGAAGAGGACATGTGATACAGGAAATGGTGTTGCACTTAAAGTCTGACGTTACGAAGTTTGAAAATTCATAATGCACTTTTGCCTGATAACCGGTGTTTGTTTTTATTCTTTGATGCCGACCATAAGTGGGTGTTATTCACCTGATGCAAATATTGATGATTAGGATTTTGATGAAAAAAAATTTGTGTACAAAAAGGATTGTTGTATTTTAGCGGTGAATTTATGAAAGCGATAATGACGGTGTGCTTATAGTTATTTTAAAGGATTAACTGAAATTATTATATTCGTATTAAAATGAGCATTAAATGAATAAAGTAAAAATATTAAATAAATCAAATTGTGAAAATTAATTTTTTGAGTTAATAAAAGATAATAAAAACATTTCATAATTTTTAATCCAAAACCCCAAAGTACCTATTACGAATATAATCCTACACATGTAACACGCTATGAAGTCATGTTTTTGCATAATAAATTGTGGAAGCTGTATTTTGAAAATTGGTTTTCCAATGCATATATGCAAATCAGTTTCTACCATGTGAAATGTTATCTTAAAATTCATATATGTATATATGTACAACTTGCACATATGATATCGAATTATTTAATTTTGTGTTAAAATTATGTTTAATGTCTCCAACAGGATTGTGAATAAAATTCGATTGTGAAAAAGTGCAAACTGAAACCAAAAATACCGACTTCAATGTATGGAAGATGCAAAACAAAAAGTGAATTTGTTATACATATATGACAAAAAAAATTTGCAAAATATTAAACAGAAAGTAAAAAAACTGAAGTGGAAAATAAATGGTTATAAAAGAAAGTATACTTTTATATGCAAAATAACGATAATATATAAAAATATATTTGTATAAAGAGCACTCAGAAAATATTTTAAGTAAATAAAGTAATATTAGTAAAAGTATTTCAAAAAGATCTTCGAAATAAAACATTCTATAGAGCATCAATCAAACTGAAAATAAATCATAACCAAGCGGAAGTGGGGCTCAGAGTTCAACGGAAGTGAGAGTGTACATTTTCAATTGGAAAATGTATTGAGTTTACACCTTTGAAATTCTGAAATTAACACCGAAATTTTTGACCCCAAAGTAATATAAAAAATCTACTAGCGCTAAGACTGCAAACATCGCTAGCATGGAGGACGAACTACGCTGTCCGACATGCAAACAACTTTTCGCGAACCCGGTGCTGTTGCCCTGTTTCCACGCCCTCTGCTTGGGCTGTGCACTTGACATACAGACCGCGTACACGCCCGCTGCAGCCTTGGCCGCTGCCAACTCCAGTGTTGGTCTCGTCTCGAACGGCAATATCAACGGCGGTTGCAATATACACGGCGGTACGGCAGCACATGGTAATAGCATAACCACTACTGCCACGGTACACTCGCACGCTGGCATTGGCGCTCCAGTAGTACCGCCCTCACATCCACCATCGACACGTCACTCATCGAACAGTTCAGCTGCCAGCACCGCTAGCTCGGCTACAGGCAGTGAAAGTGTCACTTCCGATCAGGATCAAGCAGATAAAGTCAGCATTTTGAGTGAGGCCGACTCTGGGGTGGTTTGCTGTTCGAACACATCGCGTCCGGTCTCGTACGCCGGCACTGCACAGTTACAAGGTTTGCTGCAGGGTGCTGCTGCTGCGCCACCAGGTGCTGCTTTCTATCTAACTTGCCCTCTCTGCCGGAAGTTGGTGTTCTTTGACGAAGGCGGGGTGCGCAATTTACCCGCCTATCGTACTATGGAATCAATTGTCGATCGCTTTTGTGCACGTGAGGCGCTACGCTGTCAAATGTGCGAGACTGATCCAAAGGTTGCGTCCATTGTGTGTGAGCAATGTGAAATACGTTATTGCGATGCATGTCGGGAGCTATGTCATCCAGCACGTGGCCCCTTGGCCAAACACAATTTGGTGAAACCGCGTAATGCAGCATCGCAGAGAGAGTCTGTATGTGGTGAACATGGTGATACATTATCGATGTACTGCTTGGTGTGCAAAATGCCTGCCTGCCCACAGTGCATTGCTGAAAAACAACATCCCGGACATGAGGTTCAATCTATCAGCGTCACTTGTAAGGCACAAAAGGTTAGTGTTCATATATTAATATTCGTATAATTAATAATTTCCTTACAAAGTGTCATTTTCTTTAACTACTTAAGCATTTTGCTTGGCAATGCGACATCCTTTTGAAAGTATCCATGCGGTAACAAATTCTCCGAACGTTTTATTTCTCCCACTCCAAACGGTACATCATCTTAGATTTAAATAAATCTAAAATGTCAATTGGATTTATTCACATAGAAGCCACTTTCTAGTATTCTTCAGGGGTTAATTAACAAAACTCGAAATAATACTTTTATAATAAATATGGCAATTAAACTAACTGACTAACCTAATTTCATAAGTCTTTATTCCATTGTATCCTCATTATTATTGTATGCTCCTTTTGCAAATAGTTATATAAATCCAAGATTCCCTAATATATTTAACTTATTATACCAGGCTCCCAATGAAATGATCGCATTCACATAGTTTATACTGTGCTATACTGTTATACTGTTAGAAAGCATGTTACGATCAAAGAAGTTTAAAGAAAAACAAACTAAAGTTAAACAAAATCTAAAAAGTAGACCAACAAAGAAAAGCCGCTAGTTTTTCCGTAATCTCATGAATAATAAGGAAGTGAACCCGTCACAAACACACACTGCGAAAAACCATGGTAAATAAATCAAGACATTACAGTACACAACACACCACACGATAAAAAACAGCAAAGAAAACCCGTAAACCAAAACAAACAACACTAACATGGTATTATCTATCACCTTGCCCAAAATTAACACTCGATTTTTGTGCTCAAACATAGAGCATAGAACATAAAGGGCAAAGCCACAATCTGTACTTCCTACTTCCTTCTGCAGCCTCCCTCGCTAGTCTCTCCTGTTGCCTTGTGTCCACAAAAGTCCCTTCGTCACTCGATTGACCGTACAAACTTCCTCCAGTTAACTGGTAAATGTGTCTTAGCCGTATTCTTATATATTTGGTATTCGCTGTTTGGTTTGCACTGACCGCCTTGACAGCCATTTCCGCCTGTTCAGCAGAAGAAAAATTTAATCGAGCCTAGAGCAACCATGTAGATGGTGGTATTGGCACCTCATACTACTTTGTGGTAGTGTGTTGATTGCGAGGAATGCAAGGATTGTGTATATAAGAGAAATTCAACACAATTTATTGCTTTGGACCTGTCATTCTTGACTCGGGGCTCATTTTTCATGCTGGGGGTGGAGCTGCCAGCGAGTGCCCGAATTTGGTGCGATGCATTTATAAACATAAACTTGTATATAACGGTGATAGTAGTGGACGCATACATATTTAGCGATTCCTTATAATGTTCCTTGAAGCTAAAACTCTTTGTGTGGCTTGTGGTAAGAAAATATGTGTGTATGCATTGGTATTTAATAGAGGCCCCAAACGAAGTGTGGTGTCTGTTGGTAGGAGTTGTTGTGTAAAAGGAGTGAACTTTAGGGTTGAAACTTCTGGGCGATAAATTAATCTAAGGCTTAACTATCTTTAACTGTAACTACTGTGTGATTTTATTATGGCGTTATTCCTCGTCACATACGCACATGCTTATTATTTCGTACAATTATTTTTCGTTTTAGTTGTTTGTTGGCGTTGACATTGACTTGTTGTTTTGCGGAAGAATTTTTTAAGTTACACAAATATTGCGGTTTCTGCACATTTTCGGCTAAGTCAACAAAACAGGGCTAGTTGTTTGTCAGAGTGGCCTCACCATCTATGGTTCTCCCAATTTATTTTTCTTATCGGTCCCAATATGGATGCGCATACATGATACTTATATATTCTCCAGCTAGGTCGTCGGTGTACATAACTGCTTCAAATATAAAGTTGTGTGTACTAAGTGTCCTTTTTGTTTTATTTTTTCCGCAATTTCTTTTGCTCACTGTATTTTAAGTGCGTCTACTAAGTGGCAATTTATGCTCTTTTACATTAGCTATTTGATGTTGCTTTATTTAATGAGCTTACTCTTGCGAATTTAAATTTTTTTACTTGTGGTCTACATATTTGAGTGTTGACTAAATATTTAAAGATAATATAAATATTTCTCCTACAGATGGGCTCCACATTTTAAGTATGTGGTGTGTTCAAAAAATAACGGGAGTGTTTTTCGACTGTGTTCTTCGAGGTCAAACGGCTAACAAGGTCAAACGAAGGTTTAAGGTCAAACGGTCAATAAGATGTACTACCTACACTCGGATTTGTGGAAAGACTATTCACGGTTTTCTGCTCTGCTCACATGGTGCTGCTCACATTTCATTACTTGTTCGTGAATTCTTGGCCAAAAACAGTACTGTAACGATGCCAGCCTCCATATTTGGCAGACATGCCTCCGTGTGACCTTTTCGTATTTATAAAAATAAAGAGGACTTTAAAAGGCCGCCGTTTTACAAGTATAGGTTAAATTAAGAGCGCATCGCTGAAAGAGCTGAAGGCTATCCCAATAATCGAGTTTGAGAAGTCTCGAGGATTCGAAGAAGCGCTGATATAAGTGCATAATATCGAATGGAGACTATTTTGAAGGCCGCAATATTAATGTGGACGAACGAATAAATATTTTTTTAACTAAAATTCCCATTATTTTTTGAACATACCGGGCATTATTAGAAAAGTACAATCGCCATAATTAAGTATTTTAGGTGCAGGTTACACTATGGTTGGTTAAGGATTCAAATTTGGGTCAAAACAAAATCTGAAACTATGGAAAAAATTCGGAACTTAACATAAAACAACCTTCCTGAAGTCGTTCCTCATAAAAATGTAACTGCTAGTAGAAGAGAATTTGAAATCTGGCATAGCATAGATAATGTGTAAGATCCGGAAAGAAGAAAAATTCAATTCTTATTTATATGTAAATCCCTAATTTTTGACCGTGAACAGTTTTTTTTTTGCTCCGGTTGAATTTGGCCCGAAACTGACTTTATTGGGCGAAACTTACTTAACTTTTATGAGTATATATGTATGCATATGATTTTCACCAGTCCACAGGATAACTAAAAAATAATTTGTCTATTTACATAATTGGTGACAAGTTTTAGATATCTAAAATTAATGTGTACAATAAAGGCTCGTGTCAGCAAAGTCAATAAAAATCTTTTGACATTTTCACAAACTCTTATTACTGGATAAAATAAGCACGGAAAATTTTTTTTTTATTACTCCAAGGACACATTTCTTCACAAAAACGGATAAGAACTGCAAAACATTGTAAGGCTAGGTCTGGCTTTACTGCTCATATGTGAGACTGAAAGACAGAATGGGAGAAAACTTGTTTCCTTTACCTTCGAATCAGTTTTTTATTCGCAACATTAGTCAGGTGATTTTTAGAAAAGCTAAGGAGAAATCCGCAAACCTAAAATAAATTTGAAAAAGGAATAGTAGTGCATTCATATTCCAAGGAACAGCTTTGCGTTTAAACTGAGACTAACATTTTTTGCCAAATCTTAGTTTATATTAGCACAAAATTGTAACTAATCTAGACTTCAACGTAACTCAGTTCATTTAACAACTTAGAATCGATTACTTAATCTAACAAATCGTACGCTTCTATCTCTAGCGAAATCAATAATGATAACTAAATATTCTGAAATGTTTTTCATTCTTCATTTGTGATATTTCTCAAATGGACATGAATAGATGCGTTGATTATCGTAGATTAGATATATTTATTTTTGGAGCTTTCTGACAATAATTATAAACAACCCAAATGGTGGCAGAATTTTCATATCATTCCCTTTGCTCTCAATTCAAATGATCTAAGAATATATTTGTGAGGCTTAAGTTAGGTTGAACCTGGAATATTTATTTATACATGCTTCCTTTATAATAGATTGATTTTTAGGTTTAGTTACGCCTAATCTAATCATATTCTTACTTCGAAATCCAGTTCTGTTTAGTCTAAATCTTACAGGACAAAAATCGTGTAAGAATATTGATTTCATTTGTCAATAAACATTCGACATATTAAATAATTTACTATTTTATTTCTTCGTTATGTAAATAGTGCATATTTAGTGATATTGGTAATCAATTTTACAACCATTATCATATGCTATGTATGAAAATATGAAGAGTTCTAACCTAAATCTTATTTATTCACTCTTATATATTCTTTCACTTGAATTTTGAGTTGATTTGATTTCAAATTCACACGTAAATGTGAGTTTTTGTTCTAGCCTAAGTCTTGAAGTCTGCAACCATCCACCTTAGGACGATCTACCCTTAAGCATCGAGTTGTTTCTTAAACATTTTTTTTTTTAAGCATATTATGCATATTATACTGTAAGTATATAATGCAAATTAGATAGTTACTTGGAATGCACAAACAAGTGCAAAATATGTAAATGAACTTACCTGCTGCTGCAGCTGCATTGGAAATCGAAGGTAATTATGGAGAAGTAAATAAAACTAGCGATTTCGCAACCACTTGACGTTACTTACTCATTATTATCAGAGCTGTGAACGTGTTTGCGGATATGACCATTAAAATAGTGTTCATTTGAGGACCGGCATTTCGGTTGTAATGACGAATGTCTCTCCACCGCTAATTATTTAGGTGTCCGTGAACTTAATGACGCGGCTTTGTGAAGTGTGACTAATGATAGATAAGAAGGAACGCAGCACATGTTGAAACGATTGGTATGCCACGCCAGTTACAGAAGTGTTGAGCGAAGCTGAGTGTGTTTGCTAATTATCGCTGGTTGTTTGTAAATAATCGCAAATTTACATAAATACGATACGATACGATACGATACAGATACGTATATATATGTATATGTGGTTGTTAACAGCAAGTACACCATTTCTTCGTTTCGCATCTAATCACTACCGGTGCACACCGAAAGCGTTCTCCGATAAGCGAAATTTGCACACAGTTAGTCATTTATTTTCAATTTCTGCATATCTTATCTGGTATTCTTCACCTCACTGGGTGTGTTTGCCATTGGTATTTGCCATTTGCGTATTGGTAGTGTCAAATAATCTTTGTATGTTTAATGTATAGCTAACCGCTACGAATATTTGCTTAATAAAACGAAAAAACTACGCCAAATTGTCAGCTGTCACTGCGCGACATTTTTCATCTTCCAATCTTATTGCTTTGGGTTGCCTTTTATTTACTTGAGTTTGTTCTTCATTTTAAACTTTCAACTGACAGCAACTGTCTGCTTAGTAGATTTTAATTTTCGTGCAAATAATTGTCCGTAGTCACATTTTCACAAAAACATTGCGAGACAGATCCGTGTGTTTTTTTTGCATCTTTTTCGGCGTCTGAACTGTCAAATGGCGCAAAAGGAATTCTTCAAGGTAAATAAATAACAATTTATCATTACTTTAGCGAGTTGTCACTGGTCTTCTATTTAGTTTTCATGAAATTTTCGCATTCCCTAGAATATTTTGGTTCTTTCTTCTTACTCATAGATAAACAAATGTGAGTGAATAATCTAGCTAAAGTAACAAAATATCGTTGGAAAAGCCAAATAGTTGGGTTGCATATTTAGTAATAAATTGTCAAGTTTGTGGGCGTTGCCGTTTACGTATTTATGAAATTAAAAACCTTGTGGAGAAGTTTTGAAACTGTTTAGATATACTAAATTAAAAATAAAAATCTTTTTAAACTATGTATTTTACAAATGAAAGTACTAAGAAGAATAGAAGAATTTACGATAATTGTGGTTGAGGAAGTCTTCATAGCTTGATTTAAAGTAGACAGAAGTATAAAAAAGCGAAACATAATCGAATTAATTCCTTGGTTTGAAAAAGAGGATTTTCGGGAACTGTAATAATTACATTAATATATTCAATGTTGGCAATATGGGAACAATGGACCAAAGTCCGTCAGTGCATATCATCAAAGTCAGTGCATATGGTCCCGGGACATGGGAATCTCCCGGCTTAAGCTCATATATTTGTGAATCATGTCGGACTCATTACATAATTATTGAGAAGACTAAAAAATTTAACTTGAGCCCCTAATCCATGAGTATATATTTTAACCTTAAACATTACCTACGTGGAGACTTATGAATGTTCATATTTACTCTTCAGATGTCATGGAACGTAGAACGTAAATCAAATATAGTAAATCAGTACAAAAAGGGGCCAGAGGTGTTGTGGATCCTGAAAATAGGCAGCGCGTAGTCAAATGTTGGTATTTATAATTTTGCTCTCGCACCGTGTTAGACACTCGAGCTCTAGTCGGATTGTTTAAAATTATATTTTTTTTTAGATATATCCAATCTCCCAAAAATTAATTTTTTTGAAAGGGACCACACAAGATATGAATGAATCACTTCCAGTATGTATTTATTCCGATCAACCATACATTTTTTGTATTTCTAATTTTTCCTCAACATCCATCAACGGCTGACCTCCAAAATTGTAATGATAAGCCTCTATTGAAGCCTTAACCAAAATGTAAAATCGGTTCTCTTAATACATATATGTCGTTAATTGCCACAGGTGATTGTGTTTTAATGGTTTCAGGTTATTAAATTTCAACAAATAATTTCCATTCGATTCAAATTTCGCATTCAAAATTTTACTGTGATTTTGAAAAGGTATATTTAAATCGAAATAAAGCAAAATACGATGCTATTGGCAATCCCAATTACGAGAATTAATGCTCAAATTTGCCGTATTACCGAAACTCTATTGCTCGCCAATCGGCAAAGTCAATAAGTTCATGTAAATTGCATATTTAAATACAATATTTACGGAATTGACGGATTTTTTAATGAACCCATATTTGCTATCACTTCAATTGATTTACAACATAAATTTTTATTTTTCAATTTATCGCCATCGAGATTGGCGCACACTTCTACATTTATGGGTTAATGCGTTAATTACAAATGATTTTGTGATTTTTTCCGGTGTCATGGCACTTTTAATTTTTATTAATTAACATTTTCGCTCGCAATGCCGAAAGGAAGAACCACAAACATTTAATGGGACTATGGTCCACAAACAGGCGGTGTATTTTGGTTGCAGCTGATGAATCTATGCTTGATGGATGTATGGTAATTAAAGAGTAGATGACACCTGAAATATTCGTACGTTCACCAAAAAACTCGGACATTGAGTGCGTACTAACAGAAGGGTATGATTGCGCCTTTTATGGCTTCGGTGCCGTAAAGTATTCTTGATATTCATAAATTTACGCAGTATTATTCCAACTGCCTAGCCGACAGTGTGCATGTGTACGGGACTTCTCCCACCCGCTGTTAAGGATAATAGGGAGTTGAAAAAATTACGCAGGCACGCATATATCTAGATAAACGCAAATAAATGACACAAACAAGCATATATATGTATTCATATATTCCAACAAAGCGATAAAGAGATAACACCTTTACCGTGAAATACCGTTGTGCGCACTCAAAATATATAAATATTCATATGTATTAACACAGAAGTCCGGTTGTATGACTGTTGCGTGCCGCACAACAGGGTTGGGCATTTTCCCTAACGCGACGTAACACATGCACGCACACATATAAAGTAGTACGCATAGGCGCTGTGCTGTCCATCGCAAGCGGATAAAAGGATATGTGAGCAAGGTTTGCACACACTTAAATCAACAGCACGTTCCATACGCTCCGCTTCGCAGCCGCTCCTACAAAGGTACGATAATGATTAAATCAACTTAATTGCCAGCGCAACACGAAATGTCAGCCGAGCAAAATTACCGCAGCAACAACAAAAGCCATGAATACAACAAAAAAGAAATAAATGAGGAAGGGCTAAGTTCGGGTACAACCGAACATTTTATACTCTCGCTGATGAAAAGCGGAGAAATACTTTTAGGTGCTGGCAAAACTTTATATTAAAAAATGTTGCGCAAAAATTAACATTCATTATTAACATTCATTATTGGACGAAACCGGGAATGGTTTACAATCATATTTAGCATCTTATTAACTTATATTACATGTCGTAGACTCACGTACTTTCACTACAATATTTTGCTTCGTTTCCGAGATATTTAAATAAACTCAAATGATATATGTGCTATATAAACTCAACCAAGATGGCTTAATTAAATATATTGGGTATATAAGGAAAAGTCAACCAGTCAAACGGAAATCATTATAAGGGACTGAGACCATGGTCTACACCGATTTCATTCATATTTAGCGCGAAACCACATTAGATTTAAGAAAACATATCAACTTAATTTCATTAAAATATCAAATATATTGACCAACGAAAACGGTTTAAAGTCAGCTGGAAAGTCGAAATTCATTATATCGTGTATATTTAGGCTAGTGGAAGGTTTGGACCGATTGCATTAACTTTTGGCATTATTCGAGTACATTAGAGAACACGTTTCCATGCATTTTTATGAAGTTAAGACACACTGGCCGACATATCCGGCATAAAGCCTGCCAGAATAACGAAAGTCATTATATGTGTGGATCACACATTTATATCATAGGATTTCACATATTGACCGATATACAGCTATGGACACATAAATGGCACAAAGTTTAATTTCATATAAATGCTAAAATAGTTTAAGTGGAAGTTGATTAAAATGTAAAAATTTTGCATTAAATTTGGTGCTGCTGTACGTACCAGAGTTGTACTCTACTGCCCAAATATTCCATTGTTTTGTTTTTTTGTTTATCGTTATCAATGATGCGTAGTCAATACTTATTTTGAGTGGACACGTAAATGACATAAATTGCTTTGAAGAAGTAGTACTCTCGCAGATTTTAATAGAAGAACATTATTTACTGTGTTGTGGATTAATAAGTAATTAAAAGTATTTCAGTATAAGAAATAATATAAAATGGGATCTGGAAAACAAACTACAATAGAAGAAAGGCGAATATTTTGGAAAATGTATGAAAAAGGGGCAAAAAGTGGCCGAAATTGCTTACCTATGCAAATTTCTCGTAAAAAAGTATACAACGCAATCAAATCATGTGTGGAGAATCTTCAAGTATTGGTCAAAGGCAAGATTCGGAAGCCAAGACCACACAAAACGGATGCGCGTGTGGATGCTGCTATAGTAAGAATGGTCAAAAGTTATCCATTTAAATCATCGCTGCAGATAGCAGTTGATATTAATCAATCATTGGGCTTGAAAATATCCTGTAGATTTGTCAGGAGACGTCCGAATCAGGCAAAGTTGTTCGGGTGCATTTCGAGGAAGAAACCACTTCTTTCAACAAAAAGTATTTCAAAACGATTGGACTTCGCCAGAACTCATCAAGAAAATTGCTTAAGTTTTTAGAGAAATGCATTGTGGCACGACCAAGCAAAGGTTAACAGGATAGGACCAGGTGGCAGAATATTTGTCCATCGTCCTAAGTGTCAAAAATATAATCCTAAGTTCACTCAGAAGACGCTAAAGCATGGTTGCGGAAATAATATGATTTGGGAAACATTTTCTTGGCATGATATATGGAAATAAGGATGTTTCGGTACTTGAACATTTAAAAAAGCCATATGGAACCATATGGAACCATATGCTTTTGATTCCATGCCATTCGAATGAAAATGTATGCAAGATAATGACCCCAAACACGCCTCGAATATAGTAAAAAATTAGTTTTCTGCGGAAAAGATCAATATTTTGTATTGTACAGGCCAAAGTTTTGGCTTGAATCCGAATGAAAACCTATGGAATGTAGCCAAGGCTTAAACTGGAAAGTTTAATTATAAAAATATGGGCGATATCTGGTCTGCCGTTAAAAAAGCTTGGTACGATATACCTAAAGCTAAGTGTCAAAATCTCGTGCAAAGTATGGGTCGCAGTTGTGGAGCAGTCATCAAAAATAAAGGCTACAGTACAAAATATTGATAAAAAAAATTATTTATTGATAAAAAAAATGTGACCAAAATTGATAAAAACTACAATTTGAACTAAATTGTCCCTATTTTTTTAGGTTGTGCTATTTATGTGTCCAGCTCATTACACCACAGTTTCCGCATTTTGATCATTCTTTTTTACAATGAATCGGGCGTGGCAATAGCCCGATTATGCTTATTTGCATTACCAATTTTTTTATGGTAACAAAGAACAAGTCTACCAAGTTTCATCAAGACATCTCAATTTTTATTGAAATACCAGTCACGCGGACTTCAAGCCGTCTCGTCATCCTTATCGTTTATATATGTACAACTCTATATCTATCTCGATTAGTTTTAGGTGAGCAAAACTAATATACTCTTGCAACTTGTTGCGAGAGTATAAAAAGAAAACAATTAACAAAGGGGAAAACGGCGTATAGAAAAGCAGAAAAAAGGTGAAAACAAAAGTTGGTGGCGATAATGACAATACAACGCCAATGACAGCCTAGAAAAATGATGTGTACGTTGCGTGAGTGCGGAATGTGGGTCTGGATATCATGGAGAACGTGCACATATGCACACACACATGTACGTACGCATACAAAGGGAGCATACTTTTAATGCCTGTCATAATTTATTAACAAATAGCAATCAAATAAGGATACATAAAATGATCACTATTCCTCGGTAAAGTATATAAACGCAAGCCTGTGGTAGGATTACCTGTTTAGCGTGTGAAATATTTATGCTACCCTGGATTTTTTGTTAAACCTTGACACTTTATGACTCAGTCACAGACTTGATGGAGAAGATTATCAAAATCAGGACATTTTTTTGCTTCCCGTTATAAAAAACCTTCCCATAAGGATATATAACACATTTTTATTTTATACTGAAGATCATATTTTATTCGACTTCAGCTTTGAATTATCGGTAATCCGACTTAACTTAAATTAAACTTAATTTTTGATAAGCAATATACAAATTGCTACATATTTGCTATATATAGCAAATTAATAAATATATTTATATTTATGTATTTACGAATACTACCGTCATGTATATAGGTACTAATGTAAGAGACCATACCATATCTATTACAGTAACCACGCCCGTACATAGGTACGCAAATGTACTCGGAGTAAAAATACAAAATTGTTTATTAACCTAGCAGGCAAATACTCAGTAAATAAGTGAAACACAACAGTATAAATAAACTGAAATACAGACACTGAAAGACACAAAATACCCAGCAGTAATATGTGCGGAAAATTCTTATTGGAAAGGCAAAAATTTCTACTCGCATGTCGTTATTCCCAACGTCTCTTCAAATAGAGTGCAAAGCCCGCAAAAGATATATATGGAAAGCTGGCACATGAATAAATGTCTTTAATTCTTCTTAAATTTGCATACATACATATATACAAGTTAAATGTAATACGCAACTAGATTCATATTTTGTTCTAACCTAATTTAACTTTAAATGCATTTGTATGACTTGTTTATTTTTCAGGGCCCACAATTAGAACCTTCGTTGTTGTTTTATTTTTAATAAGAAGGAAAAACCCTTTGAGAAAATGTCATTAATTTATTTCAAATTTCGAGAGGCGTCATCCGTGATATAGAGGTTACAGGTGCGCCCTTCTATTACATCGTAGGAGTTCGATTCCATATTTCGAAAGTAAATTTCAGTAAATTTCACATTTTTCTCAAAAAGCGGTCGCCTCTTCAGAGACAATGGCAACATTACACTAGCATATTTTGAAAAAAATCTATACATTCCAATTAAAATATTAATATTTTAATTTCAAAAATTCTGTCACTATAATCAATTTCAACTTAATTGAACTGTTTCTGTTGTTTGATCTGTTTCTAATTTGCCCATTTTTTGCAGTTATTGAAAATTAATCCCCAAATCCCCAAACTGATTGAATACTTTTGATTATTTATTCCATATTACTGGTTTTAACTAAATGTTTTTTTTTATCAGTGAATTCCTATAATTAGTGCTAATTACTTTACATTTTAAGCTTCTTTGCAAGTCGACAAAAAAGTTGCTGTACATTAAATACAAATGGAAAATCGAATAATTAATACTTTTGTTAGCGTTAGACAAACATGGACTGAGTAATTGCTGATTGTTGACGAGAAGGTTTTGGTCAGTGACTCTGTAAGGGTTGACTGTGCTTGAATATTAAAAAGTGTTAAAAAATATATTGCGAAAGTATAAAAATATTGAGTATGTTAGGATTAAACTCTCAATGAAATCCAATTGCATTACCATATTTTTTTCTGCTTTTACAGTAAATATGGAAATCTATAAACAAGAAAAGAGCTGGGCCCAAGCATATGTAACCTCGCTCTGTATCTCAACTTTTATCCCAGTTATCTGTGTCCTAGATAGACGGACACATACGTGGTGTGTTAAAAAAATGTTAAAATAATGTTCCTCGACTGTGTTCTTTAATGCTTTAATTGCATAATTTTTGCTTTAATGGCATAGTGCTTCGTGAATTGTGGCTTCAAGGTCAAAAGGTCAATAAGGAGTACTACCTACAAGTTCTACGTCGTTTGCGTGAAGCAATCCGAAAAAAAAACGCTCGGATTTGTGGAAAAACTATTCATGGCCTTCTGCTCTGCTCACATGGCGCTGCTCACACTTCGTTGCTTGTTCGTGAATTCTTGACCAAAAATAGTACTGTAACGATGCCAGCCTCCATATTCACCAGACATGGCTCCGTGTGACTTTTTTCCTATTTCCAAAAATAAAGAGAACCTTAAAGGGCCGTCCTTTTATAAGTATAGATGATATAAAAAGCGCATCGCTAAAAGAGCTAAATGCTATCCCAAAAATTGACTTTGAGAAGTGTTTCGACGATTGGAAAAAACGCTGGCATAAGTGCATAATGTCTAATGGAGACTATTTTGAAAGCGACAATATCAATATAGACGAATGAATAAATAAATTTTTCAAAAAACGAAAATTCTCATTATTTTTTGAACACACCACGTATATAGTACTGTAACATGTAGTATGCAACTTGTGGAATCAGTGTCCAAGCTACAGCAATGAAGGAGTGTCGTTCAAATCACATTTGCTATACCATACCATACCATAGTGACGTTTGGACTTAGCCGATAGTCATAGTAATAAAATTTTATATCAGCACCTTCGTAGTGGTGCCAGTAGACTTTGTTAGTGGGGGTCACTCAACGCTCCGCATTAAGGTCAATTTCTATCCTAAAAAACAACAAAAATCGATTTAAATCAAATAAAAACCAATGCTAAGCAAACTGTCGTTGTCAGCTATCCGCCTCTATTCCTAGTTTACTTCACTATAGTAGCTTATGGCATTGTTATTGCTGCCATAGCAGACCACTAGCTAATTAAATTATATTACTGCATTCAATCTAAATTCGACAGAACTAAAATATATACATATGTTTTTTTTTGATATCCGCTTGACTTTTTCGACAAATCGAAAGAAAGTACTGGGAACTTGAGAATAAGTGACTACGAAAACGAAAGTAATGAATATGTGTATATATGATCTGAGAGAATCATTTTGATTATTTAGTATTTGCATAAGTAGATGAAATTTTCCATTTATATCTAATGAATTAATTATTAATTTAATTTTTAATTACTCTATCTAATGATGTTTATTAACATTGAGGAATATCTTACTATACTGCAAACCATTCCTTCTCCTCTATCCCAAAATAAAGCTTAAACAAATTGGCTTATAATGTTGTTATAATTTTGCTACGCCATTTACCTTCGAGATACCTGCAAAACATTCAACACAACCCCCTCTTGCTTAGTAATCAGAATTATACCCACAAGTCATTCTTCCAGTATTTATTCATTTATTATATCCATTTTCTGACCCCATAAATAGTTGTTGAAAAAATGTTTAAAACTACAAAAGAAAATATAAATAAGTGCATGCAAAGGAAAGAACAACTAAAATGGCAATTACATCGTAAAATATTTACGGCCTACGCCCCGTAAAGCCATAACATTGGCTCATACTAAGATATAAGTGCATATTACGAACCCACCCACATGATAGGTACCCGTCACAAAATGTTAGGAGCATTATATTGTTCCGAGCACTCTTGACAATTGCTCCCCAACATGCAAGAAAAGAATAAATTACACACGTGAAATTATAGTTAGAGCCTGCACCGATATATATATAAATTTATGATACGAATAATATTAGGGCTATGGTATGGGCATTGGACATTGGACTAATCGCGGCGCTTGGAACCTATGCTGTTAGGTAATTAGTTGCCCAGATGCCACACACGCGCTGACTTTGACCCCTTGCTCACTACATCTAATATGTATATATGTATATTCATCTGATTAATATGATGTTAATGATTGATATTAATGATTGATAGCATCCAACACGAACGTTTTTACAACATTTTAATGCTAAATGATTAGTCGACTTTACTCTTATTACTTTTACTTACGTTACTTTTATTTATCAGCTATTAGTTTATCTTTTATTATCAGATATTGGCATGTCAACTTATATTCATCGATTTTATATTTGGTCCTTAAAGTGTTCTTTCTTTCCTTTATTTTAAACTTGCACCAAATCAGCTTATATAATATGTTGTTATTATGTGAAGCCATAGAAGTTTTAAGGAATAGTTTGGCTAAAGAAAGAGTTGTCAGAGTCGATTGTAAGACTAGATCTATATACCAAAAATGTTCCGAAGTAATCCATGAATCCCCAAGCTCGTTTATCGAATACAAATCAGAAAATTAAGCATGATAAATTATTAATAATATTTTTGTATGTTTGTATGAATATGCATTAATTTGAGTCTGTTATTAAAATGCAATTTTTCGGAAACCGTTTTCCGATTTTGTGTTAAGCAGATTTATAAAGGGTTCAAGGCACTTTATCGATATATTATATAACTTTCGAGAGTTTTCAAGTTTAAAATTTTCTTGTTGCACACATTAGATGACGAGCAGGATTTCAGCCTGCGGATCCCAATAGAATCTAACCTAAACTAACCTATGTATTCATCATATTTTATATTGATCGGTAGCATAGCAAAAGACTGATTGATATCGCTCTATTTAGAATTGATCATATTTATATTCATAAGCCTATATAGCAATATTTATTTAATTTTTTTCAGATAAGCGAATTAAATATTTTAGATAACTGAATATAGCTTGTAAACAAAAAAAAAAATTTTTACCGCAGTGGAAAAAGCCGTTAACGGGCCACTAACGAGTCTAGCGATTGTAGCGCACCGTCAGAAAAAAACTGAGAAAAAACTAAAGCTGAGAATAAAGCGAATTCTTAAAGTGATAGAGACAATATTGCGATCCACCATGTACCACAACGAACTGTTAGTTTCATAGCAAATGTAAACTCCAAACTGTCATAACCTGTATTTCTATTATTCTCGAAGAGATTCCAAAGGATGTGTCGTTGGAAGAAATAAAACCGAAACTGATAAATTCGCGCGATATTTTATTTATAAAAGAAAATTGAGAAAGTACCTCTTTGTTTGTTATTTATCGAAACTTTCAGATTTTATTTATTGGTTATTATTTTATTATAATTGGTCTATGAACACCACTCATTTAAATATTTTATATATATGTTTGTATAATGTATGTTTTAAGTATGTTTATTAAGTGTGTATATTATTTGTATTGAATTTTCACACATTTTATTAGCTGGTTCTAGGGAACCACTTGCAAGTTTTTGCAAATCAATAAATAAACCTAATCAGCCTTCTGATAACTGCGTAAGGTCATATGTATGTTTATAGAGCCCACTAATAGCACTACCGAGAGATAGAGAATATAGAAATTGAAAGACATTTACAGTTAAATAAAACAAAAGGTTTACAATTTATTCTAGTTGGTCTCTTGCTTACTGTTAGCCATAAAATGAAGCAAAATCTTAGTCTGATCCGCAACTGGTGTGAGCCAAACAGAAATGTGTTGACAGTTGGTGCTTAAAATTATTATGATGAAAAAACGTGGAAGGGAGATGTGGTGATGTTTGTATACATACCTATACGTTCATATGACGGGTAGTCTAACTGCAGAGGGTGCAAGCTGGGTCGAATACGTCAAAGCGTACGATAAACGGATACTGAAACTGCCACATGCCACAAAAAAGTACGTGTATGTTGCTGGTGATTGACATTTATGCAAACACGAAGTATTGGAACTTAAATGATTAGGCGATAATGCGCAAGCGTTAAGTGTGGTAGACGCCGCCGAGTAAAGTGTCTCATAGTCCAAATAGGCATATAAAGATACATATGTATGGATGTATGTACGCCTATGAGCAGTGCATGATAATATGTACATTCTCGCATGTCGTATTTGCCTTTTTGTGGCTGTCGAACCAAACATTTTTGTGACAGCACCAAACAAAAGGAGAAACAAACAAAAATGCAATTAAATAAAGTGATAAAATTTAACAAAAAAAAAAGCGAAAAAACAGCTACATACATAAACTAAGCGCAACCATACGAAAGTCGTAAATTCATATTTTATAACTGTTTTAGTCATAAAAATATAAATATATATTTTTTTATATTTTCCTTATTTTACCGCACAACTAGTTTTTTCAGTGTCCGGCGTGAAAAATTCAAAATACTGTGACAAAAGCGCATGCATACATATATAGCAAAGGGTTGTGTATTTATATATTTTTCACTATCTCATTTGGTTTGTTGGCGCTCAATTTGACCAAATTTATTTTTCATTAAAGTTATAGCTTGAATACTTGCACTTTGAGTAGCCAAATGTATTCACATATATTAGAAAAACCATTGTGGAATTGAGGAGTGTTGTTGACAGGCGCCATAAATTACCGTTTTGGTCATGCTTGCACTTAGGACATACATATATCCATACAAAACTGATGCATATTTGAGCCTTTATCGCCTGTCATTTGCCACTCGAAGAGAAAGGTTCATTCCGAAGTTCAATGGTTTTTTTTTTTTTTTTCAGTTTATAGCTTATTTTTTATTTCGATTAATCGAGAATTTTGAGTCTTAAGATCGCTGTGCCTTATCAAATTCTTAATTAGTTCGAAATTACTTGACTCTTAGTCTCCCTCAGATTGTGCCATGATAATAACGAAACTTAATAGCAGAAAGAAAATTTTTCAATAAAAAGCCATTAAAATTTCATATGTTTACATATGGATTATGTCAAAATTCACACAGGAAAAACTGAATTTATAAAAAAATATGGCTTTTAAAATCTCTGTGTGTGTGCGAATTTTCACCGTTTGGTATTTGCTGATATTCAAAATTTTTAAATTAGACAAACAAATTTCAAATTATGTAAATACAAACGCTTGCGTTTAAAAAATCTACTAGTCAACGTTAAATGCCAACAAACAGTTGTATAACACATTAAGGATATATAAATCAATGTAGAAGTACATATGTACATATGCGCGAAAATCAAAATTTGCTCCGATTTGTACTCCACAATAGTTATTAGTTGATTTTTAAATAGTATTTGTGCGGTCTTTATTTTGTGTGCAATTCCTAACGGTAATCAAATTGTACTACCAATAAAATTATAACTCATTTTATCGCATTGAAATCGGCAATACAAAATACTGTTAGAAAAAATGTTTTAATCTATGGGAAAACATTTCATGCAAACATTTGAATCGATTTATTTACGAATAAATATTTTCCATTTATTTTTGCAGATTAAAAGTTTTGTTTGAAATTGCAATGCAACCTTTTTATACTCGCCAACTCAATCAGTTATGCATATATACAAATAAACATTTTTAAGTTCATGATAGTAATTAATCTGCATATTACGCACTTAAATACATAAATAATCGAGTAAAGCAATTTGAAAGGTAAACAAAAATATGCGCTTAGTTAAAAAAGTGGTGCAGAAAATCAGAGAAGATAGTGAAATGTGACACGAGTGGGGAAATTACATATCTGCTTGTATACATAAATAACTGTAAAGTTATCTGGTCCAAATTTAAGAATTATTAATAAATAATAAAATTATGGATTGAATTTATTATGCTCTCGCAACATGTTGCTAGAGCGTATATTAATTTTGTTCACCTAACAGTTGTTTGTAACACCTAGAACTAATCGAGTTAGATTAGATAGATAGAGAGACATATACACTAGGCAGAAAAGTCTGCGTACAAGGTACTAACAAACATAACTTTTCGAAAAAAGGCTTTTATGTATATACTTTTTATAAAATCCAATTTACTTTATATTCTTTTTATAAAATCCGCTTTATTTTATATTCATTAAAGAATATTATATTTTTGCAGTTTTATGAAAATAAAAGTGATTAATTCTCTAACAATAACATATAAACAAAACAAAACATACAGACGGCTAGAAAATCTATTAGAAAAAGTCTGCGTACAAGGTACTTAAGTCGAACAAAGATATGCTTCTTTCATATTCTGCTTAATATATAATAGGAAGTCGGATATCCCCTACGTTTTAAAACTTCCGCTAGGTGTTTTGACATGGAATCAACAAGCTTAGTGGTTTCTGTTGAAGTGTTTTGAGCCCATTCCTCCTGCAACACATCCTTGAGCATAGCCTTTGAGGTAATTGTGTTGACGTATTTTCCGTTCAATTGAATCTCATAGGTGCTTCATGGGATTCAAATCTGGCGATTGTGGTGGTGTTGAAAGCTGCTGGGGAACATTATAGAGTAACCAAAGCTTAACTATGTCTGCTGTATGCTTCGGGTCGTTATCTTGTTGAAAATAGTAGTCACTTCCTAAACCCAATTCTTCCGCGCTTTGCTTCAAATTTCTTTCTAAGATATTAAGGTATACACATTTGTCCATTGTGGACTCTATAAATTCCTTTCGGACCGCACCATTAGTAGTTATGCACTCCCATATCATTGCTCCACCACCACCATGTTTAACAGTAGGCACCAAGTTTTCCTTATTAAGTGCCGTTCCTGTGTTTCGCCATACAATCTTAAGCCCCTTGATTCCAAAGACGCAAAACTTGCTCTCATAGGAAAAAACCTTCTGCCGAAACTCTTTGGAGCTTATTTAAGTGCTCTTTCGGGAAAGCAATACGCTTTTGTCTAGTGACTAGCGATGTGAATTGCTTCTTGCGAGCGACATGACCATGATATCCAGCGGTTTTAAAAAATATGCGCACGGCATCAGTGCAAAAGATAATCTTAAATTTTCCTTAACATTTTGAGCAATTTTGGATGCAGTAAGTCGAAGGTTTTGCTTCACACTTTGAAAAACGCTACGAGTTTCACGCAGTGTTAATATTTTTGGTCGCCCTTTTTTTGGGCGGGGCCGAAATACAAAAACGCCCGTATCTTTGTAGTTAATAATCTCTCTTTGTATTGAAATGATGAGAAATTGATTTGTATTGAAATGATACGAAAAATCTTTTAAAATTGCTGCTATTACGAAAAAAAGTAAAATTATAGCTTCCCGACACTTTCACAATTGGTTATTCCGCGGGGAATTCCCATTTTAGTGCTTGTACGCAGACTTTTTCTTTTTTTTATATTGTATATATATATTATATATTTTATATTATTATTATTATTTTATATATAATATGTATATATATTTTATATTATATATGATATTTTTTGTAAATTTATCAATAAAACAATGTTGCCTGATTTTAATTGCTTTAAATGCTATCATATTATGCACTAGACTTGCAATAAAGCACATACTGTGAATTTTCTCTGAAATTTCATATATAAGTTATATTATAATGCGTGTACGCAGATTTTTTCTGCTGAGTGTATATATGTATATAAATGATCAGGATGAAAAGAGATGAAAAGGGATGAAAAGAAAGAGATATAGTCGTGTTATTTGGTATAGGGGATCCTAGTGGGGGTGGGGTATCTGTGGGCAAAAACTTTTGTAAAAGTGGGCATGACCCCGCCCCCCAAATAAGTTTAATATATATATCTCGCAAACCGTTGAAGTTATATCAATAAAGCTTGCTTTGACTAGGCTTTTCTAGTATCTCTTCATATACTGAGGAAATGAGTGAAATCGGATCCCCACGACCACGCCCACCTCCCATACAAAAATTATGTTGAAAACTACTAAAAGTGCGATAACTCGCTGAAGGAACACGTTAGAAACATTAAATCTTGCAGCAAATATGATTCGGTAGGATAGCATAGGAATCCTTGTAAATTTTTGGTGATTGGCGTGGCACCGCCCACTTTTAGGAGAAACCCCATATCTCAAGAACGTCTTAACCGATTTCAACAAAATTTGGCATGTTACATTAAATTTATATTCTTATTTCATGAAAATGGACGAAATCTAATAAAAACTACGCCTACTTCTCATATAACACAATTTTAGGTTTCATCTGATCCTTTCATATTAAAATAGATAAATCGAGCATCAATTAAGAGATTGGAATAAAGTTTTTTACGAATAGTACGTTTAAGATATGCCATCTCATGCGTAAACATAGACGAAATCGGATTATAACTTTTCAAGCCACCAGATACC
This sequence comes from Bactrocera minax, assembly GCA_021498325.1. Lineage (NCBI taxonomy): Eukaryota > Metazoa > Arthropoda > Insecta > Diptera > Tephritidae > Bactrocera > Bactrocera minax. Next base: position 387,278 of record JAKEEE010000045.1, on the reverse strand, counting down.
CAATATTGGGACCACAGTGCCTCTATCTAACCTTTTATCGAAAATATCGATAAATCTGTAAGATATTGTTGTGAAATTGGAGGATTCTCTTTCTATGATAATTATGTGCTCTTGTGTAAAAAATGGGAAAATCGGGTAAATACTTTCCATAGCCCGCATATACCTAATATAACAAATTTCAACCTTCCTGTAGACTTTATACCATATATAATGGTCAATATATGAGGTATCTCTTTGAAATTTGGAGAGCGTCTCTTTCTGATAACAGTGTGTCCATGTGCTTAAAATGGATAAAATCGTGTAACCACTCCCCTAGCCCCCATGTACCTAATATACGGGGTTTCAACCTCTGCGTAGACTTTATACCATATATCTCGGTCAATATGTAAGATATCCTAGTAATTTAAGTGAATGTGTAATATTGGATATACCATAGCTTACTGTCTAAAATGTGTGAAATCGGTCTGCGCATTATCCCAGCTCCCATATAATACATTTACTGATTTTCGCTATTCTGGCAGACTTTAAGCCAAATATGTCGATCACTGTGAGAGTTACCTTCACAAAATTGCGTGAAAACATGTTCCCTAATATATTTAAATAACGAAAAGAGTTAATGTGATCAGTGCAGATCTTCCTCTACCCAAAAGGGCCCGATATAAGAATTCCCGACTTCCTACCTGACTTTAAACCGTTTATGTTGGTCAATATACATATATGATATTTTAGTGAAATTAAGTGAATATGTTTTCTTAAACACAATGTGATTTCGCGCTAAATATGAAAGAAATCGTCCTACATCATGGTCAATGCCGCTTATTCCTAATATAATGATTTCCTTTTCTTTGATTGACTTTTTCCTCATGTATCTAATATTTTCAATTAAGCCACTTTGGTTGAGTTTATATCTCATATATCACTATTGAGTTAATTTGATAGATTTTAATATAAATATCTTCTACACGAAGCAAAATATAACAATGAAAATACATGAGTCTATGACCTGTAATATAAGTTAATAAAATACCAAATGTGATTGCAATCCATTGAAAATTTCGTCGAATAATGAATGTTGAATTCTTGTGCAACATTTTTTTTTAATATAACGTTATGCCAGCACCTGAAAGCATATCCCCGCCTCTAATCCTTGCACAGTGCGAGAGTATAAAATGTTCGGTTGCATCTGAACCTAGCACTTTCTTACTTGTTTTCTTATATACATTTTAAGTAATTGTATGAGCCAGTGCAAAGTCCATTGGAAAGAAGTGTCGTTATATGGAAATGATTTACCCGATGGTGCCATGCCCATCTAAAAGTTGTGAACCCATATGTACTCTTTAATTAAATTTTTTTTTTTATATATTTGTTTATTTAAAGAAAAAAAATTTTTTTTTATATAAAAATAATTTTTTTAAAAATAAAAATTTAATTAAATATCTATGCTAAGTTTGGCTAAATTTGTTAAATATATTTGTTGATATTTTTGTAATAATGATCACTCCTTTATGCATCCAAATCTCGATTGAAATAACGTCTGCTGGGTTCCGCTTTGCTTAGCTTTATCGAAAGGTCTTTAAAATGTTTTCAACACTTATGTATGGGTAAGTGTACAGCCATATTTATTAGTTGTCTCTGCATACTTACTACTCAATCAGTCAATGAAAATGATAGCTGTGTCTGCACTTAGAAAATGGAAAAAGACAAGTATGATGTCAACACATTTCCAAATATATACAGTAAACAAAAAAAAAAAAATAAACACTGGGACAAGCGGTGACGGAAAATATATATTGATATATCTTCGTAATCAAGAACGGTATTTTTATTTTTTATAAGAAATAAACATTTAACTAATTTTTTAAAAGCAAAAAGAAAAATATAAATAGTTTTCATTTTATCAAACTTATGAATAATATAAATAATAATATAAACAAATTTGTGAATATACATATGTACTATATTTACATACCTGATATCCATCGCATAACGTACGTGTGCACCTATCTAATATGCACATATATTTCACCAACTCACTATTCGTTAACTAGCAGAATAACCAAACGTTTTTCGATTGGCTGCATCCTCAGTACTTAACCTCCCACGACTTTTAGCGCTATGATAAAAGGATGTTTTTAGAAGTTCAATACTTTATACTGTTTCAAGTAAGTGGCTCTTGGTAATTGGGAAATTGTTTTGCAGGAGGAGATACTAAAGGCGTTTTATATTTATTGGCTAAGCGACCACTTTATAATGTATTCAAACATCAGACAATTTGACAAATCAGACAAATTGACAAATAAAACAAACACTTAAGACGTTTTCGTCTGACTCTTATAAGAAAGTTATATATATGTTGTGTATATTTACATACATACGTACAGTATGTATGTACAAGTGAATTGAGATTGATACCCTTTCCGAAAGTCCAACTGTTGTGCTTTTGCTTCCATTCTCCCGTTTTAAGTGAAAACTAGGTATTGATACCTCATAAGAATTTATTCAACATCTACCAAACGTTTTAATGTGATGTCATATGTTAAAATAAAATTATTAGTTTCTCCTTAAATTGTTTTAATTGGAATTTTTTTTTAGATATAAAAGATAGATTTATATTACAAACATACATATATACATAGTATACACATACATACATATATTATTATAAACATACTCTTAAATTTTTCACAGAATTGTTTACGTATTTGTAATATTATTAAATTTATTTACTCTTTTTCCTCCACGGAAATACAATTCTGTACATTAAATATTTGTGCAAAAGTGTTTCGAAAATTTGCCTATGGTTCAAAACTGCGCAAAAACTTTAAATGAGACCTTTCTTTTACCCTTTCCTTTATTTCCAGCTCTCCGTTTAAGTACCGTCTTTTAATTAAAAAATTAAAAAAAAATTTTTTATTTGACAAATTATACTGATTTCAGACAGTTTTTGGAATTATTTCATGATTATAATTATCCATTGCAGTTTCTTTGTGTATATTCTGCTTGTGTGACTTTGCCATTATAGGCATTCTATAGCTTTAAAGCATATTTTTAATATGGCCTTACCGCAATTTCGAAATACCAAAATTATCTTTACCATTGAGGTAGGTAATAAAACACAAATAATTAAAGTAAGTATTAAAGTAAGGAACAAATTTATAGCTTACGTTGAAAAAAGGTCTTTAAATATATTTTTTTAGAGGCAAGAACCATAATTATTTTAAACTTACGTACATATATGCATATGTAACTCTGTGGATTTAGAATGGCAACAATGGTATTAACAAGTGATGTTTGGTCTAGTAATGGCGACATATTCCAGCAATACAAATACCTTATACAAACTTATTAGAATATGCGCATGTAAATCTACTTAGTCGTGTATAATTCATTCGAAACTCTTGTAGGTGACATTGATTTATCTATAAATGCATCAACTATGCAAAAATAAAAGCAATGAATATAATTAATTATACTTTTACTTTTTTGTACTATTCGAACTGCTTCTGTTTAAGTATAACAAGCTCACTACAAACTTATATCGGATAATTCATAAATAATATTCCCTATTCTCTTCCAGGTATGTACTCCTATATGTACTTAACTAATTCATTAAATCATTCAATATCCTCTGAACTGTCATTAAAAGGTATGGATTAACAATGTATGTATATATTTCTTAAATGTTATTTTTTATAATATTTATATTATCTTATATGGAATATTTAGCAAGTTTCTAATACTGTTAACTTTTTATATTAACAACACAAACATAATTAAGAACTAATTTTTTAAATTTGCATTAAGAACAACAATTTAATCAAGTTAATTTAATTATGTTTTGTTTTATTTTATTTGCGATTAAAGACGGTGTATAATTCTAAGTAATTGAAATGTACTTCTCTGCGAAATTATCAGATTGGAATAGCTTAAAATCTCTAATAATAATTCTATATAGAAATTTCTTGTTTCTTTTATTATCGAAAGTTTTTTATATTGAGTGACGGAAAAAACTGTAATTATTTTTCGAACACAATTCTATCACATTTTTGTATAAGCAAACTACTACCAATGTCAACACTTTTCCAAAGCAATATGATAAACTAAGTTTGCACATTACTACAATTATACTTTTACTTATACGTACATATGTACAATTATGAACATAAAATATACATAAATACATATACATAAATACATATACATATACTACGATATTTTTAATAAAAATGTATGTGCTCTTGAAAATATGTGCGCCCCTCTTTCGCCGGCAGATACGTTTGCCGTTATTTAAAATACAGTGTTTCTGCAAGTTATCTGTTTTGTTTTGTTCGCAGCATTATTAAAATGAATTTCGCATTTTACACAAACAGGCTTTTAATATCCTCTGGCTGATATTTCCACATTGTACCTTACTTTTTCTACAACCTCTCCCCTGCTTACCGAGCGTTTTTTGCCTATGGCGTGGCGCCCCAATGAAAAATCCTGTAAATATTTATGCGCTCAGGCCTGGAGCTTAATATTGATTAAAAGTGAACTGTTTGCGACAACCGACTGCCGTACTGACTGATTGTCAGTGTGAAATTTCATCAAATAAGAATGCATGTATAAGTGTTTCCAAACATTTCGTTGTTTGAACAATACATAACGGATAGACAAACGAAATGAGGCGAAACACTCTATGCGAAATGTGGATCATGGAGGGGGTTATAGATGTAGTAGTTGTTTGTTGGAATTTGCGCTAACTTCAATATTAAACTTTTCATTTATTCATCATTAACTATTGCTTATATAGCCGTTTATAACTGTTTCAATTTCAATGAATGAAGAGAATGTTAAGAGAATATTTATTTCTCTCTCCTTTCCAATACTCAATATTGTATTGGGTTGTTCGGAAAGTCATTTCGTTTTTTTTGAGCTTCGAGGTTAAGTCCATGCCTTTCAAATGGCCATAAACAGTTGAATTCGAAAAATTTAACCTCTCACCGATCTCTCGTGTGGTGATTCGCCGATTTGCATCAACTAATGCCTTTATCGCATCTTTGTCAGCTTCGACCGGCCTTCCAGACCGTGGTGCATCTTCGACATCAAAATTGCCGGATCGAAATTTTGCAAACCAGTTCTGGCACTGGCGTACTGTTAACACGCCTTCTCCATACACATCCGTCAATTTTTTTCTCGCTTGGACAGCATTTTTACCTTTTCTGAAGTTAAAAAGTAAAATATGACGAAAATGCTGCTTATTGCTCTCCATATTTAAAAAGGCACCAACCAAAAACTACTGGGTAGAATTAATAGAACTTTTTCACACACAAGCCTTGCAATATCAGCTCTCATGACATATAATGGTTATGGGGCTTAAGTGTGAAGTTAGTTTCGAAAAAACGTAATTAAGTCCTCTGACGGGAAAAAACGAAATGACTTTCCGAACAACCCAATACTATCAGTTAAAATATAGGACATATCAAACTCTCTTTGTTAATTGTCATGAAAAATTGTCCCGAAATTGTGGAGATCTAGATATTGGTGGGGAAAATATTCGTGCTCACGGTATTTTAGATGGAATGAAGGAGTAAATTAGAAAAAGTAATCGACTCGAATATTAGGGAGATTTGGTGAACTGTAGTCGAAAATGATCTCTAAAAAGCTGTAATCACAGGAAGCCAAAATTACGTGATACACTTTTTACCGCATGAGGAGCTTTTGTCTCTACTCGTAAAATTTATTTTACAACCAATTTTAAACGCTTTTCGTAATGCAGAGAAAGTAAAAAGGGCTCAGAAATTGTATCCCCATATAAATCCATTAACCCAGTCCAATTCCTAAAGCACAACCAAAATTCAGAACGATGCACCGTTTCTAAAAAATATTATATACATTCAATTCAATAAATATGAAAAAAATCTACTAAAAGAATAACAGTAAAACAAATTAACAAAAATATATTATTGGGGGGAGAGATAAGCACAAAATGGAATGTGAAAATAAACAAATATCTGCAAGTTACTTATGAAACTTACAAGAACACCATTGACAACAGTGAAAATCATTCCTCCCGATATTTTGCTAAAAAGTAAAAGAAGCAAGTAAGGAAGGGCTAAGTTCGGGTGTAACCGAAGAGTTTATACTTTCGCAATGTGCAAGGATCAAAGGAGGAGAAATACTTTCAGATGCTTGCAAAACTTTACTTTAAAATATATTGCACAAGAATTCAACATTCATTATTTGACGAAATTGTTATTGGATTATAATCATATTTGCTATTTTATTAAGTTATATTACAGGTCATAGACTCACATACTTTCATTACTATATTTTGCTCCGTGTCCAAGATATTTACGTTAAGATGATTACACAAATGAGATATATGGGATATATACTTAAACAAAATTTCTTAACTAAATATGTTAAGTCCAAGAGGCAGAACCAGAGAAACCGAAATCATTATATTAGGAATAAGGGGCTTAGACCACGGTCTAGACCGATTCCATTCATATTTAGCGCAAAACCACACTCTGTTTAAGAAAGCATATTCAATTAATTTCATTAAAATATCACACATATTGACCGACCTATAAGGTTTAAAGTCAGCTGTGCATTTCAAGTGGATTTAATTGATTGAGTTTGTTTTAGTTTTGATTTAGTTGATTGCATTAACTTTTGTCATTACTCAAGTACAGTATAGAACATGTTTCCACGCAATTTTATGAAAATAATTTACACACTGACCGACATATTCGGCATAAGGTTTGCTAGAATAACGAAAATTATTATATGTAGTATATGGAAGCTGGGATAATTCGTAGATTGATTGATTGATTGTCCATTTTCGACATTAAACTGTGGTATATTATAATATTATGCGTTCAGCTAATTTTGCTAAGATATCTTACATATTGGCCGATATATACCGGACTAGGGGAAGTGTTTACCCAATTTTCCCCATTTTTGACACAAGCGCACATTATTATCACGGAAATATAATCTTCCAAATTCATTACGATATCTTACAAATTTATTGATATTTTTGGTATAAAATCAGCAGTCAGTAGATACTGATGTCATATCTTGGCATATCTTGAAGGCACCATTTGTTCAAAGTTCCATTATTATATCTGAATTGGTGCTCTATTTATATACTTTAAAGTGAAAGAATCAGATGAAATTGTATGATACAAGGAGTAGGTGTGGTTGTTATCCGATTTCGCCCAGTTTCACAATGTGAATATGAAACAGAATGAAATAAGGATGCAAATATAATGTCTTGTACCAAATTTGGTCGAAAGCAAGAAAACGGTTCATGAGATATGGATATTCTCTTATAAGTGGTGGTGTTACACTCATTGTAAAATTTTTTTCTGGTTTCTTTGCATCCCTTCTGTACCCTCTTTACTTTAAGATTTAATGCTACTGAGGTGTGTCTTCAGCGACTTAACGCACTTTTAGTAGTTTTCAACATAACTTTTGTGTGGGAGGGAGGGGTGTTTGTTATCTGATTTCACTCATTTTATCCTTGCACGAGGAGGTGGAAGAGGGACTTGTTCTGAGCAAGTTTGGTTGATACAGCTTTAACGGTTCGTGAGATAGGCACACTAAACACATTAGGGGCGGAACCAATGCCCATTTAAAAATGTTTTCAATATAGGTGCCTCTCCCTACTGTGATTCTCAGCACCAATTTACGCGTTTATATCTTATTTTGTTGCTTACTTATAACACTTAACATTAATGGCATTTTGTGGGCATGGCGGTAAGCCGATTACGCTTATCTGCGATGCCAACATTCTTATGGTGACAAAGAAGACGTGTACCAAGTTTCATCAAGATTTTTTAATTTAAGAGACACCGGTCTGTTATCCTGACACAGTCTCGTCATTCTGATCATTTATATATATATATATATATATATATATATATATATAACTTTATATCTACATATCTCGATTAGTTTCACGTGTTACAAACAACCGTTGGGTGAACAAAACTAATATACTCTGTTGCAACATGTTGCGAGAGTATAAAAATTCGCACCAAAAATAAATACCCACAAAGTACAAAGGGAATAAATAAAATATTGTAGAGGCTTATCTGCTAAGGCAGCTTTGGTCGGCAGGGATCTATCTAGAAATGTGCCTCAGCATTGCTGTTAGTATGCCGTGAGCGATAAGAAAACAATTTACGGCCATGAAATGCGTTCAACAGAATTTAACTGCACCAAAAAATTTATAAAGAACTAAAAAATAGGATGATTAAAAAGCTACCACGATCTTTGGCCTTTTCAACGCTGTTTGCTCTGTATAACTAATACATTTGTGAATTACTAAATTCGGCTGCCGCCGTCACCAATTTGGCGGACCGTCTTACTTGCTTCCTTTACATTTCTCCTTCGCTATCACTGCCATTTAACGGAAGCAGTTTGAGTTAACTGCTCTGTTGTCAAGTTTTTAAGGCTTTCCCAACATAAACTTTCTGCTGACCTTTTCTTTCTTCTTTGTTTAGAACAAAAACAACAACAAGAGAATCAAAGAAAAAGCAAGCGAAGGCTTGATAAATCAATTTACTTTCTTCCGCTTCTTTTAATGGCTCTTAATCCCAATTCATACTTGTACAAATTCCCGCTTTTGGCTCGACATTTTTTTGCCACCGTTTTGAATGAAATTTTCTGGACACTTAATTGAGCTTTTGCTACCCCCAAATGTAGTCTGCATAGTCCTTTGGTAAACAAAACAAACAGTCGCCGGCATAATATTATTAACAATAAGAAAATAAGAAAAAATAGGACTAATGAAAATAAATGATGATGTTGCACGTGAGCGTGCCGCATCATTAAAGAGCGCAGTGATAAGAAGCAAAAGGGATTGTGTATTTGTTAGTAAATCCATTCATTTCCATATTTTATAATAAGAAAATTTCTGGTTAATTTATCTATCTGTAATTCTATTGGACTTTAACATACTTTTTCTTAACTTTTCCTGTGTTTTTTTCGGTTCACCAAAGTTTGGATACCCTCGAATCGAAAAAAAGAGATAGAAAAGCGAACAGATGTACCATATACCATATATATCATATGGTACCTATCTATACATAGGTATCCATATACTTTCTTGTACTGAATTTAACGTGATAACATTGTGGTTGCTTTCATATGTAAAATTTTGACAGGAGAGCGATTATAGAAGCAACGAATCGAAAACGGTCATTGATTCGATAGTCGAAATTAAGATTACTGCGAGCTTCAGATAATTTTATTGCGAAATGGCATCCTTGTTATATGAACTATGCCAATAGCAATATTGAAATTTGTTGTCTTTGTTGCAATTTAATTTTTTAAGTTCTATAAAAGACAGTATTTACAAGTGCTAATAATAATTAATTTTTCAATAATCTCAATTACCAAAGCTATGACCGTGGCGGAGTTAAAGTTTTCCTTTTAAAGTTAATTGTCTGTTAATATGTCTGATATCGCCACTAATACGGTAAATAACTCGGTGTATAAACTCTGTAGACAAAATCCTATGTAAAATTTAAATATCCTTTTCATTTAAGAGTTTATTAAAATGAAAAGCTTTATATAAATCAACCTTGGTTTACACACTTCATTATATTTGATTTTCATTAGAGCTCAAACTATTTATTCTTTAAAAATCTAAAGATATTTTTTTTTAATTTCTAATTGTCCTTATTCTTCTATTTATAGAGGCTTCAAAAATGATTTTTAGATCACTACTTAGGTCATGTAGCGCAATGGTGCTCCCATAATTTATTGTAAAATGTGAATAAATGCTACACCATAATAAATCTACATTGGAAACAAATACGTATGAGAAATGAATTAAAATGACAATATTTTTCAGTTAAAAGATTATACTTAAATTAACAACATTATTTTAATAACCAACTTTTATTTTCTTATTATTTTCTACAATATTTCCATTTAAACAACGCAAAGAATATCAATATGCTTTAATTCCATACTCTCGAACTTTTCTGTTCACACGTCGCTCCACCGTATTTTAATAAACACATACTTTTATGCGCCCACACCCCACTATTACATATTAATTCTGACGCAAACTTCCCAAAACTTTCATTAGACACAGATCGCTCACTAAGTAGAAAAGTTTTGTTGTTGCCACATTTTTGTTGTAGTCGCAACAATAAAATTCAATTGAAAAGTGCTGACGCGTAACATGAAAGTCAACAACGACATTTCAAAATGGTAATGGCAAAACTACTTCGGCAACACTAACGAGCAACAACAACACCGATAGAGAGTAGGGAACATTGACGACATCGGAGTAGTTGTTAGCACTTTCGTTAGATAACCTAAGGCATAACTATTGAAATTCTAATAAATACTTTTGCTTTTATCTGCTTCCGCTGTGAGTTCTCATACATATTAATATGTACGCAGCCAGAGTATTTATCTAATTGATGCACAGCGTCCGCTGATTTGCGGTTTCTAGTTGACCGGAATTACAACGGCGGCGACAAGAAATAATGGTAATGCACTAATCAGCCGAAATACCAACAAAGTTGTGAACTACAAGCTAACAGCTGAGAGTTTTGAAGAAAAATATCTCAGTATCTCTTCCCCGTCTCCTAGGACATTACGATTGAACGAAACACTAATGACGCGAAGCATGAAGAGTGATGGAGGAATTTAGCTAAAGTTAACTTATATAATACATAGGCCGAGCGCCGCAATTTCTTGCAATATTTGCGAACTTACTTTATGTCCTTTGTGCGCTGCTGCTGACGCCGAGTGTTCTTTGTGTGCAGTTGAAAGGCAGTCTGAACCATTAATGTTAATTATGATTGCGGTGATGATGCGAATGATGAGGATCCGACTGATGGCTAGAGCGCTGGTTGTAAGGGTACTGTCGGTGTTTGTAAGTGGCGACAATAACACGACAATGTCCTCTTCGTATTGCTAATGAACACGGCGGTTTTGCCTACTGATATTTGCTCAACAATCATTTTTATTCATTGTGAATTTATATTGTTCGTTGTCAGTTGTTGTGGTTAGTCGCTTGATTCTGCTGCTGTCGCGCCTCAAGCGCGGCCTCTTGTATATGTTTGGCCACTTTATTGCGTTATTTCAATTAAGCCTTTTGTCAAGTGTAGACGTTATCAAGGCCTTGTGCTAAGTTGTTCTATGATTTCCGGCTACGCAAAGCGTTACGGGTTTCATAAGTAAATATGCGACGCCATGTGTAGTGATGCCAATTAATTCTTATTCCAGCCCATTATTATCTGTGCTTCCATTACGTGTAAGTATATCGACTTAAGCAGTTGCTTTGTCGCCTTGTCCACTTTTAATTCAATTATGCTTAACTTATGCTAACAGTTATGCTAACGATTGCTCACAGCGGATGAGAACTTTCGAATTTGCGCATTTCTTCCGAAACTCATTATTGTCATTTTCTTTTCTGCTTTTCTTATGTCGCGGCATTTCGCCTCGAAACCTCCGTTTTTTCATCCTTTCGGCGATCTAATTCGTCTTTTTCATTTCATATTATTGTATATAAACACAAACAGAAGAAATTAATCAGCGCTAATTTAGTGAGATTATACCATTAGGGTTTGATATGTTTTCCTTTTTTATCGTTATTCCTGTATTTCGTCATTCAATTAGTGCGTTTGTTTTTTACTCTTTAAATTTGCTGAGATTTCTCATTCAGAACTTTGTTGCCGGCTGCAGACTATTTATTGCTGTAATTTCTATCGTTCTTCTCTACACCGTTGCTCCCAATTTATTGTTTAAATGACCCAAATTGACTGATGCGAAATATATTCCACCAACAAATCGTTTCAGCCTCTTTCGAGGTTGCAAACCTGCTCTGTAAATGCTAATGACAACTGTTGTTGCTAGCTTTCTTGCTTCATATCAGTCTTAATGTCACTTTATTAGGAAGGATTTGCTTTAGCTAATGTTTGTCGGGCAATGTAATGAAACTGTTACGTATTAAAATTTATTACACAAATAAAAAAACATAAACATTATGTTCGTATAAAATACTATAAAACGGAATTATGATTCTTATATTTAAGCAAATATCGGTAAATTTCAGTAGAATACTAATAGTTATGGAAAATTACAGCCACGTTTTTTTAGAGAGCTTCCGTTTATTGAAAGGAGCGTATATAATTTATCCGAATATTGAGATTTTTTTAAAACTTTAATAATTTTCTTAAATATGAAGTAATGTCAAATCGCTGAGGCAAAACGAAGTCCAAATTAAAAGGCTTTCAGTGTTAAAATGTAGACGGCTGGTTTGGTGATAATAATCATAAGAGCTTTTGCGTGAAATGTGAAATAGCTATACATTAAAAGAAAGTTCCCTTTGACAAACATTTTATTGATTTGTTTTATGAACCAAAATTCGTTGCGATAGTTTTTTGACAAAATTAAGTTGTGCAAGATCATCGGAAGACGAGAAATTTGTATTTGTATATTTGTATTAGTTAACCGTTAGCGTTTGTATACTTATAGTAAATTTAATTTTTTTATTGGAAATTTTAATTTTAATTGAAATAAATACCAAAGTTTTATTACGAGTTTGTTCAATGAATTTTTAATTGACTTAGCTATTTGCAAAACTTTATTATTGAGCCACTTTGCGAAGAAATAATTGAAACACGAGTATTTTTCATTATTTACCAAATGCAATTTTAACTTTAACTAACCGAGAAATATTTTCCGGCGTGTGCGAATAAGGCTCGTACCTAGAAAAGCCATACTGGTGAAATGGGTAAGCGAAACGGAGAGTCACCACAAACACAACTTCATGACAAATATGCCAACAAATATGTGGTTATGGGCAGTGAGGCAATAAAGGCGAGGACTATAGCAAAACTACCGACAACTGGAAGTGTAAGTACAACAATGAAACTAAAAGTGCGTTGAGGCGGAGAAAGTTGCAAGCCTGTAAAATAGCGAAAGAAGAAAGCAATGGCTGCATTGGTAGAAGGGTGTTGAGATTAAAATTGAAGCAGTATGCAGCGCAGTACATTTGGCAAGTAGCGTGAGAATTATTTATTGTGCAAGATAGTTTAGCCAAACTAAAAACGAGAGCTGGTGGTAGTTGGCAGGGTATAATGTGACATAGAAAGTTTTCTGCGTTTTTTTTTTTTTTTTTTTTGTATTCCAAGGAGGAATTCACACAGCATGCCAAGGATATGTGTAAAGTGTTAACAAGCTAACAAAGTTGAAAATTTCAACAATAACTTCTATAAAATTTTCAAGCCCCAACATATTCATGATAGTGTGGTAACTACATAGGTGCATGGATGCACGGCTTATGCAATATGCTCGTATTTTACACTCACACAGACTCATATGAGTGCATGTGCGCATAACTGTAACATATGCGCTAGCACGTGCTTCCTGCAGAAATTCAATAACATGGGTAATTATAAAACTTGTGGCCGACTCTATCTACTTTAGATTGGACTAGTTGTTTGAATATAAAAATATGTACTTATGTTTGTTTCTGTTTGAATTTGAGTCTGAGAAGCAATTTGTTGTAGATATTTTGTTGTGAAATATTAATGCACGTATAAAAGCCAGAAGGAATGGTTTCTCACAACGGACAGGTAATTAATGAAAACAGTTTTTGTAAAAAAATGCACATCGAGTACAGTTATAGAATATTTAGCTACTTTCCTAATTTTAGCCATACTCGTTGACCAAATTGCATACCAACACCGTGTGCTATAGTGGATGTTCGACGGCAGAGACCACGATCCCACATTGGATGGTAAAAGATGAGCAATTACTGTAATGAATTAATAATGTAAATGTAATGAATAAACCATTTTTATAATACAATACATTTTATTCCTGAGCTGCTGCATGGTACACATGCAATGTAATTTGCCCCGAATAAAAATATTAAGAAGAGGTAATAACTTAATGAAACCAACTAAGCACTTAACGCTTATCGTTATTGTGTTTTGGCACATAGAACATGTATACTCTTCCACATCTCTGCTTAAGGATTGTCGAAATAACTAACTTCCTTCGTTTCTTTATTACTGGGAAGTCGTTGTGGTATATGTTTTATTGTTAGACATAACCCTCAAAAGACACTTGTATAAATATCACAGCTACAATTGGTTCGGCTGATATGGAATTGTGAGTGACTCCAGTTTTGGTATTTCATGGAAAATGCACAGAAATTAACCTCGTGTGTTTAGACTTTTTTTATGAAAAAATGCAGCTGCTTTCAAAAAGTAATCATATGAACGAAAATGAATCTATTATATGTCTAAAAGAACTGTTACAGACAAAATCAAAAAATGTGCAAAAGAAGATGTTTACTCAAAAATTTCGACAATTTGGAAAATCGCTACAAAATTGTGTGTCGATTCCAACGGGGAGGAGTCTATTATTTAAATCGATAAGAACTCTTCAGCCTGTCTGTTATTATAAATATGGCGCAAAGGCTTTTTGTTCCTAAATTTCGCTTTCCGCTTTCTTAAGCTTTCCTTATTTCTTTATTATTTTTTTTACGAGGGTTGACTATCCATCTGCTCGGCGGTTTACTTTAGGCGCCTTAATCTTCGCGAATTTCTTTCAATTCAGTAATCCCATTATTTTTGTCGAGAGCAATGCTGGATTGTCATTTAATTATCCTCTCCTTTCCCTTTCCATTACCCTTCCTAGTTAAAGATCTTCGTGAGGATGTTGTATAAAATGCACACATTACTACACCCATTATTCTGGAAGACAGTAGCTTCCTACATGCATACAGCATTCTAATTTATATAAATTCGCAAATGAAGGTTATGTATTTTATTTTAATGCAACACAGCCCATGTGAATTATTAACTATTTACTGCAAAAAAAAGATTTTCTTGTTAAAGGCTTGTCCGCCTTCTTGTTATATTTAGTTATTTAACTTAATCAAAACGAAATAAAAATTATAAAATGAAGAAAAAATGCAGCACAATGTCATTTCCTTTACGATATTTTTATTTTTTTTTACGAAAAACTTTCCTACATACCTTAGTTTTCTTGCAATTATGTACTTCCTGTTTCCTGGAAAACAGAAACCGAGAAAAGTAAATAAAAAATAAGTTGTACAATAATATGTAAGAGGCGCCACAGTCTATATATTTTCGCAAATTTGCTTTTGTGCTTGTTGTTAGTGTTCTTAGAATATTCGTGTGTGTAGGCATTCGTTCTTAAATTGTGCATACAAACATACATATATGCAAATGTTTTATGTATAACAAAGACGCAATGGAACATATCTCCCTTTTCTAGTTGAAATAAACGCCAAAAAAGTGAGTTGAATGAAAAAGTTATTTGGAACGAAATTGAGGGATGCACACACCCTCTAGAGAAAAGTAAACTTTATCACAAGAAATCGACACTTTTTCGGTATTGAATAAAATTGATACTGTCTAGCATATTGTAAAGTATGAAGAAAAGCACGAAACCATTGTATACACCTTTTAGGTTCAAATTATTTTTCCTGCAGGTACCTTCCTATGACTTTATGTGACTAAACCTGTAAAAAAAATGAAAAAGTGCTCGCGTAGTATCGCATCCCTGTAATACTCGCTCTCAAACACAGATGTTCAGTTGGTTTCTCTTTGCACCGCGCTTTCCCTCTCTCCGCGCTTGTAAGTATGCAATGACATTATGGCACATTCTAATACACCATCGGTATTTGCACAATGCTGCTCGGTAGCTATAGCATATGTAAGTAAATGGAATTGAATTCGCTTGTAGGAATATGTATTTGTGGGTATATACATTTGATGGCATACAGTAGCATTCGGCTTGTTTCGCTGTAGCTGAAATCCTTTTCTTATTATTATGCTCCCCTTTTCATTTTCTTTTCACAGTGTCTTTCTACTCTATTCAAATGTATATGTATGTATACACATGCTTCAACCAACCTCTTTTAAAAGCTGTGACTAACTCCCTGTTAACCGTCAATGAGCTGCCTCTCCACATCTCTGTTTCATAATTTTCTCTATTTTTTACAGGCTTCTTTTGCTGTTGCATCAACATTTTCCTTGCACTTTTTTTCACATATATTTTAATGATTTCACTCGGAAAGCCGTCGCGACATGTGTGCAATTGTTTCGAAGCAGAAAAGGTTAAATGTTAAATGTACTTGCAACACTCCACCTTTCAGTGGTCTGAGTTCTTGCTGTGGGGAATCTGCAAACCTTACAATAATAGGAAGCAACTCGTCGGTGGTAGCTAGCTGCTGAGGCTCATGTTGGTTTTACGCCACAATGCACACTTCCAACATTCTGTTGCATTGAAATTTTCACATTCTGTGTTTTGCAAAAATGTGCAAATTAATTGTTTGCAACTGTACTGCGTATAAGTAGAGGCTTTAATAGAAACCCTAAAAATTTAGGTTTCCCTTAACTGTGCTGGGTGGACAAACATTTTCAATAAAGTATACTAAATCGAGTATTTATGAAATATTTTATTGGAATTTGAAACGTAGTGCTTTTTTGTTGTAATGTCTTGGCTTTAGTAAATGACTTTCATCATTTAGTCCAAAGAGATTGAGTGAATTTCGAAACAAGCGCTTGGAAGACATTTGTTACATATTTTGTTCTTGTGGTTAATTGATGGTTGTTGCGGTAAATTGAAATTATTGGGCGCAGAGTTATACGCCTCAACAATTAAATATCTTGAACTGTCAGAGATAAATTCTTTCATTATCAGTGTGTGAGTACCCGATTGACTTATTGACTTTGTGAATTATTAATTACGTTATTGTGTTCTTTGTGGTTATTTCACCAAATATTTGTGGAAAATAAACAACATAAGTTAAAATTGAGATATCGCGACGTTTTCCCACTCCCACAAATTTAAGCGAAAACTTATAAAGTGCTATAACTAAATAAAAAAAAAATGTACAAACATATACTTTGGTACAGGCAATGGGATCTGTGGTGTACAAATGTTTAAAGAGTGCGTATGGCACCGCCCCCTAACATATTTAATGTACATACCTCCTCATGGGGGCCTCCACACCTCCACCTCCACCTCCACACTGCTAAAATTAGTCTAATCAGATGATGACCACGCCCACCTCCCGTACAAAGATTATGTTGAAAACTACTAAAAGTGTGTTAACTGTCAGTTTGTCTTAACTTGTCAGTTAAGATGGTACTTAAAGGCCTCAAAGAAATCGGATTAGACAATGGACACTGGGTTTGGCATCACCTACTTTTAAATGAAATCAAATACCTCAGGAACGACTAAACCAATTTCAACCAAATTTGGTGTTTAGAATTGTTTTGATATCTCTATATTACATAGCGATCGTGAAATCGGATAACAACCACGCGTACTTCCGATATAACACAATTTAAATTCAATCTGATTCAATCTCACTTTACTGCATATAACTCAAGTATCAATTAAGAACCATTGTTTTAAGAGTTATTAAGAGTTGAACCATTTTTTGCCAAAAAATGTTGGAAATCGGAATATAGCTCTGTAAGCTCCCAGGTACCGAAATGTAGACCCCTGTGCCTATGTCTAGATTTTTACCGAAAATGTTTGTCAATCTGAGATCCAGAGAGGGTCTTTCTCTAGTAATAATGAGTCCTTGTGTCAAAAATTTGTAAAATCAGATTAATACTTCTCTTAGCTTCCATACACATAACATAAACGTGACTTTGACCGTATATCGGTTATTCTGCGAGATATCTTAATGAAATTCAAATAACGTTTTTTCCAGGTAATAATGTTCTGATGCCAAAAATTATTGAAATCGGGAATTCAAAAAATTTCGGTTGACTAGAGCGTGTATCTCGGTCAATATGTAAGAACAAGAGCAAGAATAAATCAACTTATAATCTTGAATATACCATATTTTGGTGACAAAAATGAGTTCAATCGATTTACGAATTACAGCCCCATATACTACATGAAGCTATTTTCGTTATTATAATGGACTCTATGCCGAATATGTCGGTCGAAATTTGAGTAATACGAATAAAATTAAGTAGGAATATGTTACCCGAGCATACCTTAGTTTAGTATCAAAAGTAAATGTTATCTGTTCAAACCTTCCGCTAGCCCCAATAACCCCAATATAGCGATTTTTTACTCTCCAACTGACCTTAAATCATTTATATAAGTCAACATTGAGATAATTTGAAAAACTTTAGTGTTTTCATAACCTTAATATGGTTTAGCGCTGAATAGGAATGAAGTCGGTCTAGACTATGGTCTAGACTATGGTCTAACCCCATACCTCTACTATAATGAATATCGCTGTTTCTTTCCTCATATGCACCATACATTAATCTTAACCAAAGGGACGAGTGGTTGAGTTCATATCGCAAATATCTCCTTAGATATTAAAATTGAATGGGTTCTATTAATATCGATTATTTCATTCGTTATTAAAAATTATGGCTGCTGTACCTTCCCACAACACTACTATCTGAATATAGTTGAATTGGCTTAGTTGACTTCATTAGTATATGACTTCAAGTAAAAATTAATATGATGCCAAATATGATTGCAATCCATTCACAATTCAAATAATGAATGTTGAATTCTTGCGCAACATTTTTTAATATAAGGTTATGCAAGCACCTGAAAACATTTCTCCGCCTCCGATCCTTGCACATTGTGAGAGTATAAAATATTTGATTACACCCGAACTTAGCCTTTTCTTACTTGTTAATAATCATCATGATAAGTTTATCGTTGCATATATTATATTGCTAAATTTTTTAGGCAAATTTATTTAAAAAAGACGTGAATTTATAATTTTGAGAAAGAAACATATTTTTTATAGAGCTTAATTACTTTTTCATTTAATTTTTGCTAATAAGACCCTATGTTCTTCTATTCCATACGAAACCATAGAATTAAACTCCTTGAAAACTAAAAATATAGAAGACTTGTTGGTTTTAGTTCGGTGCCCTTTAGGGTTTTGCTATTATGAGTACTGGCTGATCTCAATATCTACTATGTACACGCCTTAAGTCACAATTCTATAGTGTAATGATATTTTCCGCAACTAACGGCATTTATAGATTTCTAACCATTTAACCATATGCTTTCAAAGTGTTCATTATATGCAATATCCTCCAATCTAACACTAAGAAGAAACATGCTTATTTTTGGTAGGAAAAGCTGACTCAAAATATTTTTCAACAGATTAGGGATAGTCATCTTATTATGTGGTAAGTCATTGCCCAAAGGACGCCGAAATCGAGATCTCCAAGTATCTGGATAATTAATACACTGTCATAGAAAGAATCTAACAAAGTATAGTATAGTGCGTAAGGTTTTGTTGTATATATGCAGAAAAGGGCTGAGAAAATAATCTGTAAATTCAAAAATGATACAATTCAAAATTCTGAGGTCAATATGTGGAACTTTAGGAATACAAATTGAAAATAAAATACTAGTATTCAAATAGGTTGATTTTGCAGTGAAAGCGAGAGTCCAGCTGTAAGATGGTGCAGTTTTCCTGCTAAAAATCACTGTAAGTGCAAACCACGAAAAATTGTTAGAGTGAAAGCAAGAAAAAACACCTCTTATGAGAACAAAGAACGAAAGCATATTGCTTTTGTTTGTTATATCTGGAGAATGTTCGGCAATGAGTCTTTAATTTTAAGCTTCGAATCGTATCTACTTTGATATTAATCTAATACGTTGGCGTTATGCTCAATTTTAAAGCTCTTATTTTGATCGGTTACTTTTTTTGTAATTCCACTAAGTAAGTATTTTTCCAACTTCCAATTTTTAATATTACTTTATTAACAATAACTAGTTTTACATTTCCATTGTTTTATATGCTCTAAATATTTCAAAACACACGTGTTATGGAAATTCGCATTTATATTGTAGATGTGCCCCTAACTAAATACGAGTATGTATACCATGCATATGTGTAACATATGTAAATATTGCCCTGTTTTAACTGCTTTCCATACACTTTTATCGCACTTTACACTGCCTTAAGCAGCTCTCTTTCTCTAGTTCAAGCTGCTTCTTCGTGTTACTCGTACTCATCGACAAAAGGATGTAGGATGAAGTATGGGCTGCTGATCCCGAGAAGCGCTTCTATATAAATCCATGCATGTATGTGTCTATGCATTTGCGGTGGCGTTTGTGATAACAGACATAATATTATAAGCCGCAAAGCAAGCAGTAGTAGAATATACCTAGAATTCTGTGCTTTGAGTACGAAAGTGCACTAAAAGGTGCACCGAAAAAGTGCAGTGCCCAAGAAAGTGAGGGGAGCACAGAAAGAGTTGCATTGCCTAGAGTGTATAAACAGCAGCTGTAAAACCAGAATTGGAAAGAAAACAAAAACAATCACACGACGACGTTCAGCAAAGTGCAACACAATGCCTCCAGTAACAATGGAAGTAAAACAGCATTTCAGGAGTTACCAACAACAAATGCGCTATGAAAACATATATACCGTTATGCAATCGCATTACAAAGCCTTTGGAACACGAAGGCACGACTGTGTTTCTCTGTTTTGCAATTTATGTTGCCTGTTGCAAAGGTAGAAGTTGACTTCTGTTGGCGCTCAAGTGGCGGTATAAAGCGAAAATAGAAGCATATTTCCAGGAAAAGTTATACCGTTATGTGATTGTGGACCAGTTGAGTAGATGTTAGCATTAGGTAGCATCATTCCTTTGGTGATTTCTGCTAACAGCTTACATTACTTTGGTTGAGTTTATCTTCGTGCCGCTTTTTGGCTTGACTCCTTAGCTCTACGCTGCTTCCCAGGCTGTTCGTTTCCTTGCTTTGTTATGTAGTTTTCCTCGACCACTTGTTTGTATTGATATTTCAGTGCTCTTGCTTTGTTGTCTGTTTTTATTGTCGAGTTTTGCTTTTGGCTTGTAGGTTCACTCGTTTGTTGCCTCATCGTTGTCCTCGTTGTTGCTTTTGTTGCCGACCAGCAGGCATCTGACGCCATCTCAAGTATTTAAGATGTGTGATTAATTTGGATTTCTATCTTCAATTCATTCTGCGTTGTGACTTATTTCGCAAAAATCAGTGTAGTAAATAATCTATGAGCTTAATGGAATACAAGAGAAGAAGATTTTTAATCTAAGATTAAGAAGAAATTTAAATCAATAATTAATTCAATAACGGTTTCTTGTGTGTTAGGAGTAAAACATAAATTGAAGGGAAAAAATCGAATATGTACATTTGCATATAAAATTAAAGAAAATGTTTCTAAATAAGAAAAAAGGAGTGTAATGTAAAGCATTAGCACAGGCTCAGAATTTGAGATCGAATTCACGGCTGATAGATAAGCATACTCCCAATGATACTAAAAGAGATATCTGGACTTTAAAGAACAACGCAAAGCAGCATTTATAAACCGCACCAAATACTAATAACAACAAATTAACGAAAAGGTTCAGATATTTGAATCAGATAAACCTCTTATTAGAAATCTTATTGAAACCTTCTGTTAGGCACCAGAAAATCAAATAAATCTTATCTTACAGTATTATTTATCAATATAAAAAAAAGTTTTATAACCTTATAGAAGTTGTTTGATGATAGGTAGCTTGAGTTTGTTGTAAATTGGTTTTGAGAACAAGTGCTCTTTATCATCCCTTATCATAAGTAAGTTTATCATTCATAATAAGAAATATCTAAATATAAACAATTAGAGCACGTTCCGAAGACACCATCTCTTCGTCTTTACGATATGCAAATATATATGTATATACAGTAAATACACTACACATCCAATAAACTTATTTAATTCCATTTGAGTCAATGACATCAAAATTACACCCGATCTCGTACAATGATGTGTCTAGTTTTTTCTCCTTGTGTAATTTCAAATGAACTCTTGTTAGGTCTTTGGTTTGAAAACGAGAT
Source organism: Bactrocera minax (assembly GCA_021498325.1). Taxonomy (NCBI): domain Eukaryota; kingdom Metazoa; phylum Arthropoda; class Insecta; order Diptera; family Tephritidae; genus Bactrocera; species Bactrocera minax. Next base: position 365,414 of record JAKEEE010000045.1, on the reverse strand, counting down.
CTCACGCATAGACATAACTTCATCTAAACGACATAAAACATATCAATTACTGCATCAGCTAAACACTCATGCAACAGTCGTTGAACTCTGAGCGATGCCTCAGCTACCATAAGCAACAGCAAACAGAGTGGAAAATATTTCCCTATTCGAAAGAGTTACAAGAGTTACATAGTCTTAAACTCGTACTTCTATGTTCACAAAGCCATAAACACAAGACCTGGTGAGCGACATATTACATATGCGTTTATGTTTTCATCTACACTTCTCTCTACAAATACAAATACATATATATATATATATATATAACTTTGTATACTTTACATTTAAATAATTGCAATGTGTAAATGGAAAAACGCTCGAAAACATGCAACAAAACTGCATGCCAAATTGTGTTGCATACATGTAGGCGCTCAAGCCTACACAGCTCAACTGGAGAAGCATGAATCAACAGAATTTTAATTGAATTTACTAGTGTCGTTGTATACTATGCCACAAGCGTGGTAGAAACCGTCAGAGAAAGCAGCAAAAAGGGATAAAGTCAGCATCAAACAACAAGTGCAATTTGTCAAGTAAAGTTATGTGCAGGCACTGCTTGCAGCTGCTGCTGTGGAATGTGGCGACTACATTGTTATGCGTTTGCTGTGCATATATTGCGGCGCAAAGACTACAAGTGTTTCCATACTGACAAATTCTTACATGCGCGTGTTTCTACAAGCGGCTGACTGCCTCACTTTTGTAAGTGTGTTTGGATGTTGCCACATCGCTAGTGTTTAAAATGTTGCCGCTGTGTGTTGGTGCAACACTTTGTGTTAAAGCAGTAACTACAGAATGAGGGTGTCACCAGTACATGTTGTCTTAGCAAATATTTGATTCTGGTGTCTTTTCCAACAACACTCAATTTCGCTCTTCTGCTCCCGCTCCCTCAATCCCGCTATGCAGCTCTTGCTATCAGCCAAACTGTCTGCCGCTTGACTAGTAAATTTCAACTGATGACAAGCATAAATGACAAATTGATTGCTTTTGTAGTCACAGTGTGTGTGCCAATATCTCCTTGTAGTGGTGCTATAACTTCAATTTTATACTTTCACAAGTTTTCTACACTTATTTTCTGTAGTTATTTAAATTTTTCCAACGGTACATTACGGTAGACCTTTACAAATTGTCACTAAAATATATATCTGTGTATATTTATACCCATTGGGCTGTTGCTTACATAAATATCGTGTTCGCTATTGTCTCTTGCTTGTGGAGTTTTCATTTGTTTGTGTGTGTGTATTGTGCTGTAATTTTGTTATGCCGCTGATTGAATTTTAAGAGAAGTTTTCCTGTGCGAAGTTAACATTTTCATATTTTAATTTATGTTGCTCTAATAGAATTTTCAGAATTTTCGGAAATGAAGTTAACTGAAGTAGCTGTAAATTAAAGATATAAAATATTCTGCATGCGGAAGATGCTTTCTACTGAAGGAGTTAGAGATCTTTTCTATGAGTTTTCCTTTTATGTACCGGAAATTTAATAAATGGTAGTAAAAACTAAATATTAATAACTGTAACCTTGTTAGGTATTACTTAAACCATAGATTTGAGCGCATGGATTTTATTATTATTCATAATTATTTATGACTTTATTTTATACTCATTCAGGTTTGTATAAATGTGATCAATTACGCTATATGGCATTAGAAAGAAGATTTCGCACTAAAAAAACTTTTCAGACGGTTTTGTAATATACTGCCATAAAATACTCAATACTGTTTGAGCACGAGTCAAAGATGGACACCAGCAATGAGAAAATACGTTATATTTTACAGTATATCCTAGATAAAGGGATAATCGATAAAATAATGGAAATGGTCGAGTCCGACCATCATGTAAGCACTGTTTTGATTGCCCAGAAGCTAAATATTACATCAAAGCCGTTTGGAACCATTTATTTAAAGCTGGATACAAACATAAACTCTGTGTATGGGTACCACTCGAGTCAACGCAAAAAAAAACCTTACTAACCGAATTTCCATTTGCGAATCGCTACTGAATCGCAACTAAATTTTCTCAACCAAAAAAATTCGTTTCTGAAGCGGAGGGTTACTTGTGATGAAAAGTGGGTCACTTACGACAATGTCGTGCGAAAGCTGTCTTGGTCAATTCGCGGTGAATCAGCGCAAACGGTCTCGACGTTTTTTGCTATGGCAGGGAATCATCTACTATAAGCTGTTACCCTACGGCTAAACTCTTAATTCAAACCTGTACTGTCAACAATTGAATCGTCAGAAGGAAGCAATCACCCAGAAGCGGCCGGTTTTGGCCAGTAGGAGAGGAATCGTGTTACATCTGGACAACGTCAAGCCACACAAATCCATAGTGACTCTCCAGAAGTTCCAGCAGCTTGGTTGGGAGGTTCGTACGCATACAGTCCGTACCTGACGCCAAGTGATTACCACCTATTCCTGTCTATGGCGAATGATTTTGCTGGTGAAAAACTTGCCTCAAGGAAAGCTTGTGAAAATCAACTGTCCCAGTCCCAATAGAAACGAGAAAACGAATGATAACAAGCTATCGAGAAAACAATGCATATTTGACCTAAAGCGGATGATTCCAACTATTCTAAATAAAACTTTAAATTCTAGGCAAAAAATATTGGATTTCTTTTTACTATACCTAATATATAAAATTTTCTTTTGTGGAGATACCTACACCTAATACATCCCTATGCCTAGATACACCTACTACGGTGACAACACCAACAGCAATAACAACAATAACAACAATACATATTATATAAGGGAAAATGCTAATAAAATCGGTATACCAATAGATTTCGACAAAACAGAAATGAGAAATTCGCAATCAAAGCAAAACAAGAAGTGTCAGCTCCGCCGGAATTAACGCCTCACTGACTTTATGTTTGTGTCATTGAGGATATTAATTAGAGTAGGCAAATTTATGTTCTTAAAACGTTCTTCAACCTTGCGACATTCAGTTGCATCTTTGAATTTTGGTATTGAATAGAAGCTAGCGGAAGAGACTTTCATGCAAGAGGAGAATGAAGAAATGAGATTCTTCTCTACTACGAAATCAGATAGAAATTCAGTCTGAATGAAAAGTGTGGGTGGGTATACATGCATGTGTGCGCCGTACCGACGGTGTTTTACAGGGCGTTGTAGGTGAAATACGGCAGTAAAAGAGTCTAGGCGCGCACCCAGAAAGTTAATTATTGACAGACAGCACAGTTTGAAAGCGACGGGATACTCTATTAAACGCCAAAAATAGAGTGAGCGGTATATCCAGGAGACGAGCGTGAAGAAGATTTTAATTTATGCGAAAATACTTGAAAATACCTACACAATCACTTGTTTGAAAGTGTAATTGCTGGTGGGTGTGTGTGGAGCTAAGTGCGCTTCTGGGACGCGTAATAAAGAAAATACCGCAAATTAGTAGCTGCTTAATATAGTGCAGACATTGAGAGTGAGCTGTGTACACACACACGTGGATACATACAGAGCATACACAAAGTCTTCATTAGGTTTATGTGGATTCCGTAGCTCCTTGAAATATGCAAATATAGGCGGACAAACAAGTATCCGAGGGTGCTCCTAGTTGGAGTATATTAAAATTTATTCAATGCAAAGCTAGTTACAGTATACAAACATACATACATTAAATGGTATGCATTGAGGACGCTCGCTCTTTCAGTAATTTAATATTCATAATGGCTTGCCTGAGTCGTTCCTATGAGTAGACAAACTTTCAAAAAGTTAATTAACGAGATAGTATTGATGAAAATTGGCAATTTAGCAGTCTACGCGGCTACCTTTTTATGCTAAAATTGGTTTGCGTAAATGGAAATTGAGACGAGTGATATTGTGGGAACTTTAGAATGGAAATCGATTCTTAATCAGATTTAATACCCTGTAGAGATTTAAACGTCTCGAATTACTTGAACTCTTAAAAATCAGTTTCTCAAGTACTCTCAAGCAAAGCTGTAGATATTATAAGTATTCGTTTATTTACTTTAATTCGGTGCAGAAATTAAGCGATGTTATCAAAAGTAAATTTCCTGAAGCCTGCATTGCATTCTTTGTTTTGCAAAAATTAATGCTCAATACTTTAATTTAATCTAGCCACTTTCGTTAACCAAAGTTCCCTTTTTTTTGATGAAAAAATTTACATTTCACAGAAACGCTCTATGCCAACCAGAAGGCGCCCAATCTTGACGGCCGCGGTCAATGCTTTTGTCGTCGCTGTGCCGTGAATCTCAGCTAATTAAAGTCAACATTAAATTCATTTGAAATTCAAATGTCAAAAGGGCAAGAGCAGCAACTAAATCTGAGTTGACATTTTTCACAATGTAAAATATGCAAAATGCTTCGAACCAGCTGAACAACTAGCAACCCTTATCAGTAAAACAGCTGAGGAACAGGGTTCACTCTGCCTGCTGTTCAGCCGAATTTTGCCGATTCTTTCAGCCGATTCTTTGCAAAGAATTAATAAGGATGTAAATTGATGGGCCGATAGACGGACGGCCGTAAGTCGATTGTGCCAATTGTCTGCTCGAAGTAACATTTTTCTAAGGCACTTGATTATGGTTTTGACCTCTTTGGCACTTTTGCTACTCTGCTTTCTGCATACACGTAGAAAACTTTAAGTTGTTCCGATGTGGGTAATTAAAGTGGTTTAGAAGTGGGTAGCACGAGAGAAGCTATTTCGGTTTATGCGATCTACCTTAAAGAGTACTTAATGACCTCACACGTTACGAGCTATTTAGCATCAATTTCGACTTCGGTCGTCTATTTTTTTTGGAATATCATAACAGTGCAGAAGTGATAATCAGTTGCTACCATAATGAGGGCAAGCGATTTAATAGTTTCCATTAAAAATTTGTATGGATTACATACTTTGTCCTTGGGAACGCTACTTAAAGGCAAGGATTTTTCAATCGTGTTAATATAAATTTAATTAAGGCAGAGTTTGTTGGCGTACAATTTCCATTACACTAATCAAGACTTAGAGTATAATATTGAGAGATATTGTTGTTTGGTATTCAAATATTTTTGAAAAATAGAAACTATGTCATTAAAACTTGAATTATTTGTTGTTTAAAAAATAAATAAATTGTATTAATGATAATGATAATGAGGAATCTTTATAAAACATGCGCTAACCTTTGTTGTAGATACAGTATCGCTCTCGAAGTTTTTGATCAGTAAAGTATTCCGTTGCAATTAAAAAAAATGCTGTCTTTTGATTTGATTATGTCAATTAGCAGATATTTTTTCGAGATGTGGTGGAAAATTAGGTTTTGTTAGCAACACATCCCAAAGAATTTCCAGAGCCCCAGAATACAAAGGAATAGTTTGCTCTTGTGTATTAAGAAAATATTTAGTAAGATTCCCTGATTTAAATTGTTAAACTCAGGGAAACAATTTACAAATTCTTGCGTATCTGGGAAGCGTTTGAAACCAATCACAAATACGCCATTTAAAATACCAAAAGTTTACAAACGAAAACATTGTACAAAAGAATTTTCACAACCTATATATCATTTCCCCAGGTTTATACGTTCATTTTGTTTTGCTCACAGATTGACCTATATATTTTTTGGGGCTAGGTGAAATGATGATGGGCTTGATATATATTAATATATCGGATGAATATCCGAAATTGTGTTTTGTGGGAAGTAGGTATTGTTTGTAGTCCAATTTTGTCCACACTGTAATATAAAGGTGTCGGGGTAATGCTATATACCAAATTTCTTTGAAATCAGTCGAGTCGCTCCTGAGATATAGGATATAGGCCTAAAAGTGCGCGGTGCTATGCCCATTGTTCGATTTTTGCACTGATTCCTGTGAAGCCCTTCCGTACCATCTTCACTGCAAAATTTATTGCTTAAGGCGCGTTTCTTTAGTGAGTTATCGCACTTTTAGTAGTTGTCTATATAACCGTTATATGAGGGGTGAGTGTAGTTAACATCTGATTTAATTTCCGCACTGTATGAGGAGGTGTTAGAAAGACTCTCAGCAAGTTCTCAGCATGTTTGGTTGATATAGTCCCTTCTGAGATATATGCATTAAACATAATAGGAGGCGCTACCACACCAACGTTTTAAAAAAATTTAAGCCACAGATGCCCCTCGTAACAAATTACAGTTTCGTATCTGAATTTATGTGGCTTAGTTATAGCGCTTTATAGTTTTTCTATTAGCGGCATTTTGCAGACGTGGCCATAATCCAATTCCGCCCATATGCATTACCAACTTCCCCATAGCGTCAAGGAACACTTGTACCAAGTTTCATCAAGACAGCTTAGTTTTTATTCAAATTACTGCTTGCTCGGACGAACAGACAGGCACCCGGATTTCGACTCGCCTCGTCAGCCTGATCATTTTGATATATATAACCATCTCGATTAGTTTTTGGTGTTACAAGCAACGCCTAGGTGAAAAAAGCTATTATATTCTATTGCAACATATTGCGAGAGTATATATATATATTTATAGGAATGTTGGAATAATGGAATTGGAAAAATTTACCTTTTTAGTATACTTATTTACGTAAATAAGATATAATTTATATATAGCATATGAAGTAGTATTATATTACCTAGAAGCTTTCATTTGTATTCTACACTAGCGTATTCTATGTAATTTGTTATAAAAAATAAGCATAATAAATTACAGATAGTGGCTGACAAACGAGAAATGACAGCAAAACCAAAAAAGTGCTCTGCATAACATAACATGAATATATAAAGAGAGACAAATAAACAAACTATCCAGAAACCTTGAAATAAAACCAAAAGCAATTGGTGAAGGAAGGAGGGGACAGAAGAAATATAGGTTATGTTTGCAAGCCACAATTTAATGCCAAATTTCAGCAAACTTAGCGCAATCCCCATTCACAACAACACGAATATTTCAGCAACGAAAGGAGCAATAACGAAACAAGAAACCAACAAGATGATATGGAAAAGTAGAAGCATTTACATAAATTATTTGTTTTAACAAGCAGGAAATAAAGTAAATCATACCTCCTCACAAATGATGTTATAACGCAGCGCAACCCTCCTTTGGAGTAAATATTTTTCTATCATTACTGTTACCGTTAACCATCCTTAGACATTTCTGCCGAATATTACGGAAGCTTTTAAGCATTATGGCAACAAATTGCATAGAATAGGACTTTATAAAATGAACACGCTGCGCTCTGTTTCTTCTATTCTATAACGAGGTGATGCTCCGGCGGAGGCGCTGTAACGTTCTCTTAGCAGTAGTCTTATGCTTTCCGTCTATCAGCGTATTCTCAGAGTTGATGCCCTACTTGTTTATACTACTTCTTATTTTACATATTTCCATAGTCATTTGGATCTCCGCAGCTAAATTGGTAATAAGTAAGCAGCGGCCTCTGTAGCTGTCTGTATTTCTTGGCTTCGTTAAAATAAAATAATAAAAAGCTCAAAAAGATCCAACTAAAGCGGCACAAATCGATTCAAATAAGAATTTATGATGGGCAAAATGCTGTTTCAGAAAATTGGTAACGTATATAAAAATAAAATGGAAATTTAAATATTCCCTCTGTCGCTGTGAGTTGGAGGGTCCATTGCATGTATGGGAGAAAAGTTAACCTAAAAATATCGTAAAAAGCAATTGGCACTGCTAATATGGTACCAGCATCAATGAGTGGAAACGAGAGAAATTCAAGGAAAATAAACGTCAGTTTGCGGTAAAAAAAAGCTTATTTAGAAATGTAAGAATGTTTCAGGTGTAACAGAGCCAAAACGAGGCTAGAAACAAAGGACTTATGCACTCAGAACTCGAATGGGTTAACGTCAGCCAATGTAGTAGCACCATTTGGTAGTTAGTGGCTTTTCGTGTTATTTCCTGCTGCATACAAATGTACTTAAATGGATTTAACATGAAAATGTGCTAAAGTTGTATAGCATAATACCAACTAAGAATTTCCTCTAAAAAACTGTTACCAATTTACTTTTTATGTCGTGAAGTAAAATGCATACGTCACATTTTGGCCTACATAGAATTCTCAAGCTATAAAGACATAGAATTTTATTTTAATAGATGAAGAAACCAAATCACATTAGTCAAAAGGTGGTACTATATCAAACTCAGAGACGTGTGAACTCTCACAAACTGCCCCGATGTACTCCTTATATAGTTATAGGTTATAGGTGGAATAAAATACGAATAATACGTACGTATTACGTATAGAATACGAAAAAAATTAATATTCACCACATACATTTGGGATACAGTTAAGTATTAATTAGTCCCAAACTAATATCTTTATTGTATAATTCGTTGTGAATTACTAGATTTGACTTAAAAGTAATTAGAGTAGGAGAGGTAACTAGGACGTTTCCTTTGCAGTCTTTCGAGTATAAAAGGGTACAAAAGGGTATAAAATGGTTCGTTCATAGAGCAGGTTCGAATAAAAAACATTTCGTTCCCTAAAACAAGATGAATAGTGTCATTGGTCACATTTTCCTTTGCGACTAATCGCGGACTCATCCCGAACTTATACAAAAGTCCAACAACCTGCAAAAAGTATGCTTGTGAACTTGGAGGTGTTTTATATGTACTTATGTTATTATTCCGAAATATGTTTCGAACTGAAATTAAATCTGCAAATAGTAACTCTAGTGCTACGAGTGTTCAGACGAAGACTTTTCTTTTCAAGATTCGGTGATTTTTGCTGACATTTTGGAGTATGTGCAACGAACCGGAATATGCGATCCGGGGTGTTACATAATAGTACAAGTAGTACAATTAGTACATTGAACGATGTGCTTTATGTGGGTACCTGGCGTTTGTACAGCCTGACTCGACGGTGTTAAAAAACAACGGATCAATACAATGCGTTGATCAGCGCCCCGTGAGTAATAGCTTTTTGCTAAAACCAACGGTACCGATCGGCATTGTGGAAATGAACGCATTCAGGCATTAAACCACAGCCATCACGATACTCGCCGAAGGGCCTACCGCAATGAGCAGGTTGGAGCGACTTGCAACACCAACGACCTCCTGCTCCCTGCGGTACCAGATTAAAGTCTCCGGGGAGACCACGTAGCCGAGATTACTTCCAGTTGAGCTACCCACTCACGTCAGACTGGTGACATTTGCAGCTTGAACTCAAATGCCTCTTTAAGTGTTTGCATAATACATTTAAAGTGTTATAAACTCAGTTCAAGCTAAGTACTATAGCACTATTTCCGATATGGCTAAGCCTATTTTAGAGCAAAGTCTATTTCAAATGCAGTGCATTTTAAGGATTTTAGTCGCCTTTTACGAAAGGCATGCCTTGCCACGGGTTAATCTTATTATCCTTATCTTATTCTTGCTTATTCTTATCCACCGACCCGCAGGCAGCTCTGATATGCACTTACACTTATTACTTACATATGTACCTATTTTGTGGTATGTAGACAAAGGACGCCTGAACCGTACATCAAAGTCGGAGAAATACTTTCAGGTTTAGCAAACTTTATAATAAATAAGTAAGAAGCGGTAAGTTCGGGTGCAACCGAACATTTTATTCTCTCGCAAAGTGCAAGGATCAGAGGCGGGGATATGCTTTCAGGTGCTGGCACAACTTTATATTAAAAAATTTTGGGGAAGAATTCAACATTCATTATTCGAAGAAAATGTCTATGGATTGCGATCATATTTGGTATCTTATTAGCTTATATTACAGGCCATAGACTCATGTATTTTCATTCTTATATTTTGCTTCATGTCAGAGATATTTATATTAAAATCTACCAAATTAACTCGAAAGTGATATATAACTAAAGTGGTTTAATAAATATGTTAGATACATGAGGAAAAAGTCAACCAAAGAAAAGGAAATCACTATATTAGGAATATAGGCTTAGACCATGATCTGGACCGATTTTTTTCATATTTAGCGCGAAATCACATTATGTTTAAGAAAACATATCCACTTAATTTCATTAAAATATCGCACATATTGACCAACATAAACTGTTTAAAGTCAGACGGAAAGTCGGGAATTCTTATATCTTGCATTTTTGGGATAGAGGAAGATCTGCACTGATCACATTAACTCTTTTCATTATTCAAGTATATTAGGGAACATGTTTTCACCCAATTTTGTGAAAGTAACTCACACAGTGACCGACATATTCGGCATAAAGTCTGCTAGAGTAGCTAGCGAAAATCTTTATATGTAGTATATGGGAGCTGGGATAATTCGTATACCGTTTTCACATATTTTCGCCAGTAAACTATGGTATATCCGATATAACACGTTCACTTAATTTGCTATGATCTCTTACATATCTTATAAAAAAAGTTAAGTCAGATGGAAGCGCTGATGTCCTAATAATGTGTATCTGGTGGCTTGAAAAGTTATAATCCGATTTCGTCTATTTTTACGCACAAGATGACGTATCCTGAAGGCACTATTTTTATAAAGTTTGATTTTCATATCTTAATTGGTGCTCGATTTATCTACTTTAAAGTGAAAGGATCAGATGAGACTTAAAATTTTATTATATAAGAAGTAGGCGTGGTTTTTATCCGATTTCATCCACTTTTACAGGGTGACGTAAGAATGCAAATATAATGTCGCGTAAAAAGTTTTGTTGAAATCGATTAAGTGGTTCTTGAGATATGGGATTTCTCCTAAAAGTGGGAGGTGCCACGCCCATCCGTAAAACTTTACATGGATTCCTGTGCATCGCCTCCGTATAATATTCTCTGCAAGATTTAATGTTTCTAACGTGTTCCTACAGCGAGTTATCGCATTTTTAGTAGTTTTCAACATAACTTTTGTATGGGAAGTGGGCGTGGTTATTATCCAATTTTACTAATTTTTTTAATACATGAAGAGATGCAATAAAACCATAGTCAGAGTAAGTTTGATAGATAGCTTTAACAGTTTCCGAGATATGTATATTAAACCTATGGGGGGTGGGGTCATACCCACTTTTACAAAAAATTTTGCCCACAGATGCCCCACACTACTAGGATCCTCTATACCAAACTACACGTTTATGTCTTAATTTACTGCTTAGTTTAGCACTTTATCTGTTTTCGATTAATGGCATTTTGTGGGCGTTTACGGTGACGAAGAACATGTGTAGCAAGTTTCATCAAAATGTCTTAATTTTTACTCAAGTTATCGCTTGAGCGGGCGGAAGGACGGACGGACGGACGGACGGACAGACAGACACTCGGAGTTCAGCTCGTCTTTTCATCCTGGTCATTTATATATATATGTCTATATCTAACTCGATTAGTTCTAGGTGTTACAAACAACCGTTCGGTGAACAAAACTAATGTACTCTGTAGTAACACGTTGCGAGAGTATAAAAATGTTGCGTCAACTCAACACGTGTACATCTATTACTATATTTTGCTTCGTGTCCGAAATAGTTATATTAAAATCAAACAAACTCACTCAAATCAGATATATTATACGTGATATGAACTCAACCAAAGTAGCTAAATTTAATATATTGCATTTTGTGGGCGTGGCAGTAGTTTGATTGCGCCCAAGTGCTATACTAAGATTCTAAGTGCTATTCTAACCTTTTTTTATAATGCCAGGGAATACGTGCACTATATACTTTGCTGCAACATGTTGCAGGAGTATAAAGATAAGAAAGGGTCAAGAATAACACACCCAAATAGCAAACAAGAGGATTTAAAACCTCATAAAAAATATTAACTGAAAAGTAGTAAGATGAAAAAAAAAAAATTAAAATAAAAGCAACAAAACAAGCGTAGCGCTGCTTGTCACGCTTATGGCGCGTATTGAAAAAGTTTTTTGTGCTAATTTTTCGACAAACAGAAAACTTTCAGCACAATGAATTTTACGCGGATTTTCCACCTGTGTGCACGCCCGGTTGCGTAAATCGTATTTTTGCATCTGTGATTTTTGCCTTACATACCTGCCTTGTGCACATACATATATCAAATCTGCGCTGAAAGCTTGCATACCTAACTGCCTCATTGCAACGTCATCGCCAAGCAAGCTGTTCACTGCCAGTGCTGCCAATTCGATTTGTGCGCACACATTTCGTGTGCCACTGTTCATGGTTGTTTGGAGTCACTATTTTTTCATTACGTACTGCTTCGTATTTTGTCAAGTTTTTTTTTTAGCTGCCATTTGGTGGTAAGCGGCAGCTGTGCACCAAAAGTGAAAAGTTTTTACAAAATTTGTGTGGACACATTTTATTTCAGCATTGAAGTTTTCGCTATATAGTAGAGAGCTGATATATACTGCTATGAGCTCGCATAAACGTCGTTATTGCTGTTATTCCACTTGCAACATATAAGTGCTTTGTTGCACACGCTTCACCTCCAGTACCAGATCTGCCCCTTTTTTACTTCAATAAGGCCTGCGGTTCGCCGCTTTTATGCTATACAAATTTTCTTGTGTACGCATGTAGTTCCCCTCAGTTTCAGTTCGGCCCCTCCTTTTCATTTGTACCTCCATCAAGTCCTCGACCAAAACGAACTTACTCCCATAAGTGAGCATATTTGTGTACCCCATATATGAAAATATATTTGTTTACGCTTTTATGTGTTCCTTTTACCCCTGCTCCGCTTTTCTAGAAATCTGACAACAAAAAATGCTACATGCACCCCTGCGCTTACTTTGGCTTGGGAATTGCGTAAAAATCGCGTAAAAATCGCTTTGACTTTTTCATCCGCAAACAAATGCTCAGCACATATGTGGGATGGCGTTAACGGTTAAGGTACGTAATAAAATGCTAAAACCAAACAGCGTTGATAAAGTAGCACCACTTCTTTGCAAAGTTGCATTAATTGGATTTTTCAGCTTTTGCCACAACGTTTTTTACCTCACTGTTTCATATTCAATTCTCGCTGTTCTTATGTCACTTGTCAGCTCTCTCGTGCTCTATCGCGTAGCTTCTCTTTTCTCACTTTTGACGTGGACAATTAATCATTCGGCGTTTTGTTTCTAATGTTTTATAAAAGTTTTTAGTGCTTTGCTCTTTGGTGAACTTAGGCCATTGAGCTAAAGAAACTTTTTCCGGTTTTGGAATAATAATGTTTGTAGAGGCGCAATTGTTGCTAAACGGTGATTATATTATATAAAGAAGTTGACTTTTGCCTACTTTTATATAGGGTTTCTTCAGGAGAAACTATATTTTTTAAGTTTTTTTTAGTAAGGACTAATTCTTTATAACACTCTTGGTGGATCTTCCTAGTTATCTTGGAATGTGATTTTATTCTACCTTGATCACTTCACTTTATTTAACTTTTAATCAGTATACTTTTAATACGCACACATATATACTTCTATAAAGCAGAAACCTAATAAGATTTTCCTTAAGTTCTCGAAGTAATTAAATCTTGTTTGCTTTAAGGTACGTTAATGTTAAAAAATTGTAAGATATGCCCAGCCTTCAGCCGCCTGAGACAGAATATCTTTGACCATTCTCAGTGTTCCAATCTGAAAGAAATAAAACAGCTAGGGTGGAAAAAGCTTAAGAATATTATATAGCTTTAGAGAATTTGGAAAAGGAAATAAATAAAAAATTTCTTAAACTTGCACCGACAATTTATTAGTAATTGCCTCTTTTTATTTTTTTAGTTAACTCCAGTAGAAGTTATTTGCTATATTTAGTTTGGTGTTAACAGAATAGACTGTAACTTTGTTTAAAAAAGGCATAGAATCGGTTTTGAACAGCTTAAACACTCGACTGTATTTAATTTAAAAAATATTTCACACCTTATAGATTACTTCGATTGTTTTTCTACTATCATGATGGTGACAGTTATACATATATACATACAGTTATACAACATATGTTCCCTTTAAAATACCCAAAAATTCTTTCAAATATAATACATTGCACTCCATTAATTTAAAATCTTCAAAAAGATGTGAAAACTTTTATGTACTGTAATACAAATACTGCTTAGTCAACGCTAATGTGATAACTTAAAGCACAACCCGTCTCCAAATGCAAGCTGCATAACTCAAAGACAACATTCGAAAGCAAAAGTTTAAAAATTTGTTCAATAAATTTGCTCGCTATGTAACGTGATGCAAAAGTTCCCACCCAAAATATCATTAGAAATGTAAAATCTGACTAAAGAAACATCGGTATATTTGCGAAGAAATTCTATCAATAAGTTTTCCACCTAATGTGAGTTGCAACTTATTTACACACGACACAAAGTTCGAAGAAAAGGGATCAATGAATTGCTTTGACTGCACTTCACATGTGTCACCTGACACACAACGGAAAGCTGCTTTGCGAATACTAGGAATCGAAAATAGCTATTTAGAGTCAGCGCGAACAAATAAACAAACTGCGCTTCTTACCTTGCTACAGGCACTCGCACTGTGCCGCAAGCACGCTGTCACCGCTGCGTATGAGCAACTAAGCCGATATGATACGGAGAATCAGCACACAGTTTGTTTGCTAGTACTAGAAAGAGCGGCAAGGTGAAGCTAGAGTGACGCGCCGAGACGCAAATGTACTTAAACGGTAAAAACTTTGCACAATTGTCTTGCCACTTCTCCCCTCTTTCTTGCTAGGACAACTTACATTTCATAGGGTATTTCATCCCAATACGGGTATATTACATAAGAGTAGCTGCTACAACTACTTTGTTAAGTGGTGCAGGTGGAAGAATGAAAATAAAAGGTATTACGAAAAGCACATAAATGTAAACAACATCTCGGCTGGAAAATGAAAACTTCAGGCACTACGGTGTCGCCATAAAAAATTCAAGAAGTTAAGAAAGAAATTTTTCCAAGTAAATTTCGAACGGAGCATGTAAGGAGAGCTAAGTTTAGGCGTAAGTGAAATTCTTGTAGTAGACGTACCAACAAACACCTTTGTTCGTTTTAAAAGAAAATATGTGTGGGCGTGGTTCTCAGTCGGCAGGTCCTTAATACATAAAGGAATATTCCTATGGTGTTAAAATATTTGTATAATATGTACGATATATATTTACACACCACAAATGGGAGAATACACACAAAAGTTCGATGTTTTAGATTTCGCTTACCACTTGGCTAATTCGAGAAACATTTTTTATATAATATTTATAAATATTGATCTTTTATGGTATTGCAAGCAACCGTTAATGTAAATAACGGTTAACTAAAATATCCTGCATGTGGCACATTTGCACGGATTAAAAAGCATGCAAGAAAATGGCTGAATAGAAAAACACGTTCCCAAAGCAAGTGATGTGAGCATGGCTGTATTCATGGAAAATAAGTTCTATCAACGGGAAATACACAAGAATATATCTATGTACACTTCGAAGCATTACAACTTCAAATGCGCCTGCAAATATCCTGTTTTTTTTTATCTTTTATTTGAATTTGTATATATGTTCCAATGTTTTCTTTTTTGTTTACTTTATTTTCATTTTATCCTTGCTCTGCTATTTTAGTGAGCATATGTAATTCCCCTATAACATTTGCTTATCATATTAGTACTTTTGTTTTCTATGTTCATTTAGGGGGAAGACTTCGAGGACCAGCTGGCTAATGTACAGTTTGCATGCCACATAAGAGCTTCTCTAAGTATTTCCACAAGAAAAAATATAGCTTTGAAATAGTATTATAGAAATATTGTAAGTGTTTCTGAAAGGCCAAGCTGAACATCTTACCTCCTACTTGATCATAGCGCTTGGAATGCAAAATATTTTATGTCGAAAGTAAAAAAATTTTTCTTAAAATATTTTTAGGAGAGGGGGAACACAAAGAAAACTCGTTATATGCAGTGAAATAATTAATAGTATTTATATTACCTTCTAAAAATAAAACTCTTATAAGTATGAATAAACCATTTAGTATTTAGTACAAACTTTTTAATCGTTGGTTTCAAAGTCTTGACATTAAAGGGAGATCTGATATCTTCCGAACAGTTCTAACAGCTTTGTTGGAACGGTGGAATCATGTCCAGGCGACCACTTGCTTTACAGTGCATTTTGTGCGAACAATTGTTAACCCAAATTTCCACATACTTTCGTATACATACATATATGCATACACAGGCGGGCAAATAATTTTATGTCTTGCAAAAATTCGTACTAAAAAATGTTGCGCAAGAATTCAACATTCATTATTCGAAGAATTACCAAATTAACTCAAATGAGATATATGCGATATAAACTCAGCCAAGGTGGTGTAATTAAATATATTAAGTATATGAGAAAAATCCAACCAGAGACACGGAAATCAATGTATTCGGATTAAGGGGCTTAAACCACTGTCTATACCGATTTCTTTCATATTTAGTGCTAAACCACATTATGTTTAAGAAAAAGTTCCACTTAATTTCATTAAAATATCACACATATTGACCAACATAAACGGTTTAAATCCAACCGGAAAGCCGGAATCATTATACCTGGTATAAGTTTGGGATCACTACATTTTATTATCAAGAAAAGTTGATGTCTGCCTTTCATTAAGATACCTCACAGATTGATCGATATATACGGTATAAAGCCGACCGGAATTCTTATATTACATATATGGGGACTAGGTAAAGTGTTTACCCGATTTTCCCCATTTTTGACACAAGACCACCACTTGACGGCACTATTTGTGTTGAGTTTTATTCCGATATCTTCATTGGTAATTGATTTATATACTGCAAAGTGAAATAATCATGTGGAATTTTAAATTGTAATATATGGGACGTGGTTGTAATCCGATTTCCCGAAAGATGCCCCTCCATACTGCAATTCTAGTTTTATATCATAATTGAGAGCTGCTAAAACAACAAATTAGTTGTAACATTTTATAGGTTTTCGTTTAACGGCATTTTTTAATTGTGGCAGTCCGATTACGTCCACCTACAATGCCAACCTCCTCAGAGTGCCAGGGAACATGATTTCCAAGTTTTATTAAGATATCTGAGTTTTACTCAAGTTATCGCTTGCAGCGACAGACGAACAGAGGGACGGATAGTCACTCGGCATTCAATTCGTCTCGTTATCCCCATCATTTATATATATAACTCTATATTTATCTCGATTAGTTTAAGGCGTTACAAACAACCGTTAGGGTAACAGAACAGTAATACTCTGATGCAATATGTTGTGAGAGTATAAAAAGTTGCGATACCCATATTTTAAATCAAGGCCATAGAATGACTTGCGGAGGTTAAAAGTATAATTTTATACCTAAGGTAGAATTTACGACTGATTAATCAGCGCTTACGATTATCACTTAATCTCAAGAATTTTCTCGTTCCCGTGCTCACTAACTCTTCAATAAGTTTTCTCTTTTACAATGTAAGGATGTTTAACCAATAAGCCATGAATTTCTCTTTTGACTTGAACGTATAAGTGCAGCTGGCGCTTAGATTACTTATATAAATCATCCATCTTGAAGCAAACTGAAGGCACAGCAAAGCGTGGTGATATTATCGGGATGTTACCCTAAAAGTGTAGCAAGAAAACTTTTTACATGCCCTTGCCGAGAAGCCGAAAGCCCAACAAGCAAACAACAAATGTAATAAATGTAATTTTCAGCCGCTAACAACAATGCCACTGTTTTAATGACAGTAGCAGCAACAAAATGATTATGGATTATGGAAGAAGAAGATACACAAAAAACAGCAATCTGAAAATATTTAGTAAGTTTTTATAATGAGAAAAAGAAAGGAAAAGATTTTCATAAGGAAATGTGTTTAGCAAAATAAGAAAATAAAACAAAGAAAAAGTGCGAGTATATCAGTATTTATAAATATTAAAATGAGGGTGGTTAGAAAGAGGTGGAAAGGGTAAGAGAGGACATAGCACCGAAATATAGGAATAAAATAAATTTTCTTGTTGAACGAGCTGCAACAATAACAATAACACTGCAATATTATTCAAGTATACGGAGTTTGTATGGAGCTACATTAAACTTTAAAGCTGAAGGTCCGAGTCAGTATTGTAATACCTAACTAGCTTAATAAGTAGTCCAGTCGTAGCCCATTCATATACGTCTATATGTACTTAACTCATGCCCCTTCCTTAGACTGGTGCATTTGCTTTGTAAGTCAACAATTTTCGTGCCGGACATGAAAGAAGTTTTGGTAAATATTTTCTTCATTTTTCATTTTTTCATAGGAACTGCTTTCGAAGTGTTTCAGTTATATTTAGCAATTGGTAGTAATATAATTTTTCTTAGAATTCTTTCATATTCTTAAATACTTTCATAATCGTATATTTTTATTTGTGTGTTCCTAACATATGGGAAACGTCCACTTAACTTCCGCTTTCCGCATTTCGTTGCGTGGCGGTAGATGGCAATCAAAATACGAACGAGGCTGCTCTGAGCTTTCTCAAACATAAAAGTTCACTACGACCAAAGTTCTTTACCTGTTCCACATATATGTTTGGATTTGTTTGCAGTCACAGTCGACATCAAATATTTAGTATAGTTTGACCCAAATTCGCCTATTGCCGTTTTTATTCATGCGTGTCATATGACACTTGGCGTTGTTTTTATAGGCCGTTTTGAACGGGTGGTATTTTCTCATTTGGGAAGTAAAGGGTAGAGTTACAAACTTATCCCCAGACTCTAAGGTGACTCCAACGAAATACGTTACAATACTGCTCAAATAGAGCGTGTCTGTGGGCGCAGTCCCTGTTCTGTCGCTGCTAATATGTCCCGGTGTGTAATTTCACTTGTAAGTTCGCTGGGATATTAAAGTGCTCAAAAGGGCGTTGAATAGTAAACCCGAAATGCACATGTGTACACTTCGAGTCTATGTTTGTGTAGCAAATTTATTGTGCTCCTTTCTTATCTTCAGTTGTATGTTTTATTTTTTTAATGAAGTTTTCACCAGCGATAAGTTTTGTGCGTCGAATTACCTAATTTAAATTTGTGCAGAAAAATGGGTAGGAAGTTATTTATTTCAAATATAGATACCACTCTCCATTTCCATTTTCGATGTTTCTTTTAAAGTTAACTGACAAATTTAAGTGCGTTTAGTCAAGCACGACTTTCAAAACCCTGGCCAAGAGAATCGAGATGTCAGATGTGATTGGTCGGAGATTAAAAATCTAACAGAATTTCTATATGCGAATGGCCAACAAAAACTTTTCGGAAAAATATCGTGCGCTACAAAAGTGCAGGGAAATAATTGATGGAGGTGAGGTAGAAGATACTGTCGGCAACCAAATTCAATTAGAAACTGCGAAGTTTGCACAAAATGAGATTTCACATAAATGTGTGCAAATGCGAAATTCCATCGAATTCAAAGGGAACTAGGTAATGGGGTGAACAGATCCGCAAGTAGATATTTAGGCGCGTGTAGTCTTTACAGTGGCGTTGGTATAAAAAATATTACCAAAAGCAAATGGAAAGTGATCAGGGAAAAGCAGAATAAAACCGAAAAATTAATTGAGTGGCATGATTGCCCGTACCAATGCTTTGTGCACCTGTGTTGCTACAATAAATGCTCAGCCATATGGCCTACAACAACAGCAAATGGAATAAAAAGTTAGCAGTAAATAGTATCTAAAAGGTCAGTTCAAACGGGCGGGTGGTAATGAATGTGGTTAGAGGCAATGGTTGCTGTCTAGCAAACATTCCGCACATAACCTGACCATTCTACAATGGTCGAACGAAATATGATCGGTGAGCATACATTTGAACACTCCCTTCACCTCAACCCAAGCATACACATATTATTACCAGTGGCAGTACTGTTGCTGTATTTCAAAAACGTAAACCGAATACTGTAACGGTGCTCCGGCCTACCGGAAAACGCAAACGCATACGCAAGTTTGCGCATTTCAATTAAATTTCCGTTTTAATCACTTTTGCAGTTACAAGTGGCAACAGAACGCTGACCAGGCATACACCACAAATACATAAAAAGCAGATTCGAGCATCAGAATTGTCCCCTACTTGCCAGTTCCCACTTCGAAACTATGTGAACAATCACAAGCGCTATAAAGCGGTCAAACAGCAACGTATAATGTTGTGGGCGTCAGGCTTTCATGGAAGTTCTGACACACTACTTCTTTCCTCACCACCACTAGACCATCGGCGTAACTTAGTTTATTTAAAAGCGAAACGATGTAGCTCGGTTGGCTGATTTTTTGGCTTTCGAGCAGAAAATGAGATCTGCATGAAAAGTGGTCTAAAATGGTTTTGAAGTGGCAAAGATAACGGGTAGGCTGCTAAGAGTCGGCCGTTTTGGTCTAAAAAGGATATTTTTCCTTTGCCGAAGTGGTAAACACCCACTGACTAATACTAGCCAGCGAGTAAGAGTGGTAAGTCATTTATTTTAAACGCGCGAGTAGTCAAGCGAAATGTTGAAGGGGTCATTTGAATTGGTTCTGTGGGGCCGTAGAGAGTCACAACCTCTTGCTTTGTGACTGAACCGTGAGAAGAAACTGGGTCCACTTGAGCGCGTGTGATAAAGTGTAAATAATCTTATGTTT
Organism: Bactrocera minax; assembly: GCA_021498325.1. NCBI lineage: Eukaryota > Metazoa > Arthropoda > Insecta > Diptera > Tephritidae > Bactrocera > Bactrocera minax. The sequence goes on along the minus strand of JAKEEE010000045.1, from coordinate 344,987 downwards.
TCTTTCAATTTAATTGCGCAAAATAATTCAGATCACTCAACTCCAGATAACAAAATTTAAATATGTATATATATAACTTTTTTAGAAATAAATATAAAACAAATTTTTTATATATTTCTGGCTTTCTACCGAAACTTATATTTGAGCAGATAGACTTTGTGAGAAGCTTTTCATTTCCGAAATACGTTGAAATCACAACTCACCGAACAGTAGTCATGAACTTAGTACACTCTAGTACTCTGAAACTCTTACAGTAAAAAATAAAATAAATTAACTGCTCGAACAATATAAAAACATATATTTACATACTCAGTTAGGAGAGAATGTGCTCGCAAAATAATAAAAGTTTGCTTTTTTTTTTAGCCCTGACCTCATGGTGACAAAATAAACTTTATTTTGCTTGACGCGGACAGAAATATTCCAAAATATTTCATCGCGGCGTGAATAGTTTCCTCACCAATGTCATAGCTCTTGAAGCATTACTTAGCTTTGCGCTAATAGCTATCAAATAAAGAACTAACTAAGTTAAATAAATAATATTTCGCAGCTTTTAATTTTAATATTTTATGATTTTATTAATGAAAACATAACAACTCATAAACACGGGAATAAAACTTGCAACAGCTAAACTTATTTTCTGTTTCTACTTACAGTGAATTGCTATTTCTCTGCTGATTTGTGCTCAAAAGTGCGGAAAATCCACAAATATTTATATGAAAATATTTTTCTTCCTCTCGACGTCATTTATGCGCCTTCAAGTAGAAAAACTTCAAAGCTTATGAATTATGTTTAGCGCAAGGACTAGAAATTTTCGTATGAACGTAGTGGTTTGGAAATTGAATGCTTATGAAATTTCAAGACAGAGGTCACTAAAAGTGAATAATATAAATACCAAATTTGAGTAAAAGAGAGTAAAATGAATACGAAATAGAAATGTTTAATGGCATAATGTCTGTTATCATGGAGCATATGAAGTCTTAAAAGTAGAATACCAATCACAATGGTTGGGCAAGAGGGGTTTAATGGATTATTTTCAATGTGAAGTATGAACTCATGTCTCGTTTTCCGGAGCAAATATTTAAGTTTCAGGTATAAGAAAAAATCATAGAGAGCCAAACTGTTTTGTTTCGAGTCCAGCGACGATGCGTTTCATATGCAAAAAATGAAATCAAATAAGTGATGTTGCGAAGCTCGATATTCTCTCTGTAATCTAAAGCTAACATGTTAGAGAGCTAGAGCTAAAAAAATACCAATTGTTCAAACAGATTCAGAGCACTTATAGTAAAAGCTTGCGTTAAAACGCACTCATACGCATAAGTAATTGTGGTGCGCTTCTTTATTTGTTGGATAAAAACTTTTTTTTCGTTTCAGTAACCCTATGGTTTCGAGTAGTGTCCATATCTCACGTTTTTTTTATAAGCAATTGAATTTTATTTGAAGAGTTAAGTTATTAAATTCAAGAACTAAATAATTTCTGTTTTCATTATTGACAGCTACTTGACATTCGTGACATCTAAAATAGTGAACACTTGTCTACAATCTGTAAAACAAAACTTGTTAGCATTCAGAAAAGCGGTTATGCAGTTTAAGTTAGATATAATCCTACATTTTTGTATCGAATTACCTTGCTCTCTCTGAGGTTGCCTTCAATGTAAATTTTTTGGCAAAGAAGCAGCTCTTAAAGATACGCCAGTAAGTATTTTCTTGTCCTCTAGATTTCCTTTGCCGTATTATTTAAGAATATTTATCAAAGGTTATCAACATATTTCGGAAGCTTGCGGTCACCCTCGAGTTTGCTATTTATATGATGCATGGTATATCACACAGATCCTCAGTTATTGATTTCTTCGTTTAAAAAGCTTACTGAAATATGGATTTACAATGTTAAGAAGCGCTTTAAATTTTGATTTAAAATGGATTTAGATTTTAAAATATTTTAAATCATTGCAATATATTTGCTCACTTCTTTGCTTTTAAAGTGCTCAAATTGGGATTGGTTAATTACTTTAATGAATATCAGTGGGAATTAGTGATTGTGTAAAGAACCACTAAATTTGTTGCAAAATAGAAAACGAAAACTTTTTTTTTACTTTTTACTCTTTTACTGAAAGTGTTTGCTGCTATGATAATTATCCTAGCGAACAACATTTTGCAGTCAAAACGCACTTCCAAAGAGTCATAGAAAATTAAATACATAGAAAATCTGTTGAAATTTATAGGTTACATTTCTACTAGTGCTAATGGTAAGGAATTACACCTGTAAATATGTATCAGAGAAGCCAGATGGAAATAGTGAAGCCAACATTGGATTAGGTATACTAAGAGCTAATCTAGTACGGGTGAATCCCATTAATCCTGGCACTATGTCTCTGTATGCACTTTAGTAAAAGCAACAACTGTAAAATGTACAAGATTCTAAAAGCAGGGCGGAGATTAAGATTATCCAGGTGGAAACTAATGGGCAAAAGCCAGCAGGATTAAAAGCCAACAAATGCATTCCAAACTGAATGTGTACGTGCTGTATGTAAATCAGTATGTGCATATGTATTTGTACAATTATATCGTATGAAAGGTGGTGGGTTGATTTGCGCAACTACAAGTGCCCTGTGGAAATCGTAATTTCGAAATGAGGTCAAATTACGCTTTAATGGATTTCCAAGTGTGCATAACTACTAGACCAGAAGTACTCACACCAGCGCATATATTTCTTTGCGCGTATAACGAATTGTGTATTGATAAATTATTTGGTTTGGCAGTATTTCATTCAAGACTGATTTTATTACGAACACAACGAAAGTTAAGCAAGTTTACGCGCCCAGAAGTATACTAACACACATTAAAGATCGACCGACGCTTTCTCTTTCTTTGATGCCTACACCATGAGCTCCTTAAATACCGCTGATTTTGTCCATTTTAAGCTCATGGATACACTGTTATGAGAAAGAGACATTGGTCAACATGTGTGATATTTTAATGAATTTAAGTGGATATGTTTTATTAAACACAATGTGATTTCGCGCTAAATATGAAAGAAATCAGTATAGACCATGGTCTAAGCCGCTTATTCCTGATATAATGATTTTCTTTTCTCTGGATGAAGTTTTCCTCATGTATCTAATAAATTTATTAAATCACTTTAGTTGAGTTTATATCGCATATATCACTTTTGAGTTTATTTATTAGATTTTAATATAAATATCTCTGACATGAAGCACAATATAGCAACGAAACCACATGGGTCTATGGCCTGTAATATAAGTTAATAAGATACCAAATATGATAGCAGTCCATTGAAAATTTCTTCGAATAGTGAATGTTGAATTCTTCCGCATCAATTTTTAATATAAAGTTGTGCCAGCAAGTAAGCAAGTAATTGTAAAGTAGTGGAAGCATATCCCTGCCTCTGATCCTTGCACATTGCGATAGTATAACATGTTCGGTTACAGCCGAATTTAGCGCTTTCTTACTTGTTATAATTACATGTTATTCTAATATAATTGTTTGCCAATAGTAAATAAATTGCATCCATGAGAGAACATGCTGCTAATGTTTTATATATTTAATATTATTAATCCTGTGTCTGGCAATTTGCAAAGCTTTATTTAAATATTTTTTATTTCTTAATACCACACGCGACAGGCATTCGTGCCTATAAAATAGCATATTAGTATAAAGTGTACGTGGGAAGTGTGCTATGTTGGAAGCGGGTGTAGATAGACTTTCAAGCTTTCCATTTGCTTTAATTTCGCTATTGTCTTGCTTCGATTGATAACCCCAATAAAAGAAGTTAGCGGGCTCAAATTTAAAGATCTGGGTGGACCAGTCAATATCATCTCCTTTTATAAACAGACATCGGGAGAATCACAAACTCACTTGCTTCGCAAGCAACTTAATCGGTTGGTAAAGGTTAAAGTTATTCATCGTTTACATACCGACATAAAATATATAAACATGTACCTTTCGGGGTATCAAGACATCGGGGATGCTATTTTTGCTATATTTTTGATGAAAAAGCTGAAATGTATGTATGAAATGTGACTGCTAGAAAAATTTGTTTTTTATAAAATATATTATTCCAGTGACGTCCTGTGAAGCACATAAACCAAGCCAATATATACCACCAAACTATTTGAAATTGACAAAAAAAAAAAATATTTGGCACTTATAAATAAACATAATGCAAGTTTTATTATTTCATGGAAAACTCGCACACGTGCGAGCTAATTCCGCCTGTGCAAGTGACTCTATATCCCAGACATTTTATTCGTAACCTAGGCACATGTTTAGGGAAAAATTTACAATGACTGCCCACCGTTTGTATCATTTGCTCAATGTAACCACTCCCCTACTATCCCTTGAAGACTACTGAAAATGTTTGTGGTTCATGTTCACCTTGCACACTTTCGCAAAAAATGGACGGCTGGCGGTCGTGCTTGTTATAAAATAAATTACTAACAACCACACAAAACGATATATATTGACACTTTTGCATACGTCACAAATCCTTTGATGCAGCATTTTGGTAACTAAACGAATACCGCTCCTCCACCCCACGAAGAATATTCCCGGTTTCCACCGCATTGCATTTAGTGGCAAATGGCTTTAATGGCTGTTAAAGTCGGATTAAGTTTTCCAACCCAAACCATCCGGGGTCTACAGACAGAGAATGTCCTTTACAACCACTGAACACTTACATACAGACAGTGTATAGAAAATTGTGTCGCTGCGCCGTTGCGGACGTTTATAATTTCGGCATTGGCTTGATTTAACTGTAGGATATAAATTGTTTTTTCTTCAAAGCACTTCTTTGTTTGAATATTTAATATATAACCGTTATCCTTACGGGGTGACTTTCCCGTATAATGTATATTACAGTTGTCCACATAATTTTGTAATGATGACAGCGAATGTGATGTTGCATGTGCTTCTGGTGGTGTTTCTGCTATTTGTCAATCGGTTCTCATTTTCGTAATTTTGTTAGCTAATGCACTTTCGGATTGCAATTTTCAGTAGAAGGCCGGAGCGGAATCTGTCCACTAAAGGCTGCTTACGAAGGCAATCAAGCTGCTGTACGATGGAAATTACAGTTAATTTATTTTGGTGGATTTCCATTTGGGAGTCATTTGTCACGATGTTGACAGCAGTAGTAACAATGACGCCAATGGACGATTCATATTCGGTCTACCAAATCAGGAAATGAAATTTTCGAAACAAGTCTTTCGACTACTTTCTGAAGTTTGTAATAAAAACTTTATCCTACGCAGGACCTGGGCTTGACCCGTACTCGGACTGATATCGAAAAAAAAAAAAATGTTTTTCTATTAGAGGTGATCTTTCGTTAGCCTCTCGACTTTCGAGCGGGTTTCTCCCTTCTAAACCTCCTAATATAATCCATCAGCCGCCCCGAGGATGTTTTAATTTGTAAGTTAAACAGTACACCAAATTAAAGTACATACCATAAAAGAGATGTATGGCTAAGCTATCAATAAAAATGAAAGTGTACTACATGGGTTGAAAAGGCTTTGGCTTAACTTTCATCTCGACTTTCAGTCTATCCAATAACCTACAGCATATTGCGTATCCCAAAATATACTTGCTAAAGCCGTGCTGGTCGACTATTGTGTTTTCGGGCGGTTTGGACGATTTTCATAGGACAAGAACCATTCCATGAACTGCCGATTGGACTCACATGTATAATGACGTATCCATGCTTAAGCCATGGTCACAAAACGATTCAGAAACTTTTTTACTACCTTTGATCACTCAAAGAAGTCCTTCGTATGGATTGGTGTTAAAAAAATTATGTACTCACCGCGCACGTAGATATTTCATCTGTAAAAAACTTTGATATGACTTAAACGTTCGTTACTGGCTCTTGTGGCCTTCCTTAACGGGGTGCATCATTTGTGCTGGTACGGTTATGACGATTTTCAGCAAGCCAGTACTTGCCAACGGTCATGGTTATGCTGCGGCAGATTTGCCGTCTCAAATATCAAGACACTGCTTTGCACCAATAGTGTTTTTCGTATCAGAAAACGAAATTCACTTCTTTCCATTGCAAACAAAATTGGCAGAGGCAACGACAGTGTTGCGGAATCTCAGGCCATGTAGCATGTATAATATTACACGAATTTCTAAGTGCAGTGTGAAGGAGCCAATCCTTGCCTTATATCACTTATTTCGAATTGATTTTAATCTAATTTGTTGTGGTCAGTTAAACTACTAATCTAGAGATGTTATCAATTTTTTTTAATTTTCCAATTCTGAAATTTTGAGATTAGACAGTGTATTGCAAAATTCCTCGATATAAGAAATGTAAAAATTTTTTTGGTGGCCGCAGGATTCAAGCATATATCCATCTGAATTGTAGGAACTCAAACACATCAATTTCTCTAATGTAAATAATTTCAACTTTGAAAGGTAGCTCTGTTGAGTCACGAATCAGCTCAGCTCACGACCCCGCTCTTCTGTTGCTGGCTAGATGGATTAACGTTTCAGCCCTAACTAGTGAATTAATAGAAATCACGGCTATAGAATTGGCTATGTCTTTTTTAATTTCAGAAGCAAATCGAATTTAGACAGGCAACATGCACAAGTGGCACTTGTAAGTTGATGATTGCAATAACAGACACAGACGGAATCTAAATTCAACAACAAATATAATTGTGCAAATGCAATTTCAGTTGATACAATCAAGGAGGGAGCCATAACAATAGAAGGCCGCAAACACCAGAAAGCGTATGTTGTTGGGAAGGGACAAGAGGCCGAGAGAGCAAGGGACGTTAACCTCAAACCACACAATCTCAAAATTATTGTCCAGTGCAGTGTCTGTAGTAGCTGTCGAGGTAGGAAGTTGCCAAATCTGCTGTTGAAAATCCTTTAATTATATTGAGTGTATAAAATCCTTTAGCCCCACAAGTGCTGGCCAGCAACAACAAACTGTAACAAAAGTAGCAACAACACTAGCAAAGTAAGCAATAAAAACAACGGCTCAATGATAGGGCAAACAAATTACAACAAAAACAATCACAAAGTGGAAAAGATATTGGTCGGTCGCTAGGTTGCTGGCGCCCGCCGGGTGGGTGGGAAATATTTCAGGAAAAGAATGTGTGGAGCGGCGGAAACGTCTTAATGCCACACAACAAATAGCAACAACAAGCAAGCAAGCAATATATAGCAAGCAATACACCAATAAACGGCCATTCTTATGGAACTGTAAGGATGAATAAATATGGTGCGGGTATGGTTTATGTTTGACTGTATGTATATTCATACGTACATACATATATTTTTTGATCTACGTAATCCATGTAATTTGCAATATTTGGTAATTTAGGCAGAAAAGTTGGCAAATGAATGGGGCAGGAAGGAGGACTGGAAATATTAATAGCGGATGGAGGTAGCCTGAGATATAACTTGGACTGTTTGACGTTGTGTTCAGTGTTAAGCCAAGCGTTTACTTGAAAATATTTTGTATTAAAAAAAATCCCAATAAAGGCAAGGTGAAGGTCGCTACCATGTGTATTCGTATAAGCGTACATATGTGACCTCTGTGCCAACAAGCGTAAGGTCCATGTTAAACATCTTCGAGGCTGGCCATTATGGTAAAACGGATATAATGAATAAAGACTGTGGAGAGAATATAAAACAAGTAAGGAAAGTCTAAGTTTGGGTGTAACCGAACATTTTATACTCTCGCAATTCGCAAGGATTAAAGGCGGTGAAATACTTTCGGATGTTGACACAACTTTATTTTAAAAAATTTTGCGGAAGAATTCATCATTTATTATTCGATGAAAATTTAAATGGATTGCATCCATATTTGGCACCAATAGCCAAATCACCAAAGGTACCCAAAGCCAATATGGCTATGGCAAAACATTTATATTCATGATGACATTAGTGCTGTGGGAAGGCACAACAGCCATATTTTTTACTACCGAATGACTTAATATTATTCGAATTATTCTCATTTAATTTTGTTGAGATACCTTGTATGGAAATATTTGGAATATAAACTTAGCCAAAGGAACGAAATTAAATATATTGTGTATATGAGGGAAAAGTCAACCAGAGAGACGTTAAATCATTACATTATAGGTATGGTGTTTAAAGCAAGGACTGAACCGATTTCATTCATATTCAGCGTACACTTTATTCCTTTAAAAATCACTCGTCTTGATTTACATACACTGAAATTCGGAAATTACTATATTGGGGCCAGTGGAAGGAATTAAACTAAAGTATGCTCGAGACGTATAATATTTCGACAATTCAAGATTATATTTTCATTTAATTTTGCTAAGATATCTTACATATTGACCGATATACGCTATATAGTCAATCGGAATTTTGAAAATTCTCAAATTACGTATAAGAGGGCTAGAGGAATATTTGCCCCGATCTTGTAAATTGTTGGCATCAAGACACATTATTACCAGCATAAGACTTTATTTGCATGTCATTAAGATATCTCTAAGAGTGACCCATAAATACGGTATAAAGTCATTCAAAAGTTAGGTGTGGTAAGTGAAGTATGTAACCGATTTTACTTTTGACACAAGGGCACATCATTATCAGATAAAGATGCTGCCTGAATTTTTTGTTAATATAGCTCACAGATTGACCGAGAGTTTCAGTAAAGAGTCATATGTAGGCACTGAGGTCCACATATTCAGTATCTGGGGGCTTGAAAAGGTATTTTCCAATTTACATAATTTTTGGGCAAGAAATAGCATCCTATACATAGGGCACTATGTATATTTTTCAAATTTTTTATCCGATATCGTAAGACTTGAGTTCGGTTCATTAATTTAATTTGCTATAGTATGGGTCAGTAAGATGAACTTAGAGGATGTATTCTATGCTAACGCTGAGCAATCGCTGGATCTAGACCCCCAACCATATTAAACTGCTGTAAGTGCCAATTTTCTATTATTTCTCATCCTTCGTTTTGAATTCATACAAATTTAACTATCAGTCCATCTGGCAGTTTGAGCCAATTGGAGATTTTCAGTCTCAAGAGACCATCATGGCACATACATACATACATACATAACGGAGCATTTGTATGTGGCTATATACCTTTCGATGTGGACTATGGCGCATGACGTTTTCACTTTCTTGTCCACTGCGTCGTTTGCCGCAGATGGTAACTTGACTCTCTGTAGCTTAGTTTGCCTCCACTTTCCTTGCACTGGCTTGTTGCGCTTGTTGTTAATTCACAGACAGCACAGTTATTATTACTATGATTTATGGTCAGTTGCTTTGTGTAAGGGAGCACAGACACAAGTATGCAACGAGAAAATGTTTGTACGTAAATAGCACCCACTTTGCATACATAAATATGCATCGCTCGTAAATAAGTATAAGCACACATAGCTAAGTTTACGTATATTCACAAGTGTGTCCACACTCCAATTTCACTGTTTTTATCTAAGGCGTTAATGTGTTTTGCCACAACCGCACTGGTTTTCCCGTTTGCACTCCTTTCATTAGGCATCGCTTCTCTTCCCCGTTTTATGCAAAATAATATTCGTTAAAATCATAAAAAATAAATTTGTACACAATTCGTTCCCATTTGATTGTCATCTATACCAGCCGCCAGGCCATCTCGAATTTGTATCTAGCTCCATCTACTCGCTTCCCTCTGCTATGTGAGCTATTAACGCTATCGCTGAAACACTTCCATAAATAATTCGAAATGTGTTTTAAAGACAAACTTTTATAAGCTTGTCTTTCGGACTATTGTCTTTGAAGATTTATTGTTATTGCGTAATTTTTTATTTGCATATTTACACTATCATTCAATACAGGGTGTGCATAGCAATGCAGATGTGTAGATGTGTATATTTTTCATTTTATATAATTGCGCATTTTAATGTATTTTAATTAGCTCATGTAAATTATATTCATAAATCTGATAACTAATTACATCCGGAAATAAATAATTGTCTGTTCTCCTTCTTCTTTGCAGGTATGATTTCCATGGCAACAACTAAACTATATTATAATATATCCACATCTTTGGGAGTGTGATTAAATTATAGAAGGCGACTTAATTATGTCTAATGGTGACAACTGTTCATGGTTTTATGTACAGGAATAAATACATACATATACATATGTATACAAATTGACAGAGAATATTGGATTTAAATTAAATAGGATAATTAAATAGGAATATAAATTTAAATTAAACTAAATAGGAAGTTTTAGATATTTGCAGTAAATACCAAATAGAAGGTTGCATTTATTATCAATTTAAGGTATTTTAGAGCGTATTTCATTAATTTTGAAATGTATATTCTCCTACTAGTCTCTCTTTATAGCCTTTCGCGTACAAAGTAGGACAATTACTCTGATTATTAGCTTTAGTTAACCTACGCATATAAAAATTTATATACACAAATACTGATGGGGATAGAAATTGCGAACTTACAATCCAATGCTTAATTGTTTGGTATTATTTATAAATTGTTTGCTCAAAAGCAAAATTGTTAAACATTTTATAATTAAAAGAAACTCTCTCTCTATTCTCTCTCTGTGAAACTCTCTGGTTCTATATCTCAGTATTATTCCTGTCAAAGTAATCCTTTACTTATATATATATTATTCCGATTGCTTCTTCTAATTTTTAAAGTATTACTTTCAGTTATTCAAGGTATGCAGAATTCATGTATGATTATATGTTCAACTATAATAATACAAAATAACTTATTATTTTCTTGTGGTTTGAAAAGTTTCACCTAAAATAGATCCCAGTAAAACACCCCTTTGTATGTTTTAATAAAATAAATTCAACTTTAAATTAATATCAATAATATGTGCAAACATAATGAGGCACTTAATGGGACTTTTCCCAAAGGCATCTGAACAAAGTTTAGCAAAAATTATAGATAATTCAAGTCTCATATTGTAGGTAGTATTGAAATATTAAAAATGACAATAGCACTCAAGTAATGCTCAAGATTTAAAGACACAATAAGAAATTATTGGAAAGGTAGTTCGTATCAGCCTAAATTAGCCCAAAATGTTTAAGCAACAGATCTAAGCTTGTAAATTGTCGACATATTTTAACAAGCATTGCCATAAACGTATCTGTGGTAGGAAAATGGCAGAAAACTTCGTGGCAGCATGGTTTTTTAATAAAAAAAAAATAAACACATTCGGAAGGATTCAGTAATTTTTTCCAACGCAATAAAACGAAATTTATGTTTGCCGGTTGATGAATAAACATTTAACAGACGACGTATTGCACTGTTGTACCCTCGACGATCGACAAAGTAACCAATCGCTTCAGCATAAACTTTAAAAGTCAGAAAAAAATTACCAAAAGTTAAATTGATTGGGAGGTCCAGAAATAACAACATGTTTTATTCTTAACTGAATTGATGAACAATATATAACATCGGAGAGGAACGGAACACCGGAGATTTTCTCATATGTTTTATACCAACTGTGCAATATAGTAGCGTCAACATAGCGATGTAGGATTTTTTTTATGGGCAAGACATCGGGCCAATTGACGGAATAATATAAATAATATGTCGATTTGTCCCCTTTGGGGATTATATAATGGGATTATGGTCACTAATACATCTCCGGCTATAGCATAACCTGCATCCAAGGTAACGGTATGGTCTTTTAAAGTGTCCAGCTTATTCTACTAACCTTAACCAACTTTTTAAACATTTTCAGAACTTTTAAGAATATATAAAATATGTAAAACAAGCATTATCAGTAAATCGCAAAATGTTAATGTATTCAATGCCTAAAATATGAGTGGCAATTATCCGAAATAGCAAATTTTCTACAAAATATTAGCACAGAAAGCTATTTGTTGACACCATACCAGAGGGTACTCAGTTTCGCCCATTGAATTTTTAACTATCATGAAATGCTGTAGGTAAAACTTTTAAAATCAAAAGAAAATAATTAAAAATATCTTGTTTTACTTTAAGCGAATATATAACCCAATAATATATGCAAAAAGTTTTTCTTTCGGATTCCTTTGTTTTAAGGAAAACAGCAACATAAAAAATACACTTGGGGGGTGCTTTGGTCTTTTCGAATATTGTACTTGTACATTTAAGGAATTTGATGTACTTTATATGCAAACTTAAAAATTTTGATAAAATGGTCTTCCCCAAAAAATTGCCTTTTTCGAAAATTTTATTTCTTCGTTCATTACCTGAGGTATGCATCTACGAAAATGGTGTATTAATGTCAAAACCATCGGTTCATTCTTTTCGGAGAAATTATGATCACCAAATCTGAGAACATCGTTTCGGGACAAACATGTTTGAAGTGTGAATAAACATTTACTTACCTGGTGACGTGGTTATAAATGTACTCATATCAACGCAAATATTTTCCTGATTTTTAGAGAATATATTTAAATATAGGTATATTCGAAAATTTAAAAAAAAGAAAAAACAATTGAAATTTTGCAAATTGTAACCAGCAGCGTTTTTCCTTACGTTTAGCTGCGTTGCCTGAACGTATCAGTTGCGTTGCCTGAACGTATCAGTTGCGAATTGAATATTAGTCAATACAAAATTTTATATAAATCTTAACACCAACAAAATTTTCAGCAGGTAAGGAAGGCCTTAGTGCAGGTGTAACCAAACATTTATACTCTCGAAGTTTGTAAAGATCAAAAGCGGTACAATACTTTCAGGTGTTGGCAAAATTTTTAATGAAAAATGTTTCCTAAGAATTCGGTATTATTATTCGACGAAACCGTGAATAGTTTACAATTAAATTATATTTGGCCTCCTATTAATCTAGCTTTATCTATTATGAAGTTTTATTACTACATTTTGCTTCGTGTCCGAGATGTTTATATTAAAATCAACTCAATTAACTCAAAGATATATATGATATAAACTCAACCTAAAGGGTAAACTTAATAGCTAGTATATTAGGAAAATATTAGGGATATGGGCTTTAGACCAAGTTGCCAAGTTTATTCATATTCAGCGCTAAACTACGTTGTTTTTAAGAAAACATGTCCACATAATTTCATTAAAATATCACACATATTGTCCAACATAACCGGTTTAAAGTCTGGTGGAGAGTCGGAAGTCACTATATGTGGTTTAAATTCAGCTTTAAAATCGGAAATCCCTACAGCGGGTGTATTAGGGCTAGGAGAAGAATTGGACTGATTGAAGTAACTTTTGGCATTACACAACATTACACACACATTAACAGACCGTATGTATAAAGTCTGCCATAATAACGAAAACCATTATATATAGTATTTGGGAGCTGGTGTAATTTGTTGACCGATTTTACACATTTTCTGGATTAAACTATAGTACATCTAATACCATACGTTCACTTAATTCTGCTAAGATATCATACATATTGGCCGATTTATACCGTATAAAGCCAACCGAAAGTTTAAAATTCTAATATTACTTACATGGGGCTAGGGCCAGCGCTGATCCGATATTATTAATTTTTGCCATCACGACATATTATTGTCAGGAAAAGATGTTGTCTGACTTTTATTCAGATACGAGGGCGGGTCAATAAGTCCGTGACTTTTTGAATTTCTGACCTCTTTACTGAAAAAACAACACTACTCCCGTCAACAGGCATCTGTCAGTTGACTCCTGTCAAAATTTGAACTTGCTGTGTCAGTTAGTTTGTGTTTGACAGCTATCTTTATCAGACTACCCACTAATTTGAGGAGAAAATGGAAAAAAGTGAATTTCGTGTGCTTATTAAGCATTATTTTTTGCGAAAAAAAACCATTACCGAGACCAAGGCTAAGCTTGATAAATACTATGGGGACTCTGCACCATCGATATCTATGGTAAAAAAGTGGTTTACTGAATTTCGTTGTGGCCGTACAAGCACTGAAGATGCCGAACGTCCTGGACGCCCAGTTGAGGTCTCTACACCCGAAACAATCGAAAAAATTCACGATATGGTGTTGGCCGACCGAAGATTGAAAGTGCGAGAGATTGCGGAAGCCGTAGGGATCTCGCATGGCTCAGTGGTTTAAATTTTGAATGATCACTTGGGCATGAGAAAGCTTTCCGCAAGATGGGTGCCGCGTTTGCTCACAGTCGACCACAAACGCAATCGTGTAACAACTTCACAGGAAGGTTTGGCGTTGTTTAATCGCAATATGGAGGAGTTTTTGGGCCGTTTTGTAACCGTGGACGAAACATGGATCCATCACAACACACCAGAGACCAAACAACTGTCAAAACAGTGGGTTTCTAAGGCTGAATCGGCGCCAAAGAAGGCCAAGGTGGGTTTGTCAGCCAATAAAGTTATGGCGACTGTTTTTTTGGGATGCACTCGGGTTAATCCACATTGACTACCTTCAAAAGAGAAGAACAATCATTGGAGAATTTTATTCCAACTTATTGGACCGATTTAATGACGATTTGAAGAAAAACCTAATTTGGCCAAGAAAAAGTTCTTTTCCACCAAGACAATGCAAGGGTGCACACATGTGCAGTTGCCATGGCAAAAATCCATGAATTGGGCTATGAATTGCTCCCTCATCCGCCCTATTCTCCAGATTTGGCTCCGAGTGACTACTTCTTGTTCCCAAACCTGAAGAAATGGCTTGGTGGAAAAAGATTTGTCTCCAATGATGAAGTCATCTCGCAAACAAAGGCCTATTTTGAGGACCTCGACAAAACATATTTTTTTGGAAGGGATAAAAAAATTGGAGAAGCGTTGGACAAAGTGTATAGAGCTCAAAGGAGACTATGTTGAAAAATAAAATAATTTATTTATCAAAAAATCTGCGTTTTATTCCAAAAGTCACATACTAATTGACCCGCCCTCGTACCTCAAGAATAGACCGCAATATTTGGTATAAATTCAACCGGAAGTTTGAAAATCCTTATGTTAGTTATATGGGAGGTAAGGGAAGTAAATACACGATATTTTTAAACCAAGATTTTTTTTTGAATTTCAATAATATATCTCACAGATTGACCGATATACGGTATCTGGGGACTTGAAAAATTATATTTCGATTTCGACAATTTTTAGACGAGAGTTGTCATACTTTAGCGGCATTCTTTACCCAAAGTCTTGGTCCTATATCTTAACCGATATGTGGGGAGTGGACGAGTTTTCAATCCGACTTCATACATTTTCACACTCTGTCTAAGGAGGTGTGGATTTCTTTTGTTTTCAGATTCAGTGGATATAGCTTTAGTGTTTTGTGAGCTACGTGCATTAAACCTATTAGGGGGCGGGAACATACCAACTTTTTAGAAAATTTCAACTGGTAAGTGCACCTCCCTACTGTGATTCCCTGTACCAAGTTTAAAATTTATATCTTGATTGGGAGCTTAATTATTGCTTTTTAAAGGTTTTCTTTTTATAATGGCCGTGGTAGTTATCCGATTACGATCATCTGCAATACCGACCTCCTCTGAGTGTCATGGAACACATTTACCAAATTTTTTTTTTAAGATATCTCAACTTTTGCTCAAGTTATCGCTTGCACGGGCGAGCGGAAAAACGGACGGACGGACGGACGGAGAGACAGTCACTCGGATTTCAACTTGTCATTTCATCCTGATCATTTATTGGGTTGTTCGGAAAGTCATTTCGTTTTTTCCCGCCAGAGGACTTAATTACGTTTTTTCGAAACTAACTTCACACTTAAGCCCCATAACCATTATATGTCATGAGAGCTGATATTGCAAGGCTTGTGTGTGAAAAAGTTCTATTAATTCTACCCAGTAGTTTTTGGTTGGTGCCTTTTTAAATATGGAGAGCAATAAGCAGCATTTTCGTCATATTTTACTTTTTAACTTCAGAAAAGGTAAAAATGCTGTCCAAGCGAGAAAAAAATTGACGGATGTGTATGGAGAAGGCGTGTTAACAGTACGCCAGTGCCAGAACTGTTTTGCAAAATTTCGATCCGGCAATTTTGATGTCGAAGATGCACCACGGTCTGGAAGGCCGGTCGAAGCTGACAAAGATGCGATAAAGGCATTAGTTGATGCAAATCGGCGAATCACCACACGAGAGATCGGTGAGAGGTTAAATTTGTCGAATTCAACTGTTTATGGCCATTTGAAAGGCATGGACTTAACCTCGAAGCTCGATGTGTGGGTGCCCCATGTCCTTACCGAGCGAAATTTGTGTCGTCGTGTTGACGCGTGTGATTCGCTCCTCAAACGTCTAGAAAATGATCCATTTTTGAAGCGGATTATTACTGGGGACGAAAAATGGGTTGTATACAACAATGTTAAACGCAAGAGGTCATGGAGCAGAAAAGATGAACCGGCTCAAAGCGTGTCAAAAGCCAACATTCACCAAAAAAAGGTGATGCTCTCCGTTTGGTGGGATGTCAAAGGAATCGTTTTTTTTTGAGCTTTTGCCGGACAATACAACGATTAATTCAGAAGTCTATTGTCATCAGCTGGACAAATTGAATGATTCACTTAAAGAGAAGAGGCCCGAATTAATCAACAGGAAGGGTGTAGTGTTCCACCAGGATAATGCGAGACCTCACACAAGTTTGGTCACTCGCCAAAAACTTTTACAGCTTGAATGGGACGTACTGCAACATCCACCATATTCTCCAGATCTGGCGCCTTCCGACTACTATTTGTTCCGGTCCCTGCAAAATTTTTTGGATGGCAAAACCTTTACCTCAAATGAAGATGTCAAAAACCACCTGGACGAGTTTTTTGCCAGCAAGGACCAAAACTTTTATGAGAGGGGAATTATGTTACTGCCAGAAAGATGGCAAAAGGTGTTGGACCAGAATGGCCAATATATAATTTAATAAAATATTTATTCATTATACGAAAACTGTCTTTCATGTTCCCCAAAAAAAACCAAATGACTTTCCGAACAACCCAATGTATTATATACGTCTACATCTAACTCGATTAGTTTTAGGTGTTACAAACAACCGTTAGATGAGCAAAACTATTATTCTCTGCTGCAGCATGTTGCCGAAGTATAAAAATGTCCTAAAAAACTGCAATTCAAAGCTAAAAACTAATAAAAAGCTACTATATTTAAAGTTATTTTCGAACACTGTAGCATAACTGAATTAAAAGTTCGATCCAAACACTTCACATAAAAAGGAAACGTATCTGTGAAATTTTCGCAAAAGTTCAATTCAAAAACTCTTATTAAATAAATATAAATATTTTCTTTTAAGTCTACAAAAAGAATTATTTTCAAAGATTTACATATAACGCCATTGCCTTATAGACGCTCAGTTTCACTAGCGAAGATAGTCCTATTACTTCTTTCCAATTACGTACTACAGCAATACTGTTGAAAGTTAAGAATAGGTCAGCTAAGAAGTGGACTAATTCTTAACTTAAGCTAGTCGGTATTAATCAGTCAAAAAATTGGCTAAATTAAGTTAAGTCGAGCTTGAGCTGCCGGAACATAATGTGTATTTCATACTCAATCTTCGATTTTCGATCACGAGTTCACTAAGATTGAATGCAACTCATAATAAGACCCTTAGACATCTCATCCATGTAAATACTTTTTGAATTTAATCAGCCTTATTCTCCAAGCGTCGTAATCTTTGTGGATTTCTTTCCACAGAAGTTTTGTACTGCAATAAATATTCTTCACGTCGTTGCCATTACAACTTGCGTCGTACAACTTGTAATTGGCTAAAGTCTTGGCATTCTCATTACCAAAGGTGAACTTGTAATTTACGGATAAGTTTAAAATTCAATTACATTCAAGTATACTATATACTGGCCATGTTGTAGTTCGCCTAGAAGTGTCGCCACTACTGAGCGCCTTGAAGACTTCCTTGCAGTGCAAAGTGGCAGACCAGACCACCTCAATCACAGCGTCACCGTATAAATTGCAATCAAAACGAAAGGATGTCTACCATAATGCCAGAGTGATAATTCAATTTAACTTAATTCGACGCGATGAGATGCGCAAAACAGCGATATCGTGGCTATGAAGTGAAGAAAAACAGCTTCACGCGGATACGTACCTAGCTATATACGTAAATACCGCTATATACGAGTGTATAATTGTCTACACACACACAAGAGTGTGAATGCTTGTAGGTCCACAGCGACGTAGCAGGTCTTCTGAGATATTCTGATTGTCTGGCACTCGTTCGGTCGGTCGCCTATCAATTTATATGCGGGCATAAATGTGACGCCGATTGTCATCAAGGTTTTTAAATTGAAAGATTTATAGTTGTACATACGCAAATGTATCGGCAGAACAAATAAATAAGTGAAAAACGCACAAGTACGTATCGCCATTATTCGAGAGGATAAGAGCGAGGAAAAGTACTCAAGGCATTTTAACTCAGACCCCTTACCACTAGGTAACACATACGATGAAGAGTTTTAGCAATTTGCTAACAACCCATATTTAAACTGCCTGAGATATGCTCATTGGCTGCCATTGGTGCCACACGTTTGACAGCAACGAGGTGTAAACGTTCATAGTAAAGTCTAAGAACGACGTTGAAGCAAAAAAAAAGGATAAAATGTTGTAATAACCTATACATATATATTAATGCCCGCAAATGTGTTGTGTGAGTATGAAATGAAATGTATCCCCATACTGCATATAAGCGTTAATGCTTTTTATCGATCTCCTTTGTTTGTGCCTTTTGCCACATGCGTTGAGTAATTGAATAGCACAATGCATCATGGCTTATGCAATTTTGCTTAACTCAATAGTAGCAACACAAGACTTGGCAATAATTCTAAAGGATAAAGCGATATTTATTGCCATTCAAGTTGATCGTCTGCAAAACGCCTTCCGTTGCGTGGTAGAGAATGACACCTACCTGCGGCTTAGAAAAAATCAATAATTTTCTGTACTAAGTCATGCAGTTTAACTTGATCTATTACATTAGATTGATAGTCATGCGTATATTGGTTAAATTTAACTAGATTATTTCAAGTTTGATTTTTTCAAGTTGTTATTCAAGATGGATAAAGACGGAAATCAGAGATCTTCAAAATCGGTTCAGTCCTTCTTGAGTTATATTTGCATAGATTATTACATATTTTTTTTATTAGATATAATACTTTCATGGGGTATTTATATTATGGCCCATATGCCACCATTTGTCTTCTTCATTGCCACCAATTGTTGAAAATGTAAATTCTTCGTTTTTGCAATCCGCAAATGACCAGCGATTAATCAGCATTAACCCATCATATAGCTCTTGGCCATTTTCTACACTTTTGCTCGTTATGACAAACTGTAATTTAAAAGATTTATGTTTTAAAATACACACCTGTCACACCTGTCACAGAGGCAGCTGGGCGAAAATAAAGAAAATAAATTGAAAGCAAACCGACAGGAACTTCTCAGTTTCAATGTATAAAATCGTATGCGTGCGTGCGTTTCCAAATAGCTTTTGCAGTTTACTTGCATGCATGTAGCTTACATGCGTGCAACAACGCTTAATTATCATCAATTTCTCATCAAAATCTCGTTTTTCCCAGCACATAGCCATATCAGCTCAAAAATTGCCGACAATCGTAAATACACATGTCTTTAAATCCATACGAAGCAACGCATCCCTAGTGACAAATAGTCTGTTGCAAAGCGTTGCCGTAAGAGTTAACACGGACTGTCAACTGCTATTGCTGCTGCCGACACGTCTTAATGATTTACGCAACCATGCATGTGACAAAACTTAGACGAGTTAGTTGTCAACATTCCTCAGCCGTCAGTAACACCCTCAACGCATTCTCAACACCTCGCATCACCTGGTAACTTGCAGCTTTCTATACCTCTTCACTTGATGCATGCGAAGCAGGTTCTCAGTACTTCCTAGTTTATGTGCATGTCAATTACTGCATTTTCCATCCTTAAGAATCCCGTTTTTCCTTTTGCAGTATTTCCAATGACTCAAATATTTTTCAACATTTTTGTATGTGCATACTTTTTTTCCTCCGTAAATATGGGTTTTCCATTTCATTCACTGAATTTAAAAATTTTTGCAATTCGCTTAAACTTTATCTCGCTTGAAGTTTTTGGTATTCTTCATTGACGTCGATACATGAAATCGTTACAATGCCATGACACCAATCAGTAACATTTTCCCATTGTTTGTCATCGGTGGTTTTCATTTATTCAATTTGTTTGAGAAATGCAGTGCTATAAAAACAACTGCTGCTACTTTTGTTTCGTTTCGCTTTTTCTCTAAGGATGTTGAGCTGGAAAAGCTTTAAAATATTCCGCTCAGAAATTGTGAAATTTCATTTTACATCCTACAGTTACAAATTAATTTCGACTCCTGATTTATTTTGCAAATAAATGGCATACGTTTCATTCCATCCTCCTTACGTATCTGATTCAGGTAGTTTCTTCTTATGATTGTTGCTTTATGATACCCCTCTGTACTAAAAATAATTACCACAACATTCGAGGCGGGCTGAAAAGTTCGTATCGCTTTCAATCTATGTTTTTTGGCGGAATTCGATCATATTTCCGATTTGTTATACTCACGCAACATTTTGCTACAGAGTATATTAGTGTTGTGCACCTAACGGTTGTTGGTAACACCTAGAACTAATCGAGTTAGATGTACACATATATAAATGATCAAGATGAAAAGACGAGTTGAAATCCAACTGAGTGTCTGTCCGTCCATCCGTCCGTGCAAGCGATAACTTGAGTAAAAATTAAGATATTTTGATGAAACTTGGTACAGGTGTACTTTGTCACCGTAAGACGGTTGGTATTGCCGATGGGCATAATGGTGGTCAGATACAGAAGATAACAGGCGTTATCATAGTGAAACTGAACTTTATTCTCCTTCTTTAAATGGTTCTAATAAAACTATGTAATAACCGCCATTGATGGTTTTACTTTTTCAAAAAAGTCGATGAAAATTGCTCTTTGCGTGTCCCAAAATTTAGCCGTCAAAACTTTGCCACCAGGCTGTTGCCGCTTAAAGTCCACTCGAAGACTGTCGGTTGAAGTCCGAAGTGAAAAGATGGAAACATCCATTTTCACACACCGACGCAAGTATTCGGGTTTATTACCATTGAGCAACTCTAAAAACTTCCCAGTTTCATCAATTCTTAGTTGTTTTTGATCGAGAGAGTTTTTGCTTACCTAAAAATATGTATATAAAATATATATGATGTTACAGATATTGTTAAAATTGTAAGCGTTTCCTGACCGCATTTTATTATTTTATTTACTTTTAATCAGTTACGACTATGAGCCCCCTTAGTACATAAGGTTTTGCTCGACTGAAAATGACATTTCATAACTTTTAGATTTCCTTTTGCTCCATTTCTTAGTATAGTACTCCTCCGACACCACTTATGCATCATATATACCACAACGCAGTGCAATTTTGGAGACGGCTCTACGTTACGGTACGTTGTGGAAAACCCTTGAAAAAGTTATACCGGTCAGTTCCAGCACATGAAATGAAACCAACGAAATAAGAGCAAAAGTGAACACAACTGCATCTAACGAAAAGGTGAAAGGGAGAGAAAACTTTACCTGCATTGTTATTCACCCGGTACTTTTGTTCGAGTCATCTAAACTATGAAAACGAAACGAGCACAAGAGAAAAGCACTTGTCCCATCTTATTGTCAATTGCAGTTATGTTCGCAATATTTCGTAAAATTATTTTTTGCAAGCGACAATTGTTGTTTTGTTTCATATTTTTATTTTTCTCTTTTGCCTTGTCGTTAGTTATTGTTGGCATAAATTTTAATATCAAGGCAATAGATTTTAATACAAATTAATTGAGCGAGAGTGAGGGAAGCATGCTAAAAAAGTTTTTCATATTGCATAACAAACAACACATATAATATGATCTCAAGAATATTTTGAGATTTAAAACCTTTTTTTCTCCTTGATGTATCTACCTTTTCTGTGGAACAAGAACAAGAAAACTATGGATAATATTTAACCACTAGCATTTTACAATTTCATTAAACTTTTACAAAGATGATCTTTTATTGTAATTCGGAGAAAATATATCACATATACAAGAGTAAAATTTAATATTCAATGTACTTGATTACATGGTTCTCCAATTCATAAATTTTTGTTGACCAAATAATAAAACAAATCAGTAAATAATATTATATACATTTTCAGCTAATAAAAGAAAACATGCCTTCACAGAAAATATACAGTTTTATTTATCTTTATCACACATACTTATCAGTTGAATACGATTATCATTCTACCTGTTTTATGGATAATTTTACTGACGTTGTACATTACAGCTAAATCTATAAGTATACAATTATACCTTTTATACTCTCGCAACATGTTACTACAGAGTATATTAGTTTTGTTCACATAACGGTTGTTTGTAACACCTAGGACTAATCGATTTAGATATAGACATATATATATTTATAAATGAATAGCATGAAAAGACGAGTTGAAATCCGAGTGACTGTCTGTCCGTCTGTCCGTCGGTCCGTGCAAGCGATAACTTGAGTAAACATCAAGATATTTTAATGAAACTTGGTACACGTGTTCTTTGTCACCGTAAAACGGTTGGTAGTGCAGATGGGCGTAATTGGACATCTACCATGGCCAAAAAACGCCATTAATCGAAAACAGATAAAGTGCTATAACTAGGCAGCAAATTAAGACTTAGACGTGTAATTTGGTATAGAGGATACCAGCAGGGTGGGGCATCTGTGGGAAAAAACTTTTGTTAAGGTGGGCTTGGCCCCGCCCTCCAATAGATATATCTCGGAAAGCGTTAAAACTATATAAATCAAACTTTTTCCGACTAGGTTTTTCTAGCATGGCTTGATACACTAAGAAAATGAGTGAGATCGGATAGTAACCACGCCCACCTCCCATACAAAAGATATGTTAAAAAATACTTAAAGTGCGTTATCTCGCTAACGTCAGAAACATTAAGTCTTGCAGAAAATATGATACGGAAGAGTTGCATTGGAATCCGTGTAAAGTTTTGGTGATTGGCGTGGCACCGCTCACTTTTAGGAGAAATCCCATATCTCAAGAGCCCAGTAACCGATTTCCACAAAATTTGGTATGTGACATTATATTTGCATCCTTATGTTACGCTGCGAAAATGGGCGAAATCGGATAAAAATCATGCCTACTTCTCATATAACACAATATTAAGTTTCATCTGCTCCTTTCACTTTAAAGCAGATAAATCGAGCAGCAATTAAGATATGAAAATCAAACTTTGCACAAATATTGCTTTCAAGATATGCCATCTCATGCGTAAAAAAAGACGTAATCGGATTATACCTTCTTAAGCCACCAGATACCCAATATTAAGACCTCAGTGCCTCTATCTGACTTTTTATCGAAAATATCGTGAAATCTGTAAGATATTGCAATGAAAATGGAGGTTTATCTTTCCATGTTAATAATGTGCTCTTGTGTCAAAAATGGGACAAATCGGGTAAATACTTCCTATAGGACCCATATACCTAATATTGGGATTTTCAACCTTCCTGTAGAATTTGTACCATGTATAACGGTAAATCTGTAAGATATCGTAATGAAATTTAGAGAGCGTATCTTTCTGATAACAGTGTGTCCATGTTTTTAAAATGGATAAAATCGGGTAAGCACTTCCCCTAGCCTCCATGTACCTAACATATGGATTTTCAACCTCTGGGTAGACTTTATACCATATATTTCGCTCAATATGTAAGATATCTTAGCAAAATTAAGTGAACGTGCAATATCGGATATATATATCTCTGAAACGAAGCAAAATATAACAATGAAAGTACATGAGCCTATGCCCAGTAATATAAGTTAATAAGATACCAAATATGATTGCAATCTATTGACAATTTCTTCGAATAATGAATGTTGAATTCTTCCGCAAAATTTTTAATATAAAGTTATGCCAGCACCTGAAAACATTTCCCCGCCTCTGATCCTTGCACATTGCGAGGGAATAATATTTCGATTACACCCGAACTTAGCCCTTTCTCACTTGTTTTTTTTTGGGTTTTTTTTTTCGTTCTCGGGTCAACCGGGTCTCTGCAAAGGGAACGGATAGGGATTTCTTTACGGCTCCTTGAACTCGTAACTTTAACCTCCTTAAAGCAACCATCTTCAAACTTAATAAAATCTTTAAACATGGATTTGGCGAAGCAAAACATTGTAACTTGCATCCCACTCAAATTTTCAGCACAGAAACCGCCTAGTTGTTGGGTTGACCTTCCGCAGTGCCTTTTTGTGACGATATACCCAACCTATCTCCGCCACCACTCAGATGATGCCCTCCGTGGTCCATGTTGTAACGTCACCACGGTATGCTAATCCTATTGGTCGAATGAAATGAAATAAAAGCAAAATAAATGCGAAAGTAGAAAATACAAATGAAAAGAAAACTTCTTTTACATTCATTCAATCACTCGCTTTCAACTCGTGAATTACCGCGTAAACTTGTATGGAAGGCGTAAATCCAAAATAATACTATTAAATCCTTCTGCACTAACAGCTACAGAAAAGACTGCTGTAAAGGGAAGTCATCAACGCCAAATCAAAGCAAATCAATGCCCGTCAGCCAAAAGCAATCAGCAAAGTCAACCAGACCAACCATGTTATGAATGAGAAACACCTATTCCTCCATGTTGCTTTCCCTTCCTCCCTGGCAGGCCTTTGTTTTCCCTGACAACATTCAGCTGTTACATAAATGTCAGGCGGCCTTATTGTGTCACCCTATAGCTTAGTTTAAACGACAACACAACTACTTAGGTAGAACCAGGCAGCCAGTCGCGGGCCTCCAATCTGCTTTCAACTCAGCCCTTCGGGTCTGTTGGCGTAGCAAATATTGGCTTCTTGTATTTGACAATTGAGTTATAGAACCTTACACTCCGACGCCCACCTCTCTAAACCAAGCGTATATGCACATACCGCCTGCTGTGATGGCAAAACTGTTTTTTGCGCTCCACATTCTGTCGGCTATGGGTTCTTTTTTTCTCGCTTTTTGATAAACGCTTCTCAACTCGTCACTTACGTTTATTTTGAACTAGCCGGCTTTTGTGGAGAACTTCAAAAGCCGTTGCTGGGGGCGCGCACACATTCAATGTCAAAATTGTTTTTTTTTTTTCATTTCCATTTCCATTCCATAAAATGTGTTTTTCTTTAGAGATTTTTATACTCTCGCAACATGTTGCAACGGAGTCTAATAGTTTTGTTCACTTACCGGTTGTTCGTAACACCTAAAACTATTCGAAATAGATATGGAGTTATATATTTTTATATATATATTTATATAACTTGAGTGATAACTTGAGTAAAAATTAGGACATATTGATGAACCAACATGTTCCAACTGTACATGTGTTCCTTGGCACAATAACTTGAAAAAAACTTAATGAAATCAGAAGATAACCACGCCCACCTCCCATACAAAAGTTATGTTAAAAACTAATCAAGGTGAAGAAATTGGATAATTAGCGTGTTACTGCCCACTTTTCGCTGAAATCCCATATCTCCAGAATGACTAAACCAATATCAGCCAAATTTGGCGCATAGTATTATATTATTTTGATATCGTTAAGTACAGTGTGAAAATGAACGAAATCGGAATACAACCACACCTACTTAACATATAACACAAATTTAAATTCAATTTGATTCGTTTGCTTTACAGTATGTAACGCAAGCACCAGTAATATAATATATATGATCGGAACAAAACTTTGCATAATTAGTGCATAATTAATAAATCCGCAAATATATTTTCAAGGATACCGGAACGGATTACGTGGACGTCAATACCTATATTTGATATCTTACCGAAATATCTGTCAATCTGTGAGATATATTAATGAAATTCAGAGATCATCTTTCTCCGTACATATCGGACAATCTACGAAATATCTAAGTCAAATTCTGATAACGTCTTTACATCGTAATAATGAGTCCTGATTCCAAAAATTTTTACGAGCGGGCCAATACTTCCCCTAGTCCCCTTGTATCTAAAATGATGGATTTCAAAAGTTGAATCTATCTTAGCAAAATGATATGAACGTATAATCTTGAATATATTATAGTTTGGTGGTAAAAATTAGTGAAATCGACCTACAAATTACCACAGCCCCTGTATACTGCACATAATTACTGTCGTTATTCTAGTAGACTTTACACCGAATATGTCGGCTAAATTGTAGAAATATGTTTTCGAGCATACTTATTTTTAACGCCAAAAGTAAATGTTATCTGGTCAGGACTTCCCCGAGCCCCAATATACTCAATATATTGATTTCCGACTCTCCAGCTGACTTTAAACCATTTATATAACTCAGTATGTGTGATATTTTAAAGAAATTAAGCATTTTCTTAACCGTAATATGGTTTAGCGTTGAATATTAACGAAATCGGTCGAGACTTTTGCCTAAACCCCATACTTATAAAGTAATGATTTACGTCCCTCTGATATGTTTTTTTCTGATATACATAATATATTTAATTTTATCCTTTTGCCTGAGTTTGTATCGCAAATATCTAGTCGGATTGGTTATATGAGTATTGACCTAGAGTGAAAGTTAATATGGTGCCAAATATGCTTGCAATCCATTAAAAATTTCGTCGAATAATAAACGATAAATTCTTATGCAACATTTTGTAATATAATAGTTTTCCCAACACATGAAAGTATTTCCCCGCCTTTGATCCTTGCAAATTGCGAGAGAATAAAATGTTCGGTTAGACCAAACTTTGTCCTTCCTTTCTTGTTTTACATATTTGCTCTTGTTATATTGTTCTTGTTTCAGTACTTTTTGCGGCAATAGGAATGCCATTTTTAGTTTAAATTCACTTGAATTCTTCGTTGTCACTCGGGACTCTTCGTAAATATGTTGTAATTTCAATTATGTCTAACAATGGGTCTGGCGCGGCAGTGACACCTCTGGCTTTGACAATTCGCGCCTTTTCTTCCAATCTGTGTAATTGATTGGCTTTTGAGACGTAAATGGTGTAATGGTTGGCTAAGCGCAGTACTGGGTTCCTCTTTCATTGCAATGACATTACATTCCCCAAAGTTCAGTTAGCGTTTTCACAGTTTGGAACATACGTTGTTAATTAAAAATTAGCAAGAACGTATTGAGGTGTGGATTACGGAGAATAATGAATTTAATTTTCGTTTTTTAACACAATTCATTTTTTTCAATATGCATAACGTTCATGCATTGGTCAATTCTAAACATAACCCTTTGAAACTAGCTGAACCGTAAAATATTTATTATTTTGAAAAGCACATCCATTCACTTAAGCTATTCAAAGGCAACCCTACTCCTCACCTGTGACTATAAAACTCATTAATAGTGCTAATAGCTCATAATACCGAAGCCTCTACAACAAAACGATCAATAATTTTTAAAGTATTATCCACAGCTTACCGCTTCCCCAACTGCCTTTTGTGGTTTTCATTCAAATCAAATGCTATAAGCAGGCAGCCACGATTTTGATAATAACGTAAACATTAGCCGAGCGATAAGAAGAGTCGCTGCAAAAGCCTCCGGCTCGTACCTTTATCAGCAGGTCATGCAACGTCCCCGATTCATCGCACTCAATTGCTGGGGTATCCTTTACGGCAACATGGTCGTCATTGCGTGCAAAACGGCTGAAACACAAATCCTTTTTTGATACTCATGTGCTTCCTGTACACTACTACATTCATACATATGTATATATACCCGTTTATGTTTACTGCACTAGTGACACGTGATGAAAAGTTTTCGGCTCAACTAATAATGAATGCCGTCACGCTTAGTTCCATAGTCATTGTAATCGCAAAACGCCACAAACAATATTATCGACGTGGCATGTAGTATTATACTATGTTTCAGTATTTCTGAACCAAAACTTATTATAATTATTAGTAGCAAATGATTGCCGCATGTTAATACAAAAATTCGTAAATATATTATCACATATGCGTATACATACATGCATGTTCCACACACATACATACTTTTACAAACCCATAAACATGGAATGGCAGGCAATAACATCGTCGTTTCTCGGGGATGCCAAGTTTTCTTACAACAGTTTCGACAGAAATTACTTGCAACTTTGCATGCCGCAAACTTGAAAATTGCCGATTTGTGTTGAGGAATGTTTTGTTCGGGTATTTCGGATTTGCCAGCAAAAGTTTTCAACCATTTTTGGCAGGTATTTATTGGAGGGCTCTTTAGTAAATGATGTCATTAGTACAAGGATGCCGATATTCCGAGGGCCGGTTCAATTGTTTAATTTTAAGATGAAATGGAAATATATATCATAAATCGGGCTTATGTTATATCATAACAGCTTACTTGTTGCTAACATCAATTTCCTCAAGTGCATATGTGTTAGTGTATAACGATGATTATTAAAGTGTCCGAGGAAAGTGGGATCTAAAGATGTATTATACCAGCCAAAGGGAGATCCAGCAAGAGAGCCCAAAGAGGAAATACGAGTAACTCTAATCCAAAGGTAATCAACTATTTACTTTATTCATATTTAATTTAGGTTTGTAAAGCCCAAATCAAAATTTTACTCGTCGGGTCGTTCTTGTGCACACGGTAAACGGGATTTAATGACACATAAAAGCAGGTCATCAAAATCAGTAAGCCGAAGGCAGTTTAAAGCGTTGTAAGTTGGATCTAATTCCTAGTAAATTTCTAAGCGGCAGATTATTTGATTTTAAAGCTGCCTCCACCTAGTCCTATCTGTCATTAGCAACTGTTTGTCATTATTTGTCATTACTATATATGGGTTTATGGGAGATGAATGCTTTCAGTCTACTCTTTTCAAACTCCAGTGTAAACTACTTTAAGGTGTTTTGTGCCACCAAATTTCGCACTTCGCTGAATTTCCGGCACTTAAATGCAAATGGTAACTAAAATAGAACTAAATTGCAATTTCGTTTGCGAAGTTTTTGCAATGCCATATCAGAAAATATGTAGCACGCTATAAAAGCTGAGTACATACCAAATCATATGATATCCTCACTGATTCACCGCGTGCTGCGACAAAGAAATACCTACAGCCTTGATTCTTGTTACGAAATTAGAAATTCTAGGCATGTCACGAACAAAGACGACTCAACCTAACCGAACTTAGCTTAACTTAACCGCTGTTGTCTGTCGTCGGTCGGCTTTACAAAATCCGTATATTTTATATATGAGTAAACGTCTAGACAGATATGGCATATACTACATGTTGTATGCGGCTTAACAGTTACCGGGAAGCAAAGCAAGAAACCTGTGGCAGCCGCTGAATGTCTGAGTGCTTTGCGTGTACTCACATAGCTGTGGTGGTCGTGCTGGCGATTGCCTGCCAATATTGCCATATTGTTGTGTGGCGCATGAAAAACTCCTAACTATTACCGGTAAGCGTGAATATGAATTTACAGCAAAATCGCTAAATTTCTTTTCGAATTTTTTGCTTTTCACTACTTGTTTGCAATTTTTCTCACTGGGTTGTACTTAGGTGGGTTGGTGAGTTGCCACTGCATTGCAGCCGTATCGAATGACGGGCAAAACAATTGGTTAGCCGCCGTAAAGTAGGCAGCGGAGTATGCGCTTACAATTTTTTGTGCCTCTTGTTGCTGTTGTTATTGTCGTGGGCTCGTTCGTCCAACCACAACTCAATTTAGAATGTCAATTTTCATATAGTGCAGGGATAGGTAGTGCAATGGGAAGCACGGCAACAGGGCAAGGAAACCGTTTGACAAGGCCGACATGTGAGTGTATTGAAGAGCTCCTGAGAGGCCGACCAAAGCAACCTTGTGCACAACGCGGGCTCGCACCAAGTAATCGTTATGTCCTTCCGAAGGCGCTTCATGTGGTTCCACGTACTCGTTTACGCGGCACTTCGTATCTCCGCTTGCTTCCTTCCTCAGACTATGCCGTTTTTCACCAAAAACGCCTGTGGTTCATTCCAATGATGCCCATTCAAAAGGTTTTTTGTTGGCCTTACTTTTACTGCTGCATAATTAATTGGCAATTTTATGCGTTTTCTAAAATGAAATTGTCGACAGTTTAGACAGCACTCCATAATGTACGTTACGCGGCCTGCAAATGAGAATGGTATTGATGATTTTCATAAGCCAACTCCACAAGCCAATTTTCCAATATATATTTATATATAATTATATATATATATATTATATATAAGCTCCAATATATATATATATGCTTTGTATGCTTTCTTTACTGCCTTTCACATGTCACACTTTGTTCAGAACCCATTGTTGTTCAGGGAGGTGAACTGATTATACGCTTTATGTAATTTCCATAATTTCGCTTGCATTAACTGACATTTCCAAGTCATACCTACTGCGCAGTCGTTTGGAAATGTTTCCGGTGTAAAAGGTACAGTTAATGGGCGTATATGTGATAAAAGTAGATTGCATGTTTTAGTTGCATGTGAAATTAAGTGACTTGTGATCGCAGCTTACTTGAGTGGCCGAAGAATGGCGTGTGGTTAAAGAAAGTTCTTTTTAGTTTACAATTGTTTATTTTTTAACAAAACAATTTTTTTTATGAAATTTCGACATTATATTTCACTATAGTTACTATCGAGGATGATGAAGTAAAAGTTTAATAGCCAGGCTAAAAAGTTCATTCATACCTTGATTTGCCATCAAGCGTGGTACACCTATTATAGCGACCTTCCAACGATTCGATTTTAATTTTGTAGTGCACTATGTGTAAAATTTTGTCCCAGAAAAGGCTTCAATGTTGTCGCTTACCTCTGCATTGTTGCCAAATTTATTTCCAGCTATCATTCTGCTGAGACCTGAGGAAAAAGTGATTGGACTTCCGCTCCGGAGAATACTGTGAATACGGAAGCAATTCGAAACAATTTAACTATTGACAAATAATTTGATATAATGAGTGTCAGCTATCTCAACCAACATCATTTTACGTTCTTCCAAAATTATGTTGTGGGCATAACGTTCGGAATTGCTTCTTTTTGACGTCCACCATTTTCGGCGTTCGCATGACCTGTATCGAATTTAGCGAATCATTTACGAAGGGTTGCTTCACCTAACACGACACTCAAATAACATTCAACAAGCTTATTTTTCTTGCCATCCAAAAGTAATGTTTCGTTAACACTTACGTTAACTTTTTATCGAATTTTTTCAAAATACCAAACTTGTATCACCCAAAATTTTATATCTCAATAACCAATTACTCGAAAGCTTTTTGAAGGTAAAGGCTTTAAAGGCGCCTTTTCACGGAAATGCTACTGACTTTTCAGCTTGCGTGTTATTTAGCTTTTATTGGCAACTTAAGCACATTGGAATCATTTGACTATTGAAAATATGTACTCCGTTCGTAAAATTAACTCAAGATACGGATGTTTTCATCCGAATCGGAATTATTTGATCTTTATTGTCTATACCTTTATTGTCTTTATTGACTATTTACCTGAAACTCATACTGTTTCTGACGCCACTCTATGGAAGTCCAAAGCGAATTGAAAACAACCCAAAATTAAATTCGATGCCGATACATACATAAGTATGCTTTAATCATGTAACTTTGACGCGGATTCGTTAACATATTTTACTATCTCCAATGTATAGGTGTAATATATACTTTAGTGGACTAAGTATTACCCATCTGCTGATCACTTCTCCGTACAATATATAACCTTGCTCATCACGTAATGAGTTTCTCAAAAATTTAGCAAAAGCTTTTGAAAGTAACACCCTAAATTGTATCCTTGTTGAAGGACGTGTCCTTAGTCAGGTGTAATTAAATTAATGACCGCTGGGACTTTCGACAAAATCGTTATAGCGAGCTCAAAATCCAATTTGGATTACTTGATTTTAATAAAACTAAAAATGCAATAATAATTTATCAAATGGTTTATGGTTCCAAAAAAGACTTTGGGTGCGCCAAAGTGATTATTTAGACTTTCCACACGTTGATATTTTAATTAGCTTCTTAGCGAGTCTACGTTACAATCGCAAAAAAAAATTCATAGGTGGCACTCTGTACCGACGTTCATCTCGTATACGTTTTTTCATTATTTCCACTTAGGCATGCATATCAAAATTCACACAATTTCGCTCGTTTCGCTCGCAAGTTCGTTATTCGCAATTTATAATGACAGAACACATTTACGACTTATTTTAATGCTTCACAACTTCGTAAGCGTTGTGAGGTGGTGACAGCTTATGTAATAGCGATTCTTTATTTTCCCCTGGCGCTTAAAACTCAGCTCATGAATAGCAAATGAGGTTAACGTGAAAAAGCAATATCTACAAAAACAAAATTACAGAAACGATAATAGTGATAGCAATAAAGCGACGTAAATGTATTTATAAGCTCATATGCTCAGCTAAAAAAAAACTTGAATTTTAGGACAATCGAGATGGTCGCCATCGTCACAACATAAATTAGCCAACCAAGGCCAAGGCTTCAACGGAACCGAAGGGCAATGTGAAGCCTTGAAGCATCGGCAAGCGACAAATGTCGGAGGTCTAAACGACCGGAAGGGAGTTCGTATGAGAATTACTAATACTTGCACCATTACAAGCACACTTACCAGCCAAGTGAGAAAGCCGAAAACAACCCTAAGAACGAAGTCGTGTAGGAACGCTTTGCAAGTAATTGCATTTTACTTTTTGTCTGGCACTTTTACATTTTTATTTCGATATTTTTCTTTTTCATTTTTTCGAAAGTCGTTAGCACTTTATGTGAATAGTAAGAGTCAAAAAAGAAATTCGCACATAAAAGTCGCTTTAATGCGTTTATGTCCTTGCAAAAAAAAAATGCAATTTCGCTTTCTCCATTTGGCGAAGTATGCCGTCAGCAATATGTTGCGCATGCAGTGAACAACAAACACAAATCCCAACAACGAGGAATGCACAGAAAAATTTTATGCAAATTTGCAAATTTTAAATTCTGTAGGAACAGTGACGAAGTGCATTTATTTCCTTTTTTAATTTGGTGTGAAAACAACTTGTCAAAAATTTTATGAATTTACAACAAATAGACGAACGAATAAAGTAAGTGCGCACAAAAAATGTGCAATTTTAATGGCACAAACATTTATGCAAATAACCTTCCGCAACACATTTTTGGGGCGGAAAAGTCGGCCTCGGTAAAGGCCCGATGCCCTGGTTGCCGTTATTTAATGTTGCAAAACAGTGGTGGTTTGCAGAAAAGGACTATCTGGGCAGTTATTTCTCCGTAGGGCCCAGTTCAGTTGTTCATATGATAATAAATAATATTTACGCTATCTTCGGTTTTTGTTGAATACAAAATGTTGCATAATTCCCCTCTAAATCCGCACCTTTCTTCATTTTCTACAAATATTTTCTTTGTACAGATGAATAAAGATGTCGCGATATCTTCAGAACCGTCTTTAATTTCATGAAACTATTTCTATTTTGTATATTATGTTTTATTGCAAGTCTATAAGGACTTAATCCTTAGAAGGATAAAACAAAAAAATCCTTGATTTCTTATTGTGTTAACAAATTTTATCTTATGATGCTTAGACAACAGTTGGTTTTAATTGCCTGGTTTGTGCTGCCACAAACAGCTCTGTTCTCCCTCTCTGCTCTGTTTTTTATTTCTACGGCTTAAATATCAGATAGTACTGGTACAGTGCAAAAGGTGCCACACAAATATAGTTGTGTTTCAAAAAATGTTGACGTCGTTTGTGCGTCAAAAAAAAAAAAAAAGCTTGAATTTATAAAGTGTGGGTAACATTTCACAGAGACTCGAAACGATTTGGTGCATTTTACTGTAGACAAGTGCGCACTGTGGCAAGTGGTATCATAAGTCCCAGTGGGCTGTGCGAACTATGATCTGTGTTAGAAGAGATGGCGCACTGATAACGCTTTCCATTCTACATTTACAAAACTAAGTGCCTATAAAACGTGTCTGGAAGAAATGCATGTGTCACTCAAATAAAACCATTAACTGCAAAAATATAGTTAAATTAAGGAAAAGCAACGAAAAGAAGTGTGTTTGAAAGCATGAACTTTAATATGGTTGTAGATTTTAGTATTCTAGTAGAAAAAGCTTAATATCGCTGGCAAATCAAAAATAGGCAAAATCCATCGATGTTGTGAATAATCGACTAAATAATCGACGTGGTACCTGCCAGCGGTTATTATAGCTGCCTTACACTCCCCAAGCGTTAGACCTTAACGAATCTTAACTTAACCGAATTCTATAAAACAAAAGTAAATACTCATAGCATTGAAGAAAGCGGTAACACCACTTTAATGAGGTATACGCATAACCTCTTGTATCAAATTCAACTCCCTAATTTTGTTGTTGATTTGTATATATACATGTAAATTCATACATATATACATGTAAATTTTTTAACAAGAGAGAAGTGAGTAAAAATAGTGAGTAGAGATATCTAAGAGAGCTACTATTTCCTAGAACTTCTCTAATGCTGCCTTCGCCAACATTCCAAACAAAATTTTGTTCCCATGCTCTTATTTCTGGAGTACAAAACAGATGCAATAGATTATGTGTCTACGTCCTGCTATACATCAGAATTTTTCATTGTGACCTCATAAAGTAAACAAAATTACCCAAATCTTTTGACTACCAATAAATATCTCTGTAATAATTCCAGCAGGGTTACTACACAATTTCATTCAACTGCCATTAACACAGGACTACTTGTTATATAGAAAAGTAATATAAAATATTTTAATTTCATGAAACTATTTCTATTTTGTATATTTTGTTTTATTGCAAGTCTATAAGGACTTAATCCTTAGAAGGATAAAACAAAAAAATCCTTGATTTCTTATTGTGTTAACAAATTTTATCTTATGATGCGAACTTTAACTAACGGCTGATATGGGAGCTGAGACACCCATTGCGGCAGCGTTGTCGTCAAATCCGTCCATGCAGTAAATGTAGTTGCAAACCAAAAACAACAAGGCTCAAATAATATATTGCAATGGATGTGCGAACTGATGTTCAAACCTAGTAGAAAATGTATGCAAATTGTCATGTTTGGCGTTGACGTAAATTATAATATGGAATAATAATGGAATATAATGTAAACAATAATGCTAAGCATAATTGGAATTGTTCAATAATTGTTCAAATATCGGAAATTATCTGGAATATAGAAAAAATATCCAATTGCGTAAAAAAAACTCGAATTAAAATGTAGACCAAAAAAGAAAACATATCAAGACTTATCAAATCGATTTGTCTCAATCATTCCTTCCTTAGATAAATAGTTCATCAGATCAAATTAGCAATCGTTCAAATACTTCCTCGAGCTCCCATATACCTAATAAAGAGATTTTAAAATTTCCGGTAGACTTTATTTTCATATTTATTTATGTTCCTCTGTTGTTGAACATACATCAATCAAGAAACACAAAATTAAGAATTATTATTTTACGAATGGGTCAAAGTGGCAACCCGTGACCAAATCTACAGTTATACTTACGGTTTGGGTCTGTTAAGGTAAGCACTACTGTAATATATCCAACGAATTTTCAGAATTTATTTGAAATAAACGGCAATCGATTTGGGTAATAATTCCTGCTGACAATTAAGAAGAGTTTTACAACCATTTTTAGTGAAATTGAGTTAATGGCAATTTTCATTTGTAAAAGTTTACTGAACATTTTCGGAAGACTGCTGCTGAAGACAGTTGACGTGAAGTGTTGGAAACTGCAAATTAAATTGAAATTTTAGCCGGGAGCGCAAATTATGCAATACTTCAATAGTATTTACAGCATATATATATATATAGCTATATATAGCATATATATACAAACGAAATCTTCACTCTCGAGCTGCAATATGACAGCACACATGAGTAGTCGTCGATCATAAACCCCCGTAAACACCAGCCCATTATGTATAGACATATTTGTGTGTTTCGCGCCACAAACCCCATTGAGCGTAAACGCAGATGTTCACTCAGTTGTGCTTAAAAGGAACACAGTAAATGCTGCTCATTGGCAGCAGGTTTTTAAAAAATCGGAACATATTAATGTATTAGCAAACCATTTGTATGCTCACACATATATATACATTTACTCTAAAGATTTAAAAAAAAAAATACAAACATACTGGGAAAAAGGCATAAAGCCAAAGAAACCAATACGAGTCAGCCAGAAAGTCATTGAACATTGAACATTGAACATATTGCCTTTCGCTTGTGTATTTGTTTGTGTGTGTGTGTTTTGAACCGGAAAATTAAAGCAAGAAAATGTTGAAAAATCATTTGTTAAACTTTCGGTCAAGCGGAAAATAAGTTATGTGCACAACGGAAACGAGGAATCCTTCAAGCTGCCATGCGGTAGTGATGCATCTCATACTTATTCTCAGCTTATCTCATTGGCCATTAGCTTATGCATGCACTTTCATCCTAATTGCAGGAATGTATGGCGAAGAGCTTATGTTATTCCTGTACATGCGTTGATGTCTACATGGTTTTGTTTATTTTATTTATTTGTATATAATATTTAGTATATTATTCAGATTTAGTATTAGCCTCGGGCATTAATGCATATATGTTTTCATATATAATAAAAATAAAAATGCATTTGGTGGAATCCTGAGCACAGTTATTTAATTTTCTAATCTAGGTGAACAAAAGTAGGAAGATTTTTATGAACTCAGAGAAATAAAACGTCATCGAGTCACTCTTCTGGAATCTCGTTTAGTATAAAACTGCTCGAAGAGATTCTTGCCAATTTTTAGTCACCTGAGTTGTTGTTCACTAACATTTTTCACATTAATTTTTCCGATATAGCGTATAAAACGAACGTATCGTTTATAAACGATAAATTCTTTTCCTGCTGCTGAATGTGGAAAAAATGGAAATAAATCTGTCTATTCGTCGATATTTCCTCTTAATCTGCCACAAAGTCCATTCCTTTGCTTTGAGTTTATGATCTTCCCCATATATTTCACTGATGTCTTCGTTCATCAGGTTGGGGAACTTTAATCTTGTCGCCAGTTACTAGGTCTGCATTTCCACTTTTATCAGAAATCATCGTCTTAAAGCCACCTTTTTTAAGTTGCTATACTTTTCGTAGAGCTTTCGGGGACTGTTTCTAACAACCAACACTTGGCGTTCTAGTGCAAAAGAGATTTTGTAATATGTCGTTTAAAATATACGTTATAGATATTAAGTTACATTAAGGTATGTGACTAAAGTTGCCCAAAATCCAGGTATGTTTGAAATCTACGTAGCCAGTTTTTTCGTTTCGTTATGCTCTCTTAAGGAGTAGGGTATTAAGTACTGTGATACTCAAATAATTGTGAAGTCTATATATTCAAGCATTTAATAAATTATTGTTATATCCACATAAAAGTAAATTTTTTTATGAACTTTTGTGTCCATGCTTTTTTCGTTTTTATTTGGCATATTTAATACTACTTACCCTCGAATGCTAAACATATGTATCTGTGCCACATTTTGTGGAACTCTTGGGACTGTCGGTCTTATGCGCTCTCTAAATATAAAAAATGCTTTCTATGAATTGCCAAATAAAATTAAAACAAATTGCTAAATATAAAATAACCGATGGCAATAAAAGTTTCCGTGTCAAAACGTTGCATACACATAATAAACCATTGGAAAGGGCTCTCGCATATTTCGCTAACGACCGCAAAATGTGTCGAAAGTGTCTGCTTGTAATGAGGTGGAGTAGTGTTGAGAGCAATTTGTGGTTGATCATTAATTTGATGTTAGTGTTGCAGCAAGATGGCGTCATATGTACAGCGAAATATGGAGAAAAAGAATGGAATTAGTCGCCTTGAAAACTACATAAACATAGCTAAGGAAGGGCTAAGTTCAGGTGCTACCGAATATGGCCATAGCAGAACTTCTTGTTTTTTATGAAACGATATTAATATTTCCTTCAAACTATCTTTTCTATAAATTTCAGTGTGTATAACCCTTCAATTACAAAAGATTTTGTGAGGAACTAAAACATAAATGTCGATGAGTATTTTTCCAAGCCTACTTTCTTCTACTTTTTCCAATAGCTTCCTAAACTCATTTGCCTGGAAGCTGTTCAATTCCGACTGAATGTAAATTGCATCGTCCATTAAAACATAATGAAAAATTTGTAACAATTCCGCCTAAAGTTTTCTTGTTTGGGGTTTTGCTTTAATTTGTTGAGTTTCTATTCGCTTTGGTGGTTTTTCGGCTACATTTGTTTTTAATCCAGCACGATGGATCCGATTTACCTAAACATGAAACTTTTCTTACAGAAGCATTCGTATTTGTATTAAACATACTTTAAATATACAATTTTCAATATCGCTAGCACGGACGGACAGAACAGAGAACGATGTGTTTTACGTGGGTACCTGCCGTTGATCAGCTCGACTCCACGGTGTTCAAAAACACAACGAATCAATACAATGCGTCGATCAGCGCCCCGTTAATAATAGCCTTCGCTAAAACCAACGGTACCGATCGGCATCGTGGAATGGCACAGTAAACCACCTTGGTGGGGTTCGAGGCCTATCTAAAACCTCTGCCTTTCTATGGGTCGGGCACCCGGTTGCAATGCAACTCCACATTTGAACTGTACCGCCCCAGACAGTTCTACCCGCATTCAGGTTTTAAACCACAGCCACCACGATACTCCCCGAAGGGCCAACCGCAATGAGCAGGATGGAGCCGCAAGTACAACCCGCAACTCCATCGGGCCCCTGCTCCCCGTGGCACCAGGTTAAAGTCTTTGGTTAGACCTTGTAGCCCGAAGGCTACTTCCAGTTGAGTTACCCATTCATCTCGACTGGTGGCATTTGTAGCTTGAACTACAATGCCTCGCTTTAAGTGCATGTATAGTACATTCAAAGTGTTATAAACTCAGTTCAAGCTAAGTAATATAGCACTGTTTCTGAGATGGCTGAGCCTATAGATTGAGCAAAGTCTATTTCAAATACAGTGCACTTTTTGGATTTTAGTCGCCTCGTACGACAGGCATGCCTACCGCGGGTTATTCTTATCCCCCGACCCGCAGGGGGGGACGGACAGAACATTCAGATATGTGTATAATTTCTATCGCCATACAGATAGATCTGGTGTACATATACCTATTTCTATCTCGACTACAACGACTACCGCCGACACAACGTTTAGGTGAACAAAACTATAATACTCTGTGCAGCATGTTGTGAGAGTATCAGAATGGATGGATAAAAAGCCAAATAAAGGAAATATAAAGAAATGTAGTAAAAAACGTAAAACCCGCAACTATTGATATTTTTCAAAATGGCACAGTTTCCGAAATCTAAGGAAGCAGCCTCTTAAGCTGTTCGAAGTGTCCAAGTTTTAAACTTCCTTTTTTGTTGACACGATAAATGCATTTTTTACTACAGAGCAATCGTCCAATCAAGAGTTTTCATATACATTTTTATTATGTTAGTTATATGTTCTAAAATACCTTTTGCTTTTTCTGCGCTGTTCTTGACCACAAACAAACGCAACAAATGTGTTGCAGAATTTTGCGAAATGTGTGTGTGTGCTAGAGTATACTGTTAGACAACAGTTGGTTTTAATTGCCTGGTTTGTGCTGCCACAAACAGCTCTGTTCTCTCTCTCTGCTCTGTTTTTTATTTCTACGGCTTAAATATCAGATAGTACTGGTCCAGTGCAAAAGGTGCCACACAAATATAGTTGTGTTTCAAAAAATGTTGACGTCGTTTGTGCGTCAAAAAAAAAAAAGCTTGAATTTATAAAGTGTGGGTAACATTTCACAGAGACTCGAAACGATTTGGTGCATTTTACTGTAGACAAGTGCGCACTGCGGCAAGTGGTATCATAAGTCCCAGTGGGCTGTGCGAACTATGATCTGTGTTAGAAGAGATGGCGCACTGATAACGCTTTCCATTCTACATTTACAAAACTAAGTGCCTATAAAACGTGTCTGGAAGAAATGCATGTGTCACTCAAATAAAACCATTAACTGCAAAAATATAGTTAAATTAAGGAAAAACAACGAAAAGAAGTGTGTTTGAAAGCATGAACTTTAATATGGTTGTAGATTTTAGTATTCTAGTAGAAAAAGCTTAATATCGCTGGCAAATCAAAAATAGGCAAAATCCATCGATGTTGTGAATAATCGACTAAATAATCGACGTGGTACCTGCCAGCGGTTATTATAGCTGCCTTACACTCCCCAAACGTTAGACCTTAACGAATCTTAACTTAACCGAATTCTATAAAACAAAAGTAAATACTCATAGCATTGAAGAAAGCGGTAACACCATTTTAATGAGGTATACGCATAACCTCTTGTATCAAATTCAACTCCCTAATTTTGTTGTTGATTTGTATATATACATGTAAATTCATACATATATACATGTAAATTTTTTAACAAGAGAGAAGTGAGTAAAAATAGTGAGTAGAGATATCTAAGAGAGCTACTATTTCCTAGAACTTCTCTAATGCTGCCTTCGCCAACATTCCAAACAAAATTTTGTTCCCATGCTCTTATTTCTGGAGTACAAAACAGATGCAATAGATTATGTGTCTACGTCCTGCTATACATCAGAATTTTTCATTGTGACCTCATAAAGTAAACAAAATTACCCAAATCTTTTGGCTACCAATAAATATCTCTGTAATATTTCCAGCAGGGTTAGTACACAATTTCATTCAACTGCCATTAACACAGGACACAGGGCAGGACTTGTTGTATAGAAAAGCGTAACAGTTACATTTTAAAATCTGTGCAAATGGCTTTTTTTTGTGTTTCCAATAATTGCTTTTATTCCTTTATTTGCTTTAGTTTTCAGTTCAATCGTTGATTTTTTGAACCCAGCAGAAATTGATGTTGCTATAGAAGTTGCAGATTGCAATTTTTGCTTTATTTTCTCGCTTATTGCATTTGCATTTACTGTTGCAGTTTGTTTGTACTAGGCCGCGATTTGTTTATGCGACTGATAACTTTTTGACAGGCGTTGCACTCGTTTGTTGGAATTGTTGCATTGATTTTTACACTTGTCTGCTATGAATGCAGAAAAAGATATAAATAACATTTTTATATTCGTCCACAAGTGCAAATATATGTACAACCTGAATTTAAAAACCTCGAGGCAGGTCGGTAGGCTGAAAGTGCAGCCGGTCGTAACTATAGTAAAGTGGCATAACTTCTAGTTGGCTGGTGGATATTAATTTAAACAGAGGTATCGAACAGTTTTTTTTTAGTTTTTTGTTTTTATGTACGCCTAAAAATGATTGATTGCTAGTTAGTATAGCCAATTGTAAAATTTTGTTTATATTTCATGTACCCTGGCTTCATTATTGTGCAAGTTAGTTAGCTCGAATAAAGAACCAATTCGATTTGGATTTGATGTTAAAAGGTTTTTATTCTCGCTTGCTGTACAGCACGCCTCAAATGGATGATTCGAACGGCAATATTTTCTTCGTTTCGGAATGACATTGAAAGTGTATTTATAATCTCCAACCTGATCTTCATTAGACATTCTTTCAAGTTTTAAAATACATGTCCTTGGTAAAATCGTCTAAAAATTCTAATATGACTGGCTGATAGCATTTACTTCTTTATTGTAATATTTGTCTGTAAATTCTTGGGAAGCATGTAGCATCGTCGATAGCAAAATAAAAATATATCAAAATTTTTTTGAAATAAAAGACAATATTCATATCTAGAATTTATTTGAATATTTCATTTTACTGCCTTAGGTGACAATTACTTTAAAACATTCTTATATATAATATAATGTATAATTATAACAAGCTAAAACATGCGGATGTATATGTGTATAAGAAATGAAGTAATGAGGAAGCTGAAATTCAGCTTGCCAAGATATGAGCCGCATGCGTACCATATTTTACAGACACTTTTAACCATTAGTTCGACATCAATTTTAACCATAAATATTTTTTAATACCGAAGAAGCTAAAGTTTTATTCAAAACTCTACAATCCACAATGCAACTAGTTATGGTATCGCTTCCCATCCAAAAAAAAAAAATAAACACCTGCATAAAAATATGTTTATACGTCTACTTCTATACCGACATTCGTATATACATTTTCTCTCCATATTCAATCGTTTGCTGCAAATAGCAACTTAGTAACACTTCATTTCTCATTGGTCACGGCGGTCGAATAAAAACAAATGAAATAAATAATGTAAA
Organism: Bactrocera minax; assembly: GCA_021498325.1. Lineage (NCBI taxonomy): Eukaryota > Metazoa > Arthropoda > Insecta > Diptera > Tephritidae > Bactrocera > Bactrocera minax. The sequence goes on along the minus strand of JAKEEE010000045.1, from coordinate 302,891 downwards.
TATCTTACCCAAATACTGTCATCAACTAATTTAAGACGCCCTTGGGATCCTGCATTCTTAACTAAATTCTGCCATTTTCATTTGCTTCTTTGACGATGGTACTACTGAAATGCCCTAGTAAACGGGGGATTTTGCCATTTGAATGTACGACTCGCGTTGCCACATAGCTTTTGGGAGCCATTTAACGGATTTTCATCAACTGACCACCGATGAAATCAGAAATCACCAACACCAGTTGGCTATTCATCCCTTGTAGAAACGAGCAATTCTCTATTATATCTCTTTGAATGGTTCGAATTTAACCAAACGGGAGCCAGCGAGAGGAGTAAGTTTGTTTGTGTGTCGCAGAGATTTACAGCGATTGCATTGTCACTGTCAATGGCAAATTTGCAGCGTGAAATTATTTCGTTTCATGTCGTAACCCCAACGTACTCCGTCGAGAAAATGAGAATAAATGCGTGGGGATTTCTGTGTAGTAATTTTAGTGTATGGGTATTCATCGGCAGCTTAGGCCAGGTGGTTGATATGAGTGTTGAACAGTCGTATGAAGGTTATTTAATTCTCTTCAGGATTTGCTGCATTGGCAAAAAGTTGGGTTTTGTTTTCGTGGCTGTACAACTATACCATCCCAGGGTCCTCCCCAGGAGTCGCTTCGTTGCAAAAACAACGCAACATAACGAACGTTAAAAAATTGGTAAGGCATGATGGCGCATGAACTTTCTATTCAATTGGTTGAGAGTATTATGGGAAGTAGGAATCGAAGGGAGCGAAATAAATGACTTTCTTGGTCGCGCTCGTACTTTCCTTGACAGGCATTTGTGGTATTTCCAATTGAAATGTTGTAGTTTGCGCGACAGTTCGTCGCCTGGAATGTGCTTCATTCGTCTATCAGTGAAGGACTGTTTGACAGCAGTTAAACCGCAGGCGTTGAATTGTGTTTATGAGGTCCGAAGTAAGTACATTATACTTGCAGTTGTCTACAAATACTATGTATATATGTGCAACATTGGCGAAATTCTTGTAAACTTTGTTGTTGACACAACATTTTCATCACTTCTATATGTACGCACATTCATCCATATGTGCTTAAAATATATCGAGCGAAGCGTAAAAGTCGCTCTTGAAGTGGCTGCACACACATTAACGATATTGAATATCGGATGCTCGTTTTCGGTATTTCCACTTCAAAAGTGAAAAAATAGAACACATCATGAAATATATGAAGATTTTTCGGCTATTCGTGTCACCACGGATTACATATATTTTTACTTGGCGAACTTTTTTAACCACAAAGCAACATGGCTGCAATCGAACAGTCGTAACGTGAATTGACCTTAATCAGCTTTGTCAAGCAAGACTAGCAGACAACTTTCAGTGCTCTCCAACTATTATGCTTTCATTCCGCAAGGCAGAAAGCGTAAGATTACGGTTGGCTGGGAATAATAAATTTGTTAACTTCTTCAAATAATGGGTGTCCATTGTGCACGAATGCACCTTAGTGCTCAAGTAAAAGTTGTTTAGACACACAACGAGTCCTCAAACAAATATTCACCCTAACCGAAAACTAGTTTTGGTTAAGGGGCAAAAAAATATTTGGAAAGAGTTCCTGGTTCTTCTTCTTGAGTTACGCCTAAGAGTTCTTGGTTACGCCTTTCAATATTCTAAAAAGTGTTTCCATCCTATTTTGTAAAACGTATGTATGTATGTATACGTATGTATGTATTCAAGTATTTTGCCTTGTATTTAAATCTGGATGGAACTTATGAGTTTTTCATGTATTGTATTTCTAGTAAAAAAAATTAGTTTATGTTTTAAACTTAAGCTTGATTGCTATCTGCGACAATTCCCTTGATCGAAGTTGTCAGTTTAATGAGTTGTATTTAAAGTTAGAAGACTGCATATACAAGGTTAGTGTTACATTCATTAAGTAGAGAGAAAGTTATTACGCAATTGTCTCAGAAATAAAACAGTACATATATTCCATAATTTCGAAATAATTTCAATATACATATTCCTTCCGTATTTATTAATTTATTCTCTCTTTATGCAGGCTGCGTAGTTTTTATGTAAGTCTACATTGTACAATATTGATACAAAGAAAATCATGAAATTTATTTGGAATATTTTTTTTTATTCAACATCAGTCAATTGACCGCTCTTATTGGCACAGCTCTAGCTCATTTTCTAGCGTTTTCCATTCATTTTTCGAGTATCTCATAATCATAACGATGATTTCGGTTCGAATGTTTACTTTCGGCTCGTCACTGGTACGAGGGATTGCTGCTGTTCACTCAACTTCTCAAATAACCACACAGAATAGTGTCATTTTCTTGAACCCAGTAAGCGTAAAGATCTTTTGCACGAATTTAAAATATGGTCCAATTATTGTTTTGGCGCAAAATCCCAACACTAACTTGTCGGTCATCCAATAGCGTCTCAAATGGATGTTAAATGGATTTGCTTTTCCCCACACCCTGTATTTACATATGTACGTGCATAAATAGGGTATCGTTGCTGTCAATTCATCTGCAGTATTTTTACTTCTTCTTTTACTCATTTTATTGGGAACGATATTCTTCAGCTGGGTTTCGCCACCTGTCAAGTCTTGCCATCATCTGGATAGTAGTTTTTGCTGCTATTTCAGCGGCTCGCCTAAGCGTATGTGTTGGTTTTTGCGACTGAGGTGTTCAGATGTGCAAAATTGTCATAGTAATACCTCACCGTCATCATGATGGAAACCCTTTTGCATGTTAACAAGCTTATCTGTATTGGTCTATGTATATAGAACTTAGATATATAGATCTTATAATATATAATAAATATACATAAGACTGATAATGCATTGAAGCTTCTTCCCATTCCTGCTCCGTTTCACTTTTCGAAAAACGAATTTAGATGAATGTACTTGATCCTTTCCTTCTCACATCATATTCCGCTTGGTATCTTTGTAAATGCTCCTTGTTGTCCCAAACGGATTTGTCTTCCTACATGTTAAACACACTCATATCATATCAGTTGTTACTTATTTTTCAAACAGCTTCTGTTTTATTTATTCTCTGTTTTGTGAAACAGTTGTATGCTGTGCGTCTTTGTGCGTTGTCTTTATCCTTCTTCCTTTACCCTGTACATAAGTTCTTTGCTTGCCTTCCTTATTTTTCTTGTTGTTGTTAGCAGTGGTTGTTCTTTCCATTTGACTGATAGTTCTAAACTTGTTATGACGTTTTCGTCATCATTTGTGGTGGTGTGAGAGTGTCATTCACAACAGTTTTTATTTAGTTAATGAAACAATTTGTTATCTGGTACCACGGTGCAGCATGGTAACCATGACGTAACAATGTTGAGTGATTAAAACTTTTTCATACGCTCTATAAGTACCTTACGAGAAGTTATATAATCAAATTTTAAGTGCTCGAAGGTTGAGCTGTAGTGTCTCTTAGAAATATGTAATTAAATTACAGGAACTTAAGTATGCTTGCACTCACAAATAGAGAATTAAATTGTAAAATACACAACAAAAGTACTACTAACAATTCGAAATTATAATGCACTTTATTATTAATCTTGCACTAACGCTATCAGCAACCTATCTTACTATCCAAGTATGGATGCTACAATAGCATCGACGTTCATTAATATTGCAGTACATACTTCAGTAGTACAAATTAAAGGCGTTCAGGCTTATTACGTTTTGACGGCTCTGTGGAAGGCTTGACTATTTATTGGTATGTTAGTAAATTCCTATACTATATTGATATTTTGATGATTCAACTTCAATTTGAACCAAGAAAGATCAAAAACTTTAAGCTCATTCAGGCTTTTGCAATGAAGTAACTTAAGGTAATTTAAGGTAGTATCATAATCAAGCTTTTTAGTTAGGAAATGAAAATATTTACAAGATTCGACTCCGTCATTCGATATTAGTTGATTGTATCGAATCGCTGACCGATTTTAATTTTTCGAATAATCTTATTGCTAGTCAATACCACGACTAGAATGTTTTCTGCAATGAACAGCTGGGTTTTCATTAAGAAATTGGCAAACATTGCATAACATATTTGCACCTACGAAGCAGAACAACAGTCAACAACACAACAACAGTTAACGTCTCATCCATAAACATTTAATGACTTTGAAGAAAGAGCTTTTGGCAGAGTGATACGATTTCGTATTTCCGGCTCGTTAAAGGTGAAATTGGTATTAAAAGGACGCTTATATTCATTCGCACATATTTATGTATATGTATATATCATATATATATATATATAATATACGTATATATCATATATATATATATATAATATACGTATATATCATATATATATATATATATGTGTGTATATTAGTTTATCAATATACAATAAAAGATAACACAGAAATGTGAAGCTTCAAACTGAAGCCAACAGGAGCAATCGAAGGTCAGAGAATATAATACGACTGTTGCAAAAATTTCTTTAACGCTTCGGCTATGAAATGTTAGTACAAAAGATGCCAAAGGAAATGCGTATACTTCGACAACGAAAGAATTTCTCTATTTATTTGTCTGCGTGTAATCATAGAAATTCCACTTTATGACGGGCAGACTCGTTTTCAGTGAAACGCACTTCGCATGTCAAATTGCAACTGCTCACATTTTGTAACACTATAGTGCTCTAAACTCTATATAACACACAGAGTCAAGCCTTCCAGAGGCAAACAGATATGGACGTAGGCCATTAGAAGCAGACGAAATTCACATATAGTGGTGCCGACGAGAAAGTGCTGAACACATTTAGAGTTCAAGCGCCCACAAATATGCATTCAGATGTATGTGCATATGTATTTAGTTATATTTTTGATATTGGTATCTCGGTCAAGGCAAACGGAGCGCGTTAGTGTGGAAGAACCACTTTAGCGAGTTGCCGAAGCATTTATGGCCATTTATAGTTGTTCTGCGCATCGTAAAAGGCGCCAAGAATAAATAAGAAAAAGTGCAAAATTTCTCCTCACCAGCCATCTTAGCACATAGCCTCGCACACACTTGCACACCCATGCCTCTTGTGACTGCATACCCATGCCACTTCAACAGATGCTTACGCAAGCAAGTCGATCGAACGCCCGCACTAATGCCGCAATATTCCCTTCAACACGTGCTTACGCCATGTTATTGTCGTGACTGCTTAAGAGTGCTTCTTGTATTTTACGATCATTATTTCTAAGCATCACAACGTCGTGCAGCAGATGCGAATCTGCGAAATGCGATCACACATACGCTCCTACTTACTTATAATCAGCTATTTAATATGGCATTAATTTAAGCTTTATGTTCTTTCCGACTCATGGCGTTTACTTTTTAATGTTTTAATGTTTTGTGTGTGTATTTCAGAATTTCTTTCGGATTTCGCTGACGAAAACAACGATAAATATCTTATATATATATATGCATATGTAGAGAGTGAGTACAGCTGCAGCAGTTTCCCTTCCCTGCACAGGTTATGAAAGCTATGCCGTTTCTCATAAAATAACAATTACTCTTTTCTGTCAATTTCATTTTTCTTCCTACAAATTATTCCGCACGAAATTCTAAGAAATCACAGTTTCCACATTTTAATTGTTATCTGATCTCATAACTTAAACAATTTTGCGAAAATATTTTTTTATGAAATTGATGGTTTATTGTTTAAGTATTACGTATTTGCTTTACAGTACGAAATTTTCATTCGCAAGCGAGCTCTGTACTGGAGATTCACTATTCGGTAGAGTTGTTGATTTTAAATCCGCTAGTTATTTTTTTTTATTACAGAGAACACTTTGAGGAAGAACCAGAATTCTGTTTAAGGATTTATTCTCCCAATTTTCACCCCCCGGCTTAACAACATTGTAAACATTTCTTGGTATATATCGCTTATTTTTAATTTTTTTTTAAATACCTCAGTATTTTTGCCAGAAATGTGTACACGACACTTAGTTACTATTTTCATTGTTATTTTGCCTACATTACCCCCATTTAATCTCTAGATTACCACTACTTGTCGACGGCAATTGACTAACCATAATGAAATAGTCGACCTTTTGTTGATTTCCCATACTTCGCGTGTTTCTTCACTCTTCACCCAATGAAGTGATTATGAATCTTATCGTGAAGTTCGATTGCTATTCGATTTGCAATATCAGTCAACCGAGCAACCGAGCCACTAAGAGACTTCACTTATCGCGATTGCCTTGCTGGATGCCACACTCCAGGCAATTTCCTCCCGAGTATGTAGCAATAACACAACGTAAGTCCAATGCAAGTACTGTACTCATAGCGGTTGTCTCTGAAACATTGTCAAGTATTCACTTCGGCAATTTTGTTATTTTGTTGAACTACATTTTTATTCTGAAAACTTTGTAGTGCCACCCTGGTAGCAATAGTCTTTGGGCTTCCACTTTTCCTTCTCTTCAATTTCCATCCCACCCAATTCTGCAATATTCGTTGAATTTTCAATGAACAATTTCAATCGCCACCAGCTGCCGTGTTTGTATTTTTATATTTTTCTTATTGACTTACCCTTAGTCGTTGTTGTTGTCCGCATCATTCGCGGTGCAAAAATGTTGTCACTACTTTGTTGCAATAATATTTGTTTTTCTATTTTGTAGCAAGTTTGCTTGCCCTCACCAAGCGCACATTCCTCAATTTATTTGTTTTTTAATTTAGTTGATAAATCTATATGTGTGTTCGAGAGTACGGTGTGTTTTCCTCAGTATCCAGTTTAGCTTCATGGTTTCCTTTGCTCGTTCGTTTGGGTGGTTTACTTTTTTCTGGTTCACTACCACAATGCTTGGTTAATCTGGAAGTAGTGCGCGTTTGTCCACTTTCTCAAGTGGTGCCATTGACGGATCAAAATATTTTGATAGGTCGAAACTTTAAAGTGCCAACACGAACGTCCATTGAATCAGTGAAGCGGGCGTTTGTGTCTTCATATAATGTGGGTTTAAGAGGATAATGGATGAAAGTTGTAAGCGAAAGAAAAAAGAGACAAGAGGAAGGTTGCAACATTTTTGTTTAACGAAGGAAGTCTTACATACTGTTGTAAGGCATACTTAATATATTAATTTAAGTAAACTTTCTGAACTTCAGAAATTCAAAAATTTCGTTATTTTGCTTATGCACGAGATAACAAGTATTTTTTGAAAAGTTTTTATAAATCAATACTGAAATAACTTGCTATAAGACTCTTTTAGCCAATTGGCAGAGACGTCTGAAGGGATGTGAAGTGACAAAATGCTGATGCTTTCTCCTCGATTGTCCAGCTTTCGTTAAACTGAGATTAAAACACCTTGAATGTCGGTGAAACGAGCGAAGTGGCCTTAGTGGATATTAGCAGCTTGATATTAGCTGCCTGAACAGATATGAGAAGGCTCAAAACGATTTGTGCATGACTGCGTTTTTGATCCATAACTGGGAGTTAATGGCATCAAGTAGGATTGGTATTTCAACTGTCCAAGTAGGATCTCCGTGATCTTCATCATAGGAATCAGCTCCGAAATGTAATTTAGCCTAACTAGTAAAACCAATGGAGATATAGTAGATATAGAATACTTCAATCTGGTCAGTAAGACGAGACAAATTGAAAACAACGATCTTCGATTGTCGGTCTGTCCGTGGAACTGATAATTGGATAAAATTTAAATAATCAAGATCAGACTCTTGCGTCGCCGTTATACAGGCATCGTTCGAAAAAAGTTGTTGCATATTTGTGATTTATAAAATTTCGAAAAGTAGGCGAATAGAAATAGTTGCAATTGTCCAAAACTCTCTGGCTCCCATATACCATATGAAAGAATAACCATAATTCTGATTGATTTTTTATCATTTATATATTAATCAATACATATATAATATGTTTTCCACTCCTTATTTTAATAGATTCCACATTTTTTTTTTTAAATAAATTTTTGCAGGTACCTTTCATTCTACAAATTACGTGAGTACCTAATGTTCGGCTGCACCCGGGCTTAGATCTCCCTTGTTTATTTTGTCTTTAAAATAAATCTTATATTTTCTTTTATTTATTTTCGCTTCCACAAAACTAGCTTACAACTTAATAACATTTGTTTTAAATGTACATTTTATATAACTTATGCAATCAGTGCAACCACTATATCTGCTCTTTGACTTTGTCAAATGGTAAATCGTAAATAGTAAATCACTTAGTACAAAGCAAATAAACTACAAGCAAAGTGAGGAAGTCTCCTGGCTACAGGAAATATGCAACAAAGAAATGCAGGTTGGATTGCAAGTACAATGGATTTACTGTTTGTAGCAACTCCTTAAGAAAGAAAACTAACAGTAAACGAAACAGTACTAACAACAAGTTATATTTATGTAAATTATATTCTTTTTTTTATCCAGCGCAACATTTTGCAAAGATTATTTGGCTTTGAGTACAGAATGAGTTCAACATTAAAAATTCCCGTTAAGGAGGCAAAAAAATACCCGTCATCTTTCTTATTGATTTTAAAATTAATCATGCAATACTCTCTTATTGATGAGTTTTACTCGTTGTATGATAATTGGAAATTTGATAAATTTTCGGTACTTTTACTGATAAATATTTCTTGGAAAACATGTATGTAATCTTCACAATATTCTACAGTACAAATGACTTCACTTTGTCTTTCTCTTTTTCTTTCCAGGTACGTAATCAAAACTCGCGGTTTTTGATACTTCATAAAAGCAAATGGTTGTAATACTAATATAATAAAATCCACCGATGGAACAATGTTGCAATTACTGCAAGGAGTGATGGCATGAGTAAGTAAATATTCAACAACAAAAAGTCAATGCCAGTAATATTGCCAATATGCCATTTCGACGACTGCTTTTTGACTCTACTTCTTAACTCCTCTTTCGAACTCTGACTTCGCAAACATATTCTTTCTTTCCATACATAAAACTGCAGTAATTGTGCGCAATAGGTTCCATCTCATACACTTAAAATCAGCGTGGCCGAACTTTTGTAATTCGCCCACGACGCGCAACTTTGCGTCGTAAGCCAATCCTTGATCCTATGCAATCGCATTGCCGCACTAGGCAACAAAATACCATTTATATTTTGGTATTTACTTTAGCTTTAGCTGAGTAGTTGCTGCATTGTTGTGACTTGTTAGATAAATGCAGGGCAAGAGAGAGTGTGCGCTATAACCTGGCCCTTGTGCAGAGCTCACAATACAGTACACTAAAAATATTTAACAATTCCTTCATACGTTTCGTATACACTGCAAAAATGCTCTTGTTTCTGGAAATGTATTCCCACCGCTGCACTGCCTAATATTCGCCAGGATGTGTGCAAACTACTGTTTTGCTCTGGATCACATATTTGCAAAAAAGCAGTCGCTGGTACAGCCTTGTTTTTTTTTTTTTTTTTTTTTTTTTTTCAAACAAAAAACTTTTTCCTTGCACGTGTTCGCATCGTGTAAAAACAGCTGTCATATCTCTTTGGCATTTGTAGTTAGAATTCGATAACACATGTGTAAGTTCTAGTGTAAGTAATGAAAGTAGTGATAGTTATGAAAAATAAGAATGTGTGTGAATAGAGAATGACTAAATTTGTACTGTCGACATATTATACCTAGTCTAGTATCCATTCCTAACATCCGTGGATTAGGCACATTGCACATCTCTACAAATGTGGCAGGTAAATTGAGTTTTTCCTTTCAACTTATTAAGTTTGACACATATATTGCACAATAGCCGATATTGTGAGCTCATGGGTTTGGAAGCAGCTCTTGGTTTTGCGACAATGGAAGTTGAAGGTGGATCCTGTAAAGAGATAAAAATATAACTAATATATATTTTAGTTCGAAGTTGCATGTTTGTTTGTACCTGACTTTCTTCATAAAATACATTAAATTTGTGCATTGCCATTGCGATTGCTGGTCTGCAACATACCCTGGGATTTACTGCATGTCTTTGCATATGGGGGATTGTTAACTGTTCTGCCAATTCTAATATAAAATCCCTTCGCTGATCTGATTTCTTGCTGGGTCACAAATACTTGTGTATGATGCAAGAAGGCAAACCAGTGATCAAGCATATTATAAAAAATGGGTAATGGCCATCGACTTGTTCCGTGTTTGCAACTGTAGCCAAATAGTATTTTGTCCATTGTGCCAACCCGGATTTATTTTCATTATAGTCTAAGACAATTCCCGGTTTGTATTTGTTTGAAGGTTCAGAGGCTTGCGTGTAACGTTGTGTTGACAATACTAACACATATTTGTCTACTTTGGCTATGTAAGATAACATAGACACATCGTCATCCAGGAAAGCAGAAAAACCCTGAAATAGAGGTCGCAATTTTATGCTCGTAATAATTTTCTTTTTCGCCTAGTAATGGACGAACACCATTGACAGGAATTGAGACATTGGTTTTATTGAATACATATTGAATACATCACATACAAAGGTTTTGTTGAAAATTACTAAAAGTGCATTAACGTGCTTATAAAACGGGTCAGAAATATTAAATCTCAGGGTGAGGACGGTACAGAAGGAATGCATGGGAATCCATTTAAAAGTTGGACAAAGGCCGTAGCACCGCCCATTTTTTAGTGAAATTCTGTACCTCAGGAACAATTTTGAGTTTGAACCATTTGAGTTAATTTGATTGAGTCTAATACAAATATCTCGGACACGAAGAAAAATATAGTAATGAAAATACAAATCTTTGCCAGCACCTGAAAGTATATCCCCACCCTAGATCGTTTGAAGGAGAACTAAATGAACGAAATGAGACGTAGGTTTTGTTTACAGTTGATATTAAAATTTGATAAATCGCTTCTTTTAATGCAATATGCCTCTATCATTCTTGACATAATATAAGTAATTCTTATTTCGAAATCAATGTGAAAAAATCTAAATTTGAACATGCATACATAATTTTCATTTAAGAATATTCCCCAATTCCAATTCCAATATTCCAAATTCATAAATCTTTTGTTAATTCGTAATTCAGAAGATATACATATGTATGCATATTATAGCACATACTACGTATTATAGCTACGTATGAAAGTAGCTGTCATATAAAAATCAATCATGTTTCGTTGTTAATTAAATTTTTCATTTGCCTTAAGTATTTATTTTCTCCCTTGCAACATAGTGACCCTCCTTGCCTGTTGTTATTGCCATGATTGTTTGTCTTCCACAAAATTTGCTGCAATGCTGCACAGTTATGCAAATGCCACATATAGTCAATGTCAATTTTAAAGCATTATTTCCATTCGGTATTTCCACTGCTTGCATTCTCTAATTTTGCACACTTACTCTCAAAGCACTTGTTTATAATATAATTCTGTTCCCGAAGCGGCGAACATACATATATACCTACATACAGCCATTTGTGTGGAAAATGCCACACTCGCAAATATTATTGCGTTATTTCTAAATGAATTTGTATATGTATATTCATGTGTTTCGTGTTCAGCGTGAACGTCAAAAGTATGGCTTCTTCTAAATTGCCTCAAGCTCTTTCAGGCATATAATTTATGCAAAATGACACTGCGAACGTATGTTGCAAAACTGAAGCTCAAACGCTTACATACATACATATGTGTTTATAACGTTTATACTTACCAATGAATATCTACATCAATTTATTTGTAAACCGTTTGTTAATTATGTTGCCACAATTTGATATTGTTTTACTGAGTATATATAAACAAATATAAATTCTTACACATTTATGCATGTACATACATATAAACCTAGATTATTATAGGCAACTTAAAGAGAGAGATAAATTTACCAAAATGAAGTTTAATATTTTCTTACGTATAACAGGCAGAAAATTTCGTATCGTTGAAAAAGAATTTGTGATTGTGAATTCAAATCAGAAATTTCTTGCTAGGGACCATTCCTTTGGGATTTGAGAACTAGAAAAAGTCGCTAAGGTTCTATACCGTAGAATGCGTTGGTTGAAGAAACAATTTGAAACCCATTTCATAAAATGTTTCCATAGTTTTTGATACGGTCCACTGGTCTGTTGAGAGTACGCACGACACAGAGTTTTCTCATTTGATGAACGTGCAATATGTTCAATATGTTCAATATGTTCAATATGTTCCCTTGATATCTTTAAAGTGTCAGCTATATATGTACATATCTCGATCAACTTCATTCAACTGTTATCCGAAATCATTTTCTGAATTTTTTCATCTTTTCGTCCGTAACAGCTTCTTTCACACGTCCACCGGGTTATCAGGAACTAAAAAACATATATTCAGTTCTAGTGGCTTCCTCTCATAGAATAGAAGAAATTAATACAATTTGAAATAAACAAAACGTTAAAAAACGCGAAACAAATACAAACTAAATTGATTAAAGACGCTTTCGTTCGAAATTTATTTTTGTATGGAAAGATTTTATAATGTTTGTGTACGAACTTGAAATCTACATATGATATATTCGCAGTGTTATTGGGCACACGCCATTAGCATAACACTGCGTACCATGCGCGCAGCACAGGCAACAACAAATCCACTTAATGCCATAAAAGCCACAGCAAGAAGGTTTGCACCCAGTATGCAGTAAGCGTGCGTAAGTGCGTGTGTGAACTCTCTGTAAGCAAATGCTTGCCAGAGCGTAAGGAATGGCAATATTGCAATAAATGTTTGTGTTGCCACTTCAAGTACGTGCAATGCCTCATTGCGTGTGCATATGTACTTCTGCATCACAGTTGGTGATAGTCATGTCAATCGTTTTATTGAATACGAATGCAGTTGCTTGCAAACATACTTAAGCAATTATAAGCACTTTGATATTGCGGCATGCAACATAAGGCGATTGCTAGGTCATCTCGGTTGCTGTTGCTGCTGTGTCCTACCGCTGCAGCATGAAGTGACAAAGCGGGCGTGTGGCAAGCGAAAACTGCTGCAATTCATACGGATGCACGAGCGTTTTTATATATATGCATGTGCAAACCACTTTGTGGCAAGTGTGCTCAGGCTTTGTGGCAGCCTTAATGCGTATTCTGTCATTTTCCCAAGAGGATTGTGCGCACAGCAGTAGCAGAAGCAGCAACAGCAGCAGTAACAACAAACAAACCATGAAACCAACTACACCAAAAACTCTTCAATAAAACTGACATCGTCAACGCCACATAACAATCGAACCATGTACGCTTGCTGCTTCCACTGTGGCGTGGGCGTTCGGCGCGTAGTTGCTTGCAGTGTGCTTTCCGCTGCATTTACATGCATTCGCAACACGCCTCCCCACTTCAACCGTCATCATCATCATCATTATTGTGCGTCCGTCCGAAATTTTACCATTGTTATAAATGCATTTATATTAAGTGCTCCTCAAAGCATAGCCAAAGCATTCACAGTTTCATTTGATACCGCAGCAGCAACAGCAAAAATATCAATCAATAAGAATACCATAAAAATCAACAATAACACAGCGGATTTGCACTTCTCCATTCGGGTTTTACGGCACTTCCAAATGTTGCATTAAGGCAAACTAATCGCCGTCACAAGAGCGGTGAATTCAACGATTGTATTTAAATGATTTTGTTTTTGTTTTATTATGGAAGATATTACTTACATTTATTTTTGTTTATTTGGGGGCGTAACTTCAACTGATGGATTATTTTATTAAAAATACAGTCATGTTTTTATTTAGCGAATTTGAGATCCGTTCATATGGAGCATAATTTTATATAGATCTTGCTTATTGTTATATTATAAGTGCTTAGAAGAATGTTGTGCTAATAAGTCATCGTATTCTTATTATTAAAGGTTCATATCGGGTATGAAACGTTTTCAAGATAGTTTTGTGGTACTACAGTACAGTGTTGTGTTCGTCCGAAGATGCGTGTTATTTGCTGTTATAATTATATATTATTTGCTGCTGTTAGTTGCTGTTATACTATAAGACATTACGTTAAGCAATTTCTATTCTAAGAGTCCACCTCTAAAAAACTTTCAAAACTACGATGAGTTTTATCAGTAACAAGTCTTTATTTTCCTAAATTATCTAGTACTATAAAATACGGTCAAGTTGTCATGTTTCAATTTTTCATTTATTCGCTTGTCGTCTCCAACTTTAAATGGCTAGTAGTTTGAGGTCAAACAAAATCGCTGTTGCCTAACAAAATGTGTCTAGTTAGTGCAAAACCATTTAAAAGTCAACTGCTGCTAACACCAGATAAGCCAATCCAGCAAAGCAAACATAATCAAACTTTCTTTACAACATCTCTTCGACTCATAATTTTTCCGCTTTCAACTGCCCCACTGCCTTCGCTCGACTATGTACAATTACTTTCTATCCTAATGCCAGTTTTTGATACACATATCTTAGTTCATAGACATATTTTTCTGGAGCTCTCTTTCAAATATTTTTTGCTCACTCCATAATTCATATTTGCTTCTAAAGTTTTTGCCGCACGTCATTTTACATGTCCTTCAAATAATCCTGTAGTGGGAAGTTGCATAAAAGCGACGCCGTCCTGTCAACTCAGCCCTTAATTGTGTCCAAATCAAATATAAATATGATGCCTTATTCAACGCTATCGTTTGTATATGTATATAAGTTTTTCCTACTTTTATGCGACTTGCATCAGCTTTTGAAGCTCTTCAATTTTTTATTTTATGAAGTAAGCAACTTTTTACGCTATCTCAATCTATTTTCATCGGTCCGTTTTATTATTATTTTTTTATTGCATTTTCCTTTAAATATTATGTTTCTTTCCTATCCGTTTTTTAGATTCTAAATAAACATTGGCTTAAATCCTTTTACTTTTTCACGGGATTCATTTGTGGGTCCGCTAAGAGATGTGTCAATTTCGTTTTTTTTTCAAATGGGCTTTTTATTCCTTCTCTCTTTTGTCTGCATACATACTCTTACGTCGCTTCATGTTTGGTGTTTTTCCATAGCGATTTCCAACTTTGATTTGACTCCCCGCTTATTATTTTTTATGCTATTTTGGCATAACATTTTTATTTTTTATTTTATTTTGCCAAATATTTGCCATTGCCTATTTTTGATTCACTAAAAGTACAGAAGGGTGTGCAATTACTTTCGGCTGCTACTCGAGTCCAAAGACTCAACTGACAATGTTAGAATGAATGAGAATTTGTGAATGCGTGTTAGCTTTCGTCGAAGCGCATGTTTGCGCTGCACTTTTATATTTTGTCAGTGCAAACATTATTATCTACTCAAGCAACTCTCCCTTTCAGACCGAGCCTTCTTACTTTATCTTAATCCCTATTACACACTATTTACTTGAATATTATGGAATTATCCAAGTGATTATCAGCACTCAGTTCCAAGTATGTGTCTTTACACAGAAGCTTTTGAACTTATAATAATTTTAATGTTTTTAACTTATATATTTAACTAGGAGGTAGCCGTTTGGAATTGCAAAATACTCTTTATTTTGAGCTTTTTGGGTGATTTCAGAATTGCTTCGAAGTTAAGAATTGTTTTAAATCTTATTATTTTGCTTCGTTTCCCTGTAGTTGAGCTATCAGCTTGAAGTGCAATTTGCTTTCACTTTTGACCGTTTCTGGGCTAATGTAGGGTAAAACAATAGAGATTGTCCTTTCAAACCATTTATCTTAGTTATTCCTCTTGATGAATCTCAGCGAGTACCAACATAATATTTATTCAACTATTCCTTTGAAGTTAATCATTATTAATAAACCGAAACACGGTATATAACGAGTATAAAGTCGAATAAATAATGATAAGTGCGAGATTTAAGGTTGAGTATTCCAAATCACTTGTTTAAAGACTAAACAGCATCGACCCTACGATCTTATCCCCGATCTTAGCCTTTCTCCTTGTGGAGAAAAAGTGCAGAACTTGGACATTTTTGTAATATTTTGAAAAATCCTGAGAATTTGCTAAACGATATTATTTACAGTTTTCCCTTCGCATATTTACATTTTTTTTTATTTTCAGTTGGCTGCAGTAATTCACCTTGTTCTCTCATAAATACTCTTTCCAGCGTATTAATATCATAATTCTTTCTAACCAGCTCCACAATTTCTTTAACGTTAGTGTTCGTCCTACACATCTTACCTATGCGCAGTCACCATCACTTCCTTATTCACTTATCCGTTGATTTATTCACCCGCCCACATTCCATTTTACCCCATTCAATCTAAGCAATATACAGTGTCCACTACTTTCGTCCACTTTAACTCACGCCCTCTCTTTGTCCCTGAGCTGAACGCGGTGTTTCGTGCCCGTTGTTCGCCTCCCGCTTTCAATCGCTTGATTTGTATTTGGCGTAGTAGCTGGTGATTTATAGTGCAACTCTTTTCGATTAGCTGCCAAAGCGCGGATAAACTTTAACGCCCCAATGTTCTTGCATATTTGTAAGTGTGTCTTTGTACCAATAACATTGCTCTACTCTACTCTGTAATGCTGGTATAAATATTTCTGTAGCTACGCTTAGTTTTCGCTTTTCTAGTAGTAAAATGTTTTCCACATTTTTTCATTTTTGAACTGTATTTTCAGTTCGGCAACATTTTGGTGCCACGCCGCGTCTAATAACGAAATAGCAGCTAAGTTGTATGAAGTTTCCATTTATTACATATTTTCCACTAGTGAAATAATTTTTTCAATACAATGTCCCTTGTAAGCAAACCTTTCTCGTGAGAGAAATGTGGATTAAATGATGTAAGATTCGCCTCTTCTGGAATATAGTTTCTCACTACTTTCAGCAAACATAATTTCCATGTGAGATGAGAACTTTTAACCATAGTACAAGCAAAATTTAAAATACTAGAAATCATTCTTTGCAGGTAGTCATCCTTTGTCTGGTATATCCATCAGTCGTTAGAAGGGGACTTAAAGGTCTCATTGCTCAAAGCCTAACGAAGCTTCACTCATTACCAAGTTTTATTTTGCAAGACAAGTTTTACTGTTGTGAAACTGTGAAATGACAAATTACTGTAAACATTTAAATGCACAATTTGTTATTATACAAAAATTGAAATGCCTAAAATATATATTGTTAGACAGCATTTTACAACAGCGGATTTTAAAAAGTTTAAAGCTTAAATAGTTTTTGCAACTAAATTGAAAAATCGTAAACACTTTAAGTTGGCATCATCGAGCGCATAGAAAATTCGATTCTTTCTCTCACATGTTCTTTCTCAATTTTCACTCTTTAAAGTTGTCATTTCGCGAGCGCGAACACATTTTCCTGCGCTTCCGTTTTGCTGCGCCAATGATTTTCCGGCTTCCGGTTGCTCCTTGGCAAGCTTAAAAAAAGTGGAGGTGGTATTGGAGAGCAGCGAGGACGTATATACTCCAATGCATAAACACACAAACTTGTGGTTTCATTATTTAAATAAGCTAGTATAAGTATGCTTGTCTATCTGTACGTTGCCTGCAAGTATTGAAAATATTGAAAGTCATAAAATATGCAGTGGAATGAGCTGAAAAACAACATTTTGCTTAAGTTAGCTCAGCAGTTTGACAGTGTAAAGTCGGTGGGTCAGTGCCACATCAGCAGCAACGAATACCGAAATACTCTTCACAAATTGTAGAGGGAAGAACGGTGTCTTTATTTCCTCCAACACGACCAACCAAGCTACAAAGAGTAGCCAAGCAATTTGTTTTAAAACAACATTTGTCCATATAGCAGTTTGGCAGCTCACTTAGCGGTATCTGCAGAATTTCATTTAGGAAACTCTTAATATAAAATATTTAGATACGATATTTCTTTACACGCTGTCTTAATCCGGTTGGAAAGTAAATTTGTTTTGAAATGTGCGGATGATTTATCTCTTTTGAAAATAGTAATTGTTCCAAGCATAAAAACTACAGATCTGAAACAATGCTATATTTGTACTGCTTTTCATATTTGTGCGTCACAAATCAGTTTAACTAAAGTAGCTCATTAGGTATTTTTAGGTATACTTTCACAGGATCCCGTTTCTATTTGAGTTCCGTTGAGGAAAGGATTGGTCGTAATTAATTATTTATATTAACACCCTATTACATATCTATAATAGCGCGACCGTAGTGGCCGCTCGACAACAGTATACCAACCTTTATATCAGGAATGGATATCGACTACCTGCCGCAGGTAATTGTCGGTAATATCGATTGGCTTCCACCCTTGTTATTGTAGTTAGAAATATCAAAATCTAGAAACTTATCTTGAGCAGTTGCCTACACTATTTTGCGAATTTTGGAGTTTGAATTCATTGAATATCTTTAAAGAAAATATTTATGCTTTATTTTTCTTTTATTTACGAACATTTCTAACTAAATAATTTATCAAAATTTATCTTAAAAAATTTTTCCTCGTTAAACACTTTATGCATTTTTCAAGTAATACTTACCTTCACAATTTTTTTTAATAATATAATATAATAACTGTGCCTAAATGCTGTATCCTTATAGAGTGATAATTAGTAAATAATTTGTCAGAGTCTTTAAAATTACCAATATTAATACTTGTAAAACTGAGCCAAATTAACTAAACTATTTAAATTTTAATGAACTTCATTGTTTTGTTTTTATATGTTTCATTTTTTAAATTTGAGTATTGCCAAATACTTTAAACAGTGATTCCCAAAAACGTAAACTCAGGGTTGTTATTTGCGTTTTCAATTATTCCGGCTTCAGTAACCTTCCGTACTGTAAAATCCTACCATAGCATCCAGTATCCTTCTGCAAAAGAGCTGTAAGCATTATTTTTTAATAAAATACCGACAGAATACAGGTTTTATTAATTTTGGTGAATATAAGATTCTTAAGGATCCGATTAATAAGGAATCGATTAAACTGGTATCCATCGGTATGCACTAACTGTTAACCCTTCTGTTCTGCTTGAGACTGTTTCTCCAATAGTTAATATGTTCCGACTTTGACTTCCGACTTCCTACTAATTAAGTGATATTCTTTTAAAAGTTCACCTTTTATTTTTAACCTTTATTCTTCAAAGCATGATTAGCTTTATTCCTTTTCACTTCAAAATTTCATTTACTCACACGCATTCGTTGCAGTTCGTTTCTATACTCATCCATTCGCTCCATCACGTTATAATTGTATTTAAAAAGTTTGCTACATCTTTAAAGTTTAAATGCAAAAAAACTCGCAAGCGGCCAAACGTTGAACTGATTTTGTGACATGCTAAGCGACACCGAAATAATGTTGGCCAAAAAAGACTGGCGGGCATTAATACGAGTACAGGATAATGGGAGTGAAGAAAAAAATGAGAGTATTGGTAAACCTCTAGGTAGAGTTACCAAGCGTGGGGCGTGGTGGGTTTACGATTAAATAAATGTCTTGAGGCTTCGATGAATAACTCAAAATTTGTTGCGAATTCGCTTCAGGCTGGCATGCGACACGTTCCGTTCGGTATGCTTTATCGAATTAGCGCCGGGACCCGAATGCCTTGAGGGCTACAAGGGACAATGAGTTCACGCAGAAAAGCGAAAGTAAATTGGAGCTGTGTGAGCAGAAATGTGTCAGTACATTGGGCAGTTGAGACGTAACTGATATGATATTCTAAAGTTGCAGCAGCAAAGCGGCGTAGGGTGGTGAATAAACACTCCACGAAAATACAAGCATATTTGCGTTTCAAAGCGCAAAGAATTTAAATGAATTGATATTTTAAACGCTTCTCACGTGCTACGTGAGACTAAGAGCAAATGGGATGGCATATATATACATACACATGTATATGTATAAGTGAGTATATTTATAAGCTCTACTATACATACATATACATTAAAGCATCTGCATCGAAATTTCTATAATGTATTTTTATTCACTTTTCGCTGCACATCATAAATATATTTTCAATAAAACCTAATAAATAAATTAACGCACAATCTATGAAGCAATTAAATTTTGACAGACGCGATTCAAACGATTACATTGCTCGAAAGGGCAGAGCGCTTCACACTGGCGGCCAACTAATGCTTGCTTATGTGATGTAGGATTGTGCCACAAACGCCGCACCTCCACATTCAAAGCGCCTGACGCATAGTTGGAGTTGATAAAGCTAATAGCTTTCGCTTGATAGCTGCTGATGGCTCATGATTGCACAACAGCGGCCCGAAAAGCCGTGCCCTGCCATAAATCAAAATGTGACATACTTCTCGCGCGCGCCAATATCAATTGACATACATATTCACACATATCTACAGATACAAACCCCTAGATGCACACATACATACATACCAATGCATTGAAAAACGGTGTGTAATGTGAAATAGAAGCGGAAGTAAGGGATGTATATATATATATATATATATATATACATATATATATAATAGGTGTCAGAGAGTGGATATGAGTGACTCAAATGAATATTACGAATCTCTTCATGTTCTTTTATCAATATTTAATTTCAGAAAAATTAAAAATTTTATCGCGTACAAAAATTAAAGCTTTTAATGAAAAAGAGATATTCGTTTGAGTAATGAGGCACGCAGGCCTAACGCTTTGGGACTTCTAAATAGCGCGGAATACGTTTTCGCTTCTCCTGCAACTATAATCCAGGTCCAAAAGACTGACTGGAGGCGCATTTAACCCATTAATCAATCGATCAGCGACGTAAAGCGCAACACGACTCAGCGGTGCTGGGGCACGATTGAGGCAATTCGTTATAGATGATTATCAGCGTGTGGCTGCTGTTGGTGGCAGTCAGAAGTCTACTGCAGTTTGTAACCGATTCGATGGTCGTCACAATTGCCGTTAGCCGCCTGCCTGTTGGCCCGCTCGCGAAGCAACAGAAAGTCCAATACAACCAAAAACTCACCGGCGATTGCAGTTGCAGTTTGCCTAGATTTATGACCCTTCAGAATGCTATTAAATTTAATTGAAGCTCAAAAAAGTGCAGCAAAAGAGCGGAGAATAAAAAATGATGTGTAAATACAGAAATAAAATTGAGGCGTTAAAAGTTGAGCCAGCAAATTTACAAACACTGAATGCTCAGCCGCCAATCGAATTAATTATCAGCGTGTTGGAAAATTTATTTTTTCCGAAAAATAAATTAATTTTTTCGTTGTCAAACATTAGTATAAAAGAGTAAACAATTGCTGACCACAGTCGCGATTTCCATTGGAAAACGTAAAAGTTGCTAGTAACAAAAATTTATTATTGGGTTGTTCGGAAAGTCATTTCGTTTTTTCCCGCCAGAGGACTTAATTACGTTTTTTCGAAACTAACTTCACACTTAAGCCCCATAACCATTATATGTCATGAGAGCTGATATTGCAAGGCTTGTGTGTGAAAAAGTTCTATTAATTCTACCCAGTAGTTTTTGGTTGGTGCCTTTTTAAATATGGAGAGCAATAAGCAGCATTTTCGTCATATTTTACTTTTTAACTTCAGAAAAGGTAAAAATGCTGTCCAAGCGAGAAAAAAATTGACGGATGTGTATGGAGAAGGCGTGTTAACAGTACGCCAGTGCCAGAACTGGTTTGCAAAATTTCGATCCGGCAATTTTGATGTCGAAGATGCACCACGGTCTGGAAGGCCGGTCGAAGCTGACAAAGATGCGATAAAGGCATTAGTTGATGCAAA
Source organism: Bactrocera minax (assembly GCA_021498325.1). NCBI lineage: Eukaryota > Metazoa > Arthropoda > Insecta > Diptera > Tephritidae > Bactrocera > Bactrocera minax. The sequence continues at coordinate 281,371 of JAKEEE010000045.1, read as the reverse complement.
TCGGCGAATCACCACACGAGAGATCGGTGAGAGGTTAAATTTGTCGAATTCAACTGTTTATGGCCATTTGAAAGGCATGGACTTAACCTCGAAGCTCGATGTGTGGGTGCCCCATGTCCTTACCGAGCGAAATTTGTGTCGTCGTGTTGACGCGTGTGATTCGCTCCTCAAACGTCTAGAAAATGATCCATTTTTGAAGCGGATTATTACTGGGGACGAAAAATGGGTTGTATACAACAATGTTAAACGCAAGAGGTCATGGAGCAGAAAAGATGAACCGGCTCAAAGCGTGTCAAAAGCCAACATTCACCAAAAAAAGGTGATGCTCTCCGTTTGGTGGGATGTCAAAGGAATCGTTTTTTTTGAGCTTTTGCCGGACAATACAACGATTAATTCAGAAGTCTATTGTCATCAGCTGGACAAATTGAATGATTCACTTAAAGAGAAGAGGCCCGAATTAATCAACAGGAAGGGTGTAGTGTTCCACCAGGATAATGCGAGACCTCACACAAGTTTGGTCACTCGCCAAAAACTTTTACAGCTTGAATGGGACGTACTGCAACATCCACCATATTCTCCAGATCTGGCGCCTTCCGACTACTATTTGTTCCGGTCCCTGCAAAATTTTTTGGATGGCAAAACCTTTACCTCAAATGAAGATGTCAAAAACCACCTGGACGAGTTTTTTGCCAGCAAGGACCAAAACTTTTATGAGAGGGGAATTATGTTGCTACCAGAAAGATGGCAAAAGGTGTTGGACCAGAATGGCCAATATATAATTTAATAAAATATTTATTCATTATACGAAAACTGTCTTTCATGTTCCCCAAAAAAAACGAAATGACTTTCCGAACAACCCAATAGTTTCATGTTTACTGATTTTAGTTAGTTTCCCTTGCGTGCAACTTCATGTTCCATATTTCTGGTTTTCTTGCTGTGCGCTAATCGGTGTAACGTTTTGTTGCATTTTTCATGCTTATCATTAATTTATTGTTTTTTGTGTTTGCTTACCGCCACGAAAATGTATTACATTTAACCATACGAAAACCGAAGCTAGTTAAAAATAATAATAAATTTTTATATTTTTCTGTGCTAAGTTCTTTTAATTATTTATTAATTATATTTCATTTCCAGCATTTAATTTCTCTAAAATTCTTTGATCACTATTTCTTCGCGCACGATTTACCATCTTATCTAAAAAAAAATCTAAACCAGTCTTAGAAAATTCAACTCTTTTTTATCATGTATGGCGACTAGTGTATAGTCACCGGTCTACTGGCCATTAATACTTAATTAATTAAGCAATAGATATTGCAATTGCTTACAAAATATTTCAAAACAAACAGATTTTTAAACGAAGTAAATGTTATTTCTAAAACACTTTTTCATGAAGTATAGCAAAAATATCGATTTTGTTTATACATATTTCAGTAAATTATTAAATTGGAAGCATTCCAATTCTATGTAATATAATTCCATAGTAAATAGTATAGAATTTGAACGGAGTATTTCATTGTTTGGCTCTGCGTTCTTAACCGGAAAACTTCTAAATTGGAAATTCTGATAGGCTGAAACCAGATTTCCATAATTTTTTAACTCTTATGTCCAAATATTGTTTCTTCTATCTTGTTCTTCCATATTTTCATAATTGCCAGGCGATCTCTACTTTTAATTTTATTCAAGAAGAGTTAGGACATTACTGTCGAAATTTAGAATAGTAGTGCTTAAAAACAAAGTGATAAGCCATTATTGTTTTTTGTATTATTGTAGTGTCAAAAAATATTAACCAAATAATTTTGAAGAATGATGACGGGTTGATAGTTTTTCGTCGAATAAATAAGATCCGTTCCGATTAAGTAAATCCGACTGTCATGGGAACGTGTTCAGTCTTCGTTGGTATTGCACGAGAATGAAAGCGTCTTTCAAACCTAAGAATTGGATACTTTATTGTCGTTCATTTTTATATTCGATTTAATTAAAGTCTAATCTAAGCTGAGTACTAGAAGGGCACTGAAACGGAAATTCAGGATTGCAAAATATAAGTGGCCGGATCTCATGACATTTCGAATAGTTTCAATCTTTATACACCCTGATGTATTAAAGGCATGCACTTCACTGAGGTTTAATCAACAGTTTGCATATTTAGGTTTTCAAATGTGTATGCCAATATGTATGTCTAATACCTTTTATTTTATTGTAGAACCAACACTTCTGCTATTACCTTTTACAAATCAAAATACACAAATTCTAAAGAATACTTCAGAAGTACTTTCGATACTTAACAATTTATTTTACTCACTTCACTGTGTATAGAAATTTGTTGCACGTACACTTATGTACACAAGTTCTACCTTCTTCACATACTAATCTTATGCGAGGTGGTTGTAGTGAGCTTTTCTGCATGGTAACGGTTGTTAATATCCGTTTCCGTTTTATAAATTGTCCTGTCATTTGGTTAAGCATGCGCACGTCGGACTCACATAACTTTTTCAGCGGTTTCAATACAATGTCCCCACCACCGCTCAATCCACTTGGTTGTGAGTAAGTTTGGGCGGCATAGCACTTGTAGTTATCACAAGCTGTCTGGCTGCCAGACTAAGTATGTTATTGTTGTCCTGAAAACGTTTATATGAGTTTGTATATTTCGGTGTTTGCAAACTTTCGACTCTATGCTCAAATTTCTACAGCTGACATATATTACATGGGATCATATGAGAGCAGGAAGCTTCACATAACGTCACATACATTCTTACTTATATTTTTATATGTATACTTTAGTTATAAATTGTTTTGTTACCGTCACATGTGCATGTATGTATATACAAATATTGTTTTGTTGTTGAAAAACGTTTTGCGGCGACATCTGTTACGCTTCCAAGGAGACGAATTTCGCAAATGTCATCGTCACCAACAAAACGACAAAAGCACACAGTTAACATATCACCAGCAATACTGTGTAGCAGTATTTACATGTGTGTGTGTCCGAGTATTCACAATAAACGGCTTTTGTTCCTTTTGAGCCCCAACCACAGACAGTGACAAATGTTCACATTGAAAGGCCATTGTTCACTAAAGCCAAATATCCCCATGTCCATTGGTTTAAATACATAAAAAAAATTTTATGATTTTCATTGGTTGATCGTATGATTAAGTATTTGACATTATTTACTTATATTAGTTTAAACAGTAAAGCGAGCCACATTTTTTGACCTTTTATACAGTGCTTAATATTCAGAGGAATTGATATTCAGGTTTGTTATAGCCTATATAAGTTTTTCAATTTGATCGATCAAAGCGATCGTCTAACTTTTCGAAACGAATTATCGAACCCGGACTATTGCTCTTTGCATCACAATAGGCCTCAGTCACGACGAATTCTTTCCAAAAACCATATTGGTGAGTTCTGGAAAAGTCGCAGAGGATCAGATCCGGATAATAGAGTGAATGCGAAGTAATTTATATGACTATCGACGGACTCCGAAGGGAAGTGCTGAAGTCATATCGGTACACAATCAGTACAGAATTTTGTCTGTACTGCGATTGAAAAACTCCAAAGACTGCTCGGAATCCTCTTCAGTTGTTGTTGTTGTGTTTTGTCTATTGAGGGCTCGCGCAGCACTCACTTTGTACAGAGCTTACAGAGTTTTTGCCTGCCCACATTTCTAAGAACTATTTGTCCAACACATCTCTTTGATGTCTTTATAGTGTTAGCTTTCGCGATCAAGTTCATTTTACGGTCACCCCAAATAATTTGGACGATCTTTTTTCGTGAAAAAATAGTGTTTCATTCAGATAGACCATTGAGAGTAAATTTTTATTAACATTATAAAAATATGAGTAACTAAGTAATGAGAGCAACAGGCAAAAAGTAGATGCGTTTAGAGCTCAAAGTCCGATCTTAGAAGTATTTCCTTTTATCATACCTTACTTAAGTTTGAAAAAAAAAATATATATATGTAAGGTGTAGTCGTCATGTTATTAATTGATAGCTATTTATATTTAAGCGTCTTTTGTGAGTTAGAGCATATCAAAAAATATCAGGCTTTGCTCACCAATACAATATTCTACAAGCTACTCAATAAACAATAAAATCGATTTTATTAATTTTGGTTCTATTAAACTGAAGTTGATACCAACAATTGTCGCGAGAACTTCGCGAAGATTTCAGAGGAGGATCGCTAACAATTTGCGATACACTTAAACGAATTAGTCAAAGTCAAATGACTGATCAACTGCAACACTTCCGAAGGCGCAACTTTGTTCTACGTAGCGTAGAACTTGAAAAATAACACTTGATAGTGTCAACGAACAAGCAATTCACAAAAGTAGAAAAACTTACAGTTCTTCGTGACAATCTGCTGGTATAACTCTGTCCATTTGCAGCAACTGATGTTAAACCCTACCCTTCGGTGTGCCGTATTTCATTCCTGGCAATCAAGAAAAATTAGTTTTCGACGTGCATCATTGAGCAGCAATCATTTATTGTTGTTGGGTATAAGATTTCTTTAATATGTTTAGTCTCGTGTTGAAGCTTCAAGCGTTTTTTTTTACTAAGTGCTAAAGCCGTTAAATTCGCAACCGCATACGAATTGGTCATTCAATTGAGACGAACGTCGCTTCCGATGTCCATAAGCGACTGATCAGTGCCGCCTCAGCTTGAGCTAATTTACAACAAATTGTCTGTTTCCTTTTAGTTAAATTTGCTGTTTTTAAATTGATTATTTCTTCATACAACTTGTTTATTTTGGTTAAATTTCAACTTCAAAGGCCACGCTGGCGATTGTTGTGAAATTAAACATGTGAGTACGACTGAGATAACACGTGTTGTTTAAAAGAAGCACTTTAGGTAGTGTCCATAATTTCTTATTTATAAAATAATAATAGAATTAGAATTAGAATTAGAATAAACAAATAATTTAGAAATATCTTGGAAGAAGAAAAGAAACATTGAACATTATATTGAAGGAAGCAATGAATTCACATGTTTCATGTTTGACCTAAAACACAGGTATCAATTTCACGGCTTTCAGACAATATGTTCGTGATATGGTAGTTATAGTAGCCTAGGTTATGCAAATTTTGAATTTCGGTATTTTGAAACAAAAATGGATAAAAAGGAATTTATATTCATTCAGAGTCAGTGCATCAGTATTTTCATATCGTACCAAATCAAATTATAATTAAGCCCAAAAAGCAAATGTTCATACACAGAATGGCACTAGATAGAGTTTATCTGGATGTGGTAGTTAAGCCATGTACTTCAACAAAGCACAACTACACACCAAAACCGTTTGTACAAAGATATGAATGTACAAATGGAGGCACGGTAAATTCATCATTCGTTCAACTAATAGGAAAAATAATGAAAATGAATGTAAAGGAAAAGAAATTGAATGAAGAAACATTCGCAGAAGGAGAAACATCATAATATTTAAATAATTTTTATTAATGATTGCCGGCATGCCAACTGGGAAGGAAATGGGGTCAGCAGAAAAGCATGAGAGCCGAATGTAACAGATGGCAATACATTTTTATTTTTTTTCCTTTTTTTATGCTTTTGACAGCTAGATTACATGTAAGATTGCGTTATTAATTCCAACAAGAGTCGCCATGGACCCAACCAGCGGGTGGGTAAGCGGTATTCAACTGATCTAGTGACAAGTGAAAAAAAGCTTGCGCACAGACATTCAATCAGTTATTGCAAGTTCTATCAGCAACACATCAGCGCCACAATTTATTTTCCACATTACTTCAGCTTAGCTACTGTTTTGATTGCTGTCCGAGTGGCAATGTGGTTTTGCAATACTGCCAATGTGGTTGTTAAACACGGCTCAGGCATTAAGTCTTAGCGTGATTTAAGTGTATTTGTGAGCGTGAAATATGTACAAAATATTAATTATAATTTGCACAGTAGTAGAGTGTTAAATTGACAGCGAAAATCTTGCTTAGGTGTCAATTCAAATGTGTCAAAGAGTGGGTAAAAAAGTAAACCCAATGAAAGTGAATTATTCAATGAGATTTATGTTTTGCTTTAAAATAGGTCTCTGTCTCATCTCAGTCTCTTGCCCCTTTATCTAAACTACCTCTTCAGCTAAATTGCTCTCCAATGAGCACTTTTACGAAGTCTGAGAATAATGAGAAGCCTCCGAAATATTACCATTGCTTTCATTGATTTTAAAGCACGACGCAGTCTCGATCGGAAGTTCGTACGTCTCCCATTTTGCGTTGAGATTTTGCTTAAATTTCATAGCGGATATTACAAATGTTTGCATATATACATATTTTCAGTATATATATTGACAAACATCATTTACAGCTCAGAAATAAACTGAACCAAAGTGAATGTACACCAAAGGGGTTCATGAAATCGGCGAAATTTGATGTAAGTTTCGACATTATGTGTGAAATCGGCCCAGGAATCACAACGAATTATCCCAGCTCCCATATGCCATATGCTCCCATATATAAGAGAGAAAGGGCTAAGTTCGGGTGTAACCGAACATTTTATACTCTCGCACTATGCAAGGATCAGAGACGGGGACAAGTTTTCAGTTGCTGGCATAACTTTATATTAAAAAAAGTTGGAGAAGAGTTCAATATTCATTATTCGAAGAAATTGTCAATAGATTGCAATCATATTTGGTAACTTATTAACTTATATTACAGGCCATAGACTCATGTACTTTCGCTGCTATATTTTGCTTCCTGTCAGAGATATTTATAATCTAACTCTATCTAACTATATCTCTAATAATTATATCTATATCTCTAAAATTAACTCAAAAGTGATATATGCGATATAAACTCAACCAAAGTGGCTTCATTGAAAATATTAGATAGATGAATAAAAAGTAAACCAGAGAAAAGGACATCATTATATTAGGAGTATGGGTCTTAGACCATGATCTAGACCGATTTCTTTCATATTTAGCGCAAAATCACATTGTGTTTAAGAAAACGTATCCACTTAATTTAATTAAAATGTCACACATATTGACCAACATAAACAGTTTAAAGTAAGATGGAAAGTCGGGAATTTTTATATCGTCCATTTTGGGATAGAGCAAACTCTGCACTGATCACATTAACTCTTTTCGTTATTCAAGTATATTAGGGAACATGTTTTCACCCAACTTCGTGAATATAACTTTTACCAAAATATATGGTATAAAGTCTAGCCATAGGTTGAAAATCCGTATGTTAGGTACATGGAAGCTAGTCTACAGGAAGGTTGAAAATCCCAATATTAGGTATATTCGTCCTATGGGAAGTATGTATCCGATTATCCCCATTTTTGATACCAGAGCACGCTATTATCATGGAAAAATAATCCTCCAATTTAATTATAATATCTTACAGATTTTCCGATATTTTCGATAAAAAGTCAGATAGAGGCACTGAGGTCCTAATATTGGGTATCTGGTGGCTTGAAAAGTTATAATATGATTTCGTGTATTTTTACGCATGAGATGGCATTTTTTGAAAGCACTATTAGTACAAGGTTTGATTTTCATGTCTTAATTGCTGCTCGATTTATCTACTTTAAAGTGAAAGGATCAGATGAAACTTAAAATTGTGTTATATGAGAAGTAGGCGTGGTATTTATTCTATTTCGTCCGTTTTCACAATGTGTATGCAAATATAATGTGTGATGGAATTTCTCCTAAAAGTGGGCGGTGTTACGCCCATAACCAAAACTTTTCACCAAACCTGCCGTAACATATTTGCTGCAAGATTTAGTGTTTCTAACGTGTTCCTTCAGCGAGTTATCGCACTTTTAGTAGGTTTCAACATAACTTTTGTATGGGAGGTGGGCGTGGTTACTATCCGATTTCACTCATTTTCTCAGTATAGGAAGAGATGTTAGAAAACCTTAGTCGGAGCAAGTTATATTGATATAGCTTTAACGGTTTCCGAGATATATATATTAAACCTATTGGGGGCGGGCCACACCCATTTTTTCAAAAATTTTCGCTCACATATGCCCCACACTACTAGGATCCTCTCTACGAAATAACACGTTTATATCTTGATTTTCTGCTTAGTATCTTAGTTCTTTCTTAGTCCGCTTGCACGGACGGACGGACGGACGGACGGATAGACAGTCACTCGGATTTCAACTCGTCTTTTCATCCTGATCATTTATATATACATATATGTCTATATCTAACTCGAATAGTTCTAGGTGTTACAAAGGACCGTTAGGTGAACAAAACTAATGTACTATGTAGCAACACGTTGCGAGTGTATATAAATGACAAAATTAAATAATTTGCGCTTACTAATAAGTAATTAACAAAATTGGCGTCCACTTCGCACTAAACTTCAAGCGTTAAGCTTTTAAAATTATCTGGGAAACAATAGAAATTCAATTAAATTTTTTGGACCGGTTGGTATTGCACATTTGCGTAATTGCACATTGCCGCGCCCACAAAATGCCATTAACTGAGAACAAAATTTGATATGTGACATTATATTGGCATTCTTATGTCTTTTGTGAAAATGGACTAAATCGGATAAAAGCCAGGCCTACTTCTCATATAACACAATTCTAAATTTCATCCGATACTTTCACTTTAAGGTAAATAAATTGAACATCAATTAAGATATTGGAACAAAGCTTTCCAGGAATAGTACGTTCAAGCTATGCCATCTCATGCGTAAAAATAGTTGAAATCGGATTATAACTTTTCAAGCCCCCGATACCCAATAAATGGAACTCAGTGCCTGTATCTGACTTTTTACCGAAAATATCGGTAAATCGGTAATCACTTCACATAGCCCCCATACACTTAATATAAGGATTTTCAGCCTTCCTGTAGACTTTGTACCACATCTTTCGGTCAATATGTAAGATATCTTATCAAAATTAAGTGAACGGGTAATATTTGATATACCATAGTTTCTGCCGAAAATGTGTGAAATCGGTGAACGAATTATCCCACATACCACGTATAATGACTTTCGTCATTCTAGCAGACTTTATGCCGAATATGGCGGTCATTGTGTGAGTTACATTCACAATATTGCGTGAAAACATGTTCCCTAATATACTTGAATAATGAAAAGAGTTAATGTGATCAGTGCAGATCTTCCTCTATCCCAAGAATTCCCGACTTTCCATCTGACTTTAGACTGTTTATGTTCGTCAATATATGTGATATTTTAATGAAATTAAGTGGATGTGTTTTCTTAAACACAATGTGAATTCGCGCTAAATATGAAACAAGACCATGTCGAGACCATGGTCTAAGCCCCTTATTCCTAGTGTTATGATGTGATTTTCTCTGGTAGACTTTTTCCTCACTTATCTAATTTATTCATTAAACCACTTTAATTAATGAATAGATGAATGAATGATGATGATGAGATGATAGATAAGTATATGAGACGAATAGATGAGAATGAATGAATTTGATAGATTTTAATATAAATACCTCTGACACGAAACAAAATATAGCAATGAAAGTACATGAGTGTATGACTTTTAATATAAGTTATTATGATACCAAATTGCAATAAGATACGATTGCAATCCTTTGACAAATTCGTCGAATAATGAATGTTGAATTCTTCCGCAACATTTTTTAATATAAAGATATGCAGGCACCCGAAAGCATATCCCCGCCTCTAATCCTTGCACATTGCGAGAGTATAAAATGTTCGGTTACACCCGAACTTAACCCTTTCTTACTTGTTTATTTTCAGTTTTAATTTTTCTTAAGTTTTTTCAGTTTCTCTTTCAATATTTTTTATTTTTGCGCGTCTAAGAGATGCTTGTGTTCCCAGTTGGCACCGGTGACCGGTGAATCGATTTGCAATTAAATATAATTGTAAATTTTATTAGCAGAAAATTTTCCATCTAAGCCTACTAATTACAGCTCCAGTCGCAATAATTTTCATTTGTTAGTTAAATTGTGATTTTCCGTTGGCTCTCACCAACATCTCTTCCCGAACATTTAATATGCCGCTGCGTAATTGTTATTTGGCATCGGAAGCAATTTCAAATGCCATGTGAAAATCAATTGATGGCTAAGGAAATTACAGTTGGAATTGTGGTGCAAAGTACGTGTCGCCGAGAATTAAACTGTAAAATTAGTCAAAAAGTCTGACTAGCCAATCAAACTGAATTCAGTGTCGTTGGCTTCTGTAATAGAATCAGTCGTGCTTTGGAATTCAATGCTTTGCGAAGACATGTGTTATAAAAATACGTCAGTTTACTTACATATATGTATATAAGTATATATTTCGTTTTTTTATAATATTTACTATGTAAGACTGGTGAAAGTCAGCAATTTGTTGCTTGCTACTGTCATTTATACTAAATACTTCTACGTGTATGCTATTTACTTAGTTAATTAGACCCATACATACGTTTACTTGCATATATGTATATGTATGTGTACCCTGCAGTAAAATCAATTAGTTCTAAACTATATTACAGCTAGTATGAATCCCAAGTCAAACTACTCTGTCGACTTTGTCGTCCACTGCAATTTTTTTATGAGTTGATGTCATTAGGGTTCTCAATTGTAAAATTTTGGTCAGGAATATGATAGTCTCATATTAGTTCCAAACTTAACTATCTAGGTAAATTTTTATTCTCAGGAGCAATTTTAATTCGAATTTTGTTCAGGTCCTCTGCAGTTTTATGGAAAAAAATATATTGACTCGCCGTTATAATTTTCTTTCTGAATTCATCTCCTTATCATTTTGTATAAAGCTGATGAATTCCTGACTAGTTCGACTTTAGTCAGAAAAGTCTGCTTGCAAACTGGTATCTCTAGTGATTTGTGCGTTTTTTCACTCCATCACTCACCCGAAAAAGATTTCATCAGTATTTTTCGATGATACCTCTGCCTATGTACCATCACGTTGAATATCTGATAAAATATCATAAGATGTATTGGAAAACCAGACTTAATAAATAGGTTTTGTTGTTTGTTCTCTTACTGCAAAAGAAATGGCTTTGTTCAACAGAGACATGGAATGGAATTAGAAGCAAAGGCCGCTTGAAAAATGTTTCTTAAAACATTTTGTTTGGATAGATAAGGTACTTTCCTCGGTTTTTTCGATTCTAAATATTTTGCATTGAGTCTACCTCAAAATTACTACTATGAAAATTCGAGTTTTATGTCTTTTAAAGATGCAAAGGGGTTTTTCTTACAAATCTCACTGTATTATTTTCAATAGTTGGTGAAATTTTTAGTTTTCGTCCGTGTTTCCTTTTGCAATTTATATTTAATTGCATTTACTAACATTCTCTTAAAGCATTTCAACGTCTCGCCTATTTTTCGGTACGAAAATCTTTTTGGGAAGGTGTTTTATTTGTTCTCGAAGCTGAGCATCACAATGCCGTCCTCTGCCCATTTTCAATCACTAAACTATAATATTTCGTTATTCGTTGAATATATTTAACCATATACTTAAAACATTTACCGATTATAAATGTTTAAAATCCACAATATTTCAAAGAATATATTTAGTTAACTTTCGCGTCCATATTATTTCGCACAGGCTAAACTGAACTCATTTCACAAAATGATCAGTAATTATGAAACGACGCAAAAATATTTGTTCTCTGATAACGGGTGTTTGCTTTTTCGACATCGTAGAAAGAAAATAACTGAGCAATTTCTGACCAATTTTTTTATGTAAAGCAGAGTACGGTTTTGAAATATTTTAATGTAGGTACCCCAATTATTTTTCACATGACTATATTAATCATATATTATATAGTACGTCGGATAAATTGGTCCTTGGGGAAGGTCTGATCAGATAACATTTACTTTTTACATTAAACTAAAGTATGTTCAAAGACATATTTCCTCTAAATTTTTTTAAGATAAACCAAAATTTGACAGATGTTCGGAATACAGTCCACTAGAATAACGTTTAGCTATGTTTTGTAATATATGGGGTTGGAGTAATATAATTTGGCTCATTTAATTTTCCTAAGATATTTTTACATATTTTCTGACGTACGCGTTGTAAAGTCAACCGCATTTTTTAAAATCATCATATTAGCTATATGGAGGCTATGGGCAGTATTGGCACGATTTCACAAACTTTTAGGATCTTGACACAATATTACCAGCAAAAGCCGTTATCTGAATTTTATTAAGATACCTCGCAAATTGACTAATATAAACTCAACTGAAAATTCGTATATTTTTATATTAGGCGTTTGACAGATAAGGAAACGCGATTTATCCATTTTCGACACGAATTCACATTATTACCTATAATATAATATTAAATATACTCTCTGAATTTCATTAATATATCTTACAGATTGGTCGATATTTTCGGTAAAAAGTCGGCCATAGACACTGAGGTCCACATATTCGGTATCTGGGGGCTTAAGAAGTTATATTCTGATTTCCACCATTTCTGGCCAAGAATTGGCATACCTTGAGGGCCCTATATGTGTAAATTTACATTTCGATATCTTACTTAGTGGTTGAGAAGAATTAGATTGAATTTAAAATTGTGTCATGTGGGAAGTGGGAGTGGTTGTAATCACTTTCGCCCATATTCATGCTGTAACATAGGAATGCACATATAATGCCATATACCAAATTTGGTAGAAATTAGTTTAGTCGCTCCAGACATAAGGGATTTTATCTAAAAGTGGGCGGTGCCACACCCATTGTCCAATTTTTATACTGATTCCTATGCATACCGTCCATTCATATGTACTGTATGTTCAAGTATAGTCTTTCTGCCGTCTTTCTTTAACGAGTTAACGCACTTTTAGTAGTTTTCAACATAACCTTTGTATGGGAGGTCTTCGTGGTTATCAGCAGATTTGGCAGTCCGATATTCCCAGTGTATGAGGAAGTACTAAAGATACTTAAGATACATGTTCTAAACAAGTTTCGTTGGTGCAGCTTTGGTATTTTGTGTGATATGTACATTAATCTATTAGGGGACGGGCCCACATTTACTTTTTAAACGTATTCAAACCACAGATGGCCCTCCCTACAGCGGTTCCCTGTACTAAAATAAACATTGTATTTCAGTTAGTCCCTAAGTTATGACACTTTAAAAGTTTTCGTTTAACGGTATTTTGTGGACGTGGCAGTGGTCCGATTCCGCCAACCTGCAATATCAACCTTCTCAGAGTGCCCTGTGCCCTGACTATGTGTACCAACTTTTATCAAGATATCTCAACTTTTACGGACGGACGGATGGACAGACAGCCACCCGTAATTCAACTCGTGTCGCCATCCTAATCATTTAGAGGCAGTTAAAGTTTTTGGGATCAAAAAAAAATCACGCTAGTGCTGACGGTAGGTAGGATTTAGTCTTAAAATCAGTACTTTTGTTCATATTTAGACAAGACCTATACTACACCTAGAGTTATTTCAGTCTATCTCTTGCATATCGGTTTCTTAATGTATTGTTTTCAATCTTATTTTTTGAGCTTCCGAAGACCTTTCGATTAATAAGTTTTGTATAAAGTCCAAATGTATATCATTATATTCCTTTTAAAAAACCTCTAACGATATCTCAAATCTTTCAAGTAGTTGACTCTAATTGTTCCTTTAAAATGCTTAAATCTCTTAGGGCGAGATGTATTTTTATAGTTTGCAAAAATGTGCTACTTTTTTCGTATGAACTAGACATCATTGTAGGCTTCTTTGATGATTCATAGACATATTAACATGGTCATACACACTCAAACAAATATATGGATGTATTTAATGAGCAAAGAGTTCTCTCTAACTTTCCCACCATTTTTGCAGGTAGCTCCCAAAGCAGTTATAATAAATATCGCACCATTATTTTCAAACTACTGATCTGACGTGGAGCGATTCCATAATTTCAATTTTTGAGTTTCGCTCTCAATCGCGAACTTAATTAATTACAGACAAACGTGTTTGTATGTAACAATAACAAATATCCGAAAATAAATTTGGTCGATTTGAGTGGAAAACTTCTGCAAAACAAAGAAGAAGAAAAAAAAATTATATATATAAGCGAAGGTGTACGGGAAAGTCAGGAGCACCAAACACATGTGCGTGTATACACGAGTATGGTTGTAGGCAGAAAGAAGCGATTGCGTTGGCTCAATGTTTGAATCAAGCGTTTGTATAGGTATTGGGTGACACAGTAACACCCCTATATTATGCCGTCATATAACATATCCCTCAGGGAAAAAGACAAAAATGTTTGCATACAAATGTTAGCTTGTTGTATACTAATGATTTGTTGTAAGAAAGCGTTTGGAAAAAATGATAACGGAATTACTAATGAAGAATGACTGGATCAACTTAATTTGAATCAACCAAGCTCAGCCGCATTAATTCGACTTCAGGTTTTTGCGACTATGAAAACGTTATTTATTACTCCTACTGATATTGGGATTTTAAATTCGATTCTTCCAGCTGTCTTCTAATTTTTCTGCTATCTTCGGAATCACGTACTTGCTGTCGCTCGCGTCAAGGTAAATATGAGTAAGAAGTAAGAAGAAGATACAAACTTTCGAGTTGCGAGCGTCTTAGCAGTAAGCCGTAACTTGGGGTCTGTTTGCACTCATATTTCACCGGTGAGTCGCCCAGTCTAGCATGTTCCTGCGGATCCGGCGTTGTTTGACTGTTGGCCATGTCGCGTGTTGAAACTTTTTCTGCACGTTTTTTAGAACATCCGTCTACTCCTATAATTGGTATTTCTGCTTTTCGGCTATTTACATATTCTCCCATTAATTTTTGATTTCCACTCAACTTACTTTATTTGTAGGCGCTAGATTTTTCTTCCAGTCGCTATACTGCAATTATTTTTCCGTTACTTTATTTTCCTAACACTCCTAGTTGATTTTAGCTGTGGCTGCTTTCTTTCCACCATCGTCGTCAGTTAATGCTGGGTCATTTATCAAAATTTCAAAGTCGCATTTTGTCACGCGTTGATGACGACAAAAGTTGCTCGACTCGAAGGAGTTAGCCCACGTGCGCCAACTTGTTTTTAACGGTGCTTCCGTATATGTATGTATTCTAGCATATGTATCCACGTATTTTGGGAAACGTGTTTTCATGCAGCGGAAACTGCTACACCTTCACAACAATGACACTTTCGTAGAATACAAAACTTAAAATTTAGCAGCTCTCAAAGATAGCAGCTCTCAACATTACTGCGAGACCGGAGAAGTTTACCACTGTTTGCAGAGTCATGAACTTGATTTGCTTCCGAAGCTGTTAGACTCATTTGTTTTAGTTGTGCAGTAGTATGAAGCATATGTGTCTTTTCGTGTTCATAACTCAACTTCACTTCAACTCAATCTGTCAAAAAAATTTCAGTCGAATTTTTATACTCTCGTAACATGTTGCCACAGAGCATAATAGTTTTGTTCATCTAACGGTTGTATGTAACACTCAAAAATAATCGAAATAGATATAGAGTTATATGTATATAAATGATCAGAATGGCGAGACCAGTTGAATTCTGTGTGACTATCTGTAGGTCCGCCTGTCCGTCTATCCATGCAAGCGATAACTTGAGTAAAAATGTAGATGCCTTGATAAACCTGGGTACGTGTGTTCCCTAGGACTCCAAGCATGTTGATATTACAGATGGGCGCAAACAAACACTTCAAGGTATTCCGTCTAACGTCTAAAAATTTTCGAAATCGGAATATAACTTTGCAAACCCCCAGATACCGAGATTGTTGCCCCGTTGCCTATGGCTAACTTTTCGCCCAAAATATCGGTCACCTGTAAGATATGTTATTGAAACTCAAAACAGCACTTTGAAAGTAATCTAATTCTAATAAATAATATTTATAACAAGTAAGAAAGGACTAAGTTCGGGATTAACCGAACATTTTATACTCTCGCGATGTGCAAAGGTCAAAGGAGGGGTAATACTTTCAGGTGCTGGCATGACTTTGTATTAAAAAATTGTTCGTATGAATTCAGCACTCATTATTCGACGAAACCGTAAATGGATACCAAATATATTTGGTATCCTATTACAATAACTTATATTACAGGTCAGTTTGAAATACTGATTTCGTACCTTAAATTTGGTTGAAATTGATTAAGGTGATATTGAGATATGGGATTTCACCTAAAATTGGACGGTGCCACACCCATTGGCCAAATTTTACACGGAGCCCTATGCAGTACTTCCGTATAATATTTTTCGTAAGATTTAATGTTTGTGACGTGTTTCTTTAGCGAGTGAACACACTTTTAGTAGTTTTCAACATAACCCTTATATGGGAAGCGGGCTTGGTTATTATCCGATTTCACTCATTTTCTCAGTATATGAGGGGATGCTCGAAAAACTTACTCAGAGCAAGTTAGAATGATAAAGCTTTAACTGTTTCCGAGATATATATATATATTAAGGCTATTGGGAGTCGGGACCATACCCACTTTTACAAACGTTTTTACCCAAAGATGCCGCGCCCAACTAGGATTCTCCGTACTAAATAACATGTTTCTATCTTTACTTGTTGCTTGCGATAGCACTTTACAGGTTTTCGATTAATGGTATTTTGTGGGCATGGCAGATGTCCGATTACACCCATCTGCAATACCAACCTTCTTATGGTGACAAAGAACACGTGTTTCATCGAGATATCTTAATTTTTACTCAAGTTATCGCTTGCACGGACGGACAGACAGTCACTCGGATTTCAACTCGTCTTTTCGTCCTGATCATTTATGTATACATATATGTCTATATCTAACTCGATTAGTTCTAGGTGTTACAAACAACCGTTAGGTGAGCAAAACCAATATACTCTGTTGCAACATGTTGCGAGAGTATAGAAATTATCTATGAAGAAACTTTTACACTCAATGCTCACTGGAATAATCTTTGCGCAACTTAATTTTACTGCTTTCAATACACCTGAAGAATCATACCTCTTATATTTCACCTCTTCTCATCATCAACTACGCCCTGACATAAATTGCATACTTTACAACACGCAATTAACACCGGGTTTTTCAAGCCAATAAATTACTTCTTATAGAAGAAAAAAAATTAAAAATATTATTATTTTTATTGTGCAATGAAACTGTTGAATAAATAAATTCACAAATTTTTAGCAATAAATAAGAGAGCTGTAGCCAGAGACTTTAAAAAAAAAGTAACAAAAAACAAAGATTCATTTGATTACAAAAATTAACGGAGGCTAAAATTTAAAAAGTAACGTAGAAAGGCCAAATAATTTATGACACCAAAAGTTCTAAAATTTCATTATTTCCTCTAAATATACATGGGGATTTGCAAGGTAATTTTATTTACATTAAACAATAGAATCGACACTGATACAATGAATGACAAACGATAATTACCTGAGGCCTGCATGTGACTATCATGAAAAGATTAACTGCAGAGGGAGTAGCTACTTGGTAGATCTCCCCACCGGAACTGGCATACGAAGACAGTGGAAAGTTTTGTTTGAATTAACCGTGATAGAAGAGAATGCGACAAGCATCGGCTTACATTGGGCTGGCAGCGATTAACTCGCATAATTTTGTAATTAGTTGAAAAGTCACGTACGTAATAGTTCCGACCCAAACACGAGAGTTTGCACGTAACTGCCTCACAACGTGGTTGTGATTCTTATATGCTATTCGTCTGCACTCTTTAAATGCGTGAGAATGTATTCTTTAAATCTCGTGTCATTTGGTTTTTATTTCATTATTTTTTATTATTATACTTTATTATATTAGGTCTAGTAAAAAGAAATTCATTATTTTTGCATTAAACTCAAGGTTTTATTTAGCATAGTTAGAATGATCCAATTTAGGTTAAATATGAATCGTTTTGTTCGATGAATTATTTCCAGTTTCTATAGAAACTTCTATAGCCACTTCTATAGAAACCCTGGTCCTTATTGGCAAAAAACTGGGGCAATCGATTTTCACAGGCTTCTCTTGAGATGAATTTTTCACCAGCAGCATCAGTCGCCATAGACAAGAACAAATAGTAAGTATCACTTAGTGCCAGGTCCGGACTATAAGTTGGATGCATAATAACCTCCCAACGAAGTTCCCTGAGCTACTTGCGAGTCACTATCGATCTGTGTGGCCTGGGGTTGTCTTAATGGAACACAATTACTCTCTCGTTGGCCAAAGCTGGCCGTAATTTGGCGTTTGCTTCTTTTAGACGATCCCATTGTTCACAGTATAGTGAACGATGTGCCTTACGTGGAACCTGTCATTGTACAACCTAATTCCACGGTGTTAAAAAACACAATGGATCAATACAATGCGTTGATCGACGCCCCGAAGGTGGATAACATTTGCTAAACGCCTGTCGGTACCAATGGGCAGTGGGGAATGGACACACTGGACACCTTGGCGGGGTTCGAAGACCATCTAAAACCTCTGCCGTATTTTAGGTCCGGCACCTGGTTGCAATGCATCTCCACATTGAGATGACGCAAGGCCAGCTCTTCCCGCATTTGGGTTTAAACCACAGCCACCACGATATTCCCCGAAGGGCCATGCCGCATGAGCAGGTTGGAGCGAACTCCAAGGGCTCCTGCTCCCCGTGGTACCAGAATTTAGTTTCGGGTCAGACCTCGTAGTCGAAAACTACTACCAGATGAGCTTTCATACAGCTCCGGACTGGTGACCAAGGGTTGAACCCCACGCACTTAATATAATATTACCCCACTTATACTCTAATTAACACCCCAATGTCCAGCTAAAGCCCTCCGCCGCTTAACAACTCATGCGCATACAACCCAAACAATTCCGATTGCTCGGCACTCCGACTAGTGGAGATCACACCACTAAGATCTAACTGTCTGTCCGTCCAGCTAATACCAAACGCCCCAAGATTCCTAATGTTCAAGTACATAAGGCACTCTGCTATAACATGGACATAGTCTTCAAAGCGTGCCCCACACACACACACCCTGTCACGTCTGATAAGTACCTTTGATGCAAAAATGCATTCAGAGGCCCATGTCCAGTAAGCAGAAAACCCAGGCTCAGACAGAATCTGAAGTTTGGGTTACCCTTAACCAATGTAACGTCGCGAATGTACTCGTAGGTCACCCGACCGTTAGGGCTATTGTCCCAACGGTCTTGCCACACCCTCGCAACCCTATTATCTAGAAGCTCCCTGCTCCTTGCATACCCTTCCCTCTCCATTTCCACGTCGGAAAGCCAGTCAATTCGCGGCAAGTACACACTCAATCCCCTTCTTAACCTGAATGTAACAGCACGCTTTATGACAATCCGGTCAAGGGGGGGGCTCCTAATAATACTTGTATCGCGCCGGTCGAAACAGTGCGACATACAGGCGAACAGGCAAGCATTATACAACGCAGCACGGAGAGAAGCCTTCGGCGACCCACGACCGTCGTAGCGAGTTCCCACCATACTGCAGCTCCACAAGTGGCGCAGGCGACAAATAAGCCACGACATATGGTGCAAACAGCGCGACGTCCAAGGCCCCAATTACTCCGTTAGATGCGTCGCACATTGCTTATGATTGCCTGCAGTCCCTCCTTCACACTCACCAAGTGTGAAGTGAAACACATCCTTTCACTCACGGTTATACCCAAGTATTTGACTTGTGTCACATACCTGATGTTTACCCCATTTACCTGGACAATCGGTGGTCGAACCGTTGACAATCTGCCCTTAAGCAGCATTGTCATCGTTTTGTCCACCGATATGTCAACTCCAACACCTAGTCCCCAATTGTGAGCAATTTCTAAAAATTGCTATCCCGCCCTGTTCACAGTATAGGTACGAATTAATAGTTTGCCCATAGGGGAGCAGCTCATAGTAAATGATTCCTAACCATCATTACTGACTTAGCCAGCGTGTGCGCCGGCTCACCTCTATTCCACCACCACCACGACTTGACGCGATCATCATCGTCAGCAACCATCCGCCAATCGGTCCATGAGAATTTTTTGCATCTTTTACATTAAAATTATCGAAACGAAATAGCCAAAACCAAAATTGCGCGCTTTGCTCTTACATTATGAGGCCCATCTTGTCTTATATCAATACCATCTTATCGACCACACTTATACATCACGAGATACAGATTACTAAAGTCATCTGCTAGAAATAAAAAAAATTGATTTTACTAGACCTGATAGCTTACAGATTTCTGTGATACTTTATATAATTTAATATAAATATGTTTTCTATTTTCGATTCAGGTAATATATATAATTTTCTCACAATTATTTTCCCGCATATGATTCTACAGATTTCAAAGCAGGTAATAATTAAACCCCTAAAAATAATACAACTATTAACTAGGATCGGCATAGGATAGTCCGAAAATTGTGTTTACATTATCGAACTGTTCTTAACTGCACATAATATTAGATGATAAATATAACCCAAAGCACTGACACTTTTGAGTTAAAGCTTTGTTTCGAATATATATATGTATATAAAGAATTAGATTCACAGCTGAATACACTAAAGCATATAAGTTAAATATAAAATAAATACATGTGTTTAATGTGAGATACAAAATCTGTCTTAAGGTCAGGTAGTTAGTCGACATCTTGAATAATTTAGAAGAATTTCTGCATTTGACGCTAAGTAATTTTTAGACTAATTAATAATGTAGTATGTAGTTAGATTTATATCTCTTAAGCATTCAGTTCTGTTGGTAGAGATTTTACTAAAAAGCTTTTAATAATTGAAAAAGTATAGTTATTGTACTTTTCAGAATTAAGTCCAGCATTTGCTAAGTGCTCCATTATTTTCTTCGTTTCCACCTTATTTTAGAATTTCGCAAAAATGCTCCACCATCTTCATTTCAAATAATTTATTTCTACATCTAGCAGTATTTTAAAAGCTTTATTTATTCACCGCCGTCACCGTTACAATGATAATGATTTAAGGAACAAAAAGCCAAACTCAAAGAGGTAAAAGCAATCAACGTTACAACTCATCAAAATTGTACTTACCAAACAAGAAAGAGACCTTTTTCAGGTGAAGCCCTTAGACATTAAAAATAACAACAATCAGTCAATCTGTGAGAAGCTTTCAACGAATCGTTTACCGGCGCGTTAGAGTAGATGAAAACGAACTCCAGCGAAGCATAAAACATCTGAAATTTGTTGTGAGACGAAAAGAGTTCGCCAAAATCAAAAATCAAATCGCCTGGGTTAAAAGGTATTTGATATTTGTGCTTGCTCGTATAGTTACCTCGTAGTTGATAAAGGTGGCAATGGTCGATGCACTTGTGTGGAAGGAAGTCGTACAGTTGTCGGAAAATGTCAAATACAAAGGCCTTACAAACGATCATCAATCAATTCCGCGTAAATAAAAGAGTTTTTAATCATGGGAGGGTGGGAGAATGGCTACTAAAAGGAATAATGAAACGAAACAAATAAAAATTTTAAAACCTAAAAAATTTGCGAAGTAAATGTGTTTTAACGTTTAGAGATGGACTGCAGTAGTGTAACTTTGTTTTTGTTTTGGTTTTTATCGGGCTTCGCAAGAAATCGACAGTCCATAGGTTAAAGAAGAGCAAACAACCATTCCGACAAATTCTCTGTTCGTACTTTTAGGCGCTTAGCATGGTCGTAATTTTTTATGCGTATAATCATTCCGTTGTACGTTGGGAAGAAAGGAGAGCTGGCATATGCAGTGAATATTCTTTTCCATTTCTGGCATTTTATTTTACTGATTCTATCAACATTCAGGATATGTATTTTGTTTTGTTTCCCCGTGATTGCCACTCTTTTCCTTATACTCAACTTTTGTTGTGCACTCTATTCAATAGTGAAGTGTTAAAAAGGTTACGATTTTTCGCCGCAACCTAATTGCTACGCTTTTGTTTTACGATCGTAAGACCTCCTGCTTCCGTCGCTGGCATTGCGTTATGTCATTCAATCCAATCCAATAACACAGCATTCAATGCTCAATTTTCAGTTTCTCCGTTTCTTTTCAGTTTTTAGCAATGCTCCCCTGTTGCAAACGCCGTGCCAATCTCTAGCTTCATCTGCGGTTTGTTATGACACTTGCGAACAATGCATTCGTTATTCTGTGGCTTCGAAATTTACTGCCTTGCCGCAGACTGCGCAATTAGGTTCGAGGTGAGTTGAATTGAGGACTGTGTGTCGTGGCATGACAGTGTTGGGCCGCAAGCTCTGAGGTTGCCTTCCACATTACGCTGTTTTCAAGATGCATACACACAAACATTACTTACATTACTTACTTGCGTGCTTTAGTGCTTTGGCACTTTATCGCTTTATCGCCTTTGTTTCAAACATTTAATGGGTTAATGATTTTGTAGCTTGGCAATCGATTTGCGAATTGAATTGTGTGAGATAAAGGAAAGTGTTCGTACTTGAACTCGGTCGTGGATTACTGTTGAGATAAATAAAATCTCCGCTAATATAATGATTTCCGTCCCTCTTTTTCGGCTTTTTTCCTCATAAACACAGTATATTAAATTGGGTCCCTTTGGTTTAGTTTATATCGCATATATCTCCACAGAAGATGTCTCAACGAAATTATATAACAATGTTTCGAATAATATTATATCGTTCAGTAATAAAAATTATGGCTTTTGTACCTTCCAGAATATGGATATCGATTGACATATTGACATATTAACATTGATATATAGATTGACTTTATAACTATATGACCTAAAGTAAAAGTTAATATCAACCCAAATATGATTGCAATCCATAAATAATTTCGTCGAATAATAAATGTTGAATTCGTATGCAATATTTTATAACAAAAAGTTTTGCCACAACTAGGAGTATTTCCCCGCCTTTAATCCTTGCGAATTGTGAGAGTATAAAATGCTCCGTTACACCCGGACTTAGTCCTTCCTTATTTGTTTTAAGTTAATGGTTTGACTTTTGAAATTTTTGGGCCTTAAATAGATTTAAGATATATTCACCCCATAGTAATATAAAAAGCGAAAAATGAAAATATTTGTTTCTGTTAATACAAACTAAAATTTCAAGTTGTTTACCATTTTGCAAAGATTTAATTGGCAAACTGTACATACACACA
The DNA here is from genome assembly GCA_021498325.1 of Bactrocera minax. Classification (NCBI taxonomy): domain Eukaryota; kingdom Metazoa; phylum Arthropoda; class Insecta; order Diptera; family Tephritidae; genus Bactrocera; species Bactrocera minax. Next base: position 258,386 of record JAKEEE010000045.1, on the reverse strand, counting down.
TATATACATACCTATATGCATACATACATACATATTTATGCCTATATATGTATATATATAAAATTAAGCTAAATATAGCAATTATTCACAAAGCTCGTCTCATGGCCATGTCTTTCTAATTTCTCTTTGATCTAATCTATGAATTGAACTTTTTATAAACTATATAAAACAACCTGGAGTGGTCAAATAGGCCTTTAGATGAATCGAAATTTCGACAAATAAAGAATAAAATAAATGCCGAAAACATTTTGATTTGATTATTCATTATTTTATTAAAAAATTTATTTTTATTTTTATTTTCCTTCTCTATAGGTTAACAAGTACTACACACATCAGGTTAGATACTGTATATAGTTGAGGAAAAATATCTACCATAATTGATGATTTTCCAAAAACCACTAGATCCTGAAATATTCTTAGCAATGTTCTATTGCTTACTATTAAAAGTTGCATAAAAATTGCATAAAAACTTCATAAACTGTTATTGAAGAAGAATTTTGATTCTTAATGGGAACGGAGAAATTTGCAATTTTGTTCTACTGAAGATTTCCAAAAAATAAGTAAAAGTGCATAAATTTTGTTCCTTGTATTCGCAGTACTTATCTTATCTAGCAAATTTATATTCATCAGCCAAAAGCATATTTGACTGATTGGAACATATCCGAGATATACATATTCTCATATTTTTTACCGTAGGGATTTGTCATAGCAGTAGTTCTAGTGATGCGGAGCTAAGAAAAAAGAAAAGCGCCTTTAGCATGGCGAAAATACTAGCTTTCAGCTCACTGACTCCGCGCTCTTGATTAGTTAAAGAAATACTCTCTGTGATTGCCACCGAATTACTATATAATTTTTAGAAGTGATCACCTTGTAAGGAAAGGCACCACAGTCTCACTACTAAGTCGGTGCTTTGCTGTCTTCTTGCGTTTTACTACTGAATGGCTAGACCTCACTTTAGCTTGCTGAACATTTGTCAACTGCTAGCACATGCACAGTCGCAAGATCCTTCTGGCCGAGTGTAAATCGTAAGAGGTATAGTGAGTTCTTAGCCCGAGCAAAGTTTGCTTTTCCCTTGTTCATGGATTTTAACTGAAGCTTTACATGTGACCTAAATACAGAAGTTTTCTGGCCGGTCTTTAGCAGTCCAATGTGATTCATTCATCGTGAGGATCAAACACTGAACATGAAGGAACCTATGTTATATTCGATTAAAATATACACTTTCTAAATATGTAAGCTAGTTTTAGGTTCGAGAGTCACGCTGTATTAGAACATGAGAAAAGAAAGGCGTCTTGTAATTTATAGAATATCCTCCAGAAGATTTAAGCGCACCAACAAAACAAGGTAAATGTAATGAGACAATATGTCTATTCATCAATTTCCGGGGAATTACTCACTAACCAATTAGTGGTTATCTGATGGATTCGTATGGACATGGAACATGGGCACCTACTACCAAAATAACATTATTTATCGCTCTTGTGCTATTTAGATATTTAATTAACAGCAAAATGTGACAGCGAATATGAAGTTTTAGTAGCATTTCTACCGAGTTATTTTTGTTTCTAACTAATCACATATGTATATGTGTATGTATGTATGTACGTATGTATGTATATGCTAATCAATTGAAAATCCGAATTATTTTATATGAATGTATAATTAATTATGTGATATGCTCCATACAAACGTTCTTCATTTCGATGATCTATTAAGTATTAGTGCACACTAAGCTATATTTCAGAAGGAAAGTACCTATTAGTGGCAATAAATTGTCGTCTAATTGGCTCATTAGCATGTTGATAAATATTTGTGCAGAGTTCTTTAAAAACCACAATGTGTTACACAAATTACACTGAAGTTCTAGTGAGACACTGTAAAAATCAGAGAACCTCTCATGGAAAAAGGCGAACGACAAATAAGAGCACAAATAACAATACAAGCCCAAGTTCAATGTGTAGGGATTCCAACCACCAGTGTTAGGTTATCGAAGCGTTTATAAATGAAATTAGTTAAATGACGGAACTGAAATCTTTGTAGTTAAAATATAGTGTGAAATTCGTATTTTATTTAGACTTCCTTTGCTTTGCATCCACTTTCTGAAAAGTAAAACGGGTGTTACTTCTTCTTCCCGAACATTTCTGAGTGTTCCTACAGGATGTTCAACCCTGAACTCTGAAAATGTGTGAGCGAAGTATTGTGGCACATGTGGCATGAATGTGTATATGTTCTTCATCCCTTTTTTCCGAAGATTGCCATCTTATTGGGATTTTCTGTCAGCAACAGAATCAGGCAGTTGCACTCTTCTCTTCCGATATGGGATAAGCAATTAAAATGTGTTAGCGCATTTGTACAGTGGTCCACCAAAAAATAGGAGTGACCACATGAAAAAAACGAAGTCTGAGTTTTCAATAACAAAAAACCTTTGTTTTTCAAAATTTTAGCATAATGTAATTCGCTAATGCTTTATTAATATTTTCACAGTTGATATGTTTTAATAAACATATACAATATTTTATATCGCAACTTAAGTTAAATAAACTAAAAAAAACTAGTTTCACATAAAAATAAGGGTATCCAACACAGTACGTGATCGTTTTAAAAATTTAACTTAAAATGCTTTCAAGTCTACAGATTAATAAAATAATTAATCTTTCATTGAATAGTCCCGATTTTTTAACACAACATCACACCTCCGGGTTATCCGGAGTCCGGAGTCTATGAGATCCATTCTGGCGACGTTTTAATAGTATTCCTTCTCAAGCTTTTTTCACTACGAGCCATAAATCTCTCGAAATGGCTGGTTTTTATTCAGCAATACTGTTTTTGATGTCCGTCCACAGGTTTTCTAATTAAGAATCGGATTAAGGTCAGGAGACGGAGCAGACCAGAGCGTAGCGTCAACCCCGTTGACATTAAACCACTCCTTTCTGCACTTGCTGGCATGTTTAGGGTCATTACCAACACGTGGTATACCCAAAACAATGGCGTATTCTGTGAGACATATGGTAACATTACCCCCATCTGATATTTTGAATCTAATGGGAATCTACTATGTGAAAAGCTACCCCATACCATAATTTTGGCGCCGGCCATGTTTAACGGTTTTTTTTTAAACCGGGGATTATATTCCGTGTTAGGTGGTTGCCGGACAAAATTCCTAGAACCTATACAACCAAATAATTGAATTTTGGTTTAGCCTCCCCAAAATATGTTTAGCCATTTAAAACGGGTCAGGAGACATGCTCTTTTGGAACTTGTATACGGGCTTCCACGTGTTTCTTTTTTAGTACCGATACTTTTAGTGGACTTTTGGCAAATAATTTGTCATGCGCCAAATGTCTACGAACCTGAAACTGAAAATTAAGTGACAAATTTAGTTCGTCGCGGATGCTTCTGACTGATTCGAAGAGACTAATTTTACAGTAGCTATCGTCGTACTATATTGCGATCGTCCACGATCGTCATGGATATTTTGAGCTTTCGTCTACGTGTTTCATTTTTATTCCTATAATTTAACTCCTTTCCTACAATTTAAATAGGATATTTGTCGATTTCTTGGATTTCTTTATACGTTTTTCCTAGTTTTCTAATTTTTTTTAAATCATTTCCCGCTTTTTCTCTATACAAAGCTTTCCTCTACCCACTGGAGAAAAATTCAGTAATTACATTAACAATAACTAAATAAACTGGTATTGCTGTCAGATTATAGAACTCTACTTACTTTTTTAATTTTGTGAGTAATTTTTCGGTTAAGTATTATTTTATAAAGGAAATGTCTAACACTCCTATTATTTACTGCAAAGCAATAACAAGTGTCTCCGAGTACTAGAAAAGCTGAAGTAGAGTAACTATCATCGCAATAAAAATGTCTTTCGTATTTTAATGCCAGTATCCTGTTATTGTACCGCTCCAGCTATATGTGATCCAAAAAAGTAATGCAGCCAAATACATTTTTCATAGTGGCACTCCTATTATTTTGTGGACAACTGTATGTTTGCACAAATTTATTGTTGTATCCCTCAAGACGAATGCAGGGCAATGAGCGTTTTGCTCGTTTAGTATGATCACGGCTTGCGGCCGAGATGCTGCGAGAGCGACAGATGTTTTCTAATTTGGTTAGATTGTTTTTGTTTGTGGTTGGGTTATTTTGCCTTTCGAATATTTCGTTTGAAATATATTTTGTAAGCAGCACCCTTACTTTTCTGCAGAATATTCTTTCAATATGATGGCACGTGTATGCCGAGTATAAAACATTGGCTCATTGCAACATCAAAGTGCAACGCGATATTATGCAATGTATTATGCAATGAATTTATCCATTTGTTAATTGTTAGAAATTATTGCTACCAGTATGGATGTATGACCGCGTTGATACATGAAGACTTTTATTGCCCAGACTCGTAGTTTGTTGGCGAGGGGCGACGAGGAAAGACGGAGGACACCGAGTTGCCCATGCTCGGGCAAGAACTTTGTGTTCTTGTTCGTAACAGTTCGCTGCTATCTTTTCATGGGTTCAGTTGCGCTCGATTTCAAATGAATACTTATAATATGTTCGGAAATTTTAATTTTATCATGAATTTTTTGTATGTAATAAGCAAATATGCAAATATGTATATGAATAAAGATAAAAATTAGCGATTGAAGCATATTTGTGTTTACCTTACCTTAAATGAAGCGTAAAAGGGTCTAACGAACGAAAGGGAATGCAGAAAATTGGTCGGCAACTCGAGGTGCTCGTGTAACACAAAAAGAAAATTTCCCAATAATGAGCAACAAAATTATTCGAGTATGAACGCGGCCTAAGTCTGCAATGTTCACCACAGTGTGTACAGGGTAGTTTTTGCAAGTTCCTCCGAATGGGAGCTATTGTTTGCTGCAACCCTTGCTATCCTTTCTGTTTCAGACTGAATCTGTCGTTTAGTGACATTTATCCGTCGTTTACGGCAAGCAAATTTGTGTACTTGTTTGCTGGTAAGCTGTTTACAGTGGAAGCGAAACAAAACAATCTACAACAAGTTGCAAGCAGAGATAAGTGCGTCTTTGCAAGATTGCAGCGGCCACCGTCGGTTTGGAACGCAAGAAATTTAGCGACGTGTTCATGCATTCAAATGGAAAATTATGTGCTTATCACGCGCATTCACATACTACCAGGAGCAGAAACAGTTGTCTAGTGAGACAAAGCTGCGCTTACTCATTGTTTGTGTGGAACGTGTAGCAAGTGGCGTTCATACGTTCATTTGCCGCTGCGTAGTTGCCGTAATCTTTCTATAAGTATTAAGTAATAAGATGCAGCTTTCCTCAGGCACCAAACAATTTTCAATATTTCCTGTGGTAATCTGGTAGGGATGACTCTGCAGAAATTGTTTTCTGGATGATGTATGTACATACACATGCGTACAAAATAATGATTAGATTTGTACTTTTTCTCTGCAGAAGTATTCATAGCGTACTGAAATCAAACAAGGCTCAACAAAATGTACATACAAACATACATATATTTAGACCTACTTACCTTCAAAAAGTACGGGATTAATGAACAAAATAAAAGTAAAGATAAGAAATTGGTTACATTTTTTTTAGACTATTAAAATTTCGTGCTATCTCACTAGTTCAAGAGGGAAAAAAGGTTTTCACTTTCAAAGCACAATAATGGGAAAGAAAATAAATATTTGCTGTAAGGTATATCTCATCATCACTAAAAACCCGAGAAGATTCTATACAAGTTTTACTATTGTGAAATTTCCATAATGTGAAAAAATTGTAAAAATTGGAATACTAAACTTTTTATTAAACAAAAAGCGTTTTTTCTTCAACAACTTAATATAGTCTATGAGTTAAAATGGATTTAGATTAGAAAACTTTTATTTAGAAACCGTACGTCTGGACGCTACTAGAAACCATTATTGGAATAAAATGGTGGGAAAAAATTATTTCAATATCAAAGTTTTCTAATAAATATCGCAATTCGTACAAATAAGTTCTCATTGAGTTATAGTTCTCGAAAATTGTTTTATAGTGAAATATAATCGAAAGATGCTCTAAATGTTCTATTTTCATTTCACCAAAATAATTTTTTTTTGCAAAATCATATTTGCTTCACTTTACTTCCGTAAGGTTTCAAATTTTGGTGATGATTAGCAGCTAATCAGCATTAAATGATTTTTGTTTGATAATGTCATTTCTTTGATCTCAAATGTTTGATAAAGTCAAAAAATGATTTTGATGAACTTAATCAGACTTTAGTCGAAAGATGTGCGCTAACCGAACATTGAAAAAATCTTTCATTAGTCATCAGTCTCCCAAGTTGTGATTGGTTTACTAATCAGAGTTAATACTTATAAATCTAAATGATGGAAACGGGATTCTTTAATCTTTATAGTAAAATGTCAGTGTTAACTCATTCTTTCACTTAATACCCTTATGACTATTTCATAATTTAGAAATAATTTTAAAATTACAATAATATGCCTGCCACCCCAACTTGCCACACATTCAATATTTATTTATGTTTGTGCTATGTTCCACGATTTAGGATAGACTCATGTAATCTGTGAACAGACACACGTGTTTTATGACACAGCAGAATATGAGAGCTTAATAAATGTTCAAAATAGAATTTAAAATATTATATATACATACACACTTCCCAGAAAAAGTCTTTCTACAATAGATCAAATAAATGAAACATTAAGTATTTCTGGGCTAGTAAAAATGTTATGTTTAAAGCATATATTAATAACTTTTATTTATACATTCTATTAATACACCAATATATATTTCCTTAATTATTTCTATAAATATAAAATTTTGTAGAACAAAAACGAAAATAATTCAGTCAAAAGAGCAGAAAAAGTCTCCGTACATAACAATATTAGTTTCATGTAATAAATTTCTTTTTTTAAAAAATTGGTTTTAATAGCTGGTAGGATAACCTTTTCGCTTGATGACTTCTGCAAGTCGTCGTGGCGTGGAATGGACCAATTTGGATGTGTCCTGTGTACTGATTTTACTCAATTTTACCTCCATGATAACGTTTTTGAGCATTTCCTTAGAAGTAACGCTGTGCTGGCGAATCCTACGCTCGAGCAAATCCCACACTTCAAAATCGATACAAAATAACATATTCATTTTAAAATTCAACCCATAATAAAATGTAACGGCTTTTGAAATGAAATAAGCCGCTACGTTAAAAGGAGAATTCCCTTTTAGGAAGTGTACGGAAACTTTGTTTGATCAAAAGCGTTGCCATATTTTGTTTTAAGTTGTTTTTAGTTACCATTTTCATAAGAGAAGCAAATTAAAAAAAAAGTATTGATATTATGTACATATAAAATAAAACAAATAAGAAAGGGCTAAGTTCGGGTGTAACCGAACATTTTATACTCTCGCAATGTGCAAGGATCAGAAGCGGAGATATGCTTTCAGGTGCTGCACAACTTTATATTAAAAAATGTTGCGGAAGAATTCAACATTCATTATCCGACGAAATTGTCAATGGATTGCAATCATATTTGGTATCTTATTAACTTATATTACAGGTCATGTACTCATATACTTTAATGTCATTGTCTTTTCATTTTCATATTTTGCTTCGCCTTGGAGATATTTATATTAAAATCTATCAAATTAACTCAGAAGTGATATATGCGATATAAACTCAACCAAAGTGGTTTAATAAATATATTAGATACATGAGGAAAAAGTCAACCAGAGAAAAGGAAATCATTATATCAGGAATAAGGGGCTTAGACCATGGTCTCGACATGGTCTTCTTTCATATTTAGCGCGAATTCACATTGTGTTTAAGAAAACACATCCACTTAATTTCATTAAAATATCACACATAAACAAACCCCAACATAAACAGTCTAAAGTCAGATGTAAAGTCGGGAATTCTTGGGATAGAGGAAGATCTGCACTGATCACAGTAACTCTTTTCATTATTCAAGTTTATTAGGGAACATGTTTTCACCCAATTTTGTGAAGGTAACTCATACACTGACCGACATATTCGTCATAAAGTCTGCTGGAATAGCGAAAATCATTATATGTAGGATATGTGAGCTGGAATAATTCGTAAACCGATTTCACACATTTTCGCCAGTAAACTATGGCATATTCGATATTACATGTTCACTTAATTTTGCTAAAATATCTTACATATTGACCGAAATATATGGAATAAAGTTTAACCAGAGGTTCAAAATCCGTATATTAGGTACATGGGCGCTAGGGGAAGTGCTTACCAGATTTTATCCATTTTAAGCACGTGGAGACTCATAGAGGAGAGAAAGAGAGGCTCTCTAAATTTCAAAGGGATAACTCCTATATTGACCGTTATGTATGGTATAACGTCTACAGGTGAGTTGAAAATCCGTATATTAGGTATATGGGGGCTAAGGGAAGTATTTATCCGATTTTCCCCATTTTTGATACCAGAGCACGCTATTATCATGGAAAGATAATCCTCCAATTTCATTACAATATCTTGTAGATTTCCCGATATTTTCGATAGAAAGTCAGATAGAGGCACTGAGGTCCTAAAATTGGGTGTCTGGTGGCTTGAAAAGTTATAATCCGATTTCGCCTATTTTCACACATAAGTTGTCATATCCTCAAGGCACTATCTGTACAAAGTTTGATTTTCATATCCTAATTGCTGCTCGATTTACTTGCTTTAAAATGAAAGGATCAGATGAATCTTAAAATTTTGTTATATGAGAAGTAGGCAAGATTTTTTATCCGATTTCGCCCATTTTCGCAGTGTAACATAAGAATATAATGTCACATACCAAGTTTTGTGGAAATCGGTTACGGGGTTCGTGAGATATGGGATTTCTCCTAAAAGTGAGCGGTGTCACGCACATCACCAGAATTTTACACGGATTCCTATGCAACCCTTCCGTATCATATTTGCTGCAAGATTTAATGTTTCTGGCGTGTTCTTTCAGCGAGTTATTGGACTTTCAGTAGTTTTCAACATAACTTCCGTATGGGTGCGTAACGGTGACAAAGAACACAAGTTTCATCAAAATATCTTAATTTTTACTCAAGTTATCGCTTGCACGGACGGATGGACGGACAGACCAGTCACTCGGATTTCAACTCGTCTTTTTATCCTGATCATTTATATACATATAACTCTATATCTATTTCGATTAGGTTTGAGTGTTACAAACAACCGTTAGCTGAACAAAACTAATATACTCTGTAGCAACGAGTTGCGAGAGTATAAAAATCCAGTTAATTGACTGTAGTAAATTTATTCTCATGATAACATTATTTTAATGCATATACGGCGACTTTTTCTGGCAAGTGTATATATATAGATAAGCAGAATTTAATATATGCATAGGTTTTTTTCCGAGCAGTATCAATACTTTCATCTAAACCTACATTTGTTGTATTCTTGCATGCGTTTTGTAGTAGTTTTTTGATCTCATTTTGTTAAATTACATTTTTTCACAGCCCATTTCGCGTGTTTTTCAGCGTCAGCTAATTTTGTTTTCTCAATTTACTCTAATATTATTTCATCCGAATACAAAATACATAAATATGTGTGCGTATGGGTGTGTGTACAGGCTGCAATAATTCAAAATGCACATATCTGTGAATTGTCTATGAATAAGTTTTCATAACAAATCTTATAAAATTCCAAGCCCCCTCCCAACTTTTGTCGGACAGGGAAATCGTTGAAAGAATGATAATTTTCCGGATAAATGCAAGCGAATAGCGCAACAACCCCAATAACAATATTGTTTGTAAGAGTTTAGAAACAAGCGCGTGGAATTATGGGGAGTTGGAGGCGAACAACAAAATATCTGTAGCCGCATTACTGTGATCTGTGTTGCTTTTATGGATACAAGCAAGCTGCTGCACCTCCTTACTTTGCATGCTCCACTACAAATACACTCTGCAACTTCTTTTGCTGATTTCCACTCGTCTTCATATTCTTCTCTGCGCCATTTATTCACCCTGCCTTGCGGCTAGACGCATATTTCATTGTGGCAATAAACTAAATTTTCTTTATTAAATGTCAAATGTGTTGCATCTACTGTTGTTGCACTGGCAACATTATGTAGCCAATATATTTGTCTAGTCTGCCTGCGCTCAATTCGCTGCATTGAATGTCGTGTGTCTAGATCTCTTGTTGCCACAAACGCTTTTCTTGGATTATGCAAAGCACAATATGGTATTTATGTTTACGCTTCGACCGCCGACGTCATTTGGGACATACGAGTGGTACCGCAGACGAGGTCTGATTTTTATAGCGTACTTACATACATACATATCTGCTTATAATACAATAAAGATATACATATTCATGTATATCTATTATGTATGTTGCATTGTTAAACTTTGGTATTTGTTAAAAAAAGCTGAAATCGTATATTTCATCTCCTCCAAACCACCGCATATCTTTAAACATTTGTTTGTCACACACTTCTTAGCAAAGAATCCCTCGTTTTGTTTTCTTCCCTACATTTCGCTTGTTACCATAGCAAAAGGAGGCGCAGAACCACTGCGGCAATTCTACACGTAAATTCTTCATTTCACGCAAATGCGTTATGTGCTTTGTCTATAATTGTTTTACACGTGTGGTATATAAATAATGCGTAATCTTACTACATTTCCTCTACACGTTGTTTGTTGCTATTCTCTCTCCACTTTTCTTACAACCACCAACTGATTGGTTATACAAATATTTTGCCAGCTGATCATCGCCAAATGTATGTTTGGTGTGATGAGGCTTCGTGATAGCAAGAGAATGTCAGTCTCCTGACAAAATACCGAGAAATACAATATATTCAGTAAACACTAGACCCTTGAGAAATCTTATTGATAAAGTATAAATATACAAAGTTTTCGGGTATCTTAAAAATCATTAAAATAATTAATTATTAAAATATTAAAATAAATTAACCAAAAATGCGATATAAACTCAACCAAAAAGGCTAACTATATATTGGGTATATTAGAAAAGGTCAACCAGAGAATCTGAAATCATTACATTAGGGATATGGGAATTAGAATAAAGTCTAGACCGATCTCATCCATTCAGCGCTAAATCACGCTATGCTTAGGAAATCATATCGACTTAAACGGCTTAAAACCAGGTGAAAGCGCGGAAATCATTATATCGTGTTTAAAGTCAGCTTTAGGGGAATGTCTGAACTGATTGCAGCAACTTATGGCATTACACAGGTATACTCTAGAATATGTTTCGACACAATTTTGTGCAGATAACTCACACACTGACCAACATATTCGGTATAAAGTCTACTATAATAACAAAAATCAGTATACGTAGCACATGGGAGTTGTTGTATTGTAATATATGTATACGTAATTACATGGAATTTAAATTTTCGATATATGGGAAGTAGATGTGGTTTGATTCTGATTTCGCTCATTTTCACACTGTATATAAGGATGCAAATATAATATCACAAACCAACTTTCGTTGAAATTAGGATAGTAGTTCCTGAGATATAGGATTTCACATAAAAGTGTGCGATGCCACTCCATTTGTCCAATTTTTATACAGATTTCTTTGAAGCCCTTAAGTACTATTGGCTTTGGTATATTGGCTGTGAAATTTAATGCTTCAGCCGTGTCTCTTCAGTGAGTTAACGAACTTTTGGTAGTTTTCAACATAACCTTTGTATGGGAAGTGGGCGTGATTATCATTCGATTTTACTCGTTGTCCTAGTGTATGAGGAAGTGATAGAAAGCATTTTTTTGAGTAAATTTCGTTGATATAGCTTTAGTGGCAGTTTTATTTCTTAATTGGGAGCTTAGTTATAGCATTTTATGGGGTTTCGTTTAACGGCATTTTGTGGGCGCGGTATATACCGGTAATATACCGATTCCGCACATCTGCAATACCAACGTCCACAGAGTGCTAAGGAATATGTATAACAAGCTATATCAAGATATCTCAATTTTTACTCAAGCTATCGCTTGCACGGACAGACAGACTGACAGACAGTCACCCGGAATTGAACTCGTTTCGACATCCTGATCATTTTGATATACATATATACTTGCTATCTACATATATCTCTATATATATCTCAATTAATCTTAGGTGTTTCCACCAACCGTTAGGTTAACCCTGCTGCCTAACTGCTGCAACATGTTGCGCGAGTATAAAAATATTACCTTCAGCAGTTTTGAGAAGTCACAGTTTCATTTTAATTGTGCGATATAACTGTGGCTCAGGGATTTGTTCATCTGCTAAAAGAGTGGTTAATTACGTCTTGTGGAATTTAGGTGGTGGTGCCGTGCCAGGGTTATCGGTAACTGTTTCTGTTATGGCTGCCATCAAAGCAAATATAATAAAAAAAAATAAAGGTAGGCAATGCAGTGCACTGTCGAGGAGGTCGGGTGTAATAGGGCAACGCAGACAGCAAAACAAACTGAGAATTTATTTACTGCGATTTTTCATTACTTTTTTATTTTGAAGTTTTCATTGCTGCCAGAAATGTGTAACATACAATTTTTTATGTACTGCCAGGAATTTCACTGGATTTCCACCTGCAGCGCTGATGCTGTAATGTATGTATGTACATATGTAGTTGTTCCCAACCGTTGTAAATGTTTGTATAGCGCAACGGCGTAAAAATTTTTAATTGCATTAAAATGCAACTTTGTTTGCAAATGAAGTGCCTAAAAATAATCCAAATGCGCTCTATACACATACTATTATACTCCAAACTTCGACATAGTGCAATATGAGTTCGTTTTCTTATAGAAATATGTATAATAACAGTTAATACACAAAGACAAACATGAATATATCCCCTAACCTATCGCTATTTGTTGCATTACACCTGCCGAAATATCTCGTCTAGCATTACCATGCAGTAATCTCAGTGTTGCGTAGTGTAAATTATGTGGCTCGACTGACAACTTGTCCAACATCGCGTGCTGACAACACAGCACAATGCTTCGGTGTCACAAAAAAACGAACCTTGGGTGCCGCAATATAAAATAACTTAACATATATTTCTCTAGGCGAACCAATATTTAGGGTACTACGGCAACCAGAGCCAATTATTTGTCTATATTATATGTAGGGAATTTTATCCGAAACTCGTTTGTCTGATGTTGTAAATTCAATAATATTCTTTTAAAATTAATTTAAATAAATTCTTTTAAAAAACTAAGTTTAATTACAATAATTTAGAATCACAAAAAATTAAGCTTAAGGGCATCCACAGTTGTCTACCGTCCGACTCGAAGTGAAGTATTTTTAAATCTGTACCTAAGCGTACCGTTTTGATGATTAGTTCTGTCCCCGTAAATTTCAGCCCAGTGTTGTAGTTCGTGTTTTGTCCAGCGTTATAATTCGCTTCTTGTTTCGTAACCCTAAATTCAGCACTGCAGATAATCTTTGAAAAAAAAAAAATACAAACAACATCCGCTCCTGCACTTAAAACCAAATTGTTAAGTATGTACGCAAATTATATATGTTATATCTCACTGATAACGGTACTTTATTGTGCTTTCTTTTTTAGTCGCTTTCGCTTTTTAAATTTACCGTGCCTTGCAGCAAACGTCCTTTTTTTCGTCGAAGAACCTCTAGAATACTTTGCAGGCGTCAGTGTACAGTCGGACAATAAGGAATAGGCTAATTGAAAAGAGTTTGAAGGCACGTTCAACTAGGAAAGTTCCACTTCTTAGTGAAAAAAATATCGTGAGAAGACTGTCTTTCGTAAAGCGAAACATTGCCAAAATTGGAATAACGTACTGTGATCTGATGAAACTTAAATTCATTTAATTGGATTTTATGGAATAATAATATATGTAAGATGCCCAAAAATTTTACCTTCGATCCTAAACACACCTTAAAAACTATCAAATATGGTGGATGCAGTATTAAGCTATAGGGTGCTTTTCCGCCTCAGGACTTCGTAGGAAATTCTGAATAAAAAAAGGGTGTGCTCCATATTACGTTAATATACTGAAGTAATAACCTTAAAATGGGAATTCTACTGGATATTGAGGATTGATTCCAGGAGCAAGGAATTGTTGTGATGGATTGTCCTGTCCAATCCGCAGACCTAAATCCGATAGAACACTTGTGGGGGATATTAAAACAACAAATTGATCGCTTTAAACAAAAAAAAAAAGGATTTTGGAAAAAGGAAAATCCGGGTGGTGTGCTATTAACCCCCAACTTGCGACAATTTGGTGAATTCGATGCCTCGTCGGCGCACTGCAGTCTTAAAAGAATAAAGGTTGTACCGATAAATATTAAATTAATAAGGAATTTAGTGAAATAATTTGGAAAAATCCAGTGGTTCTTAGTTTTAAGCGTTTTGTTTCTATTATTTTTCTAAGTGCACTTTCTAAGTAAATTAATTTGTTTTTGTTTGTTAATAGAAAACTTGAAAAAATCGTTTTGTAGTTTGCAATGAACTATACCCATATATGTTTATGTTAGAAAATATGTGAAGACAACGGATGCAACGTGTTTCCATTATTTTTTCCAAAACTCTGTATAAGCTCAAAAAATTATGCCTGCTTTATTTCTTTAAGATACCTCAAATATTTAAGGGTATATTTGATATAAAGTCAAACACGGAAGTCGAAAATCTCAATTTGGCGGTATGGGCACTAGGGAAACTTTGGACCGATTTCATCTAGTTTTGGCACTAATCTTAAGTATAGTCAATATAATGTTCTCACCTAATACTTAGAAGTTAACTCATATTTTGGCCGATAATTATGGGCTGGGTAATGCTTGGATGGACTTTAGATATTTTTAGCTCCGAACTGTTATATTTTCCGAATGTTCACCTAATTTTTATTAAGATACCCAAAAGAAGGTCTGTTTTAGGAGAAAACCAAATTAATGTCCACTCAATTTCATTGAGATATCCCTCATATTTTAGACGAATATTACTACGCAACTGAGTTACTTTTGACTTAAGAAATTTTTTTTATTTAAATGTTAAAGCTATGTTTCTTGCGATATTCATCTACCCTTTCATTTATCTATGGTCAAAGTAAACAAATTATTGCAATTTAAAATGGTCTTATATGAGAATAACACGTGATTGTATTCTAATTCTGCCTAGCATTTAATAGCTTTAGTATTTTTCGAGATATGAGCTTGACAACATTCTGATTACTCCCGTTTGATATCTTCCTCAGAAAAGGTAGATAGACATCCGGAAATCAATTCGTCTCCCATTCATCAATCAATCAAATCATCAATCAATCCCATTCATCAATCAAAGACTCGTCATCCCATTTGAAATATATGACTCTGCATATAATGCTTAGTTTTAGGTGTTACAAACAACGGTTAGAAGAACCAAACTATTATACTCTGTGCAACATGTAGCGGTGGTATAAAAGCAAACAATAATTGCAGCAATGACTATGAGCAATAAAATCAAAAATGTATGGTACAGCAACAATGTCAAACTAAAAGCTTGAAACTGCAAAAAAACGGGAAGCCGGTAGCGACGGCATTAGCAACGCTCAACTCGTTTAGCCGTAACGTGCTAACTGCAGTCATTGTTGTACATTGTGTGGCTGAGTGGGTTTGGGATACAATAACGACGAGTCGGATAGCTGAGGTCGCTCAAATTGTTGTCGCTGTTACCTGTAACTAGTCAAAATTTTGGGAGAAACAATAAACAACAAAAAGTTTAAAACAATGCTTCTAAAATACGATAGTTTGCGGTGTGGGAAATTTAAAATTATGCTGTTATTTACGTTCGTTATATTTCATCTACAAATATTTCCTAATTTTTTTAATTAAAAAGTTATTGATTTAATTTGAAACCATGCATTAATTAAAAACTTTTTCGTAATGAACTGATTTCTAAAATTTATTACTATTAATAGCTCAGTTATACAAAGTTCATACTGGACAAGTCCCAACTTCCACCTTCCGCTTGTTGTATATGACATGTCTCTAGCAATTTTTTAATTAACACAACTCGACGGGTGTAATTATCAAATTCCAGCCATTCAATTAGCGAATCACGTCTAACATTTAAAAGTTGAGGAAAATTAAATTGTTGCAAAAACGAGAAATTATTTATTGTATATATATATTCTAACCTGCATGGTATTTTCGTTTTAATTACAACTGGTCTCTGTCGCTAAACTGTGGCATATTTTGTGCCAACTAGCGCGGAGTGCATAGGAAAGTGGTGAAAGTTATTTTGTTAAACGCCAGCCTAATATGGTCTATATATATATATGGTAATAATAAGATCCAAGTACCCTTGTAAATACTAGTTGTTGGTCGCCCGGTCGGCCAAATGTAACTGTAACTGACATCTTCGACACTGTTGCCTTTTCGGCCGAGTCCAGGGATGCTCTCATTACAAATAATAACACTATGTGTTATTTCGTATACATATACATACACATACATACCAACATTCCACACAGCCGTGCTGCATTATGTTATTCGCTTTGCTGCGCCTCTATTATGCAAATTAATTAGTTTATCACCAACGATTAATCACATGTGTGTGTGTTATTATTAAGGATTTATTTATTTATATAAGCTGCTAGTTTCATAAGTTTGACAATAGCCACAACCAGGGAAATGCCTATAGCCCTAACAGGTTAGTACAAACGGGATTAAAACAAGTAAGGGAGGGCTAAGTTTGATTGTAACCGAACATTTTATAATCTCATAATTTGCTCGCATCACATACTTTCAGGTGCTGGCAAAATATTATACTAAAAATTTGGCAAATGAATTCAATATATGTTATTCGACGAAATTGTGAATGTATTGCAATCATATTTGGCATCATATTAACCTTTGCTTTAGGTCATAGAGTCGTAAAGTCAATCTAAATAAGACAAATCATCTATGTATATTCATATATTCATGATATTAGTGCTGTAGAAATGTACGACAGCCACAATTGTTGTTACTGAATGACATAATATTATTCGAAATATTCTTATTTAATTTTGGTGAGATATCTCCTATAGAGCTACTTGCGATATAAGCTCAACCAAAAGGATGAAATATATTGTCCAAAGGGAATTTAATATATTGTGTATGTAAGGGAAAAGTCAACCAGAGAGACGTAAATCATCACATTAGAGGAATGAGGTTGAGACTAAGCTGGAGACCGATTTCATTAATATTCGGCCCTACACCATATTATGGTTAGGAAAACTTAATTTCTTTAAAAGATCACACATATTGAACATATAAACGGTTTAAGATGAGCTGGAAAGTCGGAAATCGCTATGCCGGCTACAATGGGGCTAGGGGAAGGTCTGAGCAGATAACATTTCTGTTTGGCATTGATCTAAGATATGCTTGAGAACATAATGCCAGTCAATATTGATTAACTCAAAATTAAATTAAAACTCATATTCGGCATAGAGACCGCTAGCACAATGATAATCATTATTTGTAATAAATGGGGGGGCTGGAGTAACTCGTGTATCTATTTCACTAATTTCTGTCACCAAACTCTAGTATATTCAAGATTATACGTTCATTTAAGCTAAAATATCTTACATAGTAAAGGATACACACGGTGTAAAGTCAACCGGAATTTTAAAAATTATATTACCTACATGGGGGTTATGGGAAGTATTAGCCCAATTTCATCAATGTTTGGCATCAGGACACATTAACATCATTAAGAAAGAAGGTTAGCCATAAGTATTGAGGTCCATATATTGGGTATCTGTGGCCTTGAAAAGACATTTTCCGATTTCCACCATTTGTGGACGGGAAATGATAAACCTTAGGGCCACTCTTTGTGTAAATTCTACTGCGATATCTTAATTGGTACTTGCGTTACTTACTGTAAAATGAATGGATCATGCGGAATTTAAAATTATGGGAAATAGGCCTGGTTATGATACTATTTTGTCCATTTTCACAGTTTAATATAAGGATGAAGTACAATGTCATACACCAAATTTGGTTGAAATTGGTTAAGTCTATCCTGAGATTTGGGATTTCACCGGAAAATTGAGGGTGCCACACCCAATATCCAATTTATCGCTTAACGGCATTTCGTGGGCGTGGCAATGGTGCGATTACGCTCATCCGCAATATTTCCGACGAATAAACTATTATACTCCATTGCAACATATTGCGAGATTATAAAAATATATTTGGCTATAACAAATTAATAAACTGGTATAATTTGTGGCAGTAATCATTGTTGACAACAGTTGGAAGCGGTTGAGAGAAAATTCCTCTCAATATATCGTTTCGTTGATATTAAATAGCTTATTGAGCTGAAGGTCCTGGTAATCATGCTGTCGTAAAAGTGGAACAATAAAGGAATTCTCTATCTCTTATTGTAAGTAACGTAAAAGAAACAAAATTTAAAGAAGCGTTAATAAAAAACGATAAGTTTATGTAAAATATCCACTTGTAAGTAATTTTAAGCTAAATTTACATATACCAACTCAAAAAATGTATCCGAAAATATCCAATTACATCTATCGAATATGCAATTACATCTACTGTAATATAATTATTTTTTCAACGGTCTCGGAACTCAAAAGTAAAGCCCCAAACATCGAGGTGGGTGACTCAGTGTAACAAAATAAAAATAGTTTGTTCATTTGATCGGTCCATACAGAAGAGTGAATCATAAAATATACGGAAGAATGAATTCATGCAACACACGTATCCAGCAATGAGCGAGCGTTTTCTACTCCATTATACCTGTTCGGGCCGAGAGTATCTTGCATTTAATTTTTAAAAATTAATCGCATTTTTATACTCCCACAACACGTTGCAACAAATTATAACAGTTTTGTTCACATAACGGTTGTTTGTATCAACTAAAGCTAATCGAGATAGAAATAGAGTTATATATATGTATGTGAGTGATCAGGATCACGAGACGGGTTGCATTTCGATTGACTGTCTGTTCGTCCGCCTGTCCATGGAAGCGATGCCTGGAGTAAAAATTTAGATACCTTGATGAAACTTGCTACACATGATCCTTGATGCGAAAAAGTGGGCATGGCCCCGTCCCTATAAGGTTTAATATACATATCTCCCAAACCCCTAAGTCTTTCTAGCACCTCCTTATACACCGGAAAAATGAATGAACTCGGATGATAACCGCACCCACTTCCCATACAAAGGTTGTGTTGAAAACTATTAGAAGTGCGTTAACTCGCTGAAGAATCATATCAGACGCAATAAATTTCACAGCCAACTTAAGGGTATTACATTAATCGAAACAAAAATTGAACAATGTCCACCTTTAGTTGAATCCTATATCTCAGAAACTGCTACACTAATTTGGCGGGTGACATTATGTTTGCATCCTTATATTGCAGTGTGTTGCAAATGTGTGAAATCGCATGCAATCGTGCCTACTTCTCATTAATAACAATTTTAACAGTCATCGACTGCTACTCAACATAAACGGTTGTGTTCTAGTGATTTTCGGTGATTCTCGGTGATTCTCAGTGATTTTCGCTATCCCACTTTAACTTTGTTAGTAAATACCCTCAACCCTCCCCTCGCGCTACCTCCCAAGAAACGTGAGCACATTCATCAACATAATCGTACTTACCAACCAAGATCTACAGACAGTGTTTTAAGATAACATAAAATGTCTCCTTAGGGGACCGCACTAGAGAATAATAGGTTCGCCCTATTATCCTCTAGCCCCCAAACAAAAAGAAAAAACAATCAACCAACCACAGAAGTAAATTTCCCCAGTCTACCTATAACAACAAAAGAAAGCCCAAAATACGTAGTGGTAAGCTCAATTGAAGCAAACAAACCCATGAACAAATTCTTATGTTTACAAAGCATTAAAAAACATTAGCGGTGAAATAATAAAAATTAGTGAATTAAGAGACGGAAATTTGCTGCTTCCCGTGAAAAATAGCACTATCGCAAAAAAATTCACAACAACAAAACAACTCATTGGAATATGCAATGTAAAAATTGAGCTCCACAAAAACCTAAACTCTACAAAAGGAACTATTTACGACCCGTGCTTAAACGAAGTTCCAGACAATGAGATAATGGATAAATGGATAATTTAGAAGAACAGGGTGTTGTATCTATTTACAAATTTCCCAAATACGTAAACAATAAACTAACCCCAAGCAGCGTCGTACTTTTGACTTTCGATCGCTACAACCTCCCCGAAAAAATTGACGTTTCATGGTATACAACAAAGGTAAGACCTTACTACCCAAACCCTATGAGGTGCAAAAACTGCCAAGCCAATACAAAAAAACGCTGCAATAAGCCCCCTGTTTGTGATACATGTGCTTTACCACCTCATAACTCCTCACCATGTACTCGCACTCAATGCGTAAATTGTTCTGTTGATCACTCAGCATCTAGGAAAGCATGTCCAAAGTTCATTCAAATTAAGAAAATATTAACAATACAAGCAGACAATAAATGCTCTTTTCGCGAAGCAGTAAATATCTATAAGGCACAAACACCGCCTGTTTTCAACTCTTCATCTCCTTCATTCGCCACCATCCTCAACAACTCAACAAACATAGAGAACACAAACAAAGAAACATTCATGCAAACAGAAGCACAAATCACCCCCTCTTCCCCTATCTCAAATACTCCTCTTAACTTAAAAACAAACAGCATGAACAGCAAAGCAGAAGAAAATAAAACAACCACAATAAACGCAATAAACTCAACTTACTCTATACCAAAAACAAGTACAGTCGATGACTCAACAACAACCTCCTTTGATTACGCTACAACAACCACACTCATTTCAAACTTGATCAACCACCTCAGCAATACCCCCGATACTTCTCAAACAATATATTACCCCCCAGAATAGACCATGCAAATTCTTCAGTGGAATATGAAAGGTCTATTCAATAACTACCCAGATTTAAATCTACTCATCAACAAATTCTCGCCACAAATTATTGCACTACAAGAAACGCACCTCCCAGCAAACAAAACCGCATACACTCCCCACAAATACATCGGCCACTTTCACAACCTACCTCAAAATAAATCAGCTAAACAAGGGACTGCCCTATTTATTAAAAAACAAATTAAACATAAACGCATTCCCATCTCCTCCAACATATCCGTCATTGTTATCGAAATCGACATAAGTTTCAAGCTTTCTGTACCCACATGCTAAATTCCCCCGCATCAAAAGTTTAGCGCAAGAGATATCATTAGTATAGCAGACACACTTCCCACACCCAAAATAATAGTAGGAGATTTCAATGCATGGAGACCGCTATGGGGATCCACCTCCTCAAACCTCAGAGGTCAAATAATAGAAGATGTAATACTATCTAAAAACCTAGTTGTTCTCAATGACCTATGCCCCTAAAATTTCCTCTTTCACATTAGAAGATCTTCATAATAGTGACCACTTTCCGATCATAACCACTCAGATCACCCCGATTCAATATATGATTAAACCGAGAGCGAAATTCAAACAAACAAACACCAACAAATTTTCCACCAAACTCCCGTATTGGTCCAACGAACTAGAAGTCTTAAGAAACACAAAGCAATCACTCTGGAGCACATTCAAACAGAACAGAACAATGGAGAACTTAATAAGATACAAAAACGCAAACTCCAATTTCAGAAGAGAATTAAAAACTCGAAGAAACAAAGCTCTAGAAAAACTTACGGCTAACATAAAACCTACTTCAAGTCCAAAAAACATTTGGACTGATATAAAAGCTCTTTCAGGTGGATATAAACACAACAAAATCGACTTCATCCAATCGCCCCAAGGTCCTATCTACAACCACCAACACATGGCGGAAATCTTTGCGCTAACATGGTCAAACGATACCCACAATTCCAACTTTCACTCTAATTTCATTCAAAAATCAACTCAAATAAATTTGCAAACATACCACAATCCATCCCCATGTTTTTAAGCTACGCTGATAGAATATCCCATTACAATAGAAGAATTTGACTCCACGATCAGCAAAATGTCTGGTAAAACCCCAGGTTCAGACAAAATTTCCTACCCACTCCTAAAAAAACTCCCCCATTCTTTAAAAATCAGGCTTATGAACTTATACAATAACATCCTAGACAAGGGCATACTCCCTCAAGACTGGAAAAAAGCCATGGTTATACCTATCCCCAAGCCCAACAAATCAAATACCTCAATCACAGGCTTTAGACGAATTTCCTTAATACCCTGTACGGCAAAAGTCCTGGAAAAAATTATATCCAAGAGAGTACTGTGGTATGCCAAAAACAAGGGATTAATAAGCCCGAATCAGTTCGCATTTCAAAGCGGTTCTGGTGTCATTGACCCGCTACTATTCTTTGAACACTGTGCCTCAACAACGATATCTACGAAAAACCACCTATCCGTCCTGAATCTAGATTTTGAAAAAGCTTTTTATAAAATCGGAGGCCACACAGTACTACAAGAATTAAAAAAATGGGAAATTGGAAACAAAATGTATAACTTTATAAAAGCATTTCTATCAAACCGTAAATTTTCTGTAAGTGTAAACAACAACAACTCCAATGTTTACCCTTTGCACAATGGCATACCGCAAGGCTCCCCCCTCTCAGCAACTTTATTTATTATAGCATTCAACCAAGTCAGCAACTTAATAGCCCTAAACCCCCACATAGACCACCTCATCTACGCTGACGATGTCCTAATTTTCTCCACTGTAAAAGATTTGAACCCAGTAAAAATCCTATTTACCAATATCTTAATCGACATCGTTAAGTGGTCTAAAACATCAGGAACTAAGGTCTCTGCAAACAAAAGTTCAACTTTCCACATTTGCAGGAAAAGAAAATGCACCTTCCCTAACCTGTCCCTTGCTAATACACAAATCCCACACACTAATACTCTAGAAATACTTGGTCTCATTTTTGATAAAAAAACTAACTTTTAAAGATCATTGTAAATATGTTAGATTAAGCTTACTCGCTCGACTGAATATTATTAAGTTTCTTACCTCAAAACATTGTCATATTCACATGTCTATTCTGGTAAATATTGTAAAAGCTCTGATGTGTCAAAAATAGATTTCGGGCTTGCGATTTATGGACACTGCGCAAAAATACATCTCGCACTCATTGAAACCACCTACCACATGGCAGCGAGAAGAAGCATCTGCGCATTCCCAACCTCCCCAATCAAAGCGGTACTGGCTGAAGCAGGCCTACCTGACATTCAACACAGAACATGATATAGCACAATGATGCTCACCCCAAAATTACTCCAATGTAAAAACAAGCTCCTATTTGATCTGACGAAATCACAATGCGCAACAAACAAGCCAACTACGATCATGAAATGCTTAACCGTAATCAACGAGCTCGATATAATATCAAAACCGTATCTTATTAAGGAGAACACGCACCCTCATTGGCTGACATTAAAATCCTCCATAATGAACACCCTTTTCAAATATCAAAAAGCAGCCACCAATGCCGACCAATATATCCAGCTATTTAATTACGCAACAGAACCTTATAGACCAGAATGGAAAATTATATACACCGATGGCTCAAAATCGGATATCCATACCTCGTTTGCCGTGACAAACGATCAAGGTGTCACCATAGCTATCGGCCTATTACCAACGTACTGCTCTATACCCACAGCTGAAGCGGTTGCGCTATATGAAGCGGTTCTCTTTGTTGCTCAAACTGGAAAAAAGCATATCATATGCAGTGATAGCAAATCAACCATCAACGCACTTTTAAATGCAGCAAATAACACAGTTTTAATCAGCAACATAAGAAAAATCGTATACCAACACAAAAACATAATCAAAATCATGTGGATTCCAGGACGTGCTGGTATACGAGGAAAACTACATGCAGATGAAGGCGCCAAAGAAGCGAGAAAGGAACCACTAATTTTATACGAGCACTTTACCCCAAAAGACATTCGCAACATGATCAAAAAAGTTCTCAAAGCGACAGCAGCCAGAGACTGGTCAAATTATGATCACTACTACAAAACACAAAATCCCACCAGTTCCAAACCAATTTACCCCCCGGACTGCTTATGCCAAGACATAAGAACTTTTGTGCGCCTCAGGATAGGACACACCTCAAGTACACACTGCTATCTGCTGAATAGCACAAATAAACCAAGCTGTGTATACTGTAATCATACAAACCTAACAGTCAATCACATACTGGACGAATGCCCTGCTTCACAACAAGAAAGATCAACTACATTTGGCAGCATGACGCCATCCGCCCTACTGAAGGCAATCAATACTGACAACATCATAGCTATCAGCAAGTCTCTTAAATTGTCCAAAATCTCAAACATATAGTATAAGTATGTTAAAATTAGATATTATTAGTTTTTAAATTCATACTAATCTAATGCAAAACAATAGCCGAAGGCCCAAGTAGCCAGCGCTTCTTTCAGTGAATTAATTATTTATAATTAGTGCTCTAGTAAATAATAATAAAAAAAAAGCAATTTTAAATACCACTAATTTTACTTATTATTTTCATTATTGTTTTACCTTAAAGTATATAAATCAATTACCAATATAGTAATCGTAGCAAAATTTTGCACAAATAGCACCTTTAAGTTATGGGATCTTATTTCCAAAATTGTTGAAATCGGATAATAACTTTTCAAACCCCCAGATATTGAATATGCAGACCTAGTACCTGGCTGACTTAATATCATCCAACCTGTAATATATATAATTGAAATTCAGATTTGCTCTTTGCCTGGTAATATTGTGCCCCTGTGTGAAAAATGGGTAAAAGGGGGTAAATATTTCCCCTAGCGCCTGTATACCTAATATAAACTTCCAAACTTCGGGTTAACTTAATACAGTATATGTGTATTACATATATATATTATATGTATATTACATGTATATACAGTCGATGTGTGAGTTGTCTTAATGTAAGTCCAAAAGCATCTTTTCCTGGTAATTATATGTCGAGATGCGAAAAGTGAATAAAATCAGATCAATACTACCCATAGCCCACATATATCTAATATAAAAATTTCTTCAGAGATTTAGCTTTCTACTGTATATATAGGTCAATATATATGAGATCTTAACAATATTAATTCAATATTAAGTAATATTCGATATACCATGGTTTAATGCCGAAAATGTGTGAAGTCGGTTAATAAAAGTCGGTAACGAAGTTAACTCCCATATACTATTTACATATGATGATTTTCATTATTATAGAAGGCTTTATGCCGAATCTGTCGGTCATTGTGAGAATTATCTTCATGAAATTGTGTGGAAATATATTCTATTGGGTTGTTCGGAAAGTCATTTCGTTTTTTTTGGGGAACATGAAAGACAGTTTTCGTATAATGAATAAATATTTTATTAAATTATATATTGGCCATTCTGGTCCAACACCTTTTGCCATCTTTCTGGCAGTAACATAATTCCCCTCTCATAAAAGTTTTGGTCCTTGCTGGCAAAAAACTCGTCCAGGTGGTTTTTGACATCTTCATTTGAGGTAAAGGTTTTGCCATCCAAAAAATTTTGCAGGGACCGGAACAAATAGTAGTCAGAAGGCGCCAGATCTGGAGAATATGGTGGATGTTGCAGTACGTCCCATTCAAGCTGTAAAAGTTTTTGGCGAGTGACCAAACTTGTGTGAGGTCTCGCATTATCCTGGTGGAACACTACACCCTTCCTGTTGATTAATTCGGGCCTCTTCTCTTTAAGTGAATCATTCAATTTGTCCAGCTGATGACAATAGACTTCTGAATTAATCGTTGTATTGTCCGGCAAAAGCTCAAAAAAAAACGATTCCTTTGACATCCCACCAAACGGAGAGCATCACCTTTTTTTGGTGAATGTTGGCTTTTGACACGCTTTGAGCCGGTTCATCTTTTCTGCTCCATGACCTCTTGCGTTTAACATTGTTGTATACAACCCATTTTTCGTCCCCAGTAATAATCCGCTTCAAAAATGGATCATTTTCTAGACGTTTGAGGAGCGAATCACACGCGTCAACACGACGACACAAATTTCGCTCGGTAAGGACATGGGGCACCCACACATCGAGCTTCGAGGTTAAGTCCATGCCTTTCAAATGGCCATAAACAGTTGAATTCGACAAATTTAACCTCTCACCGATCTCTCGTGTGGTGATTCGCCGATTTGCATCAACTAATGCCTTTATCGCATCTTTGTCAGCTTCGACCGGCCTTCCAGACCGTGGTGCATCTTCGACATCAAAATTGCCGGATCGAAATTTTGCAAACCAGTTCTGGCACTGGCGTACTGTTAACACGCCTTCTCCATACACATCCGTCAATTTTTTTCTCGCTTGGACAGCATTTTTACCTTTTCTGAAGTTAAAAAGTAAAATATGACGAAAATGCTGCTTATTGCTCTCCATATTTAAAAAGGCACCAACCAAAAACTACTGGGTAGAATTAATAGAACTTTTTCACACACAAGCCTTGCAATATCAGCTCTCATGACATATAATGGTTATGGGGCTTAAGTGTGAAGTTAGTTTCGAAAAAACGTAATTAAGTCCTCTGGCGGGAAAAAACGAAATGACTTTCCGAACAACCCAATAGAGTATACTTGTGTAATGCTAAATGTTATTGCAATAAGTCCAGACGTTCCTCTACCCCCATTATACCCAATTCTGGGATTTCCGATCTTCAAGCTGACTTTAAACGCGATATACAAATTTCTGGCTTTCCACCTGACTTTAAACCGTTTATGTTGGACAATATGTCTGATATTTTAACGAAATTAAGTGGACATACCTTCTTCAACAGGAAGTGGTTTAGCGCTGAATATTAATGAAATCGGTGTAGACCTTGGTCTAAACCCAACATCCCTAATATAATGATTATCGATTTTCTGGTTGGTCTTTTCCTAATATACCCAATAAATTAAGTTTAGCCCTTTTGGTTGAGTTTATATCACATTTATCATTTGAGTAAATTTAGTTGGTTTTAATATAAATATTTCGAACAGGAAGGTACACGTAGTAATGAAACTAAGTGATTCTATGACTTAAAATATAAGTTACAAAAATACCAAATATGATTATAATCCTATCACAATTTATTGAAATAATGAATATTGAGGTCTTAAAGTTCTGTCAACACCCAAAAAGATGCCCCGGCTTTGACCTTTGAAAATTTCGGGAGTATAAATGTTCGGTTATACCCGAACTTAGTCCTTCCTTACTTGTTTTCTTATTAGCATATTTTAAAATTTTTGGTTTTTGATTATGTTAACGAATCACTTAAATTTGTATTTGTTTGCTTCTCTGCAGGATTTGTCACCTTCTAAATGAGCGTGACGAGTTGGTAAATGAGTGTGCTGGTTGCAGCAAAGCGAATGTGGAATGTGTGATAAAACAACTGAAATATATTATGAAATAATAAAGCTGACGTGCGAAAATATTCTTCCGAAAAATATCTTTCTTTTAGATTTGTTAAAGGACTGGAAAACCTGTCAGTCAATGGTTGAAGAAATTCATGTAAGCTGAACTGATTTCTATCGTTCGATAACATAGTATTTATGAAAATGTAAAATACAAAAGTAGAGGTTCGACGAAGGCATTTTCTAAATTCAGACTACAAACATTCAAGAACTTCTCAGTGCTTTTCTCACTTGATTTCTCATTCTGCTTCAATGAGTTGATCCGTAATGTCGTGAAACCTATTTGCATTACAGTGTTGGGAAACGTTAGCACATTAGGGTCGCAACATTTTTAATAATAAGACTCGCATAGTAAGAATTACAAAAAAAAAAAAATCTATTAATAAACTTAGTACGTTTTTTTTCAGAACAAATCACAGGCAATATAAAACCAATTTACACTTCCGTGATTCCGAATTTCTCAAATAATCTGTGTTGTCAGTTTTGTAGTACGGAAACCAATCGATTTGACAATTGTAGTAATTTTTCCTCTATTGTTTTACTTATACTTCGATTCGTGTTTCTATGTATTGTATTGTATATTTATATGAAAAAATGTTTTCAAAATATTTTCCACAATAACATACCTTCAGGTCTCATTGAGCTATCGTCGTCGACGATTTTGGCTCATTTATGCGCCCATGCTCAGTTTTTCAACTCTATGAAATCTATGTATGTATGAATATTACTCAAACAAAAGCCGTAATGCACCTAAATATGAAAGATGGTCTTTTAAATAGCGTTCATCACAATCAGAATTACAAACATAAGTACCGGGCACGCATGCAATGATACACATGCAAACAAAAGGCCCTTCAACATATAGCGCCGCTTGCGACTGCGGCATGACCAGGTGGTAGTTCACAGTTAGAGTGTGGCATCTACCAGCCGTGGCTGAAATTTGATATATTTGCGAGTGTGCAACATGTCAGAAAATTAGTGATGGGTCAAATTATTTAGAGCATAGCGGGAATAAAACAATGCTTATTCTGCTACATAAGCAAAAGCAGTAAACAAAAAAAAGGCAACAAAAATTAAAGCGACTGCTAGCTCGTAGTGCTCGTCTGGCTACTATGATGCCACCTAGGCAGATAACAAACGGGCAAACGATGCAAAATAGTTGAAGGGAAGTTGCACATACATTCAGCAGAAAAAGTCTGCGTACACGCTTATGTCTTATTTTCTTTTGTTAAAAAATAACTTTTATATATGAAATTTCAGAGAAAAATCACACTATGTGCTTTATTTCAAGTCTATTGCATAATCTAATAGCATTTGAAGCAATTAAAATTAGGCAACATTGTTTTAATGATAAATTTACAAAATATACTCATTTGGCTCGCAAGTCTGAGTACAACTACTAAAACTACAAACTCCACGCCTAATAAGCAGTTGTGAAATTGTCGGGAAGCTATAATTATATTTTTTTTATAAAAGCACCAACTTTGCAAGATTTTTGTATTATTCAATTCATTATTAATATTATAATATGCAATATCGGCCAAAGGAAAAGAAATAAGCCCTTCTGAAAGGGAAATTATGGTTAAAGTCTTCGAAGAAAGAAAAATTTGTTGTGAAATGGGTCGGATTGTTGGAAGAACACATTCTTCTATACAAAGAGTGATTATTAATTACAAAAATACCGGCGGTTTTGTATCTCGGCCCCGTCCATTGCGGCCAAAAATATTAACACTGCGTGCAACTCGTAACGTTTTCCAAAGTGTGAAGCAAAATCCTCGATTTACTGCATCAAAAATCGCTCAAAATGTTAAGGAAGTTTTTAAGAAGATCCTTTGCACTGACACCGTCCAGAAAATTTTGAAGAAAGCTGGGTATCATGGTCATGCCGCACGCAAGAAGCCATTCATATCGTTAGTCAATAGACAAAAGCGTATCGCTTTCACGAAAAAGCACTTAAATAAGCTCCGCGAGTTTGTCATAAGGTTATTCTTTCCGAAGAGAGCAAATTTTTCGTCTTTGGAATCAAGGGGCGTAAGAGTGTGGGGCGAAAAACAGGAACGGCACTCGATAAGGAAAACTTGATGCCTACTGTGAAGTATGGTGGTGGTGGAGCAATGATATGGGGGTGCATGGCTAGCAATGTTGCGGGCCGATAGGAATTTATAGAGTCCACCATGGACAAATATTACCTTAATTTCTTGAAAAGAAATTTGAAGCAAAGCGCGGAAGAATTGGGTCTAAGAAGTGACTACTATTTTCAACAAGATAACGACCAGAAGCATACAGCAGCCACAGTTAAGATTTGGTTACTCTATAACGTAGCTCTACTTTTTAACCCAAGGAGCTTCGAACACCGCCACAATCGCCAGATTTGAATCCTATAGAGCAGTTATGGGATTCACTTGAACGAAAAATATGCCAACGCACAATTACCTCAAAGGCTATGCTCAGGGATGGGTTGCAGGGGGAATGGGCTCAAATCCCCTCAACAGAAACCACTAAGCTTGTTGACTCCATGCCATGTCGCCTAGTGAAACTTTTAAAACGATGGGGATATCCGACTTCCTATTACATTTTGAGAGGAATTTGGAAGAAGAATGTCTTTGTTCAACTTAAGTGCCTTGTACGCAGACTTTTTCTGCCTAGTGTAGTGTATGCTTGGAAGTACTCCATTTAGGTGCATGACATGCTCGCCGACACATTGCAATGACAAATGAGCTCAAATTTACAAGTGCCACAAGGCGTCAGTCAGTCAACATGCAAGCATATAGTTTGCAATAGTTCGCGCTCGTGGACCCCAAACACTCGAACATATTTGGTATATTTACCCATTTAGACATACACATTTGTACGTATCTATTTATGGTGCAAATTTGTCGATTGCCACCATGATGGGTTATGTGCAGCACGCAGTCGCGATGCGTACTTGCAACACGAAAAAGTTTATGTAATATATGTAAACATACATCCACAGGCGTTTGTTTAGCTGCGCACGCGTGTAAATGCTATTTATATACGCATGTAAACACAACAGCAAACAGCTATCTATAAGTTGCCACATGTACGTTGAACTTGAAACCGAACTGCGCGTTTGGCTGCTCCACATTCCCAGGCCTACACACGCGCATATTCTACACACAATCATGTGCTCGTTCATAGGAACCCTCGTCCATGGCACAGTGTATTTTATTTGCCCATGTCGCAACAAATTAACTTAAATACTTACGTTTATAGCCGGTTAGGCTGCAACCATGTGTAGAGGAAAAAACAAAGACCAAAGGAAAATGGAGTCATTGCCACTATGTAAATATTTCCATACAACAGTATAATTAAATTCACAGCTGATGGCTACTGTCTGTTCGGTCTGTTTCATTGACTATTGAAATTTGATATTTTTTGCACCGTTTGCTATGCAAATGAAACCATATAAAGACACTGCCACATGCAATACTTGCAGCATACAAATGTGTTTAGGGCTTCAAGCACTATTGCTTGTTGAATATGCATGGAATATGCTTTTTAAAAGATTTCCCGATTCTCTAGTGAGATTTTTAGCATTCGAAGCAATGGAAGAAAACCCACACTAAAATCTTATTAATATATGTAAATATTTATTTTCAGGATTTAACGGAGATCACTGCAATCCTGTACCGAGTTTAAATAGTTAGATGTATTGCACATTGTAGAATGTTTTTACATATCTTCTCTCTGCGACGTTTCTAAGAGGATGAGAGAGAGAGGATGAGAGAGGAGAGATGTGATTATATAGAGACATGTTACAATTGACTTCATAACATTGATACACCTGATAGTTCAGAATATGATCGATCAACTCTCTTGTGGTTGAAGTGAATTTCGACCGTTCTTCTAATTTTAAACGGTTATTTATTTGAAGACTTTTCATACCAAAAAGGAACAGATGGTAGACAGCTAAGTTTAGATTTGATCGTAGACTTATTACCGCATCATTCACAAAATGCAAACCACCATCTTGAGCCAAGCTTTAGTATACGGAAAAATCTATCATTGCCCATTCGCTAAATGCCGACAAAATATTTAAATAAACTGAGCAACTTTAAGCAACAAACTTTTTGTTTAATCAATTTTAATGAAGAAATTTGTATTGACATTTATACGTCTGTGTTGTGTTGACGAATGTTGTTGTAGCGTTGGAAAATGCTCCACAAATAATTTTAAGGAATCCTACTGAGTTCAGAATTCTTAACCAGATAAAAACCCGGATCCGTTCTGGAACGAAAGAAAAAGCTTTTTACAAGTTCTTATGTACGAAGTTATAATGGCAACCAATAAGCTTGAAGTAACCTCGACCCGTTAATTTCAAAACTTTAAAGTTATAAATTTTTATTTGAAAGAAGATACTGAAAGCTTTTTGCTATTAACATTTGAAGGACTTACTTTCAATAGCCTCGTAAAAGCTGTTTGCTTTTTGCTTTTTACAATCTATACTTTTAAGAAGCGCAATCAAACTAATGTTGCCAATTAAAGTTTTAAATTAAATGTCAATTCAATTAAATTTTTTTCTTTTTCATCAAACAGGCCTACCACTTAGATTGACTAAGCCATAATCAGTACCTTATCTTTTATATAGAAAAAAGCTGAAATAATGAAAAGAACAAAAGATCGCTTTCAGCGAGCACTGACTCTCCCTCATTTCTTGAATTCTTGATTTAGTATACTCCGCAGATACTCACTTTACAATGAGCGATGCCGACTTTGATATCGTACTGGGGTGCAAAAAAATGGAAAAAGCAAGCAAAATATGATTGTAAGCAGCAGCAGTCTGAATGTCAAAAGTTTGCTTAATATTTTTTTCGGGCATCACAGCGCAATGTTTTCTTTTGCGGCTGTCAACGAGCCATTCTTGCTTTTTTGTAGCTCCCCACAGGCGAATATTTATTATAGTGTTCGCGTAAGTTGTTAAAAAATTAAGATTATCACTGTGAAATGAGCAAAATGCTGCAAATTTGACATGACACGTCATGCTGACACATTGGCGCTATTTTGCGCGAAAGGAAAAAAATTTGAAGTCATGCCTGGCAATTCGAAGGCTATGTTACAGTATCCGCAAATAGTTAGTATACATTTTTTTTTAAACATTTAAATTTGCACAAATATGCAAATTGGAAAATGATTGGAAAACATAAATTTAATAATTTAGGAGCAACAATAATGTGATTTTGTAGAATTACTCACTGGCAATTATGGAAGAGTTCTTACAATAATTAAAAAAAGAAAATATTGAAATAACTGCCTATAGTGAAGAAAGAAAGAATTTGAAATTTGGAAACTTATTTTTCAATTCAAAAGCTAAAGTTTTTGTTCTATTTATTTTTCAAATTTGTATTTAGTTTCTACTAACATCATACGTAGAAACGTTTCGCAATGTTCCCTGGCTTGGTTTTATTTTATTGCTCCAGCTACGTTATTTGAAATATTCTATTAAATAAAATTTAATACAACTTTACTGCAATTATTTTTCACTTTCCTTCATTTCCCATACAATGTATTGCTTACAATGCTTAACATCAGTTTTCTTATTACATATACTTAAATACATGCACACATAGTCCCTTAAGTCTGAGTTTATACACGGAAGCTTTTTTAGCTCATTATAGGGGAGTTCTCTTTTGGTCTTGTTCACTGCATTCACACGGGCTACTGAACTGGACAGGAGGAACTGAAAGTAATGCTGAACTACGTAGCAACGAACTATTACGGACAAGAACACAAAGCGTGCTGCCCGAGCACGAGCAACTCGGTGCAACTTCGTTTTCCTCGTCTACGAGACTACGGCGACAAAAGTCTCCACTTATGAACCAGTTCTAAGTTGTGGCAGTGCGGCGTCAGTTTACGATCCACTCATCGTTCAATTCTAATTAACCAGCATTCGCTCATTCCCGACAATTCGCAATATGGGTTCAGTTGGGGCAGTCTATGACTTTAGCTTTCGCTTTGGTCTTAGCCAATGTTGAAAGCAGCAAGTAGAATTTACTGCCATCAGCGTTATCAATAGACGAGTATTGTGTTTTATTGTTGTACTCGTCGACAATTTCCCAATACGTGCATTTAATATCCGATTTCTTCTAAATTTTTGTTGTTCATCAATTTCAATGCCGCGTTGCTATCACCGTTGCTATGTTTTTTCTGTTTCTCCACTGTTGTTGCCACAACTACTGCACTGTTACTGGTATTCACATCTTTTGCGCTCGAACTACTTCTCCTAATGCCACACTAGTTACGTAATTGACTCTTAGTGATGGCTTGCAAGATACAACATATGCCACTTGTATTCATGTCACTGTTATACTGGAGTGTCTGCTGTAGTTTATGACTTCATTCTAAGATTTTAATTTTTATTCACTCGCAACATGTTTCAACAGTTATATTTTTGTTCACATAATGGTTGTTTGTAATACCTAAAACTAATCGAAATAGATAAGAGTTATGTATACTTATATAAAGGAGCATGATGGTTAGACGAGTTGAATTCCGAATGACTATCTGTCCGTCCCATGTATCCGTGCAGACGATAACTTGAGTAAATATTGAAATATCTTGATAGAATTTTGGCACTCTAAGGTGGTTGGTATTACAGAAGGGCGTAATCGGACAACTGCCACGTCCACAAAAGGCCGTTAAACGAAAACCTATAAAATTCTATTTCTAAGCAACAAATTAAGATATAAAACTGGAATTTGATATTCACAGTAGGGCAGGTATCTGTTGTTT
Source organism: Bactrocera minax (assembly GCA_021498325.1). Taxonomy (NCBI): domain Eukaryota; kingdom Metazoa; phylum Arthropoda; class Insecta; order Diptera; family Tephritidae; genus Bactrocera; species Bactrocera minax. Next base: position 224,276 of record JAKEEE010000045.1, on the reverse strand, counting down.
GAAAATGTTTAGAAAGTTAAAGTAGACCCGCTCCTTAATAGGTTTAATATAAATATCTCACAAACCACTAAAGCTATATCAACCAAACTTGCTGATGGCAGATTTCCCGGCACCTCCTTGGATGGTCCGGAAATCATCCTCATATAATCGTTATATTGAAAGCTACTGAAGGTGAGTTAACTCGCTAATGAAACATGCCAGGAGAATTGAATTTGCAATCCAGGAGGGTACTAAGGGGTTTCGAAGGAACGTATGTTAACCATACCCCCAGTATACCTAATATAAGAATTTCAAACTCCCGGTACGCTTTATACGGTATTTATCGGTATATATATATATATAGTTTGACTCCGAAGGTCTGTGAAATCGGTTAACGAATTGCACCAGCATCCAAATACCAGATGTTGTGATTTTCATTGTTATAACAGACATTTATGCCAAATGTGTCTGTCAGTGTGTGAATTATCTTTATAAAATTGTGTGGAAACATATACTCGAGCATAATTATATAATCCCAAAAGTTACTTCAATCAGTTATTTTAAAGCTGCCTTTAAACCCGATGTAGTAATTTCCGACTTTTCACCTGACTAAATCATTTATGTTGGACAATATGTATGATATTTTAACGAAATTAAGTGGAGATGCTTCCTTAATCATAATGAGATTTAGCGCTCAATATGAATGAAATCGGTGTAGGCCAGTGGTCTAAACCCCATATCCCGAGGATTTCTGATTCTCTGGACGAACTTTTCCTAATATACACGATATATAATATTAAGTTTATTCCTTTTGGTTCAGTTTATACCACATATCCTTAGAGTTAATTGGGTTGATTTTAATATAAATATTTCGGACACGAATCAAAACGTTGTAATGAAACTAAGTGAGCCTGCGACCTATGGTATGTTAATAAGTAGCAAATATGATAATAATCAAACCAAAATTTCGTCGAATAATGAATTTTTATTTGTCAGAAATATTAATTAGTTAGGGAGAATTCTGTAAAATTAGGTAGGAACTGTAACACGAAATTTGAATTCTACATTCAAATCAGACCAGAAAGTATATTAACAACTATTTTAACAATAAAGTGAAATATTTGGTTTCCATATTACCTGGTTCCATATTACAAAATATTTCTTACATACCATTACCACAGTTTCTATAAAATAAATTTAAAGAAACAAGTGTGGAACTTCGTGTTACTTTCAAAGTTGAGTCGTACGAGTGATCATTTCCTGAGAACTCTCGTTAGATCAACTAAAACTAACTAAAACAGTTTTAAAACTTCTAAAACTTCAGCACATTCCACTACCTTCTAATACTTGGTATATGTATTTCGTCGAACTCGTTTTTTATTGTCGCTTATATAATTAATGTCTAGAGTACTGATTGATTTATTTTTGAAACTGTCTAATTTTTACTTTCTGTTTTTTTGGAAGCTTTGGAAGTTTTAATTTCCTTCACCTTTGCTATGGAACTATAAGTTGATCACTTGTGAAAGGAAACCTGTATCTGCCAAATGATGGGCACATTTAATGACGAGAGTCCCCAGTAATTTGACACACTCCTTCTTAAGATATGTGGTCTATATACCTTGTATCACTTTACCTTGGACGATTTTTATTGACAATATCTGGCTGATATCTCCGTAAAATGCTGAAGTGATTTTAAAGATGAAACGTGGGATATTACATTTAAATAATTTTCAACTGAACGGATTGGCTGAAATCGTACCATTACAATCAAAAATAACAATAATAATAAAAAGGATTCTGCATATCTATATAAAGTTCTTGACTTAACTAAATTGTTGTCATATTCACAATCATCATTATCTAAAGTCAGGTAGACTCAAATCAATGTGCTTATGTATTTGAATAAACTACATTCGTGAGAATAGTTAGTCACTTATTTAATGCAATTTTATCATCTGCGTAGTATTGTTTGCTGCTTCCCAATAATATTGTAGTCAACCAGTTAAAATTTAGGTTTGAGCTCAGCAGGGTTCAGTCAGTAGGCTTCAGTATTAAAATATGTATTTATGTCATCTCGCGTTTTACGAAACACTTTCGGCCGGTTTCTACAATGCCGATATTTCGAAGTAAGATTTTTCGGTTTCTCCGACTTACTTTCATATTAATTTCGAACATACGTTAATAAAGCTGAAAAAAGATTTTATTTTAAACTAAAAAAATTTACTATTGTCGAACTGACTAATGAAGATGTATGTATTTATGAAACACGTATTCCTCACACCTCTAGTTGGGTTGGTATCGCTATTGGCCGGAATCAGACGATCTTCCAACAAGAAGAGTCTTTGCAATGAATAAATGAAGTATTAAAATCACTACCTACCTTCAATATATTCAGAATGCTAAGTATATTTATTTGGGCCACAACTTTAAACATATTTCTCATATCTATTTAAATTATGAATTAGGTAAAGATTGTGTGGGCTCTATTTTTGGCGTACGTTGGATATACACCAACCTTTTATTTATAATAGCATCTTAGTACTCTAGCAAAGCATTAAGTGTCATCAGTAATTTCTGGTGGCAAATTGTGCCATATTTGCGCCTCTCCATGACTCATGTCTGCAACGGTTTCGATTGTATAGTTGCTGACGCCAAAAGCTTTTGAACTGTTGAGTGCACGTTTAAATATTTGCATTTCCTTGCTGTAAATTCTCCGAACAGTTCTATTGATGTGCAAGCATTAGCGTTGTTATTTATTGATATTTAGCGTTTTAGTGAAAATAAAAGGGAACTAAGTTCGAGTGTAATGTGGCTTTATATTCTTGAAAAATGGATTAAACTGGTCTTACATATGTATGTATTGTTTTATTTTTTATTCATTTCAACGATCTTATATAGAAAGCAATTTGCCTTTTATAGATTATATAGGGGACAAGAGTTTTATTTGTGAGCTTTATCCATTTACTTTCCAGATTCAAATATATGTTCTTAGGAGGTCTTATTTTGCGATGTTTCTATTAGCACTTAAGCCAACGGTTCTCCTAAGAGATAACATTTAAATGTATGGATTACTTTATTTTGAGCTTTTGGTATACATTTTTAAATACATATCTATTTCTAAGGGAACAAACATAATCTTCCCTGTTCAACTTCTTGTGCATGGATAAAGAAAATAAGAAAATGTTTCCTAAGGAAACTGGTGGCAATTCGCAACTGTTTTAGTTTCTTTGCTCTGACAGTGGAGTAAACACTTAAGCGAGTTAATAAATTATTAACGTAAAGCAACCAGGAATGCTAAGGCAAAACTGCCATATTTAATACTTTTTTATAGTTTTGGCATTTTACTATTTTTTCTGCACAGTTGTACTCAATATTTTACGTTTTTGCATTTGCAAATTAACATGAAATTCCCTCTCATTTATGTAGACATACACACATACTTGCAACACCTTTATATATACTTATATATATATATATATATATGCGTAAATATATTCCCATGAGATTCGACCTGAATGTGCAGCATGCTCGACGAGCTGAAAGCAATTGAATTTGAACTGAGTGCGATTACAACTCTGCTTAGAAGTGTGCTAAGGCGCGTCGTTGAATGGCAACATTCGTTTGATGGTAGCGCTTGTGTGTTGCTCCAAATACTGAACTATACAAATAACTTATATTTCACTGTAATGCGCCTAGTGCGCTTCTGTTATTCGTGGTGGACATTATTACTCCTTTACACACAATTCAGCGCTGCTGTATCTTTAGCCGTCACAATCCCCATAGTGCCCATTTACTTGCTAGAAATATCAATTTGAACGTAAATCGAGCTTAAGATTCCGACTCCAAAGCGCTACTCCAACTATACCATCTATATTATTTAATCAACAAGGAAAAAACCAAATCACATCGCAAGCACGAACAAGTGAAGTTAACTAAAAGCGCCGTAGGTTTTAATGTACATCGCCTCTGCGCTTGCATCATCGCCAACGTTGGTCAACCTGATCAAACTGAGTCTTTGTAAACTTACTTAAGTTGTGCCATCAAATGTTAAACGACCAGTCTACAATGTACATACACAACTTTAGTTATCGCAAAGTAAGTTCGGCGAACTGAAAGAAGCTCCAAAGCTGTGTGTAAACTCCAAATATAGTTAAAGAAATCGAACCAAATATCACATAAAGTAAAAAAATAATAATTGATTTTCATATGTATATCAGGTTCATTAGTGGGTTCGATGGTGTTTGTGGAGGCACTGTGAGAAAAAGGAAAGACCAGTACGCTGGAATAACCAAATGTCTTTTATTTTCTTTATCAAAATGTTGATTATTTTTGAGAAGTTTAATGTTATGCCATCAGAAAGAAAGAACCAGAAAGAAAGAAAGAAAGACCAGTACGCTGGAATAATCAAATGTCTTTTATTTTCTTTATCAAAATGTTGATTATTTTTGAGAAGTTTAATGTTATGCCATCACCTTTTAAAGACTTCATAACCCGATCGAAAACAACGCTCTTCGCATCTTCAGTAAAAACTTAAAGTTCATTGTTCAAAAATAAAAAAAGGTTCGAGTGCAAATCAGTTTCTTTCACATTCATAGTCTATCTTATCAGAATTTCATTTCCGTGCTAAAGCTACATAAGAATACGGCGTGATCCCGATCTCTTAGCAGACGTAATGGTATTCTATATCAAGATCTAAAAAGATTATTTAATCGCAGTCTAATGACTCATATCTGGTTACATTATGGGTTTTTCATAGTTCATGAATTTAGAGTAAAATGTACATGTATTGGCGACGACACTTGCCCACAACTTGTGGTAAACGCATATAGCATCTGTAAACACTTCCTTTCGTTATTCATGCTGAGTCAGACTACAAACCTGACTGACTTTAAAGGTAAAGTGCAAAGAAAAAAACTAAAGCGAACGCCATAATCCTAAGTTATGCGCAAATAATGATGAGAACGACAATATGACTTGTTGCAACCACAAGCAGACTGGCACCACGCACCAATAACAAATAAAAAATCCATTTTGTGACGCAAGTATTCATGAGAATAGGAGTAGAAAAGAAAACTAAAGAGAAAATGTTTAGTAAGGTTTTCGTTGGACAGTTTCAATTTCAAATGGGAACATGCATCTGATGTGATGTGTGCGGTTGGAAGTAAGGATGGTATCTCAATTGTGAAAATTTCATCACTAGACATTATTTAGATTATGATGGGGTTTATTGAAAATATGGGTAATAAATGAGAAATACGAAATATTATAGAAAACGTAATACTTTGCATCTGACGCCTGTCATTGGAACATTTTTGTGAATTAAATCTATTAACACACCTGTTTAATAATAAATATTCATATATTCTAAAAGTTAGTTTCATTTTAAAAGTTAGTTTAATATACATACATATAACTACCTCAATTCTATATCGTATCACAAAACCATTCTGTAACTGTAACATATTGTCCGAGGGTATAAAAATAAGAAAATGCAGAGCTTGCAACAACTCACAGGGGTTTATTTATCAAAATAAACATAAATATGAAATAGCTTGTTGCAATAACGGTCATTGGTGGTGACTTTAAGTTTGTGTTATATCCTCCTTAATTGAGTGAATCAAAAATCATACGACAGTGAACAGTATTAGCCGCATGATTTTTGGACCGTCAGCCCACTTTATCATATAAAGGGTTATTATTTCAGACATATATTTTTATTGCCTTTCTGCAAATGCCTACGTGCACTGAAACATTCAGCGCTGAGTGCGAGTTAAAGTGATCAATAACAATCGAATTGTCGATTGAGAGTAGTTAAAGTCGCATTTGGATACGTACATACGTACATGTCCTTTTTATAAGCGTATGTTCGTATGAGTGTATATAGTATTAAATGGCTTACACGTATCCGAAAAAGAGCACGTGTTGCAGATTATTGATCACTTTCGCCTGTCGCGTCTTGTACGACAGTAATCTCCAAGAGGGTGGCGCACTTAATTTAATTAAATGTTGGAATTGCTTTTACACGAGCATTATCTGAGGGCGGAAACCTGCAGTGGAACGGTAATCACTTGGGCAGTTTACATCTTCTTTGCATTGGTCAAATAATTAATTCATCTTTTTGTATGCTCTTCCACACGGATCATCTGTTTCTCCGCGAATATAACAAACAGACTGAAATGTTCGTACAGTTTTAAAGAATATTACGAATTTTTACCAAGATTCAATTTTATTATTCACTACTTATCAGGTCGTCTTTGGCACCAGCAACGTTAAAAAATGCTGTTTCTTTAGCATACGATATTCTATTTTACAAATATTTTTAAAAATTCCAAAACTTGAGTCACTCAAAATAATTTATTTTACGAACCAATTGTCCGCCAGATGTGTAAATTTTACACACTTTGTAAAGGTTAGGTCTGACTGCAAACATATAGAAAACATTGACATGACAATATTTCAGCATACATATCATTCATTCGTTTTTCTAGTTTTAGATTTAACCGAAACTAGTGAGCGATTTCAAAGATTCGATTCGCCTTACAAGATATGAATTTAAAGGGATAAATTTAGAGAATGACTTTTTAGAAAAGTTAATTAAGTTGTACGAGTTATTGTAATGAAGATTAACACGGGTCTTCAACTCCCAGAAATCGAGTTTTTTTTTAGAATGAAAGACACTATAATATTTTTTACCTATTTGTACCATCACTATATTCTAAATTACATTATTTTTTGGGTAAATAATTCAGCGTGCTAAAGTAGTCCGAACTGTTACTCTGTTCTTATGGCTCGGCAGGTGTGAAATGTTTCCGAAAAATTTTAAAGCGAGATGGTGACTACAGCAAGAAGACCAGGAAAACTGATTATTTGTTTAACGTAAAATTTAAATCAATTTATAATCAAAATTACTACGCACTGCAACGAGTGCAATGTAAATTCAATTTGTCATGCAAAAATATTTACAGTTTTATTCAAGATGAGCATCGCCGCCGCACAGACATTTAGATCATGATATAACATTTACTCATACATATATATTTATGCATTTTGCTTTGCACTTTGGTGTTTTTGCTTTTATGTCTTTCATTTTAAGTTTATTGTTATAGTAGTGTGTATATATCGCGTATATATACCGATTTGCGGCGGTCTTAATGTTGACGTTGTATTTATTATTATTTGCCACCCGCTGACTCGGTCGTTTGTTATTTGTTTATGTCACTGCAATATTCTATTTGTCGTATGGTCAGCTTTACTGAAATTGGGTTAAGTTTATTTTGTTAGACACTCGGTCATGCTGCAACTGCTGTTTTGCAGGCCAGTCAGTTGTCATTATAGCTTTCATCACTAACTACAACTTGAACTTAGCCTAGTTGCTTCATTTCAATTGTGAAATTTGGGAGCCCATTTCGAGTGCTTTACTCGCTTACTTATTTACTGCACTGTTCAGTCTAGCTGTAGAGATTTATATGGTATCACTTACCCAGCTGTGTTCAGTGCACGTCATCCTACATGCCTGTTAGCTGTCTGCCACAAAAATCTGTCTGCTATTCTTATTGCCTATTATTATACTTTTTGGCTTAATTCATTTCCTTATTTGTTTTTTCTGCGCTGTTGTGTATTTGAACGTCACTATTTACTCAAGGCCGTTGTAGCACCACTACAAGACATCTTCAATTGTCAGAATCCACAACACTGTCTGGAAAAGTCTTATGTTATCATATCTTGACCCATCTTCGAGAGTAAGCAGTTACCCTACACCACTTGCTCTCAACTGTTGTTTGTTGTGATTGCATTGATTGGTCTCCGCTGGCAATCAACGGTTCTTGGTTAACTCTACATACATACATACATACATAAATTGGCTCACAGCTTATTTCGTGCGCCCATTTATTAAAAAGAAAATGTGTCATATATTTTGTATGTATTTTAATTTTAAATAATCTTAAATGTTGTTTTGGATTGCACACACAAAAAAGCGCATTCAAAATTATTTCTTTTCAATTAGAAAAGTTAAAAGTAAAACAAAATCCTAATTAAAACGACGGCACAACTTATTTCGTGTGTACACTTTTACTGTTATTGGCGCCACTATAGCGATTAACAAGAATAGGAAATATGAATGAATATGAATTTTAAGTAACGTGATGTGTTCTCGTATGTCTATTGAAAAGCACGAATTAGTGATTCCGCATTACAAAAATGGAAAATCGGAGAAAATTTGCTGAAATTGTGGATTTAAGTATTTCCACTATCCAGTATATTATCCAACGCTTTGTTCGAGAAAATAGAGCGGTTGGCAAAGGGTGTGAAGCCCAAACAAAGTTTTTACAGAAGCTGATGAAAGGAGAACATTAAGAAAAATTAAAAAAGACTCAACAATAAATGCGCCGGCGTTGACAAAAGAGGTTAAAACAGTGCTTGGGAAATCATGCAATCCTGAAATAATAAGTAGAAATCTACGCCATGATGATTTTCTTGGTCGTACGCACGAAACAAAAAATTTGTTAGTGAGCGTCACAGTATGTCATCAGAGAGTGTAAAAAACTTGATTTTCATAAAAGAAAGTATGCATAAAACAGTTTATTTAAATTTATTGAAAAATAATTTGTTACAAAGTACTGAAAAATTGTGTATTCGGGACAGGTTTAGGTTTTACCAAGACAACGAGCTGAAGCAAAAATCGCAACTAGTGAAATCGTGTACGAACGCCGCAACATTCGGCTGATCTTAACGTAATTGAGTGTATGGAGTGTTTTTAAGCAAAAAATAGGAAAACATTACATAAACGACAGACGACAAGACCATTACAGAACAGCATTACAGATGGAATGGGAAAAAATTTCTACCGAATACACTAAAAAGCTTGTTTGCTCCATGCAGTCCCGGCTTAGATCTGTTTTGAAACAAAAATATTACTCTACAAAATATTAATTTACTAAAATCTTGATTGATTTTTTAGCAGCATTCATGTATTTTTAAGTTTAGTTAATCACTCGAAATAAGCTGTGATGTCGTTTTACTTAATATTTTGCTTTGTCATAAATATTATACTTAAGCAAAATGTATTTTGAAAGTTTTTCTTCAAAATAATATATCTTCATTTAAGTTTTTTTAAAACAAAGTTTATATAAAAACTACTACAGAATTTCCGTATTTTATAAAAGGGCACCCGAAATAAGCTGTGAGCCACTGTATGTGTATAACAAATAATATACATAAAACGAAACTTGTCGGACTGCTGTCTTTCACAACTTACTTTTACTTACAAATCTGTACCTTTTTTTTAACTCTTACAAATGGTAACCTATAAAATCGTTATGTAAAGTTCCAATTTAAGGTAACCACGTGTGGCGATTGCTCATCTAACATCTCATCAGCAATTGCGCTTTTGAGAAACTTTCTGCATATAGTCTGCGCTCTTGCTCATTTCTTCGTTCGCTGTACTGTTTTGCCATAAATCAACGATGATTCATTTAAATTCATACACCGTCACATTGTAAGACTCACTCATACCCACTCAGTCATACCCGCTGTCATATAAAATACATATATTTGTCCAAGTATGTACATACATATGTAGTATTACAATAAGTATTCATTATACCTGCAGATTGTATATCGCTCATATTGCTGGAGTGAGTAAATATCACGTCGAATTACAATTTCTCCTGGATTTCAGTTAATTTACTGCAAACTATATTTGTTTATTATTCTGTAGTTTTTGAGTTTTATCCATTATTTTTTCAGTTTATTAGAAACGTAGTCCACTTTGCCTGAAACAAGAGCTCATAAGTATTAATTTTCCTCAAATATTCATTGTTGAAGTGTGGAAATTTTAAGCTTGACTTACAGTCTGTATGTTGACATATTTTCTGAAAGATGGGATGGATCCTAAACTAAACTCAACTCAACTAAAACGTCAACTAAATTGTCGAGAAATTGGAGTTTCATGTTTTAACTGTGTCTAAAATCTGTGAAAGAAAACTTGATAGCATTGAAGAAAGCGGTTATACCAATCGAATGAGTTATTTGCAGATTCTGCTTCTACCTATAAATTTTTTGATAAAAGAGCAGCGATCAAAGAGAGTGAGCGGAGAAATGGCGAATCGATAACGGCAACTCTTTCATGAAACTCACTGTCGACAAAGAGCAAATGTTTATGTAAGCGACTGTTATTATCATTCCATGCTCAACAAATACAATAACAAATTTGAAACCACGGCATTTATTAAATTATGAACGGAATATGTTAAGAGAATGCGCATTCGGCGTTATTTGGTCTTTTCGTACGGGTGTAACGAACAAATATGAAATACATATATAAATATATAAATACATACATATGTAGATGTCCGGTGAACACAAGTATATGGAAGTAAATTCTCTGGATCATAGAATATGATCCATAGCAAGTTAAATATTTTAATTAAAAATGAGAACAAATTAAAATTGATAACAAATTGGAAACTGTTGAAAGTATACAGCAGTTCGAGCAAAAGAGGCAAAGGCAAACGACGCAAACATACAGCAAACGAGGAATTTGGGAGGTGAATATGAAGCTCGCAGCTATTTACAGTTTTATGGCAACAGCCATTACTCACACACACGTATGCTTAGAATATGTTCATACCTGTTGGTTAGTTAATGCTGGTGCGATTCACACAATTTTTGGTAATTTATGGCTTCTATAATATTCCGCATACACAAGCACCTAAATATGCTGGGTTAAAATATTGCACATCTCTATGTGCCGCTTGTGATTAATGAGGTTTCCGAATGCACCGTATGACCCTTGTAACACATCAATGACCAACAGGTTATTTGACAAAATGTTAATATTTTCTTACACTCACACATATATACATAGCTTTTTATGTGGTCACGTTCCATATGGTAATGCAATATTTTATAACAAAAGTTCTGTATGTTGCACTAAAGTGTGAGTATCATCAATGCAGCCAAATGTAGTAAGTAACTACCCGGTTATAAAATGAACTAGTTATAAACTACTTAAAAACTAGCAAGAGCCGCAAGCTCAGGTGATTGTCACATCCTGGTTCTAACGTATGAAACTATGAATGTAGGAACTAACCTTATTCTAGTTCAAACCAGACAGGATCAATTTGTGTTCTCAGGAGCAATTTCAATTTTGATTTTGTTCAGGTGATTTCTGAACTAACTTTCCAAGACGTTGTTATAAATCTAGGGCTTTTTGGACTAGTTCAACTTTAATGAGCAACTTTTAGTTGAAAACTGCAATTTTTCCAGAGTACTTTGATGATGACTACAAGCATACATGAATGTACTCATATGCATATTATTCTATCTACTGTATCTCTGTATGTATCTGTATGTATGCATATGGATTTATATATTAAATGACTCCATAAGAGGCAGAGCAAAAAAAAAATTTATTGCATACCAGCAATTTATGATTTTCCATAGTTACTGTAAAATATGTACAAAATTTGGTTGTTAACTCTTTCTGAATTTCTTATAACTATTTCTAAATTTCTTGAACCATAGCCAAATGCCGTTAGGTAATAATAAACCCATATATAATATACACATGTAACTTGATGAGCAGGAAAATGCAAAGATTAAATGGGGTGAGCACGTAATTTATAAGAAACAATAACAAGCATTTAAAATAAAATAACTTAAATGAAATAAAAAATGAAAAAATTAATGAAATGAATGAATGAATGAAAATGAAGCAATTAAGCGAATGCAATCTAATGGGAAAAAAAGTATTAACAAATTTTTGTAATTCAGCTTTAGCTAAAAAAAACTATATTATCTTTACTCGTCTTGCTTTCTAGAAAAGTTTCTATTGCTTTATTTGTTTTATTACTTTTGGATGCGATTTTTGTCTGCAGTTGTATCTTCGAGACAACAACTGCCTATAAATTAAAAAATTGTGAGCATATCAGCTGCTTCAGCAGCCATACCATTTGTACAACAATACAAACATAAGGATGTGTAAATGCACATAAGAGCATACGTTTGAATGTTCCAAGCAAAGGACAAAGCGAAAGTGGCAGCCAAAAGTAACTGACTGCAGTCTGAGGCAGTTTAAGTGGAGAAAGTCAAACATAATAAACTTGTGCTGGTATATAAATCGTGAAATAATTTCGCAACCGTTACAAGAACATGAGTGATAAAAATTACAAAAAGAAACGAACTTCGGAGAAGTGGATCATGTTTGGGATTAACTAGCGGGGTTAAGAGTTGGGGCGCAACTATTTACGAGCGTTTATTAAAATGGCTCGAGTGCTACAGTAATACGTTGCGCTTAGTATGAACACGCAACGAAATGGAAGGAGTTGAAATCGCTGCAGCGCAAAGAACACTTTGTCACTCAGGGTGTCCGTCAAAAATGTCACCACTGTCACCGCCGTGGCCATAAACCGGACAGTGTATATGAATAACGCCACAGTCGGCAACAACAAAATGAGCAACAACAAATTTGTTGCCAATGTCAGTGCTGAGCAACTCTAGGCAGACGACAGCTCAGGAAGACAGACAGAGTCAGACGGAAGCGGACAGGTAGAGTGCAGCACATGATGACCCAATAGTTTTGTTGCTCTTTTATTACAAGGAACAATAAGTTTTCAGCAAAAAAGTTATTTAAAATGTAGTAGCTGCGACCGAAACAGGCATAGACAAGAAACTGAACGCCTTCGATGGCATTTGCAACATTTAAATTCTTGCTACGCCTAGTCGTGTTGTAAGGTTGTAAGTTCTAAACCAATGATCTTTGTTTTTATAGCGCTTGTGGTAGTTAGATAACAATCGCAGACCTTTTGGCGCCAATGAGGGAGCAGCATTTCAAGTTCACTTACTTATTTGCTTAATATGTACCCTGCAGTCAGAGCAACTAGTTATAAAGGAGTTCGCAACTAGTATGAGCTGCAAATTCAACTAGTCAACCGACTGTCTTTTCTTCCATAGAAGCAACTGGTATTTTATCTCAAGGACAAATCATATTATATGTTGATTATGTCATTGTTGCTTCTTCTTCTGCTTGAGTGCATTATGGTACGCAAAATAAAATTCTAATTAAATTAATAACTACGTTTACAGCGAAGAATTGCCACTAACAACATTAAATTGATGCTACTGTAATAGCCATATATGGCAACAATAGACTTAAGGCGCCATGTTGCACGAACGTATTTATTCTATATGTATGCAGCTTCACGAAAATAATGAGTCTGACAAATCGTCTTCACCAAATAGGCTCCACGGCGGTAAAGTTGGTTGCAACATCACATTCATATAGATATATATGAATAGATAGATATATTTGTATAAGTAAATTTATGTATATGCATATATACAATATACATATGCATGTCTGAACCATTAAGTTTACCAAGTTAGCAAGCATTTTTATACTCTCACAACATGTTGCTGCAGAGTACATTAGTTTTCTTCACCTAACGGTTGTTTGTAACACCTAAAACTAAACGAGTTAGATATAGACATATATATATATATAAATGATCAGGATGAAAAGACTAGTTGAAATCCGAGTGACTGTCCGTCGGTCCGTCCGTCCGTCCGTCCGTGCAAGCGATAACTTGAGTAAAAATTAAGGTATTGTGATTAAACTTGGTGCAGGTGCTCTTTGTCACCGTAAAACGGTTGGTAATGCAGATGGGCATAATTGGACATCTGTCACGCCCACAAAATGCCATTAATCGAAAACAGATAAAGTGCTATAACTAAACAGACAATTAAGATATAAACGTGTTGTTTGATGTAGAGGATCCTAGTAGGGTGGGGCATCCGTGGCAAAAATTTTTGAAAAAGTGGGCATGACCCCGCCAACCAAAAAGGTTTAGCATATATATCTCGGAAACCGTTAAAGCTATAGCAGATCATTTCCAGCATCTTTTCATATACTGAGAAAACGAGTGAAATTGGATAGTAACCACGCCCATCTACATACAAAAGTTATGTCGAAAACTACTAAAAGTGCGATAACTCGCTGACGGAACTCGTCAGAAACATTAAAATTTCCTAATATGATAAGGAAGGGCGGCATAGGAATCCGTGGAAAGTTTCTGTGACGGAAGTGGCACCGCCCACCTTTAGGAGAAATACCATATCTCAAGAACCCCTTAACCGATTTCAAACAAAATTTGGTACTTGACATTATATTTGCATTCTCATATCACATTGTGAAAACGGACGAAATCGGATAAAAACCACACCTACTTCTCATATAACACAATTTTACGTTTCTTCTGATACTTTCACTTTAAAGTAGATAGATCGAGCAGTAATTAAGATATGAAAATCAAGCTTTGTACAAATGGTGCTTTCAGGATACGCCATTTTATGCGTGGGAATAGGTGAAACCGGGTTATAACTTTTCAAGTCACCAGATACCCAAATATAGGACCTGAGTGTCTCTTTTTGACTTTGTATTGAAAATATCGGGAAATCTATAATAGATTGCACTGAAATTGAAGGAATATCTTTCCATGATAATAGTGTACTCTGGTATCAAAAATCGGAAAATCGGATAAATATTTCTCCTAGCCATCATATACCTAATATAGGGATTTTCAACCTTCCGGTAGACTATATCATATATAGCGCTAAATCTGTGAAATATCGTAATGAAATTACACGCCTATCTCTCCATGATATTAATGTAATCTGGTATCAAAAATCGATAAAATTGAGCAAATACTTCCCCTAGCCCCAATATACCTAATATAGGGATTTTCAAGCTTCCGGTAAACTTTATACCATATATTTCGGTAGATCAGTAAAATAACGTAATGAAATTGGAGGATTATCTTTCTATGATAATAGTGCGAACTGATATCAAAAATAACGAAAATCAGGTGATTTCTTCCCCAAGCCCCCATATACTTAATATACGGATTCTCAACCTTCCGGTAGACTTTATACCATATATTTCGGTAAATCTGTAAGATATTGTAATTGTAATTGTGTATTGATATTGATATTGTAATTGGAGGGTTACCTTTCCACGATAGTAATGTGTTCTTGTGTCAAAAATTAGGAAAATCGGGTAAATACTTCCCATAGATCCCATATACCTAATATAAGGATTTTCAACCTTCCTGTAGACTTTACACCATATATAACGGTCAATATATGAGTCATCTATTTGAAATTTAGAGAGCGTCTCTTTCTGATCACAGTGTGTCCATGCGCTTAAAATGGATAAAATCAGGTTAGCACTTCCTCTAGCCCCCATGTACCTAATATACGGATTTTCAACCTTTGGGTAGACCTAGCAAAAGATATCCTAGCAAAATTAAGTGAACGTGTAATATCGAATATACCATAGTTTACTGCCGAAAATGTGTGAAAACGAATTATCCCAGCTCCTATATACTACATATAATGATTTTCGTTATTCTAGCAGGTCACTGTGTGAGTTACCTTCACAAAATTGCGTGAAAACAGGTTCCCTAATATAATTGAATAATGAATGAAAAGAGTTAATGTGTTCAGGACAGATCTTCCTCTATCCCAAAAATGCCCGATATAATAATTCCCGACGTTCTATCTGACTTTAAACCGTTTAAGTTGGTCAATATGTGTGACATTTTAAAGAAATTAAGTGGATGTGTTTTCTTAAACACAATGTGATTTTGCGCTAAATATGAAAAAAATCGGTCTAGACCATGGTCTGAGCCGCTTATTCCTAATATAATGATTTGCTTTTCTCTGGTTAACTTTTTCCTCATGTATCTAATATATTTATTAAACCGCTTTGATAGGGTTTATATCGCATATATCACTTTTGAGTCAATTTGGTGGATTTTAATATAAATATCTCTGACGCGAAGCAAAATATAGCAACGAAAGTACATGAGTCTATGGTGTACAGGGTGTATGAATGTATGGTACATGAGTCTGTAATATAAGTTAAAAAGATACCAAATATGATTGCAATGTTGAATTCTTCCGCAACATGTTTTAATAAAAAGTCATCCCAGTGTCTGAAAACATTCCCCGCCTCTGATCCTTGCACATTGCGAGAGTATAAAATATTCAGTTACACCCTTTTTTACTTGTTAATTATAAAATAAAAATGGCACACGTTCTCGGTCTAAACCAAAGCTGTTTGTTTAAGGGGTAGTTCAAAATGAAAGTTTAGTTTTCAGTGAAAGAAAATAGCTACGAACTGGTTCAGTGGATGTTCCGCAAAATTAAAATATCATCCAAACTTTCAAAAATAATGTTTCTTGCTTAAAATTAATATTAGGAACTCTGCAACTCATATCAACATATTCAGGAAAAAGTAATACAACTTTCTTATAACTCATATTCTATATTTTACTTTAATGAAGTACAGATTTGAGCTCCTCAAGAAATTTGTTGATACTTGAATTTTTCTCAGTAGTGAATGCTTGATGCCAATTTCAGCGCCAGCAAAAATATTAAAAATTAAACGGTTGTAAACTCCTGAATGTACAATAAAACTGATTCTTAAAATAATATTGTGGCGAATATGAATTCCAGAATTGACGACAACTTGCCAGAATGTTCGAATGGCGATACTGTAGCGAACTCGAATGTCAAAGCAAAACAAAATCGGCGATAGGCTGCCAGAATCAGACAGAAAGCGAAGTAGTAGTTGCTAGAATGTTCGAGTGACGATCTGTTAGTAACGATCTACTATATAAGAGCTGCCGGAGTAGCAGCAAGGGACAGTTAAAATAAGAGTGTTGCTAAGTGGAGTACAAGTAAATAATAAGTAAGCTCGAATAGCGAGTAACAAAATGTCAAGTTGTTAAGTAGGAAATAAAGAGAAGTATTAACCCATTAAATTGTGACTTTATTTGTACAATCCAGTGATCGAACTCAGGGTAGAGTTTCAACGTGAGCGATTAATTTAGAAAATCCGTTACAATATTTTATAATAAATCGCTATCAAGAATGTATGAATTTTTAGTTATATGTGACGGAATTAAATGGCCTGATAGTCTGATCTGAAAAAATTTTTTACCCAACACTGCGGTCACCGTATTTAAAGGTTATTGATAGAAATATCTCAACAATATTAGGCGAGAATATTATGTTTAGCGTACTAATATAATAATTATAATCATTTCTGTTAAACAGGTTCACTTTAAAATAAGTATTTCGTATATTAAGGAAGATAGCTTAGTTAAACTAAGTGAATTTGTAGTACATGGGCTAAGTGGCACTTCAAATTATTTCAAGGGTTTTTGATTTTTAAAAATTTCGAGAGTATCTTATGTACCTCTACACTCAAACCAGAAAACATGCAACCTACCAGAAGGTATAAATTCAATTTTGTATTAAGTTCGTTTGACTTTTACCAAACTTTTGGAATTCACCATTTTGTAACATATTCGCTAGTATTTAACAGATACAACAAAAACACCTGTTTACAACTAAAACACACTGTTTACAACTAAAACACAACGAAAAATAACAATCAGAAAATTTTGCATAGGAGGGTATGAAAATAAGTAGGAATTTTACCGGAGAAATATTAGGTCTAGCAAAGAGAAATCCATTTTTTTTTGCATTAAATTAAAGCTTTTATTTCGCTTAGTTAGGATGGTCCGATTTAGATCAAATATGCACCGTTTTGTTCGGTAACTTGTTGGCATTTTTAAGATAATTTCGTAATACCACTGTCATAGAAATCCTCGTCTCTATTAGCTGGGTCAGTCGATTTTCATAAGCTTCTTTTGAGGCGAATTTTTCACTAGCAAAATCAATCACCATAGACAGGAACAGGTAGTAATCACCAGGTCCGGACTACAAAGTGGATGCTGGCCTATCTATGGCCTGATTTAACTATTGGCCAAATCTAGACACTTTTGGGCGATAGCTTGCTTCAGATGGTTGAATTGTTATATCGACTTTGTATGATTTAGCAGGCATTCGCAGATGGAAATTCGGTCCATGAGGTTTCTTTGCATTAACTGATGTGGCACGAATACCACGAGCTTCTTTTCGTATCCAGCCTTATTTAAATGGTTCCAAAGGATTTTTATGCAATTGTTTTGGGCAATCGAAATTTTCGATTTATAATTTTCATAATTTTTAGTCATTTCGATCATTTTATAAATGAAATGTGCTTGCACTTCCCATATTTTCATATTTATGTATTAAATTAAATAATATTAAATTAAAATATGCGTATATATGAACATATAATGTCTATATACATGCACATATTCTGGTATAGCATTTGTTTCATATTTTAAACCACAAATGTTCAGATGCTGTATGTTTTCGGATCAAACTCCGCTCTCCCTTACATATCTTTATACTCTCGCAACATGCTGCACAGAGCATAATAGTTTTGTTCACCTAACGGTTGTTTGGAAAACCTGAAACTAATTGACATAGATATAGAGTTAAATATCTATTTTATATATCTACATTTAAAGCTTTCGCTGCGTAATCAAAACATAATAAAATTAGCCAGTATATTAATGAATGAATATGTATGCACCCATACTATGTGGCTTTCAACACAAAACCTTATTCATTCACTTATCGTATCTCTTCATTATGTTTATTAATTTACACAGTATTTGTATTTTTCGTTCCAAAAAATCAACAAGAAACACTCAAACGAATTAACAAATGGAATTTCAAAGGAAGATTGTGAATTCGAAAAATGTTGGCTAAGTTATTTGAATGCTATCCAACTTTTGCACCCTTCTGTAATTCTTTGTGATAATTGGGCGACCATTTTCTTTGAATCTGTACATACCCAGCAGGAATTCCAAGTATTTGATTATAAGCATGTTTTAAATGCCCAAATCAAAAATTGACAAAATCAGATAAATACTTCGCGTAGCAGCCCCCATATACCTAAAATAAGAATTTCAAACATCCGGTTGGCTTTATACGGTATATATCGGTCAATATGTAAGATATCTTAGGAAAATTAGGTCAACGTATAATATTGGATATATCATAGTTTAATGCCGAAAAAGTGTGAAATCGAGCAACTGATCTGAACGAATTACACCAGCTCCCTTATGCTACATATAATAATTTTCGTTATTCTAGAAGGCTTTAAGCCGATTATGTCGATCATGTGTATGTTTCTTCACAAAATTCAATGGCGAAACCACACTCTAGTGTAGTTGAGCAAAGACAAAAGTTAATGCAATCAGACCAGACCTTCCCCTAGCTCAAATATACCCGATATTGTGATTTACGATTTTCCAGCTGAGTTTATTTAATTAAGCCACTTTGGTGGGGTTTATATCGCAAATCTCTCATTTCATTTATTTTGGTAGATTTTGATATAAATGTCTTGGACTTCAAGCAAAATATAGTAATGAATATACGTGAGTATAGGTACAGGTCATATAAGTTAGTAAGATATAAGTTAAAAAGTTAAGCTATAATAAGGTAATAAGTAAGTCACATATAAGTTAATAAGATACCAAATATGATTTCACGGTTTCGTCGAATAATGAATGTTGAATTTTTCCCCAACATTGCGGAGTGTTCTACAAATGTTCGGTTATACCCGAACTTACCCCTTCCTTACTTGTTGAATATAAAGTTTTGCCTACACCTGAAAGTATTTCTCCGCCCTATATCCTTGCATATTACGAGAGTATAAAATGTTCTGTTTCGAACTTAGCCTTCCCTTAGTTGTTTTATATGATACTGTCATATTAGTAATCTATCAAATACATTACAAATATTACCAGCCTTCAGATAATTCGACACACAATGCGTTACATCGAAAGCCTTTCATCTCCAGACAATCCAACACAATGCACGAGAAAATCAGCAAAACAAATCGGGTCAACACACTGGTACCAAACTCCAAACTTCTCGCTAAAGTTAAACTTTTTCTGAACTGCATATAGAGAGGTATATGAATGTGTTGTAAATTTTTCTCCATTCTCATTGCTTTCTTTTTTGCCACTCGCCTGTGCTTTGATTTTAATCCGCAATGTCTGTTTTTCATTGATAAGCCGACAGTGAAATACATAAAAGAGTTTTAGAAACGTTTTTGTTGTGGAACTTGAATGCTCATTCATTGTCCTAGCAGATTTCTTTAGCTATACATATCTACATTCGTTTTTAGAAAAGCTTTTTGCGTTTCGCTTCGTTGTTTTTTATTAAATCGCGAACTTTTAGGATTTAATAAATAAGAAATACTATTTAGTGTTTGTGTTTGTATATTCTACAAGTTAATTAAAACATTTTCTTCATTGTAACTGTTGTTGGTTTAATGAATTTCTTTTCTCTTTTTTTATGTAGAAGCCTTTAAATATTTTTATGTAGAAGCACTTGCAGAACACTTCACTTCTTCTATGAAACTAATACCCCTATTACATACCTATAATAGCTTGAGTATAGTAGCTCGATAACAATATAACAATATAAAATTTACGTTAACAGTGGATTTCGACTATCTTCCGTAGGCAATAAATAAGCAGTCGCCATTAAACTAATTTTTATAATCACAATAATTGAGCCTGAACGATGTTTTCTTATAAATTGATAGTTAGTAAATTATTTGTCAGATTCTTTAAAATTGCCAATATTAATTAACTTGCATAACTGAATAATTTAATGCGCAAAATTTTGTAATTTCACGACGAACGCATAAATCTATTCAAATCTACTAAAATATTTTAAATTCCAATGAACGTCACTGTTTTCACAGCCTTCCTTAAAGTAAAATTCTATTATAATACCCAACACAAGTATAACGGCAACTATAATCCAGTAGCCTTCCGCAATAGGGGTTGAGACTTCTTTGAGTGATGTACATTGATTTCCTAAAACCATATTATTGCTAAATTTAATTTAATTGTTGCTTGATTGATTGTTTGGAATGTATTACTTGTACAACTCTTACATTATTACAATATTACTACAACTCTTGTACAGTAAATAATTTTCAGATCACACACCATAAAAAAATGTAAGAAACATTACATAATGTTGCAATTGAGAGGCGTAGCATTTTAATTATAAATCTGTAAACTTCCAGGCCAAAGACACTCTCTTTCGCATTACCTTAGACATTTTGTAGCGTAAGCGAACCACAAGAAACCCGGTATACTGACAGTGACAGCTGTTGTGGGAAATATGAAGAGCAAACGTAGTAAGGAAAAGAAGAATCAAAGTAAATAAAATCAATAAACGATACACGTAAAACAAAATTGGTTTACATATGAAAAAGTATGTGCAGCTCGACTTGCATTTAATTTGTAATTTTAATTTAGAATTAACTCGCAGCTTGGTTTGAGTGAACTGGATCTGTTCCTGGCAATAATTTTCTTCCAAACTTTTACCGTTGGCACTACTTATAGTCGTAGCGAGCTAAGGGTTGGCGTGTTTATATGTCCTGTGGTTATTTACTATTTAACATTTCAATTCATTCGAATTAACTCGTTTGTATAAGTCGCTTGACTTCTTGTGCTTCCTTTTTTTCATTATTCCTTTGTTACATATATTTTTGTTTTGTTTCTGTAAAACATATTTAAACATCCTAATGATCCCTGTGCACAACACTACCTACGAAGAAATACGAAAGCGCGGGGTGTAAAATACAAACCTGCCACAAGCTAGATAAAATATTGTACATACGTATCCTGCTACAACATTAATTCTTTTTGTCTGATCCCGTGACTCACCACTCAGCTATTCAATGAGATTTATTACACATAGGATTGTTGGTGTGTGCGCGCTTGTATTTATATGTCTACTCACCCAAATGAATTGTGTTGCAGGTAAATTAGCAAAGCCATCTTCAATCCGAATGTTTTGACTCCGCATGCGAACTCCAATCACAGCTTTGACTCCCACCATGTTGCTTATACGTCCTGCGCGCTAAGTGAGTGGGTAATGGGCCCCTTCTGCCCTATTTACCTTTCAACGTCTTTCCCTGCTGCTGTTTAACGGTGCTTTCTGCGCCACGACAGCTGCTGACATTTTCTGCTTGTAACGCTAGCATACTTACTCCCACTTACAATATTTGTAACCTCACGTGCGCATCCGTTTGTCCCTACTGCTGTCCGCCACCTGACCCATTCAACCACTTCAAATTAAATGAAGTAAATTCTAAACTTCCATTCCTATGACCACCTTATACGCTTGGGGTCGCTGTATCTGTTTGGCGGTCGGTTGTCTCTTGTCTGACTGTTTGTCGATATGCTTATCCTCAGCATATCTGACTGCAGCCGTGGCAACGAGAGCAAGCGGCGCCTCGCCTCATGCTACCTTCATAAAGAACATATTCCGCGGAAGCATTGGGCAGAAAGATATTTGTGCTTACCACAATTACTATATAAGTATACATATGTAGGATATGTACCAATGTATAGATATAGCTATGTACATGACTCTGACTGACCGCTAGCTTTATTGATTTGTGCTCGGTTGGCTGCCGTTTCTGTTGTCTATTTGCCTGGGTCTAACTTGCAGTAAACAAAGAGAAAGGCACCGTGAGGGGTACGTGCTGGGCGCCCTTTGTTTGTTTTGTTTGTAAATATTTACTACTCATACACCGCTCCTTCACCGCCTGCTTTTAAACAACTTCGAGTAGTTGTGGCAATGTTATTGACGTGCTGTTACATGGTAATAAATCAATCGAAGTGCTGCAACATATGTGTTTAGAACAGACCCTGTGACCTGCCGGAGTTGATCTTCGTGTATTTTAATATATGTACATATTTATTAATTTCACAAATGAGCCTTCTGTATCGAAAATGTCAGCCCTCATTTTATAAGTCTTTAAAGTATAAACATTGCGATTTAATTTAATCTAATTTAATTGGATATAAAGTAATCACAGTACTTAAAGTAATCACAAGCCATCTAACTTAAAACATATAACTGAAGATTCAAAATCGAAAAACAGGAACACTTTTTCTGGCGAAAACACTCCAAACAGGCTATTTCAAATATGTATTGAAATGTATATGTATATGTACGTCTTATTTGAAATAAAAAGGAATTTTTGAAAAAATTAGCATACTTTGCATATTTATATATATTACATATTTGTATTCTAAGTTAAAAAGTAAAATAGTCTTGGGGTGTCCCATTTATAGTATGACTCACTGTATATATTTACGTTAAAAAGAGTTTTCAGTGCTCCCTAAATATTTATTCTAGATGTTATGCCAAGCTTCTGCAGATTTTATGATATGAATCTTGTGGTGTCGAATGACTTTAGGATATGCAAATTATAAAAAGAAGGAAACACGTAGAAAGTACTAGAAACTAGAAATAATAAAACAAGACTTAAGGAAACAAAACAAAAAAAAAACACAGTTGATTAGAGCGCTTTGTGGAGTGAACCGCAGATAGATATAAAAATGTATTGAACATCAAAAAGCGAACGAAGAGAGACTGCCTCATCCATGCTGAGAGGACTGCCTCATTCTATATTACCTTAACTTAATTTTTTCTACTATTCTAATTGAGACCTTCTGCCAAGAAATTAAACGGTTCGCTTACATTAATTTTCACCAAATGAATTGTTAAGCAAAGTAGTGCTATTATTATGAACTCAAAGGCGTAATAGGCGTAGGCATAATTTTAATGTGCTCAGAATAAAGGTTACGGTTATTTTAAAGAAATCCGAATTAATACTCATATTTTTGTGGTTAGGTTTGGCTGAAAACAAAATTGTGGGTGAAATTGCTTTTGAAAACAAATCAGTATTAGCTTTAACACATAGTTATAACATATCCCAGCTTACACTGCTATCAATATGAACACTATTTTATTTAGAAATCTTTACATTGTAAGGTTTAAATTAAATTGTAAGGCGAACGTTGCGGCGATCAGTTCTGTGCCGTATTATTTCGTTATTCTCAAAATGCCACAGTGCACTCGTTTATCTGCGTGACATTGCTGTTTATACAGTTTTTTTATGATAACATCATTAGCGACTCACTCCCATTTTTAACACACACACCTACATGCATACATATTCGCTAACTAATAATTTTTCTCTGTCTTATCTTTTTATTGGCAGACGGAACTCTCACATAATTTACAGCAGTTGTCGGAGAAGGCACGTTCCACCACAGAATTCATACAGCGATTAAAAGGCATGAGTGACAAAGTGACGGTAAGTGAGTGCTCGAGGCGAAGCAACGAAAAGCGACAACTCCACGGAAAGTTAGTGTCTATTTTTTCTCCTTATTAAAAAAAAAAGGAAAGGAGTCAATATGATTCCGAACCTTAAGTGAATGTTGCAACAGTTTCTTTTTCGAACATTCACACAAGTTTTTCTAGTATTTAAAATTCTGTAGTGTCCCAGCTTGGAATTAATGAAGACATGAAACGCTCGAGGGTGCCTTGGTGCGACATTTACTAGTATCAAAGTACATTTTTATTTTTATTGTTAAAAAGTGCCATTAACGCTAAGCCGAAATTCCTATAGAACTTTCATTAGGAAAACCACGTAAGCTACTGCCGCTTTCATTAAAAATAGCGCTATTTACGAGAGAACTTTTTAATTGTGAATATTCTTGTCTCTTCTACCAATGAAGCAACTCTTTGTCGCCTGCCAAGTTTCCCAGCCAACGCATATCACCAAAGCGAAATTACATTACTTTCTTGGCGCGCCCTTCGATGAGCCTTTAAAAAATTTCTGTTTATTTAGCGCTGGCAGCGAGTTGATCTAAGCTAAAGAGGGAGAGTAAATAAAGACATCCAAAATAAAAAAAAGAAATTATAAACAAGCTAACGATCATAAACGAAATAGAAAACAAAGCCTGTTTTTTGGCTTGGTACAAAATGCAATTCTTTAGTTTTAATAAACCTTAATTTTCACCGGCATATGTCATACCTTACTCATAATTGTTCGCTTATTTTTCTTCCTCTTCTAATTTGTTGTTTTGCCGTGGCTGACAAAGCAGGAGTCTTGCATGGAATTCGAAAGACTGGTAACGGCACAATGCGAAGCTTTAATACAAGCAATACACGACCGGCGTGAATATCTGCTCAAGGCTATACGCATGGATAAGGATACGAAAATCAGAATATTAAAGGTAAGATGCGAGAAAATTTCTTTACTCTTTATATACCAATGCCTATAAAAGAACTTGAGTAATGTCAAAAGATTACACAAGTAAAAATAATTTAAAATTATTTATAATGTCACTTTTAGAGGAAGTATGATAAGGCACACATGTTCCGAGCCTTCTTGTGATTTTTAAAAATGCTTTATAAAAATAATTTATAATAAATATATAAATATTTATATATATATATGTATATTATTATATACATAAAAGGACGATTCTATTCTCTAATGTACCTTACTCATGCTTGTTTTTGCCTCTCTCTATTTTTAATAAAGGATCAGCAATCCAATTGCACAGGTAAATTGCAACAAACCACAGGACTAATACAATTCTGCATTGAGGCGTTGAAAGAGACCGACAGCGCAGCTTTTCTACAAGTAAGTAGAGTAGGAGTCTAATTACTGACTACTAAATTATGTAAATCACCTTATAATCGACAGTTATGGGCAAATAAGTATAACTGTCGTAATATTCGTTGTATGGGTGAACTTATTTCAATGGCATATTGTATATGTATGTGTGCGCTTTCGCCTTTGGTTTCCTCAACGTGCTTGATGTTTATTCACATTCCATTGTTTTCTTTTCTGCGTTTTTACTTTCCTCGGTTGGCATGAATTCCCACAGGTCGGCTCCATGTTGATTAATCGCGTTGCCAATACGGACATGACCTGGCATCAGGAGGTGACAAATGCCGCTCCACGTGTCTCGCCAATTGTGGATTTGACGTTGGATGATGCTGCCCTAGTACGCGCCATTGATAATTTGAATTTTATGCAGATGAAAGGTATGTGGGAAGGTTGGCTCATAAAGATACGTATATATATATACCTAAACAAACAAAAACATATATTCATATCCATTTATATAAGTATCTATGCTAAGTAGTAACATTAAAAAAGTATGTGTAGTTTGGAAAATAATATTCAGTAATTCTTATGTGATCTGAAATGCAACAAAAACTAATTAACGCAGTAATTGCTAACCAACACTAAACAAAAATGTTCCATTTTCGCTAATTTTGTAATCTTCCAGTGGCACCACGCAGTAAATGATATTGGTTAAGGGCTTAGTCGAACTCAGTTAATTATATACAAAGCTGTCCAATAAAATAAATTAGAAATGCAATTGTAGAAAACTATCGTGATCTACAATATAAAAATTCCGAGAAGCAATCACGAGAAATGATAGTATTATGATTAATTTTACCTTTATATTTAATGCACATTTCCTTTTATTTTTGGTATAAATTTCTATATTTAGTTGCTTCAATGTTCAAAGATCAACTTTATTTTATGGCCTTTTGACTCTAAGAAAAACTTTAGCCTATGCGATGTAAATAAAATATTCCTCGGTGCGCTGAAATATATTTATCGGTCGTTATATAAACACTTGACAGGATCCTTTCAAACTCATCGTATGTTAATGTGCTTGTATTCAAAATTCTGATTCTGTAATAATCAGACCTCAGAATAAAAGACCTTTTCCATAATGAAAGAAACTTGAGAGTGTTTAGACCAATAAACTCTCGTTTTGAGAGTATTGAGAGATTGTGGAATACTTATCTTATCTCGATCAGAATTAAATAATTTGAGTTTAATTTCATCTAATCAAAGAACGTTTCTCCATTTACTCGCCAGATTATCGGCATGATTTTCTAAAATTTTCTTATCCATTTGATTACATTGTCTCACGTTAAAAAAATGTATCTTTCGAGCGGCAAATGGAAACGGAAAATTGGAAATGATGTTATATATTTATATAAATATACCAACCTAAAGTTGCCAAAACGAGTGACTGTTTGTCTGTCCGTCCGTCCGTCCGTCTGCGCAATCGATAACTTGATTAAAAATTAAGAAATCTCAAAGGAACTTAGTACACGTGTTCTTTAGCACCATAAGAACATGGAACCGTTAATGGAAAATTAATGAAGTGCTTTAAGTAAGAAACAAATTAAGATACAAACCTGTAAAATCCATGGCATCCATGGTAAAAAAAATTTTTAAGTATGTGTAGCTCCGCCACTAATAGGTTCACTGTACATATCTCACAAACTACTAAAGCTTTACCCACCACACTTGCTCACACCACATACAAATACATATCCACTTACACTGGAAAAATTTGTGAAATCGGTTGATAACCACTCCAACTCCCCATATAACGTTGAATATGTTGAAAGCTACTAAAAGTACGATAGCTCACTAAATAAATACCTCAGAAGCATTTAATTTCTTATCCAAGGTGATACTTACGGAATTCAAAGGAATCGGTACAAAACTTGTTAAATGGGTGTGGCGGCGCCCACCTTAAGGTGAAATCCATTATCTCATTTATCTCATCTATGTTATCTCAGGAACTACTACACCTATTTCAACCAAGTTTGGGACATGGCATTATTTTAGCATCCTTATGTTACGGCGTTAAAATGTGTCGAATCGGCTTACAACCACGCCTACTTCCCATATATCACAATTTTAAATTCTATCTGATTATTTCAATTTACAGAATATAGATCAATTACCAATAAAGATATCGAAGCAGAACTATGCACAACGAGCGCGTTTAGGGTATACCGTCTCACGTCTAAAAATTTTCGAAATCGGATTATAACTTCAGGTCCCGAATAGATACCGAGATACGAGATACCCGAGATACCGAATTTGTGGATATAGTGCCTACAACTAACTTTTTAGCGAAAATATCGGTCAATCTGTAATATATATGTTTGAAATTCAGAGCAAGTCTTTGTGTGATAATATTGTGCCATTGTGTCAAAAATGGGTGATTTTCAAAGCATAAGATTAACAAAAGTTAATATTTGACTTTAAACCGGTTATGTTAAACAATATAAGAGATCTTTTAATAAAATTAAATGGAAATGATTTCTCTAACATAATGTGGTTTAGCGCTGAATATGAATGAAATCTGTGTAGACTTTGGTCTAAACCCTATATCCCTAATATAAAGATTCCCGTTTCTCTGGTTGACCTTTTCCTAATATACCAAATGTATTAAGTTTACCCATTTTCGTTAAGCTCACATATATCATTTAACTCAATTGGGTTGGTTTTAATATTGCAAATTGCAGTAATGTGGTAATGTGTCGTGCAAATTGTAGTAATGAAACTAAGTGAACCTATTACCTTTAATTTAAATTAATAGGATACCATTTATGATTATAATCCAATCACAAATTCGTCGAGTGAAGAATTTTGAATTCTTACGCAATATTTTTTAATATAAAGTTTTGACAACACCTGAAAACATGCACACGGCTTTGATCTTTGAAAATTGCGAGATTATAATGTGTTCAATTATACCCGAACTTAGGCTTTCCTTAATTGTTTTTTATTTTTTATTTTTTATGAATTTGTGGCATTCAGAATTGCTCTTCCCATTTTAAAGCTAAAACTATATACGTTTAGTGATAAATTTCATAACTTATAAACTTGTGTACGTAAGAGTATGTTAATTGTGTCGACTGGTTTTATTGACTCTCTCTGGCACAGGTTTTTAACAGACAATAGCAAACTTACAATACGTTGCTGAAAAGTAACGCGCAATTGATCCCAAAAAGGCACTAACTTAATCATAACGGAAGTGGTTATTAAACTATAGTTGATGTATTACATGCCTAATTACTGAAGTATTTAAGTATCATTAGCTAGTGTGTGGCCCAGATTTATCACATATTACTGTACAAATCTTCAGGTAGCAGAATAACTTCTAACTAAGCACTAACTAACAGTTCGAAAACAACTCGGGTTGTGATATTTAGAAAAACTCATTAATAACTACTACCGCCGCCGCTAGATGAAATCAGTCTCCGAAGCCCAGGTATTCTCTGGGGAAGGTCCCAGTACCCTACTTTGTATCAGTGCATTATCCTTTATTCTCTGGAACCTATGTGTATTACATTTAATTATACCTATTTTCTTTTGATTATCAAAATAGAAAAATACAGTTATTTGCATTTCCGCGATAGTCGGGTCTACGTAACCGGCACGGCACCTGTTTCATATGCAGCTAAAGACTGTGAACTCGGAATATGTGAACTGTGAATAATTCCTCAAAATTATTTAGAAAATGCTTTCTGCCACGACAAAACCAACAGGGGATATCTAGGAGAAATGCTTCTTTCGTCACTATTATACTAAAGTTTAACTTTCCATTGCACAACTTAAATATCAAGAGTATAAAAATTGGATTTGTGTTAGAGAGAGGCTCGTAATATTTTTTGAAAGATATGGTTTGTATGCTAACGTTGTTTTATGGCAATTACATTAAAACTTAAACAGATTTACTTTTAAAATAGTTTCTACTCATTCCATGGATTGATAGTAAATTAAATATAGCAGTACCTTTTATAGTTGATGCTCATAGTTAGCTTAACACAGTTCCATAAACAAATGTAATGTTCTAGTAAAAACATACTAACAAACTATTCGTCCTATGTGCAACGCAAGTGCGTTTAAGTGAAATGTTGCACATTTCGTTCGCAATATCAATACAGCATCATCATATGAGTGAAGTGCGCTCCAAAAAACACATATAACTACAAATATTTGGAGGCATTTAAGTCCTAAATAGCCGAGACATACGTGAACCGTGACACATTGCCACATGTTGTAGGGAGCCGTTGGAGCAGCGGCGTCGGTAGCAGCTGCGGTTCAACAATCCCCAATGCTACTTAACACTTTTCAACAAAATTTTGATTGTTTTGAAAGTGTTTTCAAATGACGCGCTGCTACACGCGCACACATGCACTGTCGGTAACATGATACTTTTTTTTGAAGAGCTCTTGTTTAATTTACAACAAAATTATTTGAGGGCGAAAGTATTTTAGAGAGCTGCGGATGTGCTTTAGAATTATAATATACGTAATAGCTGCTTAATTTATTATACAATAGGCGAATTCGTGATTTAGGTATATTCAAATGCATTCGCAACTTGTATGTATTATGTATGTGCTTTATATTTGTATAAGTATGCATACATAAGTGTATATGTATACCAAAAATCTGTATAATCTACATAATTGTGTATGTTTTGCTCTCTTTTTCTCTTGCACTCCATTAAAAATAATCTACAATACTTATCAACATCCAAACAACAACCAATCAATTATAATTCAACAATTTCAAAAACGAAAAAATCTGCTTAAATTGAAATTCGGAAAATTAAACATCTTGAATACCCATATCACTTTCCTCTGACAATTATTATAATCACCTTAACGTGCATTTGTACAACAAACACATACATACCATACATGCCTGTGTGTATATATATATCACATCGATGCACCAACCCCATCCGCTCATCCATGGATTGAACCGCAAATATGAACAACATAAACGCGCCCAAAAATAGCTGTCAAAGATGGAGATGAGAGATTACCAGCAGGTGAGATGTTGTTACCCGTAACCGCAGCAACAATAAAAACAAATCATTATTCTACACTGAAAACAAATAAAACAGCAATTGTAACTGCAACTAGCACAAACGATAATACTGCAACAACAATAACAGCACTACCCAAATCCATTTCATCCAGATTTCAAACTGTACCCATCTTCTTGAACCTAACCAATATTAATACCATCGTCACCTCCACCAATAAAACCAACACCACTTCAAATACCAAAACCATATCATCATCAACAACAACATCATCACCGTCACTGTCACCAACGTTATCACTACCATCATTGTCATTATTACCAACAACACTCTTTCCAACGTTAACAACAGAAAGTACACTCAAAATTTTTACTCTCATACAAACATACATACTACCTATAAAGTTGTTTTTTTTTGTTTTAGACAGATAGCATCTTGATGTTTTTTATACAATAGGTGCTCCATTGTTTTGTTATTAATATTCGAATGAAAAGCTAATTCGACGTATAATGATAATCTACGATTAATCCAACTATCTTCCTTTTGCTTTTTGGGGTTAGTATTAAGTTCTTTCACCTTTTCATATTCATAAATCAGTTTCATATTCAAATCACTTTTCATAAAGCGTAATCTAACTGCAATTTCGGACTAAGAAATTGAATAAGAACAAACTGTTATGTATACATAAAATACAGATAAAATATAAAGAAATTTCTACGACTTCAATGAGACTTTCATGGCTAACTGTATTCTCATCTTTTATACAAGAGAGCGGATTGTGACATAGATAGAGCAATTCATATCGTTGCTAGATTTAAGAAAAAAATGTCAGTAAAAAATTCGCTTTTATTTCAAGTAATTGCTCTTTATAAGCAAATTACTATACTTCTGTGAATAAAATTTCACTAAGGCATGGGTAATTATGTAAAATTTATTTTCAAAATTAAAATTGGCACATGGCTTTACTTTTTTTTTACATTTCTGCTTTGAGCCAATGAGAGTTCTGCTTGAAACTCCGTTGTTTGGTTTTTGAGCGGCGGGACCTCAGCTTGTAACCATTTAAGTATTGCTATTGCCATCTCTTTCACTCATTAGAGTATTAGAGAAACCAGGTTAATTGCATCCGATTTTCGAATATATTTCCATATATTTTCCATTTCCACTTCTTACATGTTTTAAGTAAAGTTCTCTATACATATGTCTGCCTATATATCCACACTATTTTTACGTTTTGTTTCTGTTGTTTTTAACATTTTGTGATCAATATTTTTGTTTGAATTATTATTGCAATTATATATTTAACTTTTAGACCTATATCAAACATAAATTTGTAATATAATAACATTGCACATATATATTTTTAAGTTTTGTATTAAAGCTATTGTTTGTTTATGATATTTTCTCGCTCACTTTTAGTTTTTGTCACGCTTGTACCGTATCATTTGGTTAGTTTACATATATTTGTATTTGTTCTTGTTAATTTAGTTGTCATTATTATTATTTAATTTTGCTGTAGTCTCATTTAATTTCCATTCGATGCTGTTTCAAACGGTAATACCATAATCTAATATACAAATTTTTCTTGTTTTTCCTCTACGCCAATATGCAACAGCGCCCTTAGCGCCAACAATTGTTCCAGAGGATTGTTCGGCAGAAAATAACTCCGTTACAGTGGCGTGGCAAGTACCAGCACACTCTATCGTAGATGGCTATGTATTGGAGTTGGACGATGGTAGCGGTGGCGAGTTTAGGGTAAGAAAAAATTCAACTGTTTAGTAAGAATTTTATGTTACTGGTCAGTTCTGAAAAGTTGTCAAAACTTATGCCTATCAATGCTCGGGAGTTGAGCTTAGCACATAAAGAACTTTGAGTTATTTGCGATCAATTTAAAAATTACCGGGATGAGCGGTTCTGGAAAGTCTTGAAAATTTTGAAAAATTGGACAAATATTCAACCTCTCTTGACACCTTGACAAATATCAATAATTCAGAAGATATTTTGAACATTTTGAGACTAATTTAAAAAGACAATGTTTAGCATTCCACTCTCTTCTAACTTGAGTTAGAACTGTGTGTTTTACAACTTATAAAAAAAAAATATTTGGGAAAACCTGTAACGAACGGCATGTGAAACCGAGCATTTTATATTCTCAAAATTTTCAAAGATCAAAGCCAAAAGCATGTTTTCAGGTTTTATTAAAACTTTATATTAAAAACTGTTGGGTAAGAGTTCAATTACGGCGAAATTGTTATTGCGTTATAATGATATTTGGTATCTTACTATCTTATAAATATATATAGGTCATATACTCACTTAATTTCAATACTGCATTTTGCTTCGTATCCGAAATATTAAATTAAAATCAACCCAATTAACTCAAATGAGGCTAAACTTAATATTGGGTATATTAGGAAAAGGTCAACCAGAGAATCGGAAATTATTATATTAGGGACATGGGGTTTAGACCACAGTTTACACCGATTTCATTCAATTCAGCGCTAAAACGCTGAAAGCATGTTTAAGAAAGCATGTCTACTTAATTTCATTAAAATATCACACACATTGTCCAACATAAATGGTTTAAATTCAGATGGAGTGTCGGAAATCACTATATCGGGTACACAGATATCGAAAGTTTATTGCGACCAATATACTATCGGGCAACTACGATACTGTGCTGTTATATCCATATATAATTATATTTACCTTGTCACCCAAATATACCAATTTCATGTCCAACATAAAATCTACAAAATTAATTTATTCATATTTCCGCTTCATGCTCTTAGGAGGTCTATTGCGGTAAAGAAACGATTTGCACCGTGGACGGACTTCACTTCAATTCCATGTACAATGCACGCGTCAAAGCATTCAACAATGCCGGCGAGGGTGAATATTCCGAACTTATTGGATTGCAAACGGCGGAAGGTGAGTGAACAAAACGCACCGCAATGATATAACATAGAAGCATATAAGGTTATATTAGACAATGCTTGAATTTCAAAAGCTATATTAATATTTAAGCGATATGCATTGATTTTATTTTAGAATTTGAATTAACTTAATAAAAATGCAGTTTTGTGAAGAGAGAAAATGTTTGTAGGAGTAGAAAAGGATTGTTCCTTATGAATTACATAATATTCGGGAATGTCTAGCGGAATATTGAAAGAAAACTCAAATTGGTTATTAATTTTTTTTTAGTTCGTGTGAATAAACACAAAGCACGCATCAATAATTTCCTTAGCTTTCCTTCACGTAGATCACAATACTCATAATAATATCATGATTTGCTAATGTTAGAATTTTTCACCTGGTCTGTAATAAGGTTTAAGATTATTCAGCAAATGCAACATACATATATTGTATTGGTTTAAATGCCTCCCACCAAATAACGTGAATTTGGCCAAGATCTTAAGAGTAACCTTTCTTAAGGAGGTTCAAGATTGTGAAATGAATGCTGAGGCAGTTAGAAGAAACTATGTATCCTATTATTGGTTACCATACATACATAGTTATATAATAATATATTGATGTATGATGATGTATATTGAAATGATGTACGCCATATTCGTTCGATTACAATTTATCAACCAATCTTCTTCATTACATAGCCAAAAGAAAGAATAGCAAGAATTATGAGCCATGTTAAATGAGTTGTCAGACGATTCTGGCGGGAAACAGTTCTATAGTAACTACTCTAAAGGAAGCCAATAATAATAAAGGAATGCCATAGTAATTATAATGTTAATTCTTAATAAAATTCACTAATAACTCTAAAAGTTTTGGAAAGATTTCAGTTTATGGGATAACGTCGATACTAAGATCACACTATCCAACTTCTCTTATCATGAAATTTTGATATAATATTATCGACCGGCAGTACTCTACTGTGAAAACATTTTCAATAATACGAAATAATAAAAAATATGCTTATAACATAAATATACGTATGTGCTTTTTTTTTAACAATTTCTCAAGATAAGTATAATAATTTTACTTAAAATGGTCATCAATGAATTATCAATATAAACCATTTCACAGAGCAGTATATTTAATTAAATATCTTTTATAATCCGCGCAGTTGTCTACAATCCATTTTCAGTTTTTGCTAATAAGGGCCGGCATTAAATGAGCAATAAAATGACAGTTGCTACAATTGATAGCAACTAATAAATCCTTAATAACACAACAAGTGAATGAACGCCGACGAATAGGAATAATACAATCAAATAAATACGACGAAGTAGCAAGAGAGCAGTGTAGAATGTCGACAATTGGATTTTGCTGTTAGTGGCAGTGCTAAAGCCGTAGAATACTTTGTGGCACTTTCAAGAGTGCAGCCACTCATGAAAAGGATTATTGCAATGACAACTCTCAATGTTGCGCTCAACTGTGGCGATTGCTTTTATTAGCACGTCTGCAATATTCTTTTTCCATTTATCAATTTGTTGCATTTCTTGTGGTACCTGTTACTTCTGCATTTTGTATCATAAGAAGTTTAATGTAGAATCTACCTTCCGGATGTAAATTTACTTATTTCTACATTCTTTCTCTTTTTCCTCTTTCACAGTTGCCTGGTTCACATTTGATCCAATTCTCAGCGGTGGCGCCGGCTCGGGTCTGATTTTTAGCAACAACAATGCCTCAGTTTCGGTGGAGGGTTGGGAGCACCGGGTAGCTTTGGGATCTGTTGGCTTCTCGCGCGGCATCCACTATTGGGAATTCAGCGTGGACAACTATACAATGGATACGGATCCAGCGTTCGGTGTGGCGCGCATCGATGTCAGTCGCAACAAAATGCTAGGTAGGCGAAAACGGAGAGATGGAGCGTTGCTTTTCATAAACTTAGAAATCCAAATTATAATAAAAATTGCTATAAATATTGTGCTAAATATAAGTATAAACGTTGGTATTTTGTGACGGTCTGCAAGTTTCCAATACTTAAGCGATTTTCATCTTCAATGACTTTAGTATCCCATTTACAACTTGTTGCCATTAGTTGGTCATAAAATTTCCATTTGCTTTTATATAGCATTTCGTTTGAATTGCTCTTAAAGTTTTCATGACTGCAATCTCTAAGAAACCATTCAAAAACAACAACCATATAGACTAAAAGCGAACCGTTATGAAAAGGCAAATATAAGAGAGCATAAAGTTTGTTAAATGTAAATCGATTTCATGTAGAACTCTTGTTATGTTGATTATTATTGTATTAAAATAACTTCTCTTTTAATAAGTCCGATTAATCTTTAGCAATTTTGAAATGGCAGATTTGAAGGTTTTTCACTTAAAACCTGATAATATTGCATATAACAATGTCATATAACATTATAAAAAAACCTTGTTGATTGTATGAGCTTTTCTACTAGTAAGACATGTCAGAGCTATTAATATCTCTCTTAGAATTTCCTGTAAATTTAAAGGCTCTTATTATTACGAACATTTACTCTACGAAGTAAGCTTCCACTTGTGGAAAACACTTCTGAAAATGTGTAAAAGTTCATAAAACTTTTTCGCACATAAACGAAGAATTAATTTAAAACCAGTTAAAATTTTTTTAAATCAGTATCACTAATATCAGGTCCTAATATCCTATTAATAAAAACCGAGTGTTTTGATCTTTTCATTAACAGCAAGATTTAGTTTTTTAAACAGCAAACTTCCCTCACTATTTTTAAAGTGCATAAATCGCATCTCATAAATTCCTTTGGATTATCAACTTTCAGCTTCTTTTCTTTCCGCTCTTACAAATAAATGTTTTTAAAAAAGGAAAGTTAGACTATAAGATAAGGATAAATAAGATAAGGAAACATTCATTTGAAAATTGTCGGATTGCGAGAGTATAAAATGTTCGGTTACACCCGAACTTAGCCCTTTCTTACTTGTTTCATTATAATTTATCACTTGCCGAACTGCAGTATTTTATTGTTTTAATTTATTTCAATATCGTCACCTTTGTTGAGTTTAACAGCTTCCTTGTAAGCACAATTCCTTGAACGCAATATCCTTAAGTAAATATTTTCTTTTCCTACTTTTATATCCACAAAGTGCTAAGTTGTGTTCGTACTCCTATTTGCACAAAATATTTTCAAAAGGTTTTTCTGCAGTTGCCTTCTTGAGACAAATTTCAGTCGAACTGAAAATGGCACTATCGTTAGAATTTTATAAACCCTTAGATATCTAATTACGCGAGGTATTTGGCAAGGAAAAGTTGACAGTGGCACTTAGTTGTTTTGTGGCACACATATACAAAAATGCGTAAAACTTTCTTGTGTTTATTCGATGTGTCCCACGTCCCTTTTGCAAATGAAAAAGTTTCTTATTAGTCTTTCTAGAAGTAGAAGAATCGGAACTTGCGCGAAGATGTCTGCGAGGCAACCTGCTTCAGTAGTGCTAGTCACCTTCTCCTTCCTGCTATTCAGTCAGAGAGTCTCAGTTGTTCACTTAAAAATTTTTTTTATCGTTTTGTGCTTTGTTTTTTCATATTTTCTGGTGTTGGGTGACATCAAAAAAGTTTTTTTGTACTTCACGCTTGAAATACCGATGCGTCAATTTAAAGAAAGTCTGCCGCTGGAGAGTTAAATGAGAGGGATTATCGCTGATGATAAAAGCTTGTTCCGTTCGCAGAGTTCATCAGCCTATTTTGCTATAGGAGGCATAGTAGCGCCCAGTAACAGTTTGAGTATCACTGATAACAACACTTCGTTGCGATCTTCTTTTAATCTAGGATAATTATGTGATGTTGATGTTGTGATGCAGATTTGTATGAGTCTTGTTCGCTTACAAGGTCAAATTGGCTCAGCTCGCGAACATCGGCTTCGTTAACGTTTTCCAATAATATCTTAACAGTTAACATCGGGCAATTCGTTCATGAGGAAGACCCAAAGATATTACTAACGGAAGCTAATACGCCATATACAGAACATCAATATAAAGAATTGGAAACTGTTGTCGATATTTTTTATTTTTTTTTCATTGTCCTGGGCAGTATTAGAGTGCTGAAACACAAAAAAGGTAGAAGTTGTCACCTGTTTGAAGGGAAAAGTTATGTCAAACATTTATAAGATGAGGAAACATTTCATTGGAGGCAATCACCCTGTAGAGGTTCAAGAAAGTGTCCTCTAGAGTATATTTTTTTTTTGAGAGATATCTAAATATATTTAATTGAATTAAATTGATAATAAAAAAATTTAATATTATAACTCTTTTTATTTTCTTTTCAGGTAAAGACGAAAAGTCGTTTGCTATGTACATTGACGGACAACGTTCGTGGTTCCAACATAATTCTGTACATGAGCGGCGTGTTGAGGGGGGCATCACAACTGGCAGCACCATTGGTGTACTGCTTGATCTGGAACGACATACCTTGAGTTTCCTCGTCAATGAAATGCCACAAGGTTCAGTTGCATTCCGCGATCTCTATGGTGTCTTCTACCCGGCCGTGAGCGTTAATCGAGGCGTGACATTGACTCTGCATACCGCTATGGATGCGCCGAAAATGGATTATTTCTGAGTAAGATTGAATAAGATCCGGTGTAATTCGAGAGAATGAACCGAAGTGACAGGAGAGAAGGAGAAGAGTAACGCTTAGGCGTTATTCAAATGTATTGTAAATATTTCCATTATAAATAAATATTTCGTAATTAAGCTCAACTAAAAATGCTTACACATAACTAGGCGTCTACTTACACGTTTTTAAATGTATTTATAGTTTTAAATAGCGTACACATTGATTTATGTGTCTATTCATTTTTAAGTATTTCGATCTGTAAGTAGTAAATGAGTACTTGAGTACTTGAGTAAATGAGTCGTTGACACATATCTTAAGCATTTAAATTTAAATGGGATTCCAAATCGCCATAATGTTCCAATTACTAATTTGTATAAAATTTTTGCATAGTAACCCTCATTGAAACTAGTGGAGCTTAAGTCTGTAGTTCATATAAATTTCAGCATTTGCTTTATAAACAATATTATTAACATTTATATAAATACAAACAGTTCGTTCAAATCAGAATTTTTGAAAAATATAAAAAAGAACTTT
This sequence comes from Bactrocera minax, assembly GCA_021498325.1. Classification (NCBI taxonomy): domain Eukaryota; kingdom Metazoa; phylum Arthropoda; class Insecta; order Diptera; family Tephritidae; genus Bactrocera; species Bactrocera minax. The sequence continues at coordinate 185,783 of JAKEEE010000045.1, read as the reverse complement.
GACTTACTATTATCAAACATAATATTTAATGTAATACAATAGCAGCAGCCGAACAATACTAAAAAATTGAAATTATAATCTGTAAAAACACTTAGAAATAATAATAGCAATATGAAAGTTTACCTAAAAAAACATAAACGAAAAGGCACTGTTGATAAAAATCGCTATACATAAAAATTAAACAAATTGCAAATATAAATATTAAGTTGTAAAAATAGTTGAGAAAACATGAAATATTGTGTGACTGGCAACGGAAATGAAATAATTATTATAGAAGTAAATATTTATGTACCAAAATAAAAGTGAAATCTGAAATGCGTCACAATTAAAATCTATCACCTTTTAGAATTATTTATAAATTTTTCTGACAAATTTCAAAAATCTTTATATATAGTGGTAGCAACCTAAACTTCATTAATGTGATACAACAGATTTCGGTTTGATATTTATTTGTAAAATAATTAGTTTCCAAACTAACAACTCCACACAAGAAATTTTAAAGCTGGGCCTCAGTTATTTGCTTCACTTTTGCTTTAGTATACATTACTAGGTAAGCTTTGGTAGAATAAGTTATGAAATGTTTATTAATTAAACAATTTTTAACTTTCGTAATCGTCTTCGCTCACTCTTCGTCTGAGCACGTTTTTTTTTGTTTCTTTTTAAGTTTTTGTTTTTTTAGGAATACATTATATTCGAAAGTTTACTGCCACTTACTTCAGAAGCAGCTGCATAACGTATTCAACAGTTAATGAATTTCTGGACCGTAATTTGAAATTTAATAAATGAAGTAATGAATTACTGGACTTTATATGGCTACAATCCATATTCCGAAATTATAATATTACAGTCTTAGGAACCGTATATCTAGGTACATATATGGGTGTCAAATAAAAGAAAAGTTAAAATGAGAAGGATTTAAGGAAAAACACACAAAAATGCTTTCCGTGTGCATTCCAGCTACCCCCACTAAAGCTAATACCAAAAATTTCAAACTAAAATAAACATTTTAGAACTTAGATACTTATTCCATAAGTGCATTTTATTGTAAATGCTTTGACTTAAATTACATAAAGAAAAACTCAACACATTAGACAATTCGTCAAATAATACAAACTAAATTTAATTACTAACAAAAAAAACGCTCTGTAAATAGCAGTTGTAATTTCCATAATACCTGCAATCTGTTCAAAATCTTTCGAAAAAGCACCAAAGAGCTGTCACATACGTTTAAAACGGCACAATGACAATGGACTGCACTTAAAAAAATTATGCCATCAGTAAAATTGCAAGAAATTTTCATTGGAACAGAACCAAAAATATAATAGAAAACCTTCTCAATAAACAAGACAACATAAATTCGATTTTTCACATTTTTTTTTGGTTGCATTAACTTCGAAAACATTAAATTAAAGAAAAAACTTGTAAATTTTGAACAATAATTAATTGTTAGCGTAGGAACCAGTTTTTATACTCTCGCATCTTGTTACAACAGAGTAGAATACCTTTGTTCAACTAACGGTTCTTTGCAACACCTGAAACTAATCGAGATAGATAATTAGTTACATATATGAAAATTATCAGGATGATGTTGAATTCCGGTGACTATCCGTCCTTCCGTCTTTCCGTTCAAGCGATAATTTGAGTAAAAGCTGAGATATCCAGATGAAACTAGCCATACGTGGGGTGGTCGATATTGCAGATGCGCGAAACCGAACAATTGCCACGCCCAAAAAATACCGTTAAGCCAGAAATTATAAAGCGTTAGAACTAAGCAACACATTAAAAGACACAACATTATAAATTTAAACAAATTGGGCATGGCTCCGCCCCGTAACTAAAGCTATATTAATCAAATTCGCTAAGAACAAGTCTTCCTAGCACCTCCCCATACGGTGTAAAAATAGGTGAAATAACCAAGCCCATCTCCCATACGAAAAGGAAATTGAAAACTACTAAAAGTGCGTTAACTCGCTGAAGGAACACACCAAGAACATTAAATCTTACAGTAAATGTGGTACGGAAGGAATGCATTGAAACCCGTTAAAAATTAGATATAGGGCTTGGCACCGCCCTTTTTTCGGTGAAATCTAATAATTCAGGAACGTCTTAACCAATTTCAACCAAATTTGGTGAATTGTGTTACTTTGATATCTTTATATTACAATGTGAAAATGGGCGAAATCGAAATTTGCGCAAACACTGCAAGGTATGCCATCTTGTGCCCAAAAATGGGCATGGGCAAAAAAAAAACGTAATAAGACTATATATTTTCAATCTTTCAGATACCGAATATGTGGACCTCAGTGAATACGGTTGACTTTTTTTCGAAAATATCAGTGTAAATGTGAGAAATATTAATGACATGTAGAGCGCATCTTCCTCTCTTATAATATGGCTTTGCGTCAAAAATTAGTAAAATTGGCTTCATACTTCTCCTAGGCTCCAAATAACTAATATAGAGATTTTCGAACTTCCAGTTGACTTTATACCGTTTATGTCGGTCAATCTGCGAAATATCATAATGAAATTCAAAGAACGTCAGTTCCTGGTAATTATGTGTATGCTAAATATGGAAAAAATCGTGTCAATACTTCCCCTAACCTTCATATACCTACAATGATTTTAAAAATTCTGTTTGGCTTTACACTGTTTACATCGGTCAATATGTAAGATACCTTAGCAAAATTATGGGGAAGTAAGACCATGCATATTCTACAGTTTGGCGGTGCAAATGTTTGAATTCGATCCACACCACAGCCCCGCTATGGGGTATTATAATGAATATTGTTATTCTAGTAGATCTATGTAGACTCTATGTCTAATATATCGGTAAAATTTTCAAGTATCTTAACAAAATTTAGTGGAAATATGTTCTCATACATAGCACGTTCTCATACATTATTCTCATAACATACTTTATTTTAATGCTAAAGGTAAATGTTATATGCCTCAAAATATTCCCTAGCCCCAAAGTACCCGATGTACTGATTTCCGACTTTTCCGCTGAACTTAAGCAGTTTATATAACCCAATATGTGTGATATTTTAAAATAATTAAGTGTTTTTTTTCCATACTATGTTTTAGCGCTGAATGTGAATGAAATCGGTTTAGACCGTGGTCAATGAGACCTGTCTCAACAAAATTAAGCATAAAACATAATTACTATTATATCATTCGGTAGTAAAAATTATGCCTTTGTACCTTCCCACAGCGCTAATATCGTGAATATAGATTGTTTGTGTAAATTAAATTAACTTTATGAGTATATAAGTCAAAGTGAAAGTTAATATAATATGACGCCAAATATGATTGCAATCCATTCATAATCTCGTCGAATAATAAATATTGAATTCGTATCCAACATTTTTAATTCAGTTTTGCCAACATCTGGAAGCATTCCCCCGACTTTGATCATTGCAAATAGCGAGAGTATAAAATGTTCGGTTACATCCGAACTTGGCCTTCCCTTACTTGCTTTATTATTGAAAACGCTGAAAATGGCAAAAAATTAAATTGTGTAAAATGAATTTACATGTATACAAAAAAAGCATGCATTTGTATTTAAATGTGTATGTATGTGCACTTGTACGTTTATGGTAAATATTTATGTATATACTAATACATATAAAATACAAATATATTCCAATGTTTTAACAATAAACCTGTAAAATATTTTTTTTTTTTGTTTTTCATTAAGAGTAAAACATTTAAACGTAATTGCAAAGTAAATAGTAATTTCGCATTAACTCCATTGTAATTAATTATTAATTAAAAATATGTCGGATGAACGAAAAATAAAAAAATAAAAAAAACAAATGAAACCAAATTAAGTTGGCTAGAATGTTCATAATATTAGTAATGTAATGATTAAAAAACCAATAAATGATAATAAAATTGAATGGATAATTACTTACAATCAGTAAAAAATATAATAAATATGTCGCAAAAGAAAACAACCAGTTGTCATATTATTTTAACACCATCCATTTTTAGAGTAAACGAATCTACTTTGCTTTTTTTCTATACTTACGAAAAATTTTTCTACTTTCGGTGGATTTTTATACTTTCGGAACATATTGCAAAAGAATATAATAGTTTTCAACTAACGGTTGTTTGTAAAACGTAAAACTAGTGGAGATATATATAGAGTATATGTATATAGAGTATTTGTATATATAAATGATCAGGATGGTGAGGCGAGTTGAATTCCGGGAGACTGTTTGAGGAGGTGAAATCGGAAGATAAGCACGCCCACTTCGCACACAAATGTAATGTTGAAAATTACTATGAGCGCGTTAACGCGCTGGAGAAACACGTCAGAAATATTAAATCTCACAGTAAAGGCATAAAGAAGAGATGCATAGGAAGGTGTTGGACAATGGAAGTGGTACTGCCGACTTTTCAGTGAAATCCTATATCTCAGGAACAACTAAACCAATTTCAACCAAATTTAGAGCATATTACTCTGATATCTTTATGTTACAGTGCGAAAATTGACAAAATGGGACTACAACCCCGCCTACTTCCCATATAACACAATTTTAAATGCAATCTGATTCGTTCACTTTACAGTTTGTAACGCAAGCATCAATAATATAATATATATAATCGGGACAAAATTTTGGATAAAAAGTGCCCTCTTGTCACTTCTTCCCAAAAAATGTTGGAAATCGGAGTATATCTTTTCAAGCCCCATATACCGAATATGAGGATCTCATTGTCTATGACTGCCTATTATCAGTAAAACTGAGATAAATATTAATGAAATTTAGAGAACATCCTTCTCTATCAATAAAATCTCCCGATGCCAAAATTGATGAAATCGGACAAATAGGTCCCAAAACCCTATAAAGCTAATACGAAATTTTTCAAAAATCGGCTGATTTCATACCATTTGTACCGGTTAATATGTAAGACATCGTAGCAAAATTAAATGAACGTAAAGTCTTGATTATTTGGTGGCAAAAATTAGTAAATCGATATACGAACTACTCCAGCCCCCATATATTACAAGTAATGATTATCGTTATTCCAGTGAACTCTGTCATGTCATGTCTTTTTAATTAATCAATATCGACTGGAAATGTGTTCTCGAGCATACTTTAGTTTAATGTCAAAAGCAAATGTTATCTGCTCAGACCTTTCCCTAGCCCCTATGTGCCCGATATAGTGATTTCCGAATTAAATGTTTTCTTAACCATAATATGCTCACCATTTTAGCGCTGAATATGAACGAAATTGGTCTACACTTTGGTCTTAACCCTATACCTCTAATATTATTATTTACGTCCGTCTGGTTGACCTTTTCCTCTTATACGGATTATATTAAATTTCGTTCATTTGGTTGATTCATTTCGCAAATGTCTCCACAGAAGACATCTCAATAAAATTGAATGAGAACATTTCGAAAAATATTATGTCATATGGTGCAAAAAATTATGGCTGTTGTATCTTCCTATAGCAATATAAGTCTATCCTAGCAATTTGCAAGGATCTATATTATACAGATAGAATAGATAGATGGATAGAATTTATATATAAGCTTTTTAGATAATTGCAAATTTTCTATGTCATTTTAACAGTATTTTGTCACAAAGCCATTCACAGTAGCAGAAATTGTTTAAAATCTGTGAGGCAAAGCGAGTAGCATTGAAGATAGTGGCTATAACACTTTAATGAAGCATCGACATACTCTCGCGTCTGGAATTGTATATGTACAAATTAACTTTTTTGCTTAACATGTAAATTTTATGACAGGAGTGAACCGCACGAAGATAGAGAGCAGAGAAATAACTAGTCGAAAATGCCAGTCATCTGATGCACTTTGTCAGTTTCGCTTTGGCTGGTATTTCAAATCAGTTCTTTTTCTATGAGCATCGTCCGACAACAGTTTGAGACATGTAAACTTACTAAAAAAAATCCACACGAATTATGTTTGCATTATTTATTTAGGACGCATTCATACACGATGGTTTTTGTTGCCTATAATCATAGTTTGATTGTGAAATACTGACAAGGGATGACGAAGGGCACAGAGTTGCTCGGTCTCGTCAATTCTTTTCATGGGTACAATTGCGCTCGGAAAATATGGAAAACAAGATATGTTCGGAAATTTGAATTTTACCATCTACCTTCTGTATGTAATATGTAATATGTATGATATAATAGAAATATTTTATCCAAGTACCTTACTTGGGGTAACCTTAAGGGTGTAACCGAACATTTTATAATCTCGCAATTTGGAAGGATCAGAGACGGAAAAATGCTCTCAGGTTCTGGCATAAATTTATATTAAAAAATGTTGCGGAAAAATTCAACATCCATTATTCGACGATATTGTTCATGGATTGCAATCATATTTGGTATCTTATTAACTTGTATTACAGGTCATAGACTTGCGTATTTTCATTACTACATTTTGCTCGTGTCCGAGATATTTATATTGCAATCTATCAAATTAACCCAAAACTGATAATGGGATATAAACTCATTCAAAGTGGCTTAATTGAATTTATTAGAAACTTGAGGATAAAGTCAACCAGAGAAAAGGAAATCATTATATTAGGAATAAGTGGTTTAGACCATGGTCTAGACCGGTTTCATTCATATTTAGCGCGAAACCCACTATGTTTAAGAAAACATATCCATTAAATTTGATTAAAATATCCCACACGTTGACCAACATAAACGGTTTAAAGTCAGATCGAAAGTTGGGAATTCTTATATCGGACATTTTTGCGAAAGAGGAAGATCCGCACTGATCACATTAACTCTTTTCATTCTTCAAGTATTTTAGGGAACATGTTTTCACGCAGTTTTGTGAAGGTAACTCACACACCGACCGACATATTCGGCATAAAGTCTGCTAGAATAACGAAAATCATTTCGATCGGATAATATCGTAGGATAATTCGTAGACCAATTTCACAAATTTTCGGCAGTAAACTATTGTACATCCGATATTACACGATCGCATAATTTTGCTAAGATATTTTACATACTGACCGAAATATATGGTATAAAGTCTACCCAGAAGTTGAAAATCCTTATATTAGGTATATAGGGGCTACGTGGAGTGCGTACCCGATTTTTCTTCCAATTTCATTACGATATCTTACAGATTTATCGTTATATATGGTATAAAGTCTAGAGGAAGGTTGAAAATCCGTATATTAAGTATATGGAGGTTAGGCGAAGTATTTGCCCGATTTTTGCAATTTTTGAAACCAGAGCAGATTATTATCAGGAAAGATAATACTCCAATTTCATTCCTATATCTTACAAATTTACCGATATTTTCGGTAAAAAAGACTAATAGGGGCACAGAGGTCCAAATATTGGAGATCTGGTGGCTTGAACATTTTTTCGAAAACTACTTTTACGCATGAGATAGCATATCTTGAACGTACTATCTGTGTAAAGCTTTATTCCAATATCTTAATCGATGATCGATTTATTATTTCACTTTAAAGTGAAAGTATCAGATGAAACTTAAACCTGTGTTATATGAGAGGTGGGCGTGATTTTTATCCCATTTCGCCCATTTTCACAACGTGACATAGAAATGCAAATATAATGTCACATACCAAATTTTATTGAAAGGTTAAGGTGCTCCTGAGATATGGGATTTCACCTAAAAGTCGACGGTGCCACATCCATCACCAAAACTTTACACGGATTCCTATGCAACCCTTCCGTATCATATTTGCTGTCAGATTTAATGTTTCTAACGTATTTCTTCAGCGAGTTATCGCACTTTTAGCAGTTTTCAACATAACCTTGGTACGGGAGGTAGGCGTGGTGATTATCCGAATTCATTTTCTCAGTATGGGAGGAAATGCTAGAAAAACTTACTCAGAGCAAGTTTGATTGATATAGCTTTAACGGTTTCCGAGATATATACATTAAACTTATTGGTAGGTGGGACCATCTCCACTTTTTCAAAAGATTTTGTCCACAAATGCCTTGCCCTACTAGGATCCTCTATACCACATAACACGTTCATAATTTAATTTGTTGCTCAGTTATAGCACATTATCTCTTTTTGATTACAGGCATTTTGTGGGCGTGGGAGATTTCCGATTACACCCATCTATAATACCAACCGTCTTACGGTGACAAAGAACATGCATACAAAGTTTCATCAAAATATCTTAATTTTTACTCAAGTTATCGCTTGCACGGACGGACGAACGGTCGGATGGACAGACAGTCACTCGGATTTCAACTCGTCTTTTTATCCTGATCATATATATATATATATATGATATATGATATATATATATGTGTGTGTGTATGTATATATCTAACTCGTTTAGTTCCAGGTGTTACAAACAACCGTTAGGTGAACAAAACTAATATACTCTATTCCATTATATATTCCACGAAATTGTGATGGGATTATTATATATGCATGATATCTTATTAACTTATGTTATAAGTCATACATTCATGTACTTTCATTACTGTATTTTGCTTCGTGTCCGTGATATTTATATTAAAATGAACGAAAAAATTAGATATATCTCTCAAATGAGATATATGCGATTTAAACTCAACCAAAGTGGCTTAAATAAATATATTATCGTAGGTATATGAACAAAAAGTCAATAAGAGAAACGGAAATTATTATAATAGGAATAAGGAGCTTAGACCACAGTCTAGGCCGATTTCATTGATATTTAGCATTATATTTAAACCGCATTATATTCAAGAAGACATATCCACTTAATTTCATTAAAATTTCACACATATTGACCAATATAAACGGTTTAAATTCAGGGGGAGAATCGGAACTCACCTCATTGGGAATGTAGTCAGCTTTCAAATTGGAAATCCCTATATTGGGGCTAGGGAAGGACCGGACTGAATGCAGCAACGTTTGGTATTACAAAAGTATACTGTAAAATAGGTTTTCACGCAATTTTATGAAGATAACACCCACATTGGCCGACATATTCGGCATGAAGTCTGCTATATTAACGAAAATAATTATATGTAAAATATGGGAGTGAGAGACTGGTGTAATTCGTTGTCCGATTTAACACATTTTCTGCTAAATCGTTTATTAAACCAAATTAAATTATTGAGTATTCAATATTACACGTTGACTTAATTTTGATAAGATATCATATATTTTGGCCGACATATACCGTTTGAAGGCAACCGGAAGTTTGGAATGTTTGTATTAGGTACATGGGGCTATGAGTAGTATTGATCCGACTTTGTTCATTTTTGGCATCACGACATAGTATTATCCGAAAAGAATGCTGCCTGACTTTCATTAAGAAACCTCACAGATTCATATCGTATAAAGCCAACTTGAAGTTTGATAATCGTTATGTTAGGTATATGGGCCCCAGGGGAAGAGTTTACCCGACTTTACCCATTTTGGACATTAGGGCAAAATATTATCAGACAAAGATTCATTCTTAGTTTCAGTAACATATCTCATAGGTGGGCTGATATATTTAGTAAAAAGCCAGCCATAGGTACTGGATCCGCATATTCGATATCTAGGGATTTGAAAAGTTATAATCCGATTTCGAAAATTTTTAGACTTGAGATGGTATACTAGGGTGGTATACTATACTTTTGTGCACAGTTCTTCTCTGATATCTTTATTGGTAATTTATTTCTATACTGTAAAGTGAAAAAATCAGAAAGAATTTAAAATTGTGATTTATGGGAAGTGGGCGTGATTGAATTCCAATTTCGCCAATTTTCACACTGTAACATTAGGACGCAAATGCAATATTACACAAAATTTGGTGATATTTTTATAGTAGTTCCCGACTAATAGAATTTCTCCTGAAAGTTGGCGGTGCCATACCAATTTTACAATTTTTACACAGATTCCTTTGAAGTACCCTAAGTGCCGTCTTGGCTGACAAATCCGAAATTTCTGACGTATTTCTTCAGTGAGTACTTGTAGTAGTTTTCAACTTAAAATTTGTATGGAAGTGGGTGTGGTTTTAAACAGATTTAACTTATTTTCCGGTGTATCAGAAGGTGGTAAAAAGACTTCTGAGCAAATTTGGTTGAAAGAGCTTTAGTAGTTTATGAGATATGTACGGTAAACCTTTTAGGGTCGGGGCCATGCCAAGTTTTTAAAAATTTTCACCCGACAGCTGCCCCCCCCCCCCTACTGTGATTCACTTTACTATTTTCTAGTATTATATATTAATTGGTAGCACTGCTAAGAGTGCCAAGGAATATGTGTACCGAGTTTTATCAAGATATCTTAATATTTGCTCAAGTTGTCCCTGCCTGGCAGAAGGACGGGCAGACAGTCACTCTGAATTCAAATCGTTTCGTCATCCCGATCGTTTATATATACATAACTTTATTATAAATCTATCTCTATTATCTTAAATTATAGGTGTTACAAACAACCGTTAGGTGAAACTATTAAAATCTGTTGCAATATGTCGCAGGAGGAAAAAATTGATAAATAAGAACAAAAATTAGTGAAAACTAATGAAAAATATTTTTGTGTACCGCTTAAATGAAGCGTAAAAGGAGTTGAGAATATGATATATTAGGAATATAGAAAATTGCGCTGCAACTTGAGTCGAAGTGCATGTGAATCCCGTGGGCAACACCAAAAGAGGAATCCCTGATAATGAGCAACAAAAGTATTCGTTTGTGAACGTCGTTTTGGTAAGACATCCTTAATATGTTTGCGAACCCCGGCCTTCTCAAATACTTGGCTCAGCAGACAAGCTCAACCACAAACGGCTAACAATAGCCAAGACAAAATCTGCTCAAATTAAATAGCTGTAATGCAATGGTACATCATAATATTTAGGTATTTCTATGCAGACCACACAGTATGTGTATGTATGTTCACTTATCGCCTCATTTGGGTCAGCCGAGATGCGTGTTGCAAAACCACTAGATAGCTCATTAATATTTCTCAATTGATTTTCTATGCTGACCGGAACCCTAGCCTATAACTGCCTGGAATCAGCCAATCCACCCTCCATACCGCTTTCTTTCGGGCCACTTTGATACTCCATTGCAAAGCGCTGAATAAACATCAAAGCTTTTCAATTTAAATAATAAATTAAAGCCAAACCAGCAATTGTAGAAACTCAAACAAAACAGAGTAAGTAAAACAAATGAAAGTGCAAAAACAAAAATAAGCTTTTTTATTGTATATACTTTTTGTATGCGCACATAAATATACATACCGGCACATATACGTACGTAAATAAACAAATTGCAAAGACGAAAAGTCGTCAGTATTGTGGCCGACATTGATTAAGATGAAAACCGTAAATATCTGCGGTTAATATGAATTTGCTGGCAAGGCCATGAAGTGCCGGTGATACCCTATTATCACTGCTGCAACTGACATGCTGGTAAATGGACAAGCCGCTGGAAGGCGTTGTAGTATTAGCGTTTATTGACCGCTAAATACTGAACCACTGATTGTTGAAATCAAAAGCCAACGCAGTTTATGCTGCTGCAAATGGATAACTGAAAATTAAGTAAATAACTTGATTAAGAAATCTACACATATGCCCACATACATCATACATATGCCCACACATAACACATACCATATAAAGTACCACGGATACGGTGAGAAATAAAAATAATGTCGAAAACATTTGAAAGATTTAAAGTTTAAAAAGTTTAAAAGTGTAAAGTTTAAAGTGTAAAAAGCGCAATGTCGATATAATCAGACCTTGTTGACTGCTGTAGAAACCACACCAAAGGGTGAACGAAAAAGCGATATCGAAAGAAATTGTGAACCTAGGGGGAACAGGAGAAGGTCCGACCAAGGTAAGGAAACAGGAAAAATCAAGAGACAAAGCCTAGGTTGCAGTACAAAACTGTTTGACGTAAAACATGCTTTTAACTATAAACAAAATTACATAAAACGGGTTTTAGAGAAAAAAAACTCAAAACTCCGGCATATCTATTACGAATTCTAAGGAGCTAACCTGTCGAAGTTGTTGTGTCACTGTGCTATGACCTTGATGAAGGGACCAAAAGGCTCCGTGTTCGGACCGCTGTTATGGAATCTCCATGAAGGAATATTACGCCTCCCTTTGTCAAAAGAAGCGAAAATAAGCTGATGTGCCGCTGATATAGTTTTGGCAATAGTAGCAAAGGAGTTGCAATCTAAAATATGCGTGCATCTACTTCACAGAAAATTAAAAACTGGATAGCCATTTCGAAACTACAACTGGCAGGATAGAAAACCAAAGCAGTTTTGATTACGATTGGTATGCTATTAGAACACGGAAATAGCTAAAGTACCTGAGTGTGATAATAGATGATATTATGGTCAACACAGGAGGTCCAAATCAAGATGGAAGGTTACTTTTGGCAAAAACCAGTAATTCTATTGCGTTATATGCAGCACCCGTGCTTGTGCCTAGCACTAACCCATAAAATATATGCGAAAATTAAAAATTCGCTGAGTTCCAATAGAGTAGCCAAAGCATTCCACATAGTGTAACCAATAACGGCTGAAAAACATAAAAAGGAAAGGCAAAAGAATGTAAGGAATGGCAGGATCGTTGGGATACAACAACTAAAAGGCGGTTGACGAAAATGTCAAAACGTGGATCGATAGATCACATGGAAGTATGGATTTCTATATGACGCAGTTTTTGACTGGACATGGCTGATTTAGAGAGTACCTTTGTACGTATGGCCGTGGCAATGGAGTGACGTGTTCTTTTTGTGGTGAAGTGTAGTGTTTTACCCCTGCGCGAGTTCATATTGAAATAGTATGGACCGGATGTGGTCTTGAATGAGGTGTACTGAGCGGCGGTATTATTCATGTATACTGTCATTAGTGGCAGGCGTCTTCGATACTTTGAAGACTTTTCGATACTACAAAAAAAAAAGCCATATATGTATGTGCAGTGCACTCATATATTTCAGAAAATACACTCCGCGTCATTAGATTTGTATTCGAATATTAGTGGTCGTATAACATTAAATAATATTTTTCCATAAATCTTTAAATTATTATAATATTTACAACAATAGTAATATAATGTTTGTAATAACATATTTTAGATAATCATAAGTTTTTAATTATAACTGCATACTGCTCTGTGTCTCTCGCCACATCTGTGAGGTTGCCAACGTCGGCTATAAGTGTCGCATCACATAACAATCTCTGAGGTATCTTAAAGAAACTGAAAGAATACCTTTTTCTAACAATAATATGTCGTGGCGTCAAAAATAGACAGAATCGGGTCACTAATACCCCTAACCTCAATTACCTAATATACGAATTCGAACTTCCGGTTGGCCTTATACCGCATATATCGGTTTAATAGATTGAAGATATCGTAGCACAATTAAATGAACATATAATAACGGATTTATTTAGTTCAATTCCAGCTATACCCCATATATTGATTTTCGTTATTCCAGCAGCCTTTATACCGAATATAGCGGTAATTTTTTTTATTATTTATTTTCATAAAGTTGCGTGAAGTAATACAATTAGTCCTGACCTTCCCCTAGCCACAAGTCCGATATAGTGATTTACGACTTTCCAGCCACACATTTCTTACACACAGAAATACAAAGAATTTTGAACATTCTCATATTGGGTATAGGAGTCTTATCTTATCTTATCGATATCAATTTTTTGCATCAGACCAAATTATTACTAGAAAAAGACGTCGTCTGAATTTTATTAAGATATATTACATGTTAACCGATATGCACGGTATAAAGTAATAATGCACGGTATGTAAAGTATAAAGTTATTTGGGGCTAGGGGAAGTATCGGTTCACTTTCACAAATTTTTCGCCCCAGGACAAACTATTACCAGGAAAAGCCGTTATCTGAATTTCATTAAAACATTTAGCAGATTGATCGATATATACGGTATAAAGTCAAATGGAAGTTTGAAAATTCTTATTTTAGGTATATGTGAGCTAAGGAAAGTATTTAACAGATTTTACCCTTTTCTGGCTCAATTAGGGCACAGACAAAGGTTTGTTCTGAATTTCGGTAATATATTTCTCAGATTGACCGATATTTTCGGTAAAAAGTCTGCCTTGGGCACTGGGTTCACAAATTCGGTATCTGGAGACTTGAAAAGTTATAATCCGATTTTTACAAATTTTAGACGTTAGACGGAATACCTTGAAGACCTTATTTGTGCAAAGTGTTATACCGATATCTTCCATGGCACTTGATTTTTTATTCTCTAAAGTGAAAGAATCAGATTGAATTTAAAATTGTGGTATATGGGAAGTAGGCGTGGTTGAATTCCAATTTCGCCAATTTTCACACATTATATATCGCCAATTATTTCACGCATGTATAGCAGTGCCCGACTTATAGAATTTCACCTGAAAGTGGCCGGTGCAACTCCCATTGTCCAATTTCCACACCAATTCCGTTGAAGGCCTCAAGTGCCATCCTGGTTGTGAAGTTCAATGCTTGTGGCATGTTTCTTCAGCGGGTCAACGCATTTTCAGTAATTTTCAACATAACTGTTATATGGTAGTTGGAGTGGTCATCATTCGATTGCACTAATTTTCCCAGTGTATGTGGATGCATGCTATGAGCAAGTGCGGTGTATATAGCTTTAGAAGTTTGTGAGATATATACCCTAAGCCTATTGGTTTACTACTAGGATTCCCTGCACCAAATTAATCGTTTCTATCTTAGTTTGTTGCTTAGTTATAGCATTTTGTACGTTTTTGTTTAGCAACCTTCTTACGATTATAGAGAGCACGTGTACTAAGTTTCATCAAGATATCTTAATTTTTACTTAAGTTATCGCAACAAAATAAGATAGAAACGAGTAATTTGGTACAAGAATCCTAGTAGGGCCGTGTATCTGTGGTTAAGGAATTTGTTAAAAGTATTCATGGCCCCGCTGTATATCTTACACTATGAAATCGGATTACGAATACTGCTACATCTCAAATAACATAATTTTGCACTCTAAAGTGTATACATCCAGCGCCTATTAAGATATTAGAATAAAACTTTCCAATAATGGTGTTTTCAAAAAATGCCTTCTCATGCGTAAAAAGGTCGAAATTGGCAAATAATATTCCAATCCCCCAAATACCAAATATAAGGATCTCAGTGTCTATGGCTACTTTATACCGAAAACATACCTTCCGGAAGACTTTGTGCCTAGTATATCGTAAATATCGCAGGTATCGTATGATATTCGAGGACTATCTTTCCATTTTAATAATGTGCCCTTGTGTCAAAAATGGGAAAATCGGGTAAATACTTCCCCTAATCCTCCTATATCTAATACAAAGATTTTGAAACTTCCGGTAGCCTTTGTAACATATATATCGGTCAATATGTAAGTTATCTATGTGAAATTCAGAAAGCACCTCTATCTGATAAGAGTATGTCTGTGTGCGTAGAATGGATAAACTTGTGTAAATACTTTCCCTAACCCATATATACCTAACATGAGAATTTCAAAATTCCGGTTGGCTTTATATCGTATATATCATATATATAAGATATCTTAGCAAAATTAAGTGAACGTATAATATTGGGTATTCCATGTTTAATTCCGAGAATTTTTGAAATCGTTCCACGTGTTACCCCAGCTCCTATAATATAATTAATATAATTAATATATTAATGTATTAATATTATATATAATGATTTTCGTCATTCTAGCAGACTCTATGCTGAATATGCCGTCAGTGTGTGTTATCCTCATAAAATTGCATGGAAACATATTCTCTAGTGAATTTGAGTAATCACCAAAGTTAATGCAATCAGTGCAGACGTTCCCCTATATATACCCTTATAATATACCTGATATAATCATTCCCGACTTTCAACATAACTTTAAACCGTTTATGTTGGTCAATGTATGTGATATTTTAATGAAATTAAGCGTTTCATTCATATTTAGAAATCGGTCTAGATCTAAGGTCTGGTCTAGGCCCCTTATTACTAATATAATGATTTCCTTTTCTCTGGTTGCCTTTTTTTACCTATACCTAATATATTTAATTAAACTACTTAAGTTGAGACTATATCGTGTATATCTTATTTGAGTTAATTGGGTTGATTTTAATATAAATATCTCGGACATGAAGCAAAATATAGTAATGAAAGTACGTGAGTCTATGACTTGAAAATTAATTAATAAGTTATCAATTATGATTGTAATCCATTCACGATTTCGTCGATTAATGAATGTTGAATTCTTACGCAACATTTTTTAATATTAAGTTTCGCTTGCACCTGAAAGCATTTCCCGAACTTAGCCCATCTTTAGTTGTTTTAATTTCTAATTAGACCTAACTATGAAGCCTATGGAGTCCATTATAGGAGCATCCCCCATAAATACGATATTTGGTCAGCCTACCCAGTAGATGTGATCTCGTTTCTGATAAATCTCTTATCATCGCATTCTAATGCAGTAGTTGGAGTTTGTTTTCCAGTCTATGAACATTTTCTATATATAAAGTATTAATCATATTAATGTAAATCTAAAGAAAGATGTCCAAGTACGCCTATACCTGACTGATGCTATAAGAATTTTATTTGTATTACATTTTAGTAGAATTATGATAGTGGTATTGAAAAGATTTTATGGAAAAATTAATGCCTTAAATTCAAATATCGATCTCATCAGGTGACGTTCATTTTAAATTATTTTAAATTCATTTTTTTTTAACTTTTGAAGTTGAACCAATAATATCATTGTATGCAGTTATTGCTTTCCTTTAAATAAACCTTAACTCACCAAATCGGTTCCACAAATGTACAGTAAAAAAGCAATTTTTGGATTTGAAACTGATGCAACATGCCATCAGCTAATGTATATATTGTTGCGTATATTCGTATGTTCCGAAAAATAATTTTCTATTCGTCCAAATGTACCAAAATACTACAGTTAAAGTTGTTCTGTAGCGTTTAGTGCAACGATTGCCCGTTTATTCACTCGATTGTACACAAACATATACCAGGCTGTCAAAGTGACAGTTGCCGGACAGTTGGAAGGAAGGCTTGACGATTGACTGAATGGCAACGACATTGACAAATAACTTAATTTGGCAACTGAGTTGAATATGGAAACGAATGGGAGGAGTATATATGCGACACATATCCTTCCACAAGCGGCCATTGTCACTCAGAGCGTACATATATCAACACCCAACTCTTGTCAGCTTAATAGGAATTTAATATTAAACTATCACTTGCTATTCTGATGTATGAGTTAGAAGAATTTCGCAAATTTTTCGTGCTCCCGTTTTCTGCTTTAGTTGAATAAAATAATTAATTAAAATAATTTCTAAATTGAGAATACTTTTCAGGACTTTTACTACGTCGAAAATTAAATAATGGAATGCGAAATTTTTTGAGAGCACGCATTTTCTGTTGTAATTTAGAAATGGAATTTTGACATTGCATTCTCACTTTATAATGCCTCTCGAACTGCCATGAACTTCAGCGAAAAGTTGCACTCTTCGAAGTCGTGAGTAGCACTTAATATTTGGTCCCCTCCAAAGGTAGTTACACTTTGACAGTCAGGTTTAAGTAAGCAGGCAGTGGCAAATAAGTAAGCAATGAAGTCGAGATAACAAATCTAAATATTACTTGCGCTTATGTATTTATATACGAGGAGTAATACTTGTGCGAACTGTGTAAATGACAACAATAAGTAGCAACATCCAGTCGCAAAAAGTATGTCCACATCATCTCTTGCGGTTTCCTGTGTATAACAAAACAAAGCTTCCTTACGTTAAACACTTGTCTAAAACCGAAAAGCCAACAGCAGCCACACGCCCTTTGGAGAAAGCCATCAAGAAAGTAATTATTTAATTAAGAGCATGGACATACATATATTCCTACTTGGATGGAAGTAAATAGCAATAACAACATTAGCTGTGCTAGTTGGTAACTTTTAATGTGTTCTGGGAAATCAACTTACAATATCGTTATTTAAATACTACGAGTAGAAAACAACAACTAGGGTAAACAAATATTCGGATTCTGATACTGAATAATTAGGTTGTAAATACTGAATAAAACCTTTCAACAACAAATTTTCAGTTAATTCAAACAAATACTATTTGCGTTAAATACGTGACAAAAATGGCTTAATGTTTTGCTTAATTCGGTCATTTCAACACCGAAGACTGAACCAACTGTGTAAATGAGGATTCGAAAGCTCTATGAAGAGTGGGTTGCACGCGTGCTCACATTTGGGCGAACGATGACAAAATTGCATGCAATGTATTATCCGAAAGGCAAGCAACATCTTCTTGATCTCAGAGCTCAAAGAAATCGTCAATACAGAGGTCTATTTTGAAGGAAAAGGCCAATCATGCTATAAAAAGGCAACGAAAAAGTGACCGATCGCTACAATGAGTGTATTGTTTTCAGTTGAATAATAATGTCGAAATTTGCCAAAAAAATCGTTTTCCTTTATAATGAAACATTTTTTCATACCTCTCTGTTAATATTAAATAGTCTAGGCTTAAGTGGGTATTTTATGATTTCGACCACAGCAAACGTTTCGAGTGTAATAATTTGAGGGTACGAATTCATTTGGCAGATCTGATTCGTTATAACAGATGGCAGAAGACGTTTAGGCCTTGTGGCATCAAAATATCGGGAGAAAGATCCCTTCGTCAAGTATTGTTCTTTTCCTCAATTAATATTCATGTCCGGATGAGCGGGAAGACTAACGATGTCTTATATGAGCGCTTGGATAGATTTGCATCGCTAAGTTGCATTTGCATCAGGCCATCACCTGAACAACGTGTAAAAATCGTACAGGGATATGAAAATTTTCCAAATGGACTTTTCATTCAGAAAAAGTTTGTGTCTGGCGTGGTTTGCTTGTGGAAGGAATCGGAAGGATTATTAATACTCGAAATTCTATGCAAGCACTAAAAGCCATAAACAAGACGTGTTTGATACTGGTCGAAACAGGTATAGAACCCAAGTACTGCGCAGTTGTAGTGCGCGGCTCTAGCTTGGATACTATGGCGACCGTGATTATATTCGTAGTATTCGAGCAGGTAACAGGAATACCAAACCTTTTAATAAATTCCTTCTGTCCATCATTTAAATAATCGTACTTATATAAAGTAAGTAAAGACTTCGTGGCGAATATACCGTTTTCCGCTTTTTCTACTAATGTTATGTTCAGTATGATGCTGAATGTCAAGTATGCCATAGCGTATAGGTAAAATGTATTAGAAGTATCGAACATAGAGATTAATATATTTTTTCAATTTGACCTTCTAATGCACATAATTATAAAACTTCGTTTGATCAATTCGTTACATTAATTGTGGTTCGAATTTCTTTATCAGCTCTACCATATGTTTGTGAGTCAGTTCGCGTGCTTCCAAACCCCAAACCATCGTCATATGATTCCATTTCTTGTATGGATAGAGGCAATTTTCAACAACATTTGGTAGCTCTTTGGACAGATGTATAACATCTTTATAAGCGCTAAGATTATCATTGGAGGAATAATATAGCGCAACTGGTGCAGTGATCTTTTTGATAGGATAGTCTCTTGGATGAGAGCTATTGTAACGCTTGATATTTTCCGTTGGTCCGTAATCATACTGACAGAAACGTCCAGAGTCGATAAGTTGTACGTAGTGTTTGAATTGCTTCAGATTGCAACCGCTTGGCAGATGGGACATGTAAGCTGGCGCCATTGTCTGATGATTAGAACGAAAGTTCTATAAACCGTGATTTGTGAAATATTTCAGTTGTCTAAGTTGTCTTTGACTCACCGCATTCCACATTTTAGGATTCTTCCCTAATATTTGGTAGATGTAATCAAAACAAGTATCTTCAGTAATTTTGGACCGGAAACATGCTCTCCACAGTTCAGTGCGTGGCAGAAACTCAGTAATTGCTTTACTGGATATAGCTAATAAATTTCGCATAAACGGCAGCAATTGATCATTCAGATTTTTCATAAAGGACACTGGTGCAAGTGCACTCATGATGGTAATCTTTTTATTATATTCCGGACGCATAGAAGCCATGACAAAGAATGATGTAGTGCCCTTTTAAAATAAAGTTTGCATATTTAGATACAGATTTTTAACAGAAACATTTATGATGAAGTATGTATATATATACCTAGTTGTTTAAGGGTTCACTTCACTTTTATACTTTGTATGCTCGTAATAAAATTTTTTGCCGTCAAAGTCAAAAAGTTAAGGTGCAGACCAATTTACATATAGAATTGAGCACATCTGTATGGTATAAATACACTTGCGTTCGTTTTTAACTTAAATTTTTTGTTCAATTAACTCATATCACGTCGTATGAGGAAAACCTAAATTATGTGGTTAATGTCGGGAGTCAGTAAGCAGTAACTGCTGTTGCTTCTTCTTCATCCTCATGGACACTAATGAATTATGGGTATCACGACCTTACCTATTTGAACCATAAACCAAACCTGTATATATCGATGTCAGTATTGTGGTTTTGATTTACTCGCTTTTACTATAGCTTCAGGGCGGCATTCACCTCTGAACATACCTCAGTCAATACAAACCACTCACATGTTATATAAGATAAACAAATATAATTGTTTCAGTTTTGACATCTTTTAAAAATATTAGTTTATTTTTATTTAAGAATTTCGGTTGTTACAAAACCCTTACCGCGCTCGCAAACTGTAACAATGTCATAAAGAAGAAATACATTGAGAAAAAAATTATAAAAATGGGCGAGTACTCATTTTAAAGCGCAGTTATAAATCGATTGTGTCCATTTATACTGAGGACTGTCCTAATTTCAATAACTGATATTCTTTACTATCCAAGATATATGCATTAAGGACAATAGTACAGATTGAAATCGTGATGGCTAAGTGAAGGTATTGACCGATTTCATTCATTTAAGGAAGGGACTCATATGCGGTATACATACTATATTGTTTTAAAGCGTGTAATACGAGATGAACGTTTTTTCGATCATCAGCCAAATAAATTTAATGGTAATATTTTGCAAGAGTAGTTCTCTAAAGCCTTCCCGAAGCGAATAAAAATTAATTCTTATATAAAAGTAAAAATTTTCACTGCAGTTTCTGGGGTAAATTATGCTTACATTTATAACGCTATCACTCACTGGTGGTGCTGGCGCGAAGTTTTTCGCAAGGTCGTACTAATTCGTAGAACACATGTGTTTGTGTTTTATTAATCAACGTCAAAAACGACAATTCCGAGTTCCTCGCAAATTGAAAGAATACAGATAATTATAAACATTTTTAAACATCTCTCACAATTACAATATATCTTCTTGGTAGTCGTTTTCTCCCTTCTTTATTATAATTTTTCTAAGGCAGAAAAAAAAGCTGCACACATTTAAGGAGTTGGACCAGTGCTATCGAAGATATAAATCGATTACACTCTCTCTGATATAGGACTACCTCATATCAAGAGAAAGTGCACAGATTATTTTATTAAGGTTCGCACTAAGTTTTCGATATTCATGGAATAAAGGTAACCGGACGACGAATATTGACTTCTGACTACAATAAGCATTTATATAAATATAGATTGACTTATTCATTATAAGTTATATGAGTTGATAGGTGATTTGCTAATTTTGCTAATTTGCTAATAGTTCGGCTAATTTAACCAGTAACGACAGGTTTGTAACAACAGACTTCAACTAAGATCGTACCTGTGAGTGACCGAAATATGTTATTTTATTGTAGCCCGTTTTATCCAAAATATAATCGATTGAGGCGGGCAAATCATAAAAGCCAATTTCATGCCAACTGAAACTCCAAAATAACTTGTCGTTATCCGGATTATAATGTGAATGATTGCGAGAATAGAAATTGCCACGTGCGTTGCCCATCCACACGTCGTAACCAAGATCGTAGAGATAATAACCTGTAAATACATGCAGGCAAATACAAAACCAAAAAAAATTTAATTTAATGTACTATGTTAACAAATACGAATACGCTTACTCACCGAAAGCTCCCCACGGCCCACTTAATAGCCAAGTAATTGAGCTATCCAAAAGGCCATGCATTAGAAAAATAGGTCGTGCCTTAGGTCGCGGCAAACGAAAGAGGTGTAAAATATATTTATCTTCGGTAGTGACAAAGTGACTTTCCAAAGGGTAGTGATACTTTCGAGTGAGCCCAAACTATGCATGCAAGTGAAAACATAAATATAAGCAATTAATTTTGTAATCACAAATAGAGTTTAGAGACCCTTTCATATAACGAAATTATTGATTTCTTCCCATCATTTGACGAAAATTAAAAACCCTAGAAATTAATGGGATATGTTGGTACTCGGTATAATACACAGATTTTTTTAATTGATATGAAATTATTGCTTTCTGTATGTATTTTTTTTTGCGTTTAACATACTTTTGTAAAAAGAAGGTCACGCATTCCACGATTTTATGGCGATTTACACAGTAAGTTTTACAGTTATTACTAACCATATCCAAAGTGCTATCTTCTATCACTGATGCCGAATATTTATCTTCCATATAACCAGCTATAGCCGCACCGAAGAAGAATATAAATCGGATACAACTGATCAGGATGATTAAGTTGGACATTTTTAAAGATTTCTGGTTTTAAATTGTTTGCTGTCTGGATATTTAAAGGTACTTTTAAAATTTTTAATAACCCATTCTTTTAAGGCTGTTGTATTCTCACGCTTTGCGCCTTCAGGACCACTTGAAATATAATAAATAATGGCGAAAATTTTTAATTTGAAGTTTCTCCGCTGAAATCGAAAAATACTGTAAATGCTTCAATTGCACGGTGAGTGAAGTTCATCTAAATAATTACACACGTACTCTATACATGTTATATGAATATATATGTGCTTTTATATTATTCATTGGTATATATATATATATATATATATATATGCCTTATACTACATTAATGAAAATAAATTTATATAAAAGTGTACATTAAAAAACAGATGATTAAAGCTGATTTTTCTACCGATATTTAAAGCTCATTTACTTGTCATTAAATTTGACAATTAAAGTAATTAAAAATTGTCATCAAAACTCTATTACTTTAATGTTAGATAAATGCATGTGTACTTTTATATAAATGTTGCTTTTCGAAGAAGCCTTTCGGCTTATTTTGGCACAATAAATAGCCCATCAATTAAAAATTTTAAAATAGCTGTTAATTAAAAAAAGATAAGGTTGATTGTCGATAAATTTGAGATATGGGATATTAACTGAGATCCTAAACAATGTACGACATATTTATTACATTATTTTGTGCACTTAACAGCACAAACCTAGATGTGATCTAGGAATTCACTAAAAAAACTTAGCGCATACAAGCATGCGAAGTGGTCACATCATATTTACTAGATCTGATAAGAAAATAAATTTAATGCCACATTTAATTTGCATGACCAACTCTTATAAAGAGAGCTACAAATGGAATAACTATCAAGTTATTAGCTAAGGTAAAATAGTAATAATATCAATAATGCGAACTTTTCATGCTCCACTATATATTTGAATATATTTGTTCCGAAATATTTCGCAACGAACTTTTTCGCCAGGGCCCTGCAATCATATTTTTGTTTTATCGATCGAGGTTTCACAGTGGCATAATTTTATCTCGAAATAAGTAAAATACAATACGAGTATATTATTGAAATTCAAGGAGATTCATTTCGGTTCGGTTGACTTAGTGTCGTACATATCGGTCAATATGTATGCGACGTATAATATTGGAAATACTATAGTCTATACGAAATGTGTGAAATAGGTTCACGAATTACCCCAACTCCCATGTACTAAATGTAATGATTTTCGATGGTCCAGCAAACTTCATGTCGGTATTGTCA
Source organism: Bactrocera minax (assembly GCA_021498325.1). Taxonomy (NCBI): domain Eukaryota; kingdom Metazoa; phylum Arthropoda; class Insecta; order Diptera; family Tephritidae; genus Bactrocera; species Bactrocera minax. Next base: position 161,957 of record JAKEEE010000045.1, on the reverse strand, counting down.
GTCAATGTCAGTCAATGTGTTCGTTATTCTTCATAAAATTGCGTGGAAACACATTCCCAAGTACATTGGAGTAAGGTTAATGCAATCAGTCCAGAGTTTCCTGTAGCCATAATATAGCTAATATAATGATTTATGATTTTTCACCTGATTTTAAACCGTTAATCATATTGATCAATATATGTAATATTTCAATGAAATTAGGGGAACTAGTTTTCTTCAACATAATGTGGTTTAATGCTGAATATTATTAACCGACATAAGCGGTTTAAAGTCAGGTCGAAAGTCGGGAATCCTTATATCGGGCATTTGTGCGATAGAGGAAGATCTGCACTGATCACATTAACTCTTTTAATTATTCAAGTATATTACGGAACATGTTTTCACGCAATTTTGTGAAGCTAACTCACACAGTGACCAACATATTCGGCATAAAGTCTGTTGGAATAGCGGAAATTATTATGTGTAGTATATGGGAGCTGGGATAATTCATAAACCGATTTCACACATTTTCGGCAGTTAACTATGGTATATCCGATATTACACGTTCACATAATTTTGCTAAGATATATATTTTTTACATATTGACCGAAATATATGGTATAAAGTCTACCCGGCAGTTGAAAATAAACATCTTTCCATGATAATATTGTGCTCTTGTGTTAAAAATGGGGAAAATCTGGTAAATACTTTCCATAGCCCCCATATCCGTAATATAAAAATTTTCAACCTTCCAGTAGACTTTATACCATATAAACATTTTTTCCGAAACATTTTTTTTTTTAATATAAAATTCTTCCAGCACCTGAAAACCTTTCCCCGCCTCTGATCCTTGCACATTGCGAAAGTATAAAATGTTCGGTTACACCCGAACTTAGCCCATTCTTACTGGTTTTTTATTTTGTTTTTGCAATTTTTTGTTTTCCATATGATCAATTGTGTGCACACCACGCCGTACCCGACAAACAGGTATGCACTCCGATTGTAAAAAATAGAAATTTTTCGCCAGCATGAATTCATATGGGTACAAACCCAAACACGAGTAAAAGAACAAATATTTTGCATGTCTCTAATACATACCATTGAGCATATGAAATCTAAAATTAATAGTCTAATTGTTAATAGTTTATGCAATGGTTAATATTTCAAAATCTGCAATTAGTTGCAATACACCACCGGTTTTGTTTTGGTTTTGGTTTGGTTTCGTTTTTAACCAAACCGAATCCATACAAGCCAACAGTCAAACCTAGCACTTAATATATCAGTCCTCTCGAGTAAGGGCCAACCATTTAAAGCGCATTAGCAAAGCTCGATATTTTTTACAATGCTAAATACCATATCTCTGCGCTGTCTTTATATCTTCGGAAAGCATTGGACAGCCTTTGTGTCTACATTATTATTCAAGAACTGAAGAAACGTGTAATTTTTTAAAACCTTTCATAAAGTAATAAAATTACGGTTAACGTGAATTAATTTTTTCACGCACAAGGCTCGTCAATTTCAGCATTTCATATCGCAATCGACTTTGACAAAGTAGGTCGTATGACTTCTATTATTAATACAATGGAACACTAGTCTAAACAAAAACTTTTGTCGCTAATTTAACTAAATCGCCATTCTCTAACATTCCCGTAGAAATAAATACAGAATCCTGGTGAAAGGACTCCGACCATGTAATCAAGTAAAAATTATTAGATAGTCTACGAGTATTCCTTAAGAAATATTAAATAACTATAATTTGCCAACACACCTTTCAATTTTGTCATCAGAGGAAATAAACTTCAGGATTACAATTGACTATTTTGAGGTCTGTAAGATTTTCAAAACAAAATCAAACAAAAAGTCATTACGTCCTATACGCTTCCGTTAATCAAAGACAAATAATCCACAAATACCGACTGATGACTAAATCTTTGTACTACTCTTCTTTAGCTGTTGTAACGTTCACTGGGGAAACAATTTGCTATTAGTTCCTTTCGATTTTCTACATCGATGATGCGATGCGTGATGCGAACTTCGATAACTGTTGATCTAGCAACCAAAAATGTCACGAAGTTCCCTCATTAACCTATAATTGTTAGAAGAATCTTAGAGAAAAGAACAATTATAAACCCCAGCTAAATCTTTATATAATTCCGCAAAGCTCTCATTTTTAATACCTCTCATATTTTCACCACCTAATTAATAATATCATAATCATGGCGTTTGTGCCCTAAGAGCATCAAATCGCATTAAATCGAATTGAAATTACAACTAATAATTTAGGTGCTTAATGCCTCCATTTCAATTGCTGCATTGCAATGTTTTATACCACATCAGCAATTTATTGCCACACCTATGACTACCGTGATTCGCTATCTCATCGATGAAGGTACCACACCAGTGAGTTTCCAGTTGGTTGCCGCTACAAACAGTCGATATTTCTTCACAAAATTTCTGCAGCATCAGTGTTATAGGTATTTATTCGACTATGTTGCTGTTGCACGAAATGTTCGACTATCTGAATGTATGATGTTACAAAGCTCTACGTAGCCACTAGTTGTTCATATGTAAACAGCAAATTAAAAGATCTCACCAAAGTGATTAGTTTAAAATGTTGCAATACCAGCCTTTAGTAAATGGAACAGAGAGGCATGCCGAATCTTCAATTTGCTGACACAGTGGCCTTAGTTGTTCATACGCTTGTGATTGTTATTATTTTTGCATCTAAAATTTGTTTTAATCACGACCGTGCAACACGATGGAGCAGCAGTTAGTTACGCTGATATCTTTAATGCGCCCTTAGGCGCCTTTCAACGGTGGTGTGGCTGAGGCGGTATGCATTGTAAATAGACTCGACGCTGCAAAGCTGCGAAGTAGCTCGGCAGTATATGACACTCCACAAGTGTTAGAGAAAAATGAAGCCCTATTGTTATTAAGTGCCGCTAACCAAGTGTGGCGCATGCTGCCCACTACGCAGTTGCATGCCACAAGGCAGTCAGTTCACGCTGCCACCAACAGCAATAACGAGGTGTCAGCGACATTACACAATCACACTACCAGTCAAGGCTGCAATTTGCGCTATTATTGTCATATATCCTGCGCGTGTAATAATAGGTTCGGTCAGGCGACTAAGCGGCCACTGGGCTAGTGTACTCGCCCACAATTGTCCACTACGTTACATTGCAGCCATCCGTGTGTTGCAAAGTCAAGCTACACTATCTGTGGCTGCAAATGCGGCGATTTTGCCATTAAATGTTAACCTTCGTTGCAGAGTACCTCAGTTTGGCGTAGGTGCGGTGGGATGTCGTCGTCGTTGTGGGCCTGAGTTAAATTCCCCCATCCCCGTATCCCTATTTACTCTACTCTTCAATTTCCATCGAAAATCATGTTATTATACGCTTGTACAGTACTAACTGCTCTTTAATGGAAGCCTGAAAGGCAATTTGCATATCTTGTCAACAGTTTCGCGGCGCGTACTCTCCTTTCTGGCTTACGCTTCCAGCATTGTTGTTGTTGCGCGCAGTTGATTTTGTAATGAACGCAAAGACAAGTGATTGTTATCACTAGTGCTGTGTAGTTGTGGATACGGCGTTAAGTTCACAAAATAATCATGTTTTTGAAGCCACGCTTAGTTTTTGTAGTTGCTGACGTGATACATAAAAGATACTCTAAGATGCTGCAACAATCACATAAATGTAAGTTATGGAGTTTACAAATTGATTTATCAAACATGTTTACTCTCCGGATGTTCCTTTAAAAATTGTTCATAAGAAATGCTAATGGTCTAGTAATTTTAATTATGCTAAATTATTTTCCCTTTCTCAATGCATTATTCAAAACAGAATAATTTGTATTAAATCAGTTTCTTTACTAAATTAACACGAGGTAGCACTGAAGGTTGCAATTGATTTTTATACTCTGTATGTATATACGTGTATATATATACTATATATATATGGATATATGCATATAGAGATATATATCTCTATATTAAGTATTATAACTAAACAACAAATTAAGAAAATACTGTGATAAGAGAATTTCCAATATTCCGGTTGTCTTTATACCGTGTATAACGTATGATATCTTAGCAAAATTATCTGACTGTATAATCTCGAATATATTAGTATTAATCTCAAATATGTTTTCGAGCAGTTGTTTGATACTAAAAGTAAATTTTATCTGCTCGGACCCTCACCTAGCCCCAATATAGCTAATATAATGACTTATGCCCCTCAGGTTGACTTTTTCCCCATATACACAATATATTACATTTCGTTCCTTTGGTCGAATTTATATCGCAAATATCTCCATATAAGATGTTTCAACAAAACTTCATAAAACAAATAAGAAAGGGCTAAGTTCGAATGTAACCGAACATTTTATACTCTAGCAATGGCAAGGATCAGAGGCGGGATATGTTTTCAGTTGGTGGCATAACTTTATATTAAAAAATGTTGCGGAAGAATTCAACATTCATTATTCGACGAAATTGTCAATGGATTGCCATCATATTTGGTATCTTATTGACTTATATTACAGGTCATAGACTCATGTACTTTCATTGTTATATTTTGCTTCGTGTCAGAGATATTTATATTAAAATCTATCAAATTAACTTAAAAGTGATATATGCGATATAAACTTAACCAATGTGGTTTAATGAATATATAGATAAATGAGGAAAAAGTCAACCAGATAAAAGCAAATCATTATATTAGGAATAAGCGCCCGATTTCTTTCATATTTAGCGCAAAGTCCCATTGTGTTTGAGAAAACATATCCACTTAATTTCATTAAAATATCACACATATTGACCAACATAAAGGGCTTAGAGTCAGATGGAAAGTCGGGAATTCTTATATCGGGCATTTTTGGGATAGAGGAAAATCTGCACTGATCACATTAACTCTTTTCATTATTCAAGTTTATTAGGGAACAGGTTTTCACCCAATTTTGTGAAGGTAACTCACACACTGACCGACATATTCGTCATAAAGTCTGCTATAATAGCGAAAATCATTATATGTAGTATATGGGAGCTGGGATAATTCGTTCATCGATTTCACAAATTTTCGGCAGTAAACTATGGTATATTCGCTATTACACCTTTACTTAATCTTGATAATATACCTTACATATTGACCGAAATATATGGTATAAAGTCTACAGGTAGGTTGAAAATCCGTATATTAGGTATATGGGGCTATGGGAAGTATTTACCTGATTTTATCCATTTTGATACAAGAGCACATTATTATCGTGGAAATATAATTCTCAAATTTGATAACGATATTTTACAGATTTACCGAAATATGTGGTTTAAAGTTTACGGGAAGGTTGAAAATCCTTATATTATGTATATGCGCTTTAGAGGTATTATTTACCCGATTTTCACCATTTTTGACACCAGAATATACTACGAGTATTATCATTGAAAGGTATTCCTCCAGTTTCATTACAATATCTTACAGATTTCCCAATATTTTCGATAAAAAGTCAGATAGGGCATTGAGGTTTTTATATTGGGTATCTGGTGGCTTGAAAAGTTATAATCCGATTTCGTCTATTTTTACGCATGAAATAGCGTATCCTGAAAGCACCTTTTGTACAAAGCTTGATTTTCATATCCTAATTGCTGCTCGATTTATCTACTTAAAAGTGAAAGGATAAGATGAAACTTAAAATTGTGTTATATGAGAAGTAGACATGCTTTTTATCCGATTTCGTTCATTTTCGCAGCATGACATAAGGATGCAAATATAATGTCATGAACCAAATTTTGTTGAAATCGGTTATGGGGTTCTTAAGACATGGGATTTCTCCTAAAAGTGAGCGGTGCCACGCCCATCAACAAAACTTTACACGGATTCCTATACAATCCTTCCGTATCATATTTGGTGCCAGATTTAATGTTTCTGACGTATTCCTTCAGCGACTTATCGTACTTTTAGTAGTTTTCAACATAACTTTTGTATAGGAGGTGGACGTGTTTTTCACTAATTTTCTCAGTATATGAAAAGATGCGCTATAAAAACTTACTGTGAGTAAGTTTGATTGATATAGCTTGAACGGTTTCCAAGATATGTATATTAAACCTATTGGGGGGCGGGGACTTACCAACTTTTACAAAAATTTCGGCTCACAGATGTCCCATCCTACTAGGATCCTCCCTACCAAATAACACGTTTATATCTTAATTGCTTAGTTAATTGCAATACAATGCAATCAATACAAAGCAATCTTAATTGCTTACTGCTTAGCTATAGCACATTATCTCTTTTCGATTAATGGCATTTTGTGCGCATGACAGATGTCCAATTACGCCCATCTGCAATACTAACCATCTTGCACGAACATGTGTACACTTGGTACGTGTACAAAGAACACGTGTACCAAGTTTCATCAAAATATCTTAATTTTTACTAAAGTTATCGGTTGCACGGACGGACTGCCGGACGGACGGACGAACGGACAGGCAGTCACTCGGACTTCAACGCGTGTTTTCATCCTGATCATTTGCATATATATATGTATATATCTAACTCGTTTAGTTCCAGGTGTTACAAACAACCGTTAGGTGAACAAAACTAATATACTCTGTAGCAACATGTTGAGAGAGTATAAATATTTCGAATAATATGTCATTCGGTAATAAAAAGTGTGCTTGTACTTTTCACAACATTGATTTCATGAATATGGCTGACTTAGTCAGATTGACATTATGAGTATATGATTTAAAGTAAAAGTTAATATTATGCCAAATATGACTGCAATCCATTCAAAATTTCATTAAATAATAAATTTTGGATTCTTACGCAACATTTTTATACTCACGCAACATGTGGCAACAGAGTACAACAGTTTTGTACAGATAACAGGTACAGATAACTTATAACATCTAAAACTAATCGATATAGATATAGAGTTATTATATAAATGATCAAGATGACGAGGCGAGTGGAACTCCGGGTGGCTGCCTGTCCGTCCGCCTTTCCGTTCAAGTGATAAATTTAGTAAAAATCTGGATAAAAAAAGGATCTATAAAAAAGTAGTACTCATGTTCCTTGGTACCCTGAGGAGGAGGGCATATGTGGGTTGAAAATTTAAAAAACAAATCCCTTATGGGTTTAATGTACATATCCCCCAAAACACCAAAGCTACATCAATCAAACCTTCTCAGAATAAGTACTTCTAGCACTCCTTCATTCACGAAAAAATTAATGAAAGTCATTTGGCATCTTTTCCTGGTAATGATGTGTCGTCGTGCGAAAAATTAATAAAATCGGGTCCATACTAGCCATAGCTGCCATATACCTAATACAAGAATTTCCAACTTGCTGTTGGCTTTATGCGGTATATACGGATCGATACGTATGATGTCAACTTTATGCCGAATACGTCGGTTAACGTGTGAGATATCTTCGTAAAATTGTGTGGAAACATATTCTCGAGTATTTTGAGTTCTCGAGCCAAAATTTACTACAATCAGTTCACACCTTCCCCTATCCAAAATACACCCGATATAGGGATTTCCGATTTTAAAGCTGGCTTTAAACCCGATGTAGTGATTTACGACTTTCCATCTGATTTTAAACTGTTTATGTGTGATTAATATGTGTGACATTTTTATGAAATTAAGTGAACATAATTCCTTAAACATAATGTTGTTTAACTATGAATATGAAAGAAATCGTTCTAGACCTTAGTTTAAGCCCCATATATATAAGATTTCACATTCTCTGGTTGATCTTTTCCTAATATACACGGTATATTAATTTTAGCCTTTTGGTTGAGTTTATATCACATATATCATTTGAGTTAATTGGGTTGACTTACATTAAAGTATCCGAAAGAATTTCGGATACGAAGCAAAATGTAGTAATGAAATTAAACAAGTTTATGACCTATAATATGCGTTAGTAAGATACCAAATATGATTATAATCCAATCACAAATTTCGTCGAATAATGAATGTTGAATTCTTACGCAACATTTTTTAATGTAAAGTTTTGTCAACATCTGAAAATATACATCTGCTTTAATATTGGAAATTGTGAGAGTAAAAAATGTTCGGTTACACCCGAACTTAGCCCTTCCCTACTTGTTATTGTTGTTCGTTATTATTAGGTAAATTAAATAATAACTAATAACATAAGAAATTAAGAAAAGTAATTTTTGGTATAATTCAGTTATCTTAAGATATAAAGAAAACTCATATTACTGTACAAGTGTAACTGATAGGTGCTACTTTATTTAGACCTTTTGTAACGTTTGCTTTTACATTTTACTATTGCTCGATTTGTTTCATTTCGATAAACTACTCTACATTTAGGGAGCTATTTCCACAAGCAATAGTAGTTATCTCGACAATTTTATCAGAGAAAACTGAAAAATATTAGAAACACACATGTAAATACATATATGTTTAGTTAATTTGGTAAAAAAAATTTCATCATACTGAAATAATATTCTCCAAGTTGTGAACAAATAGTGGACAACTAACAAAAATTATTAAAATATTCTCTTTTGAGAAATGCACTCTAATGCACAAAATAATCTTTTTTAAGGAAAATGCATGCGTCTACAAATAAGTTTTTCTTTTTTTTAACTTTCTAGAGTACTCTTACTCTTATCATAGAGTAATATGTCGCAAATGACGTTATCAATATTACAAATGCCCAACCAAAAGTAATGATAATGATAACGGTTTTGTCTGTAGAAAGCTCATATGGCACTAAAGCAGAATTATCTCCTATCTGCATGAAATTTTGAAAGTTTTTCTAGTTTGTAAAAGCCTTGGAAATATTTTAAAACTTACCACTTCAAAATAGTTACATTATAGATAGTTGTGTTGGGATATAACCGTTGAAACTTACTAAACTCTGCTAAGATTGTGTACAGAATAAAAATATCAAAAAAAGCTGTTATGCTTGGAATCATATTTATTACATATATATATTGTATTATCAACGTAGAATCCTCTTGACAATAACTTGTCATCGTCAGATGATTTTAAGGTGAATCTATTTTTAAATACAAGAAGATTGTTTTATTGAACATCCAGTCTAAATTAACCGAGAGAGCGAATACAGGGTTTGTGCAGGATTTCATTGCTTTTATGTTAAGCTTGTTTATTTGAAAAAGTATGATGTTTCAATCTAAATTTTTGCAAATTATCACCTAACAAAGCCTCAAAGTACTTGGAGGCTTCTTTCGAGATATGGATGGACAGTAAGTATGGCATCAGCTTTTAAATACTATTCGTAATTTTTGGGTAAGAAAAACATAAAAGCAGCTTTTTTTAGTGTGCAAGATGGTGTTTACAAACCTCATCAATTTCCTTTTCTTCTTCGACACCTCGTTCATCATTAATAAAATAGGGTAAACTTCTGCCGTTAAATGCCAATTCTATTCTTTTCGTATTTTGCTTTATTTTCTATTGCCCCATATTCGTTTAAATATATTTGACAATAATTTGCGAATTTTTTCTGGCAAATTCGAAGATTATGGCGCAAATAAAATAAAAATCAGACCTATCAGACCAGCGAAGATTTTGGTAGCTGCTGTCTATAGAAGTTTGCAATATTTTGGCAGTATTTCAAATAATATGTCTTTGTTATTGTGATTAAAAAACGTTATTGGTACATACATATGTATATAAAGTGTGTCCACGCATGTCTGCATTTAATTATAGCCTTGAACTTGGGTAAATTTTTCTAACTCAACATTTTTTTTTAATTTTGTTGCTTCTTATTTCTGTGGCGTTGAGACCACTCTGTTGTCGGAGAAGTATTCTATAGCTGAATATTATGACATTAGTTAACTAACCAACTTAACAATAGACAAAATAAATATTGTCTGGAATGATGGACATAGCTGAATTCGTATGTTTATCTCGTCTATATATCGTATATATATTTCTCGATTTTTGAAGTTTACTGATCCACTGATATCATTTGGATAAGTTTGATGTACTAAGTGGTTCCAAACATATGTTTGTTTTAATTTATAGTAAAATTGTAATATATATTAGTAAAAAATTAGTTTTATAATATTCTATAGGTACAACCTATATTATAGAATATAGTTGCCCAGGTTGTTAACAAGTACAAAATGCATATCGTGAATTATGGACTAAATAAACACGTTCTCAACGGAGCGTCTAACTGTTAAACCTCCTTTAAATTAAATTTGTATTACTTCACGAAAAGGGTTTTTGCACACTATTGTAACACCAACCAGTTGAGACTTTACAGAACCACTGGTGCTTTCCAAAACTCATGGAAATAATTATAAACGCTTTGATCATTGCATTTCCGCATAGCTATCAAGATCAATATAGTGTTAATGTGCATTTAAGAGACTCTTCATAGCAGACTTTGTCTTTTGATGAATAATTACGGTTTGCCACTGGGTGCTTGTATCAGGCTAAGGGAGGGCTAAGAGTCAGAAGAAAAGCAAAAAGAAGATTTGTTAGAACAAATTTTCAACAATTAATTTTCATCAATTCCTCATGTGTCTGCAGTCACAGCGCACTGGCAGGTGTCACTTAACGTCTGACAGCTGGCTTCGCTCCATTTAACTGATGGGTCCTCGGCCTTTTAACACTTTTGCAGTAAATTGCTCAACTCAAACAAACCATTAAATTAAATACATGCATTCATGAACTAGAATGCATTTCATTTTTATTTATAATTTACAATTTTTAATTTAAGTCTGGGAAAATATTAGTCAATCTGCCTGATATCTTAATGAAACTTTAGTTTAATGACAAAAGTAAACGTTATCTGCTCAGACATCTTATAGCCCCAATGTACCCGATATAGTGATTTCCAACTTTCCAGCCGACCTTAAACCGTTTGGATAATATGGGTGATATTTGAAAGGAATTAAGTGTTTTCTTAGACATAATATGATTTAGCGCTGAATACGAATGAAATTCTCTAGACGTCATCTAGCAATCTAGACGTTAGTCTAAACCCCATACCTCCAATATTATAATTTACCTCGTTCTGGTTGGAATACACAATATATTAAATTCCGCTCCTTTGAGTTGAGTTAAGTCTCTATCGTAAATATCTCCATAGAAGATGTCTCACCAATTACTTAAGAATGTTCCGAATAATATGTCATTCGGTAATAAAAATTATGGCTTTTGTACTTTCCCACAACACTATTATCATGAATATAGATGATTTGTTATAGCTGGATTGACTTTATGAGTATATGCCTTAAAGAAGAAGTTAATATGATGCTAAATGTTATTGCAATCCATTCACAGTTGCGTCGAATAGCAAATGCTGAATCCATTTGAACCATTCTTATACTCTCGCAACATGTTGCTGCAGGGTATATTAGTTTTGTTCACCTAACGGTTGTTTGTAACACCTAGAACTAATCGAGTTAGATATGGACATATATATATATATTTATATATATATATATATATATATAAATGATCAAGATGAAAAGATGAGTTGAAATCCGAGTGACTCTCTGTCCGTCCGTTCGTCCGTCCGTCTGTGCAAGCGATAACTTGAGTAAAAATTAAGATATTTTGATATGCCTGCCCCCACCTAGGTTTAAAATGTTTAGCTCGGAAACGGTTACAACTATATCAATCAAACCGCCGCTCCACTAAGTTTTTCTAGCATCTCTTCATATGCTGAGAAAGTTAGTAAAATCGGATAATAACCACGTCCACCTCCTATACAAAAGTTATGTTGAAAACTACTAAAAGTACGATAAGTCGCTGAAGGAATACGTCAGAAACATTAAATCTGGCACCAAATATGATACGGAAGGATTGCATAGGAATCCGTGTAAAATTTTGGTGATGAGTGCGTAAATGCCCTCTTTTAGGAGAAATCCCATACCTCAAGAACGCCTCAAACCAATTGCAACAAAATCTGGTTCATGGCATTACATTTCGATTCTTATGTCACACTGTGAAAATAGAGGAAATCGAATAAAAACCACGCCTACTTCTCATATAACACAATTTTAAGTTTCATCTGATCCTTTAACTTTAAAGTAGATAAGTCGAACAGCAATTAAGATATGAAAATCAAACTTTGTGCAAAGAGTGATTTCAAGACATGCCATCTCAAACGTAAAATAGGCGAAATCGGATATATATCGAATCACATCGAATAATATCGAATTATAACTTTTCAAGCCAGATACCCAATATAAGGATCTCAGTGCCTCTATCTGACTTTTTATCGAAAATATAGGGAAATCTTTCCATGATAATAGTGTATTCTGGTACAAAAATGGGAAAAGTCGGGTAAATATTTCCCCTAGCCCCCATATACCTAATATACGGATTTTCAGCATCTGGAAATTAAATGCATGTGTTTTCTTAAACACAATGTGATTTCGCGCTAAATATGAAAGAAATTTGTCTAGACCATGGTCTAAGCCGCTTATTTCTAATATAATGATTTCCTTTCCTCTGGTTAACTTCTTTCTCATATATCTAATATATTCATTAAACCACTTTGGTTGAGTTATATGGCATATATCACTTTTGAGTTCATTTGATAGATTTTAATATAAATATTTCTGACACGAAGCAAAATATAACAATGAAAGTACATGAGTCTATGACCTGTAATATGAGTTAAAATAATAACAAATATGATTGTAATCCAGTGACAACTTCGTCGAATAATGAATGTTGAATTCTTCCGCAACATTTTTTAATATAAAGTTGTGCCAACATCTGAAAACATTTCCCTGACTTTGGTCTTTGCAGATTGCGAGAGTATAAAATGTTCGGTTACACCCGAACTTAGCCCTTTCTTACTTGTTTTAGTTACTCTTGTAAGATGCTTTTGCGTATTTGTTACTACATAAATAAGTACATATTAACATAATTACGTTATATTTGTGTCGGTTGTATATATAATAAGTACATGACATACAGTTTGTCAATTAATTGTTTGGCAAATGAAAAACAATATGAAAATTCAGTTTAAACTTATTTTTTAATAACAGAAATATAAATTTTTCAGTTTTCTTTTTTCATAATACTCTAGATGAAAGTATTCGTATCCTTGATGTGTTCACGGCACATAAATTTTAGAAGTCAATACATAAACATAAAAAAATTAAAAAGGGAAAAGGAAAACTGAAAACTGAAAACATTTATTGCTGTTATTAAAATCTGAGCCCAAAGCTAAATTTTCATGTTGTGTTTCATTTTACAAACAAATAATTAAACTGTTTTTATGTCTCAACAAATGTCGAACCATATGAACCAGGTAGAGTAGTTACAAAATCCAGTTTTGTAAGACAGTATTGAACCAATTCATGTCAGTCAGACCAAATCGTTATCCGATCGCGGCTCGTGTTTTTAAATTAAGTAATTAATAATGTTCCTAAAATAGGCTTAATTTTTCAACGCTTTCTTGTACCAACTCCGTTTGCAGTAGTTATGAGAGTAACCTCTTGTAGATACTCCATGGGGAGGAGCGTATCCCCATTACATTACATTGTTAATATGGGAGGGTACTGACCCACATGGGGTACATTTTGCATGTCTGCATGGTAGACATAGACATATACATATTTACGAATATATCTCAGCTGTCGCTCAGTGCTAAATGCACTGTTCAATTAGCTGTCTATAAATTATGAAGCATGCAATGCATTAATTATGTTATTAATAGCATATATGACGAAAGCGAATAACCGCTTGTGTTTGTATAATTGTTAAGATGGGTAAGAACAATGCAAAAAATATGCTGTGCCTATATCAGGCATCAGGTTGTTAAATATGGAGAATATGATTTCGCATAATTTCTGTAGTAGTCTGTAATGAGGAAATAATATTCTCTGCCTCACCACATTCATCACACAACACCCTTTTATACTCTCGGAACATATTGCAACAGAGTATATTAGTTTTGTGCACTTAACGGTTGTTTGTTAAGCGTAAAACTAATCGAGATAGAGATAGAGTTATATATATATACATTATCAGAATGACGATACGAGTGAAATTCCGAGTGACTGTTTGTCCGTCCGTCCGTCCGTACGGCCGAGCAAGCGTTAACTAAAATATCTTGATACAAGTTAGCACACGCGTTCTTTGTCATCATAAGAAGGTTGATATTGCAGATGGTCGCAATCGGATTACTGCCACGCCCACAAAATTCCGTCAAAGGAAAACCTATAAAAGGCTATAATGAAACTCTCATTTAAAAATGGAATTTTGTGCAGGGAATCACAGTAGCGAGGGGCATCTGTAGGTAGAAAACTTCTAAAAATTGGGAATGGCTCCGCCTCTAATAAATCTAATGTACATATCTCATATACCACTAAAGCTATCTCAAGCGAATTTGCTCAGAATAATTCTTTTTAGCTCTGGGAAAATGAGTGAAATCGGATGATAACCAACTGGTTAAATAAAAATAACTGGTGTGCGCTATCTCGCTGAAGAAACACGTCAAAAACATTAAATCTCCCAGTAAAGATGGTAAGGTAGGGATCCATAGGAATCCGTGTAAAAATTTGATAGTGGGTATGATACCGCCCACTTTTCGGTGAAATACTATATCTCAGGAACCGCTACACCAATTTCAACCAAATTTGATGACTAACATTATATTTGCATTGTATGTGAAAGTGCCCACTTCCCATATAGTCTCTGTGAAATTCAAAGAGCGTCTCTCTCTTATTACAGCATGTACGTGTATTTAAAATCGATTAAATCGGTTCAAAACCTTCCTCAGCCGCCATATACATAACATAAGAACTTCAAACTTCCGGTTGGATTTATGCGGTATATATCGACGAATTTGTAAGATATCTTAGCAATATTAAGGCAACTATTAGGCAAATATTATTGGATACATAGTTTAATGCCGAAGATATTTGAAATCGGTCCAAGCATTACCCCAGCTCCCATTTATTACATGTAATAATTTTTGTTATTTTAGCAGACTCCATACTGAATATGTCAGTGTAAGTTATTTTCGTAAAATTGAGTGGAAATATATTCCTTAGTGTATTTGAATAATGACAAAAGTTAATGTAATCAGAGGAGATCTTTCCCCAGCCCAAATATGTCTGATGTAATGATTCTCGACTTTCTTTCAGCTGACTTTAAACCGCTTATGTTGATCAATATGTGTGATTACTACAGAAATTAAGTAGAAATCTTTTCTTAAAAATAAGATGGCTTACCACTAAATATTTGTGAAATCGGTCTAGATCTAAGGTCCAGTCTAAGCCCCTTATTCCTAATATCATGATTTCTGTTTCTCTGGTTGCCTTTTTCCTCATATAATTAATACATTTAATTCAGCCATTTTTTTTTAGCATATGAGCATATGATTTATGTGATTCTCATTTTAGTTAATTTGTTAAATTCTAATACAGACACCTCGGACAAGAGACAAAATATAGTAATGAAAGTACGTGGGTATATGACCTGATAAATAATTTATAAGTACCAAAAAGTATCTTAATCCAATCAAAATTTTTTCGAATAATGATTGTTGAATCCTCAACCAACATTTATTAATATAAAGTTTTGCCAGACCTAAAAGCATTTCTTCGCCTTTGATCCTTGCAAATTGCAAGAGTATAAAGTGTTCGGTTACACCCGAACTTAGGCATTCCTTACTTGTTATTTATTAAACTCTCAAGTCATGTTAGAGAGTATATGTTGGTTAACTTTACGGTTGTTTGTAATCACATAAAATAATCGAGGTACTTGCATATGTATATACTAGTATATGTGACGAGACGAGCTGGTTTAGTTACACATATTTCTTTGTCTGCCCGTGCAATGTTCATTGAGATATCTTCATGAAAATTGTCCAATTTAAACCAAGTTTAGCAATTTTTGGGATGATTTTTTGTACAGTAAATTTAAATACAGTAAAATTACTGTAATCTTACCGCAACCACTCCATATACTCCATTTTTATATTGACCAGTTTATTTGACTTTACAGTAAATATTGGGTGGTTCGGAAAGTCATTTCGTTTTTTCCCGCCAGAGGACTTAATTACGTTTTTTCGAAACTAACTTCACACTTAAGCCCCATAACCATTATATGTCATGAGAGCTGATATTGCAAGGCTTGTGTGTGAAAAAGTTCTATTAATTCTACCCAGTAGTTTTTGGTTGGTGCCTTTTTAAATATGGAGAGCAATAAGCAGCATTTTCGTCATATTTTACTTTTTAACTTCAGAAAAGGTAAAAATGCTGTCCAAGCGAGAAAAAAATTGACGGATGTGTATGGAGAAGGCGTGTTAACAGTACGCCAGTGCCAGAACTGGTTTGCAAAATTTGGATCCGGCAATTTTGATGTTGAAGATGCACCACGGTCTGGAAGGCCGGTCGATGCGATAAAGGCATTAGTTGATGCAAATCGGCGAATCACCACACGAGAGATCGGTGAGAGGTTAAATTTGTCGAATTCAACTGTTTATGGCCATTTGAAAGGCATTATACGAAAACTGTCTTTCATGTTCCCCAAAAAAAAACGAAATGACTTTCCGAACAACCCAATAAGTAGGAGGTTAAAAAACATACCGAAACTCAACTGATTTCACATAATACTTCTGATGTATTTCTTCCCAAGCTTTTTTTTTTTAAACACATACACTTATGTTGGCTTTGCAACTAGGTTTCTGTTCTTGGTATTCGTCTTTTGTTTGGTTAATTTATGAGGAGTGTAATTTAAGTACTTCAGTTTAGACTATTTCGACATGCACGCCCAATTCTACAATAAAAAAAAAAATTAAGAATGAATATGGTCTGTTGATTTTTGAAATATGTTTGCACACGCTCTTTACCATATATTAACGATTTCTCCGATTTATCTCTGTAAGAATTATATATTAGCTTATAGCTCATATAGCTTTGTTCGAATATGTGGTTAAACTTAAGAAGATATTCCACAAAATATTGTGCTAGTATACCCGAGGTAAAAGCTTATTTAAGATGAAATTCTGCATTTGCCAGTTTACAATACTCTCACAGAGATATACAGTGAATAACTAACTAACTTGAGTAAAAATTGAGGTACGAAGACAAATTTTGTACACATGTTCATTGGCACTCTGAGAAGTTTGGTATTTCAGATGGGCGGAATCGGACAACTACCATGGCCACAAAATAACGCTAAATGAAAACCTATAACATGCTATAACTAAGCTCTCAATTAAGATATAAAACTGGAATTTGGTACAGGGAATCACAGTAGGGAGGGGCATCTGTGGGTTGAAAAATTTTAAAAACTGGACATGGCCAGAAAAGCTATGTTAGCCAAATTTGCTCAGTACCAGTCTTTCTAGCACGTCTTCATACACTGAGAAAATCAGTGAAATTCGTTCACAACCATACCCACCTCCCTTTCCTTACCTGTTAATTCTTACATTATTTTTTATTACGTTACGTTACGTTAACGTTACGTTAGGTTACGTTTTGGTCTAGATTACATGAATAAATTCCTTTGCTTTTGAAATAAAGGCATGCTATAAAGGCACAATAAGAATAAATGCTGTGTATAGAATTTTATTTAGTTTGATAAATTGTTTTGTAAAACATAATATTAATGTTAACTTGAAAGGGTGTGGTGCGCTGCCAATAGTGCAATGTGTGAAATGGATTCCACCTAAGTAAGCAGCTGCGCAGGTAGGCGGACGAATATACAATCTTGGCTAAACTGTCCACCATATTCAATATCATTTTGATATATTATTTTATATGGTACTAAGAGCCACTTAGCTGATAAACTGAAAAATTTAAATCCAACAGGAAAGCGACAAATGATATTACAAAAGAAGAGAAATTAAAATTTATTGAAATTAAAGTTATGGGAATACAATAGAAAAATAAATTAACCACTAGGGCAAAGTTGAAGATAGGACAAAGGTGCGGAACATAAAAGACTGTTCGAAAAAATCTTTACTTTTGCAAATATTAAAAAGCCCGTATGCAAATAAAAATTGGCATTTCGAATGTGGCGCTCAAACATGAATTTATGCAAAATTTATTTAATTTGCGACAACAATAATCACGGCACTCAAGACTCGGCGACGCCCTCGTCCCACCAACACAAGCAAATATCAGCAAAATGCTAATGAAGCACCGGGAGTGTTAAATGGGTTCAGTGGGTTGCGGGTGTCGAATAGTGTTATGTAATGAATTGTTTCGAGTGCCGCACCGCGCACTGTCAACAACAGATGTCAACAGTGCTCCTGCCAGCGAATATGTTGCAACAAAGGTGGTCTTTGCTATCCTCATCCGAAGCGAAGGCGGTGCTTGTGCATTTATGTGTATGTATGCACGCAGACAATGGCATGTGGATGAGCGGTCTCTCGATGTTGGTATCTGTACTGTTTGCGCTGTCATATTGTGGCTGTGGCAAATGAGTTTATTGCTCCATTTTTAAATTTGCATTGCTTTTGTTTCCGCACTCACATAAACTATGCACTTCGCTTTAGTAGCGCGACCCAAATACTATACAGCGAAAGCGATGGTGGGTAGCAACTTTGGTAGCACAACGATAATATAGCGGTAGAGCAGTGAGAGGAGGGGAGCAAGATTGCTACACACTACCTCATAAAGATCCTGCATTAACAGGATCGCTTGGAAGAGCCAAAATCGTAAAACTGTCACACCTCCTTAATCAATTTTTGAACCTTTCTATTTTTTACAATCCATACAATTGTATGGATCCATACAATGGACGCAGCTCCGCCCCTTAATAAATGCAATGTATATATCTCACAAGCCATTTAGGACATATCAAGAAAGTTTGCTCACGCAGTGTAAAAAAGGGTGAAATCGGATAATTACCACTCCCACTCGGATATAACGGTTATGTTGGAAATTGCGAAATGTGCGTTAACTTGCTGAAGAAGCACGTTTGAAACATTAAATCTCACAATAAAAGTGGAACGGAAGGGGTGCATTGGAAAACTAAAATGATGAATGTAAAAACCCACATTTCAGGAACGACTTCACCAATTTCAACCAAATTTGGTGCACGGCATTAAAATGGGCGAAATCGGATTACAATTGCGCCATTTTTCATGTTCCATATAATTCTTTAAATTTACAATATATAAATCAATTACCAATGAAGATATCGAAGAAAAATTAATATCGGAATGCTTTCAACGTGTGTCATCTTATGTATAAAAATTATCGAAATCGGAATATATATTTACAAATTATATGGACCCAATGCATATGGCTGACTTTTTACTTTTTACAAAAACATCAGTCAATCTGCAAGATATATTACTTAAAATCTTAGCAAGTCTTTGTGATAGAGTCCATATATCCAAACTAAAGAATTTCAAACCTTCGCTTGATTTTATCCCATATATATTGCCAATCTGAGAGGTACCTTAATGAAAGTCGGACAGCATCTTTTTTCGGTACTAATATGTCGTGGTGCTAAAATTAGATAGTATCGGATAAATACTACCCCTAGTCGCCATATATGTACCGAATATAAGACCTTCAAAACTCCGGTTGGCTTTATACGGTATATACGTGTCCATATGTAACATGCCTTTGCAAAATTTAGTGAACGTATAAGATTTAATATTCCGATAATAATATATTTCCGATATAACTATATTTAATATTTAATAATTCCGAAAATTTGTTAAATCGGTCAAGAAAAATACTCCATATACTCTATATAATGATTTTCGTTATTATAGTAGACTTCTTGTCGAATACTTCGGTCAATGTGTGAGTTATCTTATTAAAAATTCGTAGAAACATATTGCTTGTGTAATGCCAAAACTGGCATGACATACTGCAATCAGTTCAGACAATCATTTAGCCCCAAAATACCCATTATAGGGATTTCCGGATTTTATTTTAGAGCTGACTTTAAACCCGATGTAGTGATTTCCGACTCTCCACCTAACTTTAAGCTGTTAATGTTGGGCAATACGTGTGACATTTTAATGAAATTAGGTGGACATGCTCACTTAAACATAATGTGGTTTAGCGATGAATATTAAAGAATCGGTATAGACCTTGATCTAAATCCGATATCTCTAATATAATGATTTCCAATTCTCTGGTTTTCCTTTTCCTAATATACAAAATATATTAAGTTTCACCTTTTTGTTTGAGTTCATATCACATATGTTATTTAAGTTAGTTGAAGTGATTTTAATATAAGAAATGTTCGGTTATACCGATTTATATCAGATATTTTATCAGATCAGATAATTTTATCAGATATAGGCCAATTGGGACCGCAATAGTTGCAATAGCGACATTATTTATCTTGTTTATCTGAGGGGTATAATATATGGTAAATTTAGATCTCCTAATTGGACTTAATCAAAAATTACAAAGCACAACAGATTTTTAGTACAAACTGTGGTAAAAATGTATACTAGATTGCGATATTTAATTATAGAGGTGTTATTTTAGTTATTTTATTTTTTCGTGCAGATATTTTGAGCTATATATATATATAATATTTTTTTTATTATAATAATGGTATATTTAGTTAATGAAATTATTATAAAAGAAATATATGAGTTAATGTTAGTGATACTAATACGACATTATAGTGATGATAATGTGATTTTACAACCCTGAGGTAACACTGTTGTAACATGTGAGGTGGTACACACGATATTTTCTTGGTGTTGAAAATAAAAGGTGAATGAAAGTAAACGTCATGTTGTACATTCTAAAACTGTTTAATTTCCCAGATGTTTTATTATAATATAAAATATTTTTAATTTGCTGTAAAAGAAGATCCCGTTGATATTCACGCAATTTACTTAAAATTATAATATTAGATCAACTAAATGTTTTGCAGGTATTTTGCGAGACATGTTACATGTTAATAAATCTGAAGAAAAATCAATGATGTTAGTAATTTTGCTCTATCTTAAATATACATATTAGAGAAATGAAGGTCATAAGGGTAAACAATATTGTATTACCTCTCATAACTTGAATAAGCCAGCCGCTATTTTACAGGTAAGATAAATCTTAAAGCAATAATAAGACACTACTTTTGAAGAAGTATAAAGGGTAGGGGCATATATTTTATATTGAAAATGGTCATATCCAGCCTATTGAAATTTTGTGACTTCCTTCTTATTAGCCCACTGAGATAAAACAAACAGATGCTCCAATGTTAATATGAGAGTATGTCCACATGCAAACTTTACTGTTCTTAACCCGAGTATGCATTGAATTTTTGAAGATTAATTAATCTATCCATTGTAAAATTCTTACTTAACAGCTACTTTTTCAGAGGTTAGTTTTTTGTGTTATTACCACCATAGGATTCCTATAGTCCATAGCAGATTTTCATTCTGGTCTCAAGAATCTCTCCATAATTTCGAACTCACACATTAATCTTTACCAGGTATTTGAGAAACCGAACATATTTGGAAGCTTATTTGAGATAAGGACAATACTTGCTAACTTGAAGTTGTAGTCGCGAATTTTTCTCCAGGACAAGTGCACATAGCAATGATGTAAATAGTGCAAATTGTGAGTTTTTGTACTCTCGCAATATGTTGCTACAAAGTAGATTAGTTTTGTTCACCTAACGGTTGTTTGTAACACCTAGAACTAATCGAGTTAGATATAGACATATATATATATATATATATATATAAATGATTAGGATGAAAAGACGAGTTGAAATGCGAGTGACTGTCTGTCTGTCCGTGCGTCCGTCCGTCCGGGGAAGTGATAACTTGAGTAAAAATTAATATATTTTGATGAGACTTGGTACACGTGTTCTTTGTCACCGTAAGACATCTGCCACCGTATATGGACATCTGCCACGCCCACAAAATGCCATTAATCGAAAACATATAAAGTATTGGGTTGTTCGGAAAGTCATTTCGTTTTTTCCCGCCAGAGGACTTAATTACGTTTTTTCGAAACTAACTTCACACTTAAGCCCCATAACCATTATATGTCATGAGAGCTGATATTGCAAGGCTTGTGTGTGAAAAAGTTCTATTAATTCTACCCAGTAGTTTTTGGTTGGTGCCTTTTTAAATATGGAGAGCAATAAGCAGCATTTTCGTCATATTTTACTTTTTAACTTCAGAAAAGGTAAAAATGCTGCCCAAGCGAGAAAAAAATTGACGGATGTGTATGGAGAAGGCGTGTTAACAGTACGCCAGTGCCAGAACTGGTTTGCAAAATTTCGATCCGGCAATTTTGATGTCGAAGATGCACCACGGTCTGGAAGGCCGGTCGAAGCTGACAAAGATGCGATAAAGGCATTAGTTGATGCAAATCGGCGAATCACCACACGAGAGATCGGTGAGAGGTTAAATTTGTCGAATTCAACTGTTTATGGCCATTTGAAAGGCATGGACTTAACCTCGAAGCTCGATGTGTGGGTGCCCCATGTCCCTACCGAGCGAAATTTGTGTCGTCGTGTTGACGCGTGTGATTCGCTCCTCAAACGTCTAGAAAATGATCCATTTTTGAAGCGGATTATTACTGGGGACGAAAAATGGGTTGTATACAACAATGTTAAACGCAAGAGGTCATGGAGCAGAAAAGATGAACCGGCTCAAAGCGTGTCAAAAGCCAACATTCACCAAAAAAAGGTGATGCTCTCCGTTTGGTGGGATGTCAAAGGAATCGTTTTTTTTGAGCTTTTGCCGGACAATACAACGATTAATTCAGAAGTCTATTGTCATCAGCTGGACAAATTGAATGATTCACTTAAAGAGAAGAGGCCCGAATTAATCAACAGGAAGGGTGTAGTGTTCCACCAGGATAATGCGAGACCTCACACAAGTTTGGTCACTCGCCAAAAACTTTTACAGCTTGAATGGGACGTACTGCAACATCCACCATATTCTCCAGATCTGGCGCCTTCCGACTACTATTTGTTCCGGTCCCTGCAAAATTTTTTGGATGGCAAAACCTTTACCTCAAATGAAGATGTCAAAAACCACCTGGACGAGTTTTTTGCCAGCAAGGACCAAAACTTTTATGAGAGGGGAATTATGTTACTGCCAGAAAGATGGCAAAAGATGTTGGACCAGAATGGCCAATATATAATTTAATAAAATATTTATTCATTATACGAAAACTGTCTTTCATGTTCCCCAAAAAAAACGAAATGACTTTCCGAACAACCCAATACTATAACTAAGCAGTAAATTAAGATATAAACGTGTTATTTGTATAGAGGATTCTAGCAGAGTGGGGCATCTGTGGGCAAAAATTCTTGTAAAAGTGGGTATGGCCCCGACCCCACCTAGGTTTAAAATGTTTAGGTCGGAAACGGCTACAGCTATATCAATCAAACCGCCGCTCCACTAAGTTTTTCTAGCATCTCTTCATATGCTGAGAAAATTAGTAAAATCGGATAATAATCACGTCCACCTCCTATACAAAAGTTATGTTGAAAACTACTAAAAGTGCGATATCTCGCTGAAGGAACTCGTTGGAAACATCAAGCCTTGCGGCGAATATGACATGGAAGGGTTACATAGGAATCCGTGTAAAATTTTGGTGATGAGCGCGTAAATGCCCTCTTTTAGGAGAAATTCCATACCTCAAGAACGCCTCAAACCAATTGCAACAAAATCTGGTTCATGGCATTACATTTCGATTCTTCTCAGTCACACTGTGAAAATAGAGGAAATCGGATGAAAACGACGCCTACTTCTCATTAAACACAATTTTAAGTTCCACCTGATCCTTTCACTTTAAAATAGATAAATTGAGCAGCAATTAAGATATGAAAGTCAAACTTTACATAAATAGTGCCTTGAAGATGTGTCATCTTGTGCGTAAAAACGAACCAAATCGGATTATAACTTTTCAAGCCACCAGATACCCAATTTTAGGACCTCAGTGCTTCTATCTGACTTTTTATCAAAAATATCGGGAAATCTACAAGATATTGTAATGAAATTGAAGGATTATCTTTCCATGAAAAAAGTGTTCTCTAGTATAAAAAATGGGGAAAATTACATAAGTACTTCCCCTATCCCCCACATACCTAATATACAGATTTTCAACCTTCCGGTAGACTTTATATCATATATAACGGCAAATCTGTAAAATATCGCAATGAAATTGTAGGCCTGATAAGAATATGATCTGGTGTCAAAAATGGGAAAATCGGATAAACACTTCCCCTAGCCCCCATATACCTAATATAGGGATTTTCAACCTTCCGGTAGACTTTATACCATATATTTCGGTAAATCTGTAAAATATCTTAATGAAATTGGAGTATTATCTTTTCATGACAATAATGTGCTCTCGTGTCAAAAATGGGGAAAATCGGATAAACACTTCCCCTAGCCCCCATATACCTAATATACGGATTTTCAACCTTCCTGTAGACTTTATACTATATATAATGGACAATATATTAGTTATATATTTGAAATTTAGAGAGCGTCTCTTTCTGATAACAGTGTGTCCATGAGCTTAAAAAGGATAAAATCGGGGAAGCATTTCTCCTAGACCCCATGTACCTAATATAAAGACTTTCTACCTCTGTACCAGACATCTGTATCTAATACCATAGTTTACTGCCGGAATAATGTGAAATCGATCTACGGATTATCCCAGCTCCCATATACTATATATAATGATTATCGCTATTCTAGCAGACTTTATGACGAATACGTTGGTCACTGTGTGAGTTACCTTCACAAAATTGGGTGCAAACTTGTTCCCTAATATACTTGAATAATGAAAAGAGTTAATGTGATCAGTGCAGATCTTCCTCTATTCAAAAAATGCCCGATATAAGAATTCCCGACTTTCCATCTGACTTTAAACAGTTTATGTTGGTCAATATGTGTGATATTTGAATGAAACTAATTGGATATGTTTTCTTAAACACAATGTGAATTCGCGCTAAATATAAAATAAATCGGTCTAGATCATGGTCTAAGCGCCTTATTCCTAATATAATGATTTCCTTTTCTCTGGTTGACTTTTTCCTCATGTATCTTATATATTTCTTAAACCACTTTGGTTAAGTTTATATCGCATATATCACTTTTGAGTTAGTTTGGTATATAAATTAATTATTAATATTAATTATTAATGGTAATATAAATATCCCTGACACGAAGCAAAATATAACAATGAAAGTACATGAGTCCATGACCTGTAAAATAAGTTAATAAGAGACCAAATATGATTGCAATCAATTGACAATTTCTTCGAATAATGAATGTTGAATTCTTCCGCAACAGTTTTTAGTATAAAGTTATGACAGCACCTGAAAACGTTTCCCCTCCTCTGATCCTTGCACACTGCGAGAGTGTAAAATGTTCGGTTACACCCGCACTTAGCCCTTTCGTACTTTTGTATTTATCAATTCGTTTTCATATTCCATTAGTTGCTATTTACCCACTTGCATCTGTCACGTTTTCACTCTTCAACAGCCGTAACCACACTTGCATCGTGCAACTCAGCGAAGTCACTTCCTTGTGCAAACCGCCTGACTGTAGACACAATTTTTTGACGGCACTGTCAGCATCACAAGTTAAAATTAAAAGCGCCAACACTTGATGAGTGCAAAGAATACGCTCAATGATGGCATTCATTTTTGATTTTTTACTTCCAAAATGAAAATTTTGATAAAGGAAAATAAGTGGAAACAAGTAAGGAAGCGCTAAATTTGGGCACCGCTGACCTTAAGATACCCTCGCAATTTGAGTGAAATATTTCCCGCTGTGTGCAAAATTTATTATAAGTTAAATTTTCTTATAAAATTAACTGTGACATATCTTATTCTGACCTATGTATATAGTATAAAGTCATCCGAAAGGAGGGGAATCGATTTATTCGTTACATGGGCCTAAACTAAGTTATAAACCAATTACACTCACTTTGGGTGGCAATTTGCATTATGTGAAGAAAAATGTATCCAAAATTGAATTTAGATATCTCTCATACTGACCGATATATAATGTGTAAAAATAAAGAGAGAGACGGAAATCTATATGTTGGGTATATAAGGTCTGGAGTAAGAATTTTCCGATATACAGAACTAAATTTCGACACTTAATCTGAATTGTCAAACATCAAGAGTACTAAGGGAATTCCAAAATTATGAAAAAGAAGATGTTAGCTATTGCAGTTGCTAGGCAGTCATTATTAGTTATTAACAAAGTTGAAAAAGGAGTAACGAAAAACGAATATTACTAACTGGTTCTAACTATCTTCTTAGTATTTTACCGGATATTCAAAAGATGAGGTAAAGATAAATGCAAGAAAGTGAAGTTATAGACACCAAACGTGAAATACAATCTGTTTTTTAGAAATTATTGATGAACCTATGTATGGGTGGTTAATCTCTATACGTGGAAGGAATATTCCTTTTTATTTTCGGAGTATTAGTGAAGCAAAAAGCCACATAGTTAACTTAAGCACCAGGACAAGAGAAGTTTGATATGAAAACAATTTTTAGACAATTCCAATAATTACCTAAAATAGTATTTATTGTCCAATTTGAGACATATTCGATACAAAACCATGAAATGAAAAGACAAATGGTGTTCCACTTCCAAGAAAATACATTGTGTATTATTATCATTTCATTATTATAAAAAATATTTCTGCACAAAATATTTAATCAAAATCTGATTAGATATTTATCACTTCATACTCTATAGGGTTGTGGCGAAATTCCATTCCCTTACAACCTTTTGTCTATGCGCATTATTAGATGTAAGATATTAATTTAGTTAACCCATATCCAACCATTTCATCGCAAGTTTAAAATTTTCAAAATATTATTTATAAATAATAGCATAAAATTTAAAAACTAATTAAGTAGACCTCTTTTGCAAATAAGTGAAACTGTAAACTATACTTTTTGTATTTTTAGTAATTTGAATTTAACGGCCAACACATATATTTGAAATTAAGTGTTCGAATTATCGAACGCTAGGCACTATTCAATGTTTTCTTATTAAAAATTTCAAAAAAGGAATGGGCGGGTGGATCTTCACAACAATTCTGTCCATAGAGTTGAAACACAATAAACAGTTCCCAAGTAATGGTCCGCCTTGGCAAATGTTAAACAGGTAAGGTTTATTAGCAATTGCATCATATAAACGAAGAAAACGTATTCATGTATATTCCACACTAATTCATATGTATATTCTTTTGATGGCTCAAGTGAAATTTTTGTAAACATAAAAATTCATAGTGTCACTATTTTTATAATTTTGCAGAACGTTTGTTCTGTAATCGATTTTAAATCTCGGTTTGTCCGTCTGCGAGTTTCTTGGCACTTAGTGAAGATTGGGACATGGGAAAAATCTGACGATTGCCTCGTTTAAATAGCTCCATTTAAACAGGCGGGGAAATATTTTGAGGTGCTGGTAAAACTTTGGATTAAACAAGGAAGGAAAAGCTAAGTTTGGAGTTAATGTTGTACTCTTGCAATTTGCAAGGGTCAAAGGTGTTGGCAAAACTTCATATTTAACAACATGTTGCGAGAGTATAAGAGAGTAAGAATTCAACATTTATTATCAGACGAAATTGAAAGAGAATCACAATCATATTTGACATGTTATTAACCCACTTAGTTTCATAACTAATTTTTGCTTCATGTCCTAGATATTTATATTGTATTAAAGTCAATCTAACTAACACATATATATATATATATATATATATTAATCACATTAGTGCCATCATTTTTGCTACCGAATGACATAATTCCATTCGAAATATTCTCATTTAATTTTGCTAAGACAACTTCCATTGAGATATATGCGATATAAACTCAATGAGAGGGACGAAATTTGATATATTGGTTGTATGAGAAAAAGTCAACCGGAAAAATAAATCATTATATTAAAGATATGGAGTTTATATATATGGTCTAGTTTATGGTTTAGATCGATTTCATTCATATTCTGCACCAAATGACATTATGTTTATGAAAACACTTAACTTCATTAAAATATAATACTTATTGACCTATATAAACAGTTCAAAGTCAACTAGAAGGTTGGAAATCACTATATTGGATATATTGGAGCTAAGAAAATGATATTTAATTTTGGTATTAAGCTAAAATATGCAGGTACATATTTCCACGCATTTTTACTAAAATAAATCAGAACTTGACAGATACGTTCTGCTTAAAGTCCGATAGAATTATGAAAACCATAATAAGCGTTATAAGGGAGCTAGGGTAATTCGTAGATCGATTTCACCCAAATTCGCCGAGAAACTGTAATATATCCAAGATTATACGTTCACTTAATTTGCAAAGAGATCTTACATATTGATCAATATATATTTTACAAAGCCAAATGGAAGTCTGAAAATCCTTATATCCAGGGCTAGATTTCCTTATATCCTGGCTAAGTTTTGATCACAAGACGCATGATATGTCACACAGATTGACCGATATTTTCGGCAAAAAGTCAGTCACAGGCACAGGTCTACCTATTCGGTATCTGATATATAGTTTGAGTTGAATATGCTGGGGCAGATTTGTCGTAACACTTATCCCATTTCCCATTGCTTTGCATCAATGGAGTTTTTGTCATCTTGAA
Source organism: Bactrocera minax (assembly GCA_021498325.1). Taxonomy (NCBI): domain Eukaryota; kingdom Metazoa; phylum Arthropoda; class Insecta; order Diptera; family Tephritidae; genus Bactrocera; species Bactrocera minax. Next base: position 133,425 of record JAKEEE010000045.1, on the reverse strand, counting down.
ACAATCTCTTACCAAAACAAGAAATTCACTTTTCCATTGTAAACAAAAATAGCTGAGGTAGCATCAGTTTAAATCAGTAACTTGAGAACGATTGAATGGAAGGACATAAAATCTAAGAGAAGCAGAGAATTTTTTGTTTGGCGTGTCACCTCAGTCAGGCCAATGTATATATAGTGTGCATAACCCCTTAGTGGAAGCATTGTATTTGGGGTTTATACTTCCTGCATAACGCGTTTGGTATAAATGATCACAAAAAAAAAATTCACAGATCTAAATCAGTTGAAGACTTTATTTATATATTATTTAATATTTGTTTAAACGTCAAAAAACTTTATATTCTCCTCTTTACAATCAAGTCCAATGTAGAAACTAACCACAAATTGCTTTTGGGAAATTTGGGACTATCAATTAATAAAATACGGAACAGTAGGGAGGAATGGGAAAGTGGCGTTTAAAAATTAAATGTGAAGAAAATTAAAATAAGTGTCTATTCTGTCAACGAAAAATAAACGTATGGTGGGAACTTCTAATGAATGAAACCATATTCAAGTTTCGACATATAAAATATGTGAAATCTAATTTCATAGCGTGGGGATCTGTAAAATTCGTGTTACTCCGTACTTACGAAATTCAATGAAGCATCAATATATCAAACTGACATTAAAAGTTAATTAAAAAACCATTTTTTCTTCATTTGTTAAACATTTTATGTGTAAGTGAATTATGGTTAGTTGTGGGTATATTAATTAACTCGATTAAAAATAATTAGAAATCTCTAGCAAAAATCCTGCATAAATAGTATTTATTTAAAGATTAAATGTGATCTTGGCCAACAATCAAGCACGCACGCGGCACGCAATTTGGAAAATTGTTCTTAAATAACCAAAATAAAATATGTGCTAAGCGGAATTGCATCATTTCATTTTCCTTTTAATATATATGTACGTAGAATATTCCCTTAATTAGCTGGAAAATCCGTTTTTGCAATTTCGCTGTGGCTTTGATGATTGAATCGATCGAGATCAAAGCAAATATTAATGTACTTTTCGCATTTCGTAAACATTAGATGAGTCGCAAATGACTAACAGATTTTCTGAAAGAATTCTGAAAAGTGTGCGAAACATTTCATACATTATTTGAGTTGCTGCAGAATCTGATAAAAGCATAATACGAATCCACACGCTTTTCTCAATATAATGATATAAGTGTAATAAAAAACAAGTAAGAAAGGGCTAAGTTCGGGTGTAACTGAACATTTACATTTACATACTCTCGCAATGTGCAAGGATCGGGGGCATAACCTTATATTAAAAAATGTTGCGGAAGAATTCAACATCCATTATTCGAAGAAATTGTCAAAGGATTGCAATAATATTTGTTATCTTATTAACTTATAATACAGGTCATAGACTCATGTACTTTCATCGCTATATTTTGCTTCGTGTCAGAGATATTTATATTAAAATCTGGCAAATTAACTCAAAAGTGATATATGCGATATAAACTTAACCAAAGTGGTTTAAGAAATATATAAGATACATGAGGAAAAAGTTAACCAGAGAAAAGGAAATCATTATATTAGGAATGAGCGGCTTAGACCATGATCTATACCGATTTCTTTTATATTTAGCGCGAATTCACATTGTATTTAAGAAAACACATGCACCTAATTTCATTAAAATATCACACATATTGACCAACATAAACGGTTTAAAGTCAGATGGAAAGTCGGGAATTCTTATATCGGGCATTTTTGGGATAGAGGAAGATCTGCACTGATCACATTAACTCTTTTCATTATTCAAGTTTATTAGGGAACAGGTTTTCACCCAATTTTGTGAAGGTAACTCACACACTGACCGACATATTCGTCATAAAGTCTGCCATAATAGCGAAAATCATTATATGCAGGATATGTGCGCTGGAATAATTCGTAGACCGATTTCACACATTTTCGGCAGTACTATGGCATATTCGATATTACATGTTCACCTAATTTTGCTAAGATATCTTACATATTGACCGAAATATGTGGAATAAAATGTACCCAGAGGTTGAAAATCCGTATATTAGGTACATGGGCGCTAGGAGAAATGCTTACCAGATTTTATCCATTTTAAGCACATGGACACACTGTTATCAGAGAGATACGCTCTCTACATTTCAAAGAGATAACTAATTTATCGACCGTTATATATGGTATAAAGTCTACAGGAAGGTTGAAAATCCGTATATTAGGTATATGGGGCTATGGGAAGTATTTACCCGATTTTCCCCATTTTTGACACGAGAGCACATTATTGTAATGGAAAGATAATCCTATAATTTCATTAAGATATTTTACAGATTTACCGAAATATATGGTATAAAGTCTACCGGAAGGTTGAAAATCCGTATATTTGGTATATAGGGCTATGGGAGGTATTTACCCGAATTCCCCATTTTTGACACAAGAGCACATTATTATATATCTTACATATTTACCGTTATATATGATATAAAGTCTACCGTAAGGTTGAAAATCTGCATATTAGGTATATGGGGGCTAGCGGAATTATTTATCCGATTTTCCCCATTTTTGATACCAGAGCACGCTATTATCATGGAAAGATAATCCTCCAATTTCATTACAATATATTACAAATTTCCAGATATTTTCGATAAAAAGTCAGATAGATGCACTGAGGTCTTTATATTTGGTATCTGGTGGCTTGAAAAGTTATAATATGATTTCGTCTATTTTTATGCGTGGGAAGACACAACCTGAAGGCACTATTTGTACAAAGTTTGATTTTCATATCTTAATTGCTGCTTGATTTATTTACCTTAAAGTGCAATTATCAGATGAAACTTCCAATTGTGTTATATGAGAAGTAGGCGTGGTTTTTATCCGATTTCTTCCATTTTCACAACGTGATATAAGAATATAATATAATGTCACATACCAAATTTTATTGAAATCGGTTAAGGCATTCTTGAGATATGGGATTTCTCCAAAAAGCGGGGGGGCCACGCCCATCACCAAAACTTTACACGGATTCCTATGTAACCCTTCCATGTCATATTCGCCGCAAGGCTTGATGTTTCCAATGGGTTCCTTCAGCGAGATATCGCACTTTTAGTAGTTTTCAACCTAACTTTTGTAAGGGAGGTGGGCGTGGTTATTATCCGATTTCACTAATTTTCTCAATATATGAAGATATGCTAAAAGAACTTAGTCGGAGCAAGTTTGATTGATATTGCTGTAACGATTTCCGAGATATATATATTAAACCTAAAGGGGGGGGGGGGGGGGGGGTCCAAACCGACGATACGATTAGTTCTAGGTGTTGCAAGCAACCGTTAGGTGAACAAAACTAATATTCCCTGTAACAACATATTGCCAGAGTATAAAAATTATCAACTCACATTTGCCCCTCAGTGCTTTGATGGCGTGTACCAAATAACAGTTTCCTATCTTAATTTTCGGCTTAGTTATAGGACTTTTTGGCTTTTGCTTAACGGAATACCTTAATTTTTACTCAAGGTATGGCTTGCACGAACGAATATCCATTCATCCGAAAGTCGACTCGTCTCGCCATCCTGATTATTTATATATATATAACTTCTTATCTATCTCGATTAATTTTAGATGTTACAAACAACCGCTAAGTGAACAGAACTAATATACTCTGTTGCAACATGTTGCGAGAGTATAAAAAAATATTGAAATAATACTTCTCTATAGGCACTGAGGTTCACATATTCGGTGTCTGGGGCCTGAAGAGTTACTGTTCGATTTCGAAAAGTTTTAGACGTGAGACGGAACACCTTGAAGGTCCGTTTGAGCAAAGTTTTATTTTGACATATTCATTGATGCTCGATTACGATATGGGAAGCAGGGGTGTTTGTACTCCGATTTCGCTCCATTTTCTCCATTGTCACATAAAAATACCAGAATAATGTTTTTACCAAATTTTATAATACCATAATACCAGGTTGAAATTGATGGAGTGGTTCCTGAGATAGAGGACTACACCTCAAGACAGCCGGTGCCACTCCCAATGTCCAATTTTTATTTCTATGAAGCGCTTAAGTACTGTCTTGACTGTGAAATTAAAGTTTCTTTATTTACTTTGTGATTTTTCGCACTTTTAGTTTTTCTACCGCATGTCTTGATAAACTTTTAGTATTTCTAGCTGAGCTATAACGTTTCATAAGTTTTCGTTTAACCGCATTTTGTGTGGCAGTTATACGATTCTATCCATCTCCAATACGAAACTTCTCAGAGTACCAAGGAACATGATTACCTACTTTTATCAAGACATCTCAATTTTTACTCAAGTTATCGCTTGCGAGGATAGACGGATACACAATCACCTGGAATTCAACTCGTCTCATCATCCTGATCATTTATATATATAACTCTACATTTATCTCGATTAGTTTTAGGTGTTGCAAACAACCATTAGGTGAACAAACATAGATCAAGATGGGGCTGAAGCTGCATATGTATCAGTCTTTTTGCAAAATCTGCATCTTCCCCTTCTGACAAATATAACAACTTTCGTCACGCATAAATAGATCCGTTTATATCTGTGAATTTCTTTATATATATTAATAAAGTGCATATGTAAATGAAGTGTAACCATCACTGGGCATAATGTCATTGGTACCAATTTTTTTTTATAAATCGGTGCCTATCTTCTTCTAACCCCTATATATCGCATATGTGTTTCCATACCTTCGTTCAATTTTATCAGGAATATATGGAGCTATATTCCTAATATTTTATCGAAATTTGGTGAGAATTCCATAACTGGTGGTTTTCAAAATTGTTTGAAATTGATACAATGCATATCAATCTTTAACCGCAATATATTAGAACAATTTTAGTAAAGTATTATTAGGAGTATATTATTAGTAAAGAATATTCTCCCTTATTTGTAAATTTTATTTATTTCAATACTAATTAATCAAAATTTATCATTAATTATTCTATAAAATATTTTGAGTCTTCAGTAAAATTTTGGCTGTGTGACTCATTAACTTTTCGAATAAATTTCCGTGCTGCTTTTTGATCACCTTCACTTCGCTATACGAGTATGACTCCACAGTTCATTTGACAAAGTAGGTGCAGCAGTGCACTGAAGCGAAATTTTACAACTTTACACACGCTTTAACAGCATTTCTCATACCATTTTTCATGCAACATCGAACATTGAAGATTTAAATTGATTGCATACGTTAACCTCCGTAGCTGCATTTATATACAGGGTGTGTCATTATATATATATGTATGTAAAGACTGAATAACTTTGACGTTTACTAACCGATCAATTGGGCTCGTTTTGCAAACTTCAATTCAAAAACAAACTTTTAAGTTCCGAAAACAAAAATTCCTTTCCAACCTGATCTCTATATTTGATTATCGCAAATTTCTTCACATGGGTTATTTGAAAAGAAAAATATATTCTAATTAAATTGTAAAGGACCAAACTAAATCAAAATATCTTATATATTCTTAAGTTATTCAATGCTTAGCAATCGACAAGAAAAGGTAACGCATCCTGTAAGAAAATTACATACAGCCGTAATTAAGCAATCGTTGAATCAACGGAAAAAGAGAAATAATAAAACTGAAAGCACTGGTGAAATGACTGGACTAAAGCGGAAGCATCGTGTGGATAAAAATTTAAACATGTGTAAAGTGGAATAAGAAGGTATACGTTTCCGCTATTAATTTTATAATATTCCGCCTGATTGAAAAGAAAAGGTAAAACAGTTAAAATGGACAACAGAATATGGAGTTTTTCTTTTAATCTCTTATAAAATTTATATATAATATTTACTTGTACTTACATTACATTTCGTGATAAAGACAAAAATCTACAGTTATCCCAACTTATATATTTATTCATAAATTGTAATCAATGTATAAAAGATATGCTAAATACGCTCATGATCCACATAAAAGATATTTACATAAATTTTTACCCTCTGTAACCTGGGGTAATTTAGTCACCAAACCTCTCTATATCAAGGATATATTGAGGGAATTCAAATTGGTATCTTATGAGAACTCCATTTCACATATTTCTTAATCATGCCAAAAGTCTTTGAAATTATCATCATCAATAATGGGGTGATGAAAGGCTCATATGTCAATTTTTTAAATGATCTTTACATCCGTACGTGAGTCTACTATATCACACAATCATTGGCCATAATATATTGTATACTTAGTAACTAATACCAATTTTGAAAATGTTATAATAGTAGTAGGGTAGTTTTCGGCGGATTTTGCATAGCTTCATAACATAGCATGGTTTTGTTTGAGATAGATCAAATGGTTTTTGCGAATCATTTATACACACATGCATTCACATAATAAATTGAACAGGACAGGACAGAACTATAACAAATTGCATCTATCTGAAATGTGAAAATGGACCCATTTCACCCATTTATAATACCAACCTATTTTGAGGACAAGGCCCCGACGTTTCAGAAAGATAAGGATTTTTTGAGTTCATATCAGGATCAAATTCCGACCAAAAATCTTCCTTAAGGTAACACTGGTGTTGAAATACTTCGTAAAACCAGACTTACTATCCGATCCTGTTTATATTAGTATCACGTTTAGTAAAATATTTGTCCATAAATATAGCTTACAAATGGAGATGAAGTTGAAATTTCTCTTAATTCGATCTACTATATCATATGTTAATATATGCAATATTAAAACTGGGTGGTAAACTTGCAGACTACTTACTAAAGATTTAGTCCATGATGATAAATTAATTGGCAGTAGTTCATTTCACACCCATTATATTTACCACCATCAATTTGAAATGTTTCACTAAGTGACCAATTTGACTGGAAATTTGTAATCAATTGTCTTCATTGTTTTATCTACTTTCGTCTTCAAAATTTCTATTATCAAAACTGCACTGTGGTCAAAAAAGAGAAGCCATGTCAAGATAAAACCGTTTTTAAAACAGTGAGATAAATAAACAAAAAAAAACCCGCAAAAATTCACCAGTTTCACGGAAAGTAAAATCAACGCTTCGGATCAAAATCAAAACTAAAAACAAGTAAGAAAGGCTAAGTTCGGGTGTAACCGAAGATTTTGTACTCTCGCAATGTGCAAGGATTAGAGGTGGGTATGTTTTCGAGTGCTGGCACGACTTTATGTACTTTCATTGTTATATTTTACTTCGTGGCAGAGATATTTATATTAAAATCTACCAAACTAACTCAAAAGTGATAAATGCGATATAACTCAACCAAAGTGGTTTAAGATATATATAAGATAGATGAGGAAAAAGTTAACCAGAGAAAAGGAAATCATTATATTAGGAATAAGCGGCTTAGACCATGATCCAGACCGATTTCTTTCATATTTAGCGCGAATTCACATATGGTTTAAGAAAACATATCCAATTAGTTTCATTCAAATATCACACATATTGACCAACATAAACTGTTTAAAGTCAGATGGAAAGTCGGGAATTCTTATATCGGGCATTTTTGGGATAGAGGAAGATCTGCACTGATCACATTAACTCTTTTCATTATTCAAGTATATATTAGCAATTTTGTGAAGGTAACTCACACACTGACCGACATATTCGTCATAAAGTCTGCTATAAGAGCGAAAATCATTATATGTAGTACATGTGAGCTGGGATAATTCGTGAATCGATTTCACATATTTCCGGCAGTAAACTATGGTATTAGATACAGAGGTCTGGTACAGAGGTTGAAAATCCGTATATTAGTTACATGGGCGCTAGGGGAAGTGCTTACCAGATGTAATACATTTTAAACATATGGACATACTGTTATCAGAGATAGATTCTCCCTAAATTTCAAAGAGATAACTCATTTATCGACCGTTATATATGGTATAAAGTCTGCAGGAAGATTGGAAATCCGTATATTAGGTATATGCGGGCTAGGGGAAGTGTTTATCCGATTTTCCCCATTTTTGACACGAGAGCACATTATTGTAATCTCATTACGATATTTTATAGATTTATCGAAATATATGCTACAAAATCTACCGGAAGGTTGAAAATCCGTTTACTCGGTATATGGGGGTTAGGGGTAGTATTTACCCGACATTTCCCATTTTTGATACCAGAGCACGCTATTATCATGGAAAGATAAACCTCCAATTTCTTTACAATATCTTAGAGATTTACCGATATTTTCGATAAGAAGACAGATAGAGACACGGAGGTCCTTATATTGGGCATCTTGTGGCTTCAAAAGTTATATTCCGATTTCAACTATTTTTACGCATGATATGACATATCTTGAACGTGCTATTCGTGAAAAGCTTTATTCCAATATCTTAATTGCTCCTTGATTTATTTGCCTTAAAGTGCAATTATCAGATGAAACTTCAAATTGCGTTATATTAGAAGTAGGCGTCGTTTTTCTGATTTTGTCCATTTTCACAATGGGACATAAGAATGCAAATGTTATGTACACCGATACATCGATTTTTGTTGAAATCGATTTAATGTTTTTGACGTGTTCTTTCATCGAGTTAACGCACTTTTGCTAGTTTTCAACATAACTTTTGTATGGGAGGTGGGCGTGGGTATTATCCGATATCACTCGTTTTCTCAGTATATGAGGATATGCTAGAAAAACTTAGTCGGAGCAAGTTTGATTGATGTAGCTGTAACGGTTTCCGAGATATATATATTAAACCCATTGGGGGGCGGGGCCATACGCACTTTTACAAAAATTTTCGCCCACAGATGCCTCACCCTACTAGGATCCTTTACACCTAATAATTACATGTAGCACTTGCCTACATGTAGCAAGGTATAGCACTTTATCTGTTTTCGATTAATAGCATTTTGTGGGCGTGGCAGATGTGCAATTATGTCCATCTGCAATACCAACCGTCTCACTGTGACAAAGAACACACACTCCAAGTTTCATGAAAATGTCTTAATTTTTACTCAAGTTATCGCTTGCACGCACGGACGGACGCAGGGACGGACAGACAGTCTCTCGGATTTCAACTCGTCTTTTCATCCTGATCATTTATATATATATATGTCAATATCTAACTCGATTAGTTCTAGGTGGTACAAACAACCGTTAGGTGAATAAAACTAATATACTCTCTAGCAACATGTTGCGAGAGTATAAAAAGACATAAATAAAATAATTCACTTTATTTTGTTAAGATATCTTATATATTGCCTGATAGAAAATATTGTATGTTTGAAAACATTATATTAAGCGCATGGAGGCTAAGGAAATTATTGCCCTAATTTTGCCCATTTTTGTCATCGGGACACATTATTCATTGGGATTCATTATTCATTATTTCATTGGAATATTTCGCAGACTAATCGATATGTACGGTACAAAGTCAACCGGAATTTCGAAAATCCTTATGTATGATAAATGGAAGATAGGGGTAGAATTGACCTGATTTAGTGATTTTTGACACAATGGCACAATATTATTAGGAAACTATGCTCTCTGAATTTTATTAAGATGACCTAGAGATTCAACTATATATTTTGTATTAAGTCAACCGGAAGTTTGAAAAGCCTTATATTAGGTAAATGGGAGCTAAAGAAAGTGTTTACGCGATTTTATGCATTTTTTGCACAAGAGCACATTATTATCAGAAAAAGATGCTCTCTGAATGTCATTAAAATATCTCACAGATTTACCGATATTTTCGGGAAAATGTCACATATGAGCAACAAGGTCCACATTCAGAATGTTGAAGCAATAATCATCTTTGGAAGTGAGATAACACAACTTGAAGGCACTATTTGTGCAAAGTTTTATTTCTGTATCTTTATTGATGCTTTGATTGTATACCGTAAAGTCAAAAGATCAGAGGGAATTTATTGGGTTGTTCGGAAAGTCATTTCGTTTTTTTTGGGGAACATGAAAGACAGTTTTCGTATAATGCCTTTCAAATGGCCATAAACAGTTGAATTCGACAAATTTAACCTCTCACCGATCTCTCGTGTGGTGATTCGCCGATTTGCATCAACTAATGCCTTTATCGCATCGACCGGCCTTCCAGACCGTGGTGCATCTTCGACATCAAAATTGCCGGATCGAAATTTTGCAAACCAGTTCTGGCACTGGCGTACTGTTAACACGCCTTCTCCATACACATCCGTCAATTTTTTTCTCGCTTGGACAGCATTTTTACCTTTTCTGAAGTTAAAAAGTAAAATATGACGAAAATGCTGCTTATTGCTCTCCATATTTAAAAAGGCACCAACCAAAAACTACTGGGTAGAATTAATAGAACTTTTTCACACACAAGCCTTGCAATATCAGCTCTCATGACATATAATGGTTATGGGGCTTAAGTGTGAAGTTAGTTTCGAAAAAACGTAATTAAGTCCTCTGGCGGGAAAAAACGAAATGACTTTCGGAACAACCAATAAAATTGTCTTAAGTGGGAAGGAGGCGTGATTCTAGTACGAGTTTGCCCATTTTCACACTGTTAGATAAGAATGTCGAAATAATGTTATAAACTAATTTTGGTTGAAATCGGTAAAGCAGTTGCTGAGATATGAGCTTCTGACCTATTTCTTTAAAGAGTTATCGCTCTTTCAGTATCTTTAAACATATTCCTTACATGGGAGGTAGGCGTGGTTAAAATCCGATTTTCACACAGTATGAGGAGGTGGTGAAAATATTTATCCTCAACAAGTTTGGTTATTGTTGCTTCAGTGGTTTGTGAAATATGTACATTAAACGACGGACCACAATTCAACTCGTCTCATCATCGCGGTGATCTTGATATACAATGCCTAACTTCATATCTATCTCGATTAGTTTAAGGCGTTACAAGCAACCGTTAGGTGAAAAATTCTACTATGTAGTAGATAGGTAGAACAAAAATCTATTAGATAGGTGAAGCTTTGGTCGAGATATTTCTAAAAAACCTACCTATTTACTAAGCAAAGAGACTGCACCAATTGAAAAGTTTTTAGTGGACGTTAGGTGTTTTAGGTGTTAGCCGTTGGAACTAATATCAAATACTGTCAGCGAGTCTGACTGAGATAGCCAAAGGAGATATTGAGGTAAGTACATTTAAAAAATATAGTTTTTTAAACTATTGAACCCGATTATTTCCCCCGCGACCCCTTTCGTATCCAGCCTATTTGCAAAACTAACCAAGTTAGTGCGTCAACGAACTTATATGCTAATTTTAAAAATATTGCTTACTACTACGACTAAAGGGGAGTATCTATATTAAGCACATGAGTAGCAGCCAAACCTAAAAAAAAGTATAAGAAGATACTGTTATTGGACACGATTTGACCAAAAGCAAGACTTAGTACAATTTTAAAGATAACTTCTTATTTTGTTCTACAGAATTCAGAGAACTCGTTTCCTTTTTATATAATAATTATAGAAAGCTTAAAAGCTCGTCACTTCACCTAATTATTCGCTAATCTAAATGTTTGTTGAAAATTTTGCATCTATCTTTAAACAAAAATTCTGGAATTATTAAATTTAAATCGCGCTTTACCTACTCCAGTAAAACGTTCATTGCCCTTTGAACTCTAGGTGCATTGCCAGATCACAAGTTGTGTTGAATTTCATAAAAAACCTATTTATACAACAATTCCAGCTTTTCCTTACTTCTACCCCTCATTCCTATCACTTAACCTTCAGTCATCTCGATTACCCTTCATTGCATTGTATCATCACCTGGGCATCTGTGCATTGAATGAATAAAATAAAAATGCTTTAAAAAAGTAAAAGAAAACTTAGTGAATGCATTTATAGTCCTTTCGTGCTCATCCTGCAGCGCGCTCATTGCAGCGGCGGCGTTTCTTTGTTGACTTCGTGCTTCACAGTATTGAAGCCATTGTCTAATACTAAAATACTGCTGCTCTGCTAGACAGTCACTATTCAGTCTCATTACCTCTATTAGGGTGATATTATTTCACTATGAACTAACTAACAAAGTTACAAATGTGTCGCGGTTTTCTCTATGGTTTTCTATTTTTACATCTCTGCCTTTTCCATGTCATTCGTTAAGTTTGTTGTTGCATAAAATAATGTATAAATAGGTCTGCATCGCAACATAACAACAAGTAAGGAAGGGCTAAATCGGGTGTAACCGAATATTTTATACTCTCGCAAGTATCAAAGGCGGGGAAATACTTTCAGGTGTTCGAGAAACTTTATATTAAAAAATGTTGCGTAAGAATTCAACATATATTCCTCCATGAAATTTTAATGGATCGCATATTAGGCATAATATTAACTTTTACTTTATGTCATATACTCATAAAGTCAATTGAACTAAGATAAATCATTTATATTCATGATATTAGTGCTGTGGGAGGATACAACAATCATAACTATTATTGCCGAATGACATAATATTATCCGACACATTCTGATTTAATTTTATTGAGACATCTTCTAAGGAGATATTTCAGATAAAAACTCAACCGAAGGAACGAAATTTAATATATTGTGTATATGAGGGAAAAGTCAACCAGAAAGACGTAAATCATTACATTAGAGGCATGAGGTTTAGACTAAGCTCGAGACTAATTTCATTAATATTCACCATTAAACCATATTATGGTTAGGAAAATACTTAATTTCTTTAAAATATCAGACATATTGACTTATATAAACGGTGTAAGGTCAGCTGAAAAGTCGAAAATCTCTACATTGAGTACATTGGGGCTAGGGAAGGTCAGACCAGATAACATTTAGATTTTTAGAATTAAACTAAAGTATGCGCAAGAACCTAGAATAATGAAATTAAAAATTGTGTTACATGGGAAGTAGGCGTGGTTGTATTCCGATTTGCCCATTTACACATTGTAATATAGGGATAAAAATACAATATCACGCGCCAAATTTAGTTGAAATTGATCATGTCTTTCCTGAGATATGGGATTTTATCTAAAAGTGGGCGGCACCACTTCATATTTTCATTTTTACACAGACTCTCATGCACCCCTTGCGTACCATATTTACTGTAAGATATAATGAGTCTGACGTGTTTCTTCAGCGAGTTTACGCAATTTTATTAGGTTTTATAATAACCTTTGCTTGAGGTAGGCGTAGTTATTATCCGATTTCCCTCATATTCCCAGAGTATGAGGAGATAACTCAAAAATACTTCTTTTGAGCAAGTTTGATCAATATAACTTTAGGAGTTTGTGAGTTATATACATTAAACCTATTAGAGGGTGGCGCAATACCCACCTTTTAAAAAGTTTCAAATCACAGATCCTTACTGATATTCTCTGTACCAAATTACAGGTCTGTATTTTAATTTGTTGTTTAGTTTTAGCACTTTATAGATTTTCGATTGATGACATTTCGTAGGTGTGGTAGTAATCCTATTACGTCTATCTGTAATAACAACCTTCTTATAGTGCCAAGAAACACATGTACCAAGTTTCATAAAGATATCTTAATTTTTACTCAAGTTATTGCTTGCACGGATGGACAAACAGACATCCACCCATAATTCAACTCCTATCGTTATCCTAATCATTTATATATATATAACTCTCTATTTAGTCTCGATTAGTTCTAAGTGTTACAAAGAACAGTAATGTGAGCAAAACTAATATGCTCTGTTTAACATGTTGCGAGTGTATAAAAATGTAGAAATACGCATATGTTTATGGACATGACTCGGAAAACTTACCCATTGTTCCACTTCATCTTTCGTAGCTTTTTCATTGCTTGAATTATTGTATTTCTAGTTTTTATTAATGTATAGTATTCTTGTTACGTTTTAAAGTTCATGATATTACTCTTATTCTCTATTTGTGAAATTGTGTAATAAATAAGGAACGATATTATTTTGGGTCTATGCATTCTGTGTAATGGATATAATATATGTTTTCCCTATAATAATAAATAGAGTTAACTGAAAACTACTACAGAACTATCGCGTTACCTCGGTATAAAAAAGATATGACAACAATATTTAAAAAAATTCAATTAAAATATGTTATAGAGTTTGCAGTTCGGGCACTCCCACGTTTTATAAGAATTAAAACTGTTTGAGATAATTCGAGGTGCCTGCAAAAACTTTTTGAAATAATTATCCGGTCGCTCATTTTTAGTTTCACATGCTATAGGGCTCGCGCTCCATTAGTTTCATAAACATATCTCGGATGACGAGAGAACTTTTCGATGTCCAAACTTGCTTTCGATAAATTTCTACGTATTCCTTTTCTTTACATTTGGTCATTAAACAGAGTTTACTCATCGCCAAACCAAACCGACACTAGAATAATGTGAAATGATAATATAATATTGATAATAAATACCGATTTCCGCGCAACAAGTAATAGAAGATAACTCTACTTAATGGGTTCGATGTGCTGTTTTGGGCGTTATGAAAGGTTCGATTATTATGAATTAGAGAGCGGAGCTTTCTTAAGTCCTTCGTTTTTCAATTTTACTGAATTTAATGATTTAAATTTAATATTAAATCAGAAAATTTAATATATATGAAGATTAGTGGACTTTAATGTAGTAATTTACTTACTGTGCGTTATAACAAAATGCAATATGACATTATGCATTCTAGCATTACTTGTTTAAAACTGCTTAACCACCACTTCCATAAAAAATGGCCAGCAGCGGATGTGTGCAATTGCTGTAGATGTGTGTGTGAAACCGAACACGAACTAAAAAAAAATTAATACGAAATAGCAAACTAAAGAAATTGTGGCTTCTACAAGGAAGTTTGAAGGACGACAACAAATGACAGACTATGTCCCTGGCTTCATATCATTTCGTCCATCATCCCTCACCATTGGCTCTAGAAGTACTTAAAATGCTGAGGATTTGTTTATTTATGTGTAAGATGAAATGCCGTTAAACCAACAACACTAATACCATCTAAATCCAGTAGTAAAAACAACAACCGTTCTGCGATCAACCGTTCACAGCTGTGACCAAGCCACTGACAAAGTTGACGCTGTTGTGGTTGCATACAAGCAGCGGACGAGCGACCTAGGCATTGCCAGTGAGAGAGACAATTGTAACAAGCGACAAATGGAATTAACTTGAAAGTTTCAAGTGGAATTAAGTTGTTGACGGCAACATTAGCTTGCAACAGTTGCAACAGGCAACTAGAAAATTTAAGAAAATTAATATTACAATATTACTTTGTGACGATACCAAAACGCTTACCAGAGTAAGCCACTTAACGGTACTAAACTATGAGGCCACAAATTTTAAACAAACATCCATTAGTATTTTGAGTAATTTCATAATTCTATGAACTTTAATTATTACTGAGTTGCCAGTTCATGAAATAATCTTTTCCAGTGAAGTTATTACTTTGCTCAGAGTTATAACGGAGCAAATAACTATATCCAAAATTGACAAGTTAAGAATATGTATAGATAAGTAAACATCGACTACAACCAAAGGTATTTTAGAGGCATACCTTGGAATACAGTTGATTATTCTTTCGTAACATAACTTTTGTGGAAAATTTTAATATTTTTGTTATCACTGATATAATTCTTGTGATCACAGGTCCCAAAAAACCTGTTGAATGTCAGTGATTTACCCACTTTTTTCCTGGAAAGTTTTAGTACGGTACATACAATGAAAAGTCACGAAGTTAGTGAATGCTCTAAAGAATTTTATAAGGTAAAAATAATATTTTTAAAATTCCAATTTTACGCTATTAATATAAAACCTAAAGAAGTTGAAATACACATAATATATTAAAGTTAATTTCCAATAATAAATCGAATTTGTTCGGGAACACCTTAGGCAGTTCTTTTCTTTTAGAACCTCTGTTGATTACGGTCAACAACTAACTTTAAGTATTTCAAATCTTTCGAGATACTCAAATATGTTTAATTAATGCAGATGTTTATTGGGTAAAAATCTTTCTTTAAAGATGAATGCCATTAGCAAAAAGATTTATTCTACATTTCAAGTTATTTAGACTTTTATCATCATTCCCCGTACTATTTCGTCCATCGGCATTTTAGCGTAAATTGTTCAGAATGATATACATATTCATCCCAGTATCATTACTGATAGATTTCCAAAATTTCCACTAGTCATACAGTTTAGCTTTTGAAGCGTTTTTTTTGGGTTTCGCTAGCTTTTGATAGACCATTTTCATAAAATAATATTATCTTATAACAAAACTTACGTTGTTTCAATACTGAATCATCTTGACAATGCGATGAATGACAAAGTTCATTGTATTATCATACCATCGCTTCTTTTCATCTTCTTTCCATAAGGCTAACTTTAACATGTTTGCCATATTTTAGTGTATACGAAGTTTATGTATTGATTATTATGTATTGCCTATTTCGGTTTCTTAAAACAAGCTATCAATTATTGATGTTAATATGGGCTAATGAATTCAAATTGGACCAGACCTATTGTTTTTCTACTGTAAAACAAAAACTCATATAGAAAACTGATTGATCGCCCGTAAGGTGAGTGTCGAAATTGGCTGCGCAAAAGTTTGTAATTCTTTGGTCTAGATCTTAATATATTATATATATTAAAAACAAGTTGGTCGAATCGAAATAATTGCTCTTACAAATAGCGGGAACCTAAAATTTATCCGCCAGGTTGCCAACGCTTGCATATTGCAAAGTTGCGCGCGCAAATATGTTTTGCGACACACTACGCCATAATTCGTTTTTAAACTGTCAAACTTTCATAGTAATTGTAAACAAAGCCTTTCCCTTCTCTCCTTTATGACGTCACGAACTCATATATTCTCTGGTCAAAAATCTTCCAAAAACAGTAATGAGACGAAACTGCCACAAGCCCCATATCTATCATTCTTGTTCTTGTGTAACATGTTGCAAGAGTATAACGAAGGCGCATAGAGTACATCGAAAGATATACAAAGATATACTTTGTAGTACGAAAGTTATACAAGGCGTATAGGGTACACGAACAAGTATCACGCCAAACCCAGTCCAAAATGATATCAATTCTAACGATTTATACTCGCATCCTGGTTGGAGAAGTTGTATGCAGTTGTCTGCTACGTGTTGCTACGTGTTGTACGTGTTGCTACAACAACAACATTTACTGGCATTAGATCGGAAAAGAAGCAGCGCAAATTGGTGAAGCAACAGGATTGCGTCAATATCTTCCTGCTAGTCAGAGTTCGATCATAGTGACATGGTTGAATGTATTGTTCTAGACAATGACGTTGTTGTTTGGACATTGGTGCCCACCACTGCTGCTGTTGGTGCAGCCGGTTCGCTCGCGCTTCTGTTTCAGGTTGGCAGTTTGCCACCATCACGCTGTTCAGAATGCCGTTGTTGTTGGCTTTGTTGATTCGATTGTATTACTTCAGCAGTCTGCTTCTTGTTTGTCATTGTTGTAGTAGTTGTGCTTATTGCTCCTGTTGCTTTTGCTTTCCTGGATTATGTTTTGATAATCGAATTTGTGCAAACTAGTGGAAGCGAAAATTTTCCTGCGCTGCTGCACCGCACGCTGTCAGAAGCAAGCGCGCGCACGCACACACACATAAATTTCTGCAGTTATAAATTCAAGGGAAAGCATCTGGCTGTTCTTGAATATTCAGTACTTCAGCAACATTGCCAAGCCCCATTAATAGGGTTCAATTAACGTTCAAACTAGTGCAAAACGAGCAATCCCAACAACTACAAAATATACAACAGCAGCTACAAAATTACTCACACAGGTCATCATAATATGGGTGATTGTGTCTGTGGATTCTTCCTGCCAAGTGGAATATTTGTCCCATGAAGGAGTATATTTTCTCTCGCAGCACTTAATTGGCCAAAGTAGCTGCCGATGCTGTCAACCATTTATGGCAAGGTAGTCCTGCCATCAGACTCTTATTATATTTTGCTCTTCATACTTCTCTTCTGCAATTTATAGATACGTACTTCAGCACACTTGGGTATTATCAACATACCTAAGGAGAAACGTCTTCTCGGGACGTTATGCAGAGGAAATACTTTTTGTTTTTAGGTGGAGATACAGAATTTTGATTGCATGGAAGATATATGTCTATCTGAACAATATTTATTGTTCTTACAACTAGGTATGGTAAGTTGTGTCTGTGCAGTTGTCTGAAATTTTATATTTATCTACAGAAAATAGAAAATACCAACATAGTTGTGCAGCTCAATATTTATATTTAATATTAATATATTACAGATATATTCGCTTTAGAAAAAAATTAATTCCTATAAGAACTAATGGTACTTCCAAATCTGATCAACACTGGATTCATTTCTACCCTATATAATTCTTTAGAGGTATTCAGTTGGAATCAACCAGATCAACCAGAACCTTAGATAAACTCCTGTCAATAGTCAATAGAGTTACGCACCTGTTACGTACCAAGTGAGTGAAACATTTTCCGCAATATGCTGGAAATATCATTAACAATCTTAGCATTCGTGAAAGTACTAATCATAAAAAAGAGACAACCGATTACGGTTCTATAACTATCTGTGGTGTGTGGTGTATCTACGAGCGTTTTGCCAAGAGATAGCGTAATTTGATTATTATTGCATTGTTCCAATATACCAAACATGCATTCTACTACTACTCAAATCTATTGTTTTTGTGCGTCTTTTTTAGTATATGCCATTCAACAACAGTTTTTTTACTCAATATGTCGAACTTTGAGTCTGAAAAAGTATCTTTTCGGAGAGCTCTTCTTCATTACTTTAATATGAAGATGACTTCAGCCGAAAGTCATCAGAAATTTTGGGAGTCAATCATGAAGAGGGGCAATACAGATGGGCAATACTTTGGATAATATTATTGTACTTGTGTTTCTAACATGAACGTTCAAATTTTTAAAAACCATACCAGATTATATCGTCTTCCTTACGTAATGAAGATAACTAGGAACAAGTAAGAAAGGGCTAAGTTCGGGTGTAACCGAACATTCTATACTCTCGCACTGTGCAAGGATCAGAGGCGGGGATATGTTTTCAGGTGCTGGCATAACTTTATATTAAAAAATGTTGCGGAAGAATTCAACATTCATTACTCGACGAAATTGTCAATGGATTGCCATCATATTTGGTATCTTATTAACTTATATTACAGGTCATAGACTCATGTCTCATGTCACTCAAGTCTCAAATTAACTCAAAAGTGATATATGCGATATAAACTCAACCAATGTGGTTTAATGAATATATTAGATACATGAGGAAAAATCAACCAGATAAAAGCAAATCATTATATTAGGAATAAGCGGGCGATTTCTTTCATATTTAGCGCAAAGTCCCATTGTGTTTAAGAAAACATACCTACTTAATTTCATTAAAATTTCACACATATTGACCAACTTAAACGGTTTAAAGTCAGGTGGAAAGTCGGGAATTCTTATATCGGGCGTTTTTGGGATAGAGGAAAATCTGCACTGATCACATTAATTCTTTCCATTATTCAAGTATATTAGGTAACATGTTTCCACGCAATTTTGTGAAGGTAACTCACACACTGACCGACATATTCGTCATAAAGTCTGCTAGAATAGCGAAAATTATTATATGTAGTATATGGGAGCTGGGATAATTCGTAAACCGATTTCACACATTTTCGGCAGTAAACTATGGTATATCCGATATTACACGTTCTCTTAATTTTGCTAAGATATCTTACATATTGACCGAAATATATGGTATAAAGTCTACCGGAAGGTTGAAAACTTTTATATTAAGTATATTGGGGCTAGGGGAAATATTTACCCGATTTTTACCATTTTTGACACCATAACACACTATTATCATAAAAAGATAACCCTCCAATTTCATTACGATATCTTACATATCTACCGTTATATATGGTATAAAGTCTACCGGAAGGTTGAAAATCTATATATTAGATATATGGGCGTTAAGGGAAGTATTTATCCGCCTTTCCCCATTTTTCATACCAGAGCACATTATTATCATGGAAGGATAATCCTCGAACTTCATTACGATATTTTACAGATTTCCCGATATTTTCGCTAAAAAGTCAGATAGAGGTACTGAGGTCCATTTATTGGGTATCTGGTGGCTTGAAAAGTTATAATATGATTTCGTCTATTTTTACGCATAAGATGACACATCCTGAAGACAGATATGAGGTTTCTCCTAAAGTGAGCGGTGCCACACCCATCATCAAAACTTGACACGGATTCCTGTGCAACCCTTCCGTATCATATTTGCTGTCAGATTTAATGTTTCTAATGTGTTCCTTCATCGAGTTAAAGCACTTTTGATAGTTTTCAACATAACTTTTGTATGGGAGGTGGGCGTTGGTATTATCGGTTGGTATTATTTCACTCATTTTCTTATTCCGTTTCCGAGATATATATGTTAAACCCATTGGGGGCGGGGCCATAAGCACTTTTACAAAAATTTTCGCCCACAGATGCCCCACCCTACTAGGATCCTCTATACCTAATTACATGTTTATATCTTAATTTGCTGCCTAGGTATAGCACTTTATCTGTTTTCGATTAATAGCATTTTGTGGGCGTGACAGATGTGCAATTATGTCCATCTGCAATACCAACCGTCTCACTGTGACAAAGAACACGTGTACCAAGTTTCATCATTTCAAGTTATTGCTTGCACGGACGAGCGGGCAGACAACTCACAGACAGTTTCAACTGGTCTTTTTATCCTGATCATTTATATATATATATATATGTCTATATCTAACTCGTTTAGTTCTAGGTGTTACAAACAACCGTTAGGTGAACAAAACTAATATACTCTCTAGCAACATTTTGTGAGAGTATATCTAATATATACAAGTATATATATAAGTATATCTTAAAAATTACATTCCTAAATTGCACTGCTATCTAGATATATTTCAGTCTTTTGGAATGATACTTTCAACAAGATGCCCTTATCCACCCTAGGCTAGGGTCATAAAATTTAGGATAGCTTACCAATACAAACATTTAATTACCTGGCCGCCATACTTTGCCGATTGATAAAATGTAAATATTATAAAAATATATGGGTATGATTAACCCACAAGGGTTAACCCACCCCATATTAGTCTAGAAGAGAATACCTAAGCATGGTGTAGCTTATCGTGGAAATAAAAATCGTCAGCCAAAACCAATTTCTTGAGTTATTATAAAAATTGTATAAATCGTTGCCATAACAGATGAGCCATATTATTATTAAATTATATTATTAAATGAAACATATATAAAGCATATTAAAAGTTAATAAAGGAAATTAATTAATTATTTCTGGAACGTAAAGTGCTTTTGTATAAATCGGCGAATCAAATATCCAAAGGATTATAGTCATAAACTAAAGCACTCTTTTGCAAATCGTTTTAAATATTATATGTATTAATATTAATAAATTATGTTACAAACTTTAGCTTAAAAGCTTAATAAATTTTAATTTGCAAACAAACCTTCTGTTTTTATATAGGGGAGGAGGCTATAGGCATAAAGGCTGCTAATCGGTTGTAGCACAGTGTACACGTTTGTACATATATTTCGTTAAATGTACCGCAAAATAAAGTATTCTCAAACATTTGCGTTTACACCTAAATTTGAAATATCTAAGTGAATGTATCACTTAAATTTTATATAATGCGAACGAATAGGTTGTATTTGTATGTATATAACCGTTAACTTATTTATGCCTAGTCAACTAATGTATGCAAAACTCGACTGAACAGTTAGTCTAATTTCAAACTCGCGATTGTTAATCATGGAATATCAACGTAAAATTAATTTTCATAAATTATGCCAAAGCAAGTGCGCTTACGTATGCACATTGTATGTTTCACCAAAAAATAGCATATGCACCTGCGCAAAAACTGTATATAAAATCGCAAAATCCCATTGTTTTGTTCCCCTTTAGCATTAATGATTGCGGAATAAAAACATATAGGAAGTAAAATTAATGGAAACATTAGGAATTCCTATTCAAATGAAATAAATGTGAAAATGAACTTTATGTTTCGATTTTTCATCTTTAAGATCTTTAAACGCACTCTATACTTGAAACACCGTCGATACCATCCACATATACATGGTTGCTGGTTGAAAATGTGGAATACAAGGGTTTTTTAGTTAAGGAGTTATAAATTTAATATATTCAGGAAATTGGGGTTTAGTAGGAAACTAGTAGCAGCCTAAAAAGCTAAATGGGATTAAAAATCTTCCGTCCGAGCATATTCTGCACTTGTTTAATTTTCCCAGCGCTTATTGAAAACAGTGGAAAAGTTTGAAAAAACTAATTGGAGTTTTCGTGGAAAACAGGCAAAGCTATAAGTTTTCAAATCCACAATTAAACATTGTGATCTTCAACTGCCATCTAAAGATTTATGGAACTAAAATTCAATGACATAGCAGTATACATTATAGAGTCACAATTAAAACCAAAACAACGATATATTTATAAACCATCAATGTAAATCATTAAATTTTTTCTTCATTCGGAAACGGTTCACCTTAACTGCAGTCTTTAAGTTCGCTGCTATAAATAATATAGAATTGTCTCTTTACTGTGGACAGTGTGCTCTCGCATTGATATATGTAAGTAGTTGTACCTCACAAAATATTTATCAGCAAAAAAAAAAAACTAGAGTAGTTCCACGAAAAACCTCTGAGTTAAAATGATTTACGTGTTCCACAAGATTTTCACCTAGAATCGCTTGTCACGCGGTTTTCAGTTTCACACATCTTTCTTTGTTATCAGTTAAAAAATTACCTTAACACCGCCCACCGAAATATGAACAACATGGAGTAATATATTTACACATTTACAAACATTGAAATTCCGACCAAAAGCCACTGCAGCAGCAGGCCGCAAGAAGCCAATGGCGCGTTCCTCAAAACCGATTTGATGAAAGTGAGAGACATGTCTTTTGGCTGATATCCTTGCCACAATAGCCGGCGTTATCCTTCAGCTTGTACGTAATACAATAATACAGCACACTTCAACCCCTACTATCAGTTACTTAAAATTGCTCTAAGTACTCGTACCAGCAACGGGACCCATATTCATAATTACGTGTGTATGTATATCTTCAAACACTTACATATGTAAACAAGGTTGTACATACCATCCAGTAGGAAATATATATGTATATATATGTACACCGTTGCCATCCATGCATAAGACTTGACTTGTGCACGTTTTCATATATATACATAACAGTGATGAGATGACTTTGTGTGGAATATCAAGCAAATGCTTCAAAATTTGCGGAGCTTCGATATTTGCTTCTGATAAAGTCATAGAAAGTAGCGACGTTGCGACAAAAGCACCAAAAAGTTCAATAAAGAAGGAAAGGCTAAGTTCAGACGGGGCCAGACGGGGCCAGACATTATAAACCCTTGCACATTATACTAGGAATATAAATAATATTTTATATTTCGAAATGTATGTGATTCTATGGCACACCTAAAAGCTAGAAAGATTTGCAGAACTTATTTGCAGATTTAAGTGAACTATGTATGGCCAAGGCCTGCTTTCATAACTTTTTAAACCGTACACAGCAGAAAATGTTTATTATGCGAAACTGTGAACCGATTGCCCTCATGATGACATCATCATAACATCCTCTCTCCATATGGGCTTGTATGAGGATGTATACATTTAAAAGCATAAGTGATAATAAAGGTACATATGTATATGTAAATGGGAATTCTTATAAATTTGTTATGGTGGTTGCTGTGGTAGTTGGCTACGTAATTCAAGAATTATTCATTAAATACGCGACTATACGTTGTGGTAATATATCTTCAACCAAGATTAATTCGCTTAGCAACCAATTTACTACGTCGGTTCAAGCCACTGGAGATACAAATGTGTGCAGCGTAATAAATTGCAAAGCTACGTATAGAATCTCATTAACTGTTGCGATTTAATTTTCGATAATATCCAGTGGGACTGCAAACATTCTCCTAATAGGCAGTTTTGTAATTTTTGCACATAAAAATATGGTGGATTTGTTTTTGATTTCAACATATTGGTATGTACATAAACGGGTGACAACCACTCCACTCCGCCAAAATTTACACAGCCGGCTTTCATGTATAACATGTAAAAAAATTGGCAATGAGTACTGCATCGCCTTACTTTTAAGTTCAGACATCTTTGAAGCATTTTAAATCAACAATCGCTTCGTTTTCAATTCGTTATTAAGATAAGTATCGGCTGATAGAGAAGATACTCCAGATTAATGATATGTGGTTTTTGCCACCAATACACAAAGAAGTTCTATGCAAAAGAACCAAGAACAAAAATTAAAAAACACTGTCGTATGATCAGCAATTCTAAAAGATTTCGCTTTACTTGAAAACGGCTTAGTGTTTTATAGACAAGATTTATTTTTTTAAAACGGTCGCCAACTCAAAAGTACTACAATACCAAAGAAGGTATTTCGACTCATTTTTATTAATATTAATACCACATTTTCTTTAAGGGGTATTGTAATAACTACTGTACATTCAACTGTTATAATGGACTTGTTTATTATGGAATATTTGTGACGTAAAAACATAATGACGTAAAAAAACATGAAAATCCATAATGAAAACTTATTGGAGCAATAAAATATATATAAAAAAAAACTACCAGAGCTATGAAAGTATACATTATTACCCAGGATATAGCAGCGCATACTTATCTTACCATCGAATTTGGTTTCCATTCTAAAACTTTTCAGATTTCTAAAGGCTAACCCAATTATACTTTCGGCCCAAATGCAATTTTACGCTTCCAATGTGCAGAAACTCATAATATTCTTTTATGACTCGTAAAATAGTTTATGTATTTCTATTTTTAATTTTAAAACAGATGGCAATTGAAGCAACTAAAAGATCTTTCCAAAAACGTATATTTTAAAGTTCCATCTAATTTTTTCAATTTTATGTCAATGTCTATATTGATTTAGATTTCATGAGGTCGTCCAAAACGTACAAATTTCTGTTAAATTTCAAGGCGTGGAAAGCACTAAACCATGTACCCACACTTTATTGAACATTTATTTTTTTAGTAAAAATTTAACTGTAAGCGTCAGGAAAAACATTTAGCAGCTTATGCTTTTAATCATAGTTAATGGGTTCTTTCCTATATGGTACTCTCACATTTTTTTAAGCCGTCGATATTCTACTCGTATATTAAATTTTATTAATCACAGACCTCTGGAACCTTATCAATTACCTTAAAAATTAAAACAATTGCAAAATTCGTTAGAAAGTATTGTATACTTTTAGGAATTTAATTCGCAGTTATGAGCATACAACACATACGTTGACGCAACATATGTTGAGCAACATTAAATCTGCAACATGCATATTGTGACCTTAGAGTGATATTATTGAACGTGTGAACGTGAATCATATTTATAGGTATAATCATATTATAGGTATCATTTATATAATCTATAATATACATATTTAACGTTCTCTTCAGAGAATACATCAGCGGTCGGCATAAGAGAAAGTGTGACTGTGTACGTGAGCACGGAAGTAAAGATACCCTATGAGAACTTAGTAACTTTTGATTTCGAAAATTTTTCTCGTTCTTTCAGTAATCAAGCCTTTTCGTATTTCTTTATTAATTTTATACATTTTATTATTAAAGGAAATATAATGAACCATAAAGGCCTTAACTTTATTGCCTTTAAATAACCTATAACACAAAAAGTAATGCATGACATCAAAAAGCATTCTAAATAAAGAAAGCTAACACAATTGTGCTATGAAATGCCGACCACTGATACATTATGTTAAATATAATATTATTTTACACATATTTTTTTATCATGTTGATTTCCGCTAGTGATGAACAGACCCGTACATGCATACATATCTATGTGCACTATGTGCAGTTTGTGGCAAGCGCAAGGTGGATCCGCTTGGGTGCTTGCAAGCAATTTAAATTCTGCGCTTGGACAGTGAGAAGTCCGTAGACTGTCTAGCAGTCAGCTTGGCGCTGCCGCAGTAATGTTTTGTTGCAGATAAGAAGTTTAATTTATGCGAAAACATGTTGCGTCCCACCAATCGAATAAGCAGAGGAGAAAGAGAACAGAGAATTGATGTAGCAAAATATCAAAACACATTTTTATGTCTGTACATACATGCATATCCACAACTATATTAGTAGAATACGTAGGCATTTCCATGCAAATATATTTTATTTAAATAGGAAATAGTTTTAGTTTAATTTTGTTTGTTTCTACGAAAATGACAATGCTCAATAAATATTATATTTAAAAAATTGAGTTTACCTTTTATTTTGCAGCGCCATCAAAGCAAGGGTTTTAAGTCCCTAATTTTATTGTACATGTTTCTCAAAATATCTTCGGCGAAAACTGAGTAAACAATCATATTTGGCATCATATTAACTTTTGCTCATAATGCTATGTTCATAAAGGTAATCTGATTATGGCAAAACATACAAAAGCACTAATTTTTATTATCGAATGACATAATATTATTACTTATATCTTATTTATATCTATATATGTATTAGAGGTGTGGCGATTAGCAATCGGTGTATTCGCATTCAGCACTAATTTAAGTTAAGAAAACAATTAAGTTCATTAAAATATCACACATCTTGACCCACATAAAGGGTTTAACGTTGAAAACACAGAGAGAAGCGGAAATCCCTATATTGGATATATGCTTGCTAGGAGAAGGTCCGAGTAGATAAAATTTACTCAATCATAAGAGTAACTCAAAATTTTACCTCGAAGGTACCGATTTTTTGCAGGCAAGTTTTATACCGATATCTTCATAGTTATGTAATGAATTTGGCTAAAATTACCTAAATCACCTAAAAGTAGACGGCGCCATGCCCATTGTTCAATTTTTTTACCGATTCTTGTGAACCTCTTTCGTACTATCTTTACTATAAAGTTTAACGCTTCTGACGTTTTTCTTTAGTGAGTTATTTTACTTTAGTGAGTACTTTAAGTAGTTTTTAACATAGCGGTTATAGTAGGGGTAAGTGTGGTTATTACCCGATTTTGCTCATTCTCACTCTGTTTAAGGAGGCACTAGAAGAACTTATCCTTAGCTAATTTCGTTGGTATAGTTTTGGTAGTTTGTGAGATATGTACATTAAACCTAGGGGCGGTGCCACCTCCAACTTTTCAGAAGTTTTAAGCCACAAATGCCCGTCCATGCTTTGATTATCTGTACTAGGTAACAGTGTAATATCTCAATTTGTGGCTTAGTTATGGCCCATTATAATATTTCGATTAACGATTTTCCGATTTCACACATCTGCATAGTGCCAGACACATACAGGAACACGTGTACAAAGTTTCATCAAGATATCTAAACTCGAATTCGCCAACTCGTCTCGTCATTCTGTTCATTTTGATATATAACTCTATATCTAACTCGATTAGTTTTAGGCGAAACAAATCCAAACAAAATATACAAAACAATATATATAAACAGTACAAAACAGTTAGGTGAGCAAAACTATATATTATACTGTGTGCATGATATTGCGAAGATATAAAAATATGATTTTTAGTGATTCAACTTTTCAAATCTTTCGATAATTCATTAATATACACAAATAATACATTTTTTTACTTTCTACAAGTTTGTTCTAATTTTTTATCAGAATTTCGTATATACTCACTCCCTTGCCATTGAATAGCCCTTATGTGAACGAAGTATTTATGAGTATTAGCAAATCCTTCTCGCTTGCTTTTATCGAAGTGCTATAACACTGAAAAGTAAAAAAGGAGTAACCAAAACCTTTCCAGTCAGAATCACTGCACAGGGTCGCCTAAAATGTCACTTTACAGGGACAAAACAACGAACGAACGAACGAACGATAGGCGGTTGAAACATGGTCGGTATCAATAACAACATCAGCATAGAACAATAACAAGTGTGCAACCTTTGGGAATACATAAAGGCAAACGAACAATGACGAGATAGGCGAAATTTACAGCAACGATCAAGTTGTTAACAAATTTAAAACATTTCATAAAAAAAAGAATAAAGAACCTACACAACAATAACTTCCCGGAAAAATCGCGTTGATGCAAAGAATTTTATTACCACGCATGTATTCTTATAAAAAATTTCCGATATTAAATGCAGATATTCTAGCTTCATAGCTCGAAAACATAGTCTTAAGACGGTCCGAGAAAAAATATAAAAATTTTTCTTTATACATCCGTACTGCCACGAAAACACTTCTCCAGTAAAAAGACCCTATAATTTTGAGAATTTGCCGAAGTTGGTGATGTTATGCATCTGCAATTGTTATGCAATCTGAAAGCATTAGCCTTGAGCTCTTCGGAAACTGAACAATGTTCAATTCGCTAAGTCGTTTCCCAAAAGTAGCCGTTCATGGACGTAATGAATTCCTCATAATATTGTATTGTGTTTTCACTTACTATGCCTAACGGGGCATAAAATGGGGGTTAAATTTTTGATTAACGAAATTTTTATTTGCAAGGTTTTTTTGTATATTCCAACATTCCAACAGTTAAAGCACTTTATTTTCTCTTTCAACTTATAAATTGTGTGTTTAATTTTATTTAGTCCTCTTATCCTGTGGCCTCGTTTGCCACATAGCGTTTTATTTTTTTTGTGATTGCTGTGTCGCATCTGTTTGCAGTTTATTTATTTTGGCATCAGTTTGTCTAGACTAATAACACTTTTTCAGCACCTTAATAAATATTTCTTAGCATCTGGGATGTTTTTTTTTTTACTTTATTGAATTTAGTGATCTTACGTTTATATATTTTTCCACTATTCACTTTACATATTCTACAACCTGTGTCCCTGATTTTGTAGTCGCAACATTTCTGTTGTATACAGCTTTTTATCATTTCGGCTGCCTGTGACTACATCGCACGTGCATTAGCATAAATTAATAAGTTTGAAGCACCTGCACACACAAAATTAACATAATTACTACGTTTCTCCATGCTTTAGTTAGAGGTTCCCTACTATGGACAGGTATGATGTCAAACGCCTCCGAATCGGTATTATTTGAAATAACGAAAAGTGGACGTCAGTTCTGTCATTGCAGAATATATATAGATATACACAACTTCGCATACCTTACTCTTTTTCCGAGTAAGGAAAGACAACTAAGATCCAGAAGTCTGTGTCGGAGTTAGGGCAAAATATGATCTATAATCGTCCAAATATGGATTCAACCGCGCCTATGTTAATGTATAATTACCAACATTGAAGCATACTTTAAATGCGAGTAGAAAAAATATCGATTTCACTCATATTTTAAAGAATTCTATCTTTTATTAGGATTACCATAACTACAATTTTGTATTAAATTTCTGTTTAGCGACCCATTTACCTGCTAGTTATTAAATCTTGCTTAGATGTGATTGCCTCCGATTTGCTTCAGGATTTGTGAGATATCGAATCATATCGAGATATCGAGCAGCATAATATATGAATGTCAAAATTGATTTTTACAGATCTATTTTACACATTTATTTTAATTTGTTCTCGAATTTTTGTTAATTCCCAAGCCTACCCTTTATAAAACTCCCTGGCGAATATGAGTTTTATAACTTTACGTATTACGTTCGTTCTTAAAATCGGGGTTGTGAATCGCAAGCTGTTAGAAACGTTTTAGATTGATTCGAGAAATATCTACGATCTTGGAACACTACCAATAATGGATGGTGGACAAGGCGAAATGCTTCTAGTTTTGGCGAAAAGGAGGCTGAATAACATGATAGGGTTAAAACAGGCACTTACCGTTGAGGTCTCACCTTCAGAAACTAGGTATGGTAAAAGTGGGAGAATACGCAGAGGAAGATGAAAAGTTAGAGCAATACGTGCACGAATGCCCAGGTTCCCAATGTTCCAATCTAAAAGAAATTGGATAGCAAATGCGTAAAACATTCAGAAATTCCATCAAACCCAGCACGTTTTTGAATTTTGTTTAGTTGAGCCCCACAATAAGCTTGATGATGTCTTAATTGCGAGGGATTGCGGACAGGTCTTTCTTTCTCAGATTCTTTCGACATTCCCTTTCAACAAAGTTTTTAAATTGCCCGACGGCTCATTTGAAATAGCATTTTAATCTTCGTTAACAAACAGAAAATATTTTCTAGAGTTTATATGCGTCCAATTAAGTGAGCAGTGACTAATTGGAAGCTGCAAAACAAACACAATAAAAAAATTGTTTTATCTGAGGGATTTGCAGCCATTTTTAAAATATTTATAGAATTAATTCGAACTTTTTTTCTTTATCCGAAACAAATTACTTCGCCTTAAGGTATATAATTATGTTTCAAAACAAATTTACAATAGATTGATTAGAAATCTGAAAATTTCAAAAAAAAGTATAATCTTAATGGAAATTGTTTCACTTATTTGCTTTAATCAAAATTTCAATTAATTTTATTTATACACAGAAAATCTCTGCGCATGTCAATTGTGATGCCTATATTTTCCTAATACGAATAAAATGCCTTTACTCAATACCTACGTATGATACATATTCATATGATTCAATAAATTGATTTGAAGCTGAGCATGAATTTTCCACGGTTTTCTACATTGCAAATGTAATTTTGGACAGCCAGTCAACAAACACACTACCATAACTACAACATACTAATGTTTACAAACGAGCTAAATAGTAACTTACATCGCAACCAACAAAGCAAACTGCAATAATAACGGGCAACAAAAGCAGAAATTTACCCGCAACGGTAACATTTATGCAAACAAATGAACAAAATTTGCAATTACAACTCGTAAATATAAAATAAAATTTACAAATGCAATTGAAATGGATGGTTGGTCTTAATTTCAATTGGTAGCAGGTAAACAACGGCGAAAGCAACAAAACCGGCAACATATACAGCCTCAGCATCAAATTTCGCTGCAATCAGCAGTAAATTAATATTTTTTTTTGCTAATAAGCTGAATAGTAAAAAAAAATACAGGTATAATGTATTGGCTGGCAAAAATATGCAATAGCGGCTGCAAGAACAACAGCAACAGTATATTAGCAACAACAACATGTGACAGCAACAGCTGCAGCCGCTGCGGCAAGACTGATGACAACATAGTCGTCATTTGATTATGCAGTTCGTCGCTTGAAGTGCCTAGTGAAGGCGCGAACATCACGGTTGGCCAATAGGCACACCACCAACACAACGAAACTGTAGTCACCCTCATCCTGATTAGCGATTTTACATAATTGCAACGTGCAACTCTGTGCTTTCCCCCGAACCAGCTGCTTTCAATCAAAAAATAATATTGGAGTTTTGTTTTTTTTATCTTCGTCTGTCTTCAATTGTCACGGTTTCGGCTTAACACGATTTTCTTTCACTAGCCGAGGAATGCGGTTTTGTCGTTAGCGTTTTGCAGGCCCGTCGCAGCACTTGTTTTGCCGGTGCTACAGGTGCACATATCATCCTAACAAATGCTCAAATGATCTTCGCATACAACTCTCTTAACAGGATTGCTCATTTAATATATTTTCTCAAAGCATTTCACTACGGTGGTCTGGTGGCATGCCACAAAGCTTCCACGACTCCAATGACTCAACGCTTAAAATCGCATGTTTCCAACCAGCTATTAAAAAATACGCAGCCGAACTGAAGTTTTGCCTTATCCTATAATATGAAGAAAACTTCCTATTTACTATACAACGATCAAGGATCACATCATGTGAAAATGCACAGTAAGAAAATTTAATTCCTAAAAAGCGCAAGTGGAGTCAATTACAACCAGCATGATTTAGATTTGTAAAGGGCCAGAGTAAATTCTCACCGTATTTTCAATTAAATTTTATCCGCTTTCCTTTAGTAACAACATAAAGAGATATTCCGAATCCAAATAGGAAAGAACAAATGGAGTAAGCAAAACGTTTTAGGTATTATTCTTCTTTTGTTTTTACAATAAGTTGTTAGGGAGCAGCAAGAAGTATGTGATGGCTGCTCGGAAGAAGAAAGTAGTATATTATCGAGTCAATATCAAAAAAATCTGCTGTTGTAGAAGTTTTTAACTTATATTACCTTTTTATCTAGATAAATTATGAATAATCAGAGATAGAACAAGCCACAAGTAGCTCCATTCTGTAAGGAAGTTATTGGGAAAAACTAAAAATTGTTGAACGAAGAAGAACTGTTGTCATATGACAATCACATTATTTCCAACATGTTTGCAGAACTTGTTAATTCAAATTACTGTACTAATTCTCAAAAAAATTTCCTTATCAGTGTGAGTTCCGTCCGATTATCAAAAAATATGTTTACTGCTCCCCATTGTATATTTTGGAACGGATAATTCCTAATAGCGAAAATATTTCTGAGTGTGAGATAAAACTTGCTACTGGATAGAAAAATATGAACAAAAAATACAAATTCGTGATTCATAAGAGGTGATAAGCAAATTTACTGCTGAGAGAGTAGTCGTCGCAACCAAGACACACCGATGATGCCAGCGAATTTTCAGCTGGTGCAACTTATGGCAAGTGGTTGGCGGATCGGGTAATTCGACACACGATCAACTGACCAGCCGGTCTATTGGTCAGTCGATCACTTTTGTGTATTTGTTTTCCTTTCATTTGTATTTTTATAACAGACATTTTCATTTGATTGCTTTTGCCATTGTTTGATTTCAATAGCTGATTTTTCCCGGTATATTACTTGGTAGGTAAATGTGCCAGGAGGCCGAGAAACCTGTGGCGAATTTTTATCCAACAATGTTTTTTTAAACATTTTCAATAATAACAAGTAAGGAAGGTCTAAGCTCGGGTGTAACCGAACATTTTATACTGTCGCAAAGATCGAAGATCAACATACATACGTATAAAAAATACGTACTCACCGATATATACCGTATAAAGCCTTCCGGAAGCTTGAAATTCCTATATTTGGTGTAGGGTGCTAGGAGTAGCATTGATCCGATTTTATTCGTTTTTGGAATCACGACATATTTTTATCAGGAAAAGATGCTGTCTGACTAACCGTAACATACAAAATCCTTATATTAGGTACATGGGAGCTGGGGGAAGTATTTACCAAATTTTAGACATTTTTGACTCCTGGGCACAATATTATTATCAGATAAATTTAATATAATAATAAATATTTGTTCTTTGAATTTCAATAACAGGATTCGTAGGGTTTTCCAAGAGATGGCATAACTTCATTATTATTCCATTGTTCCAATATTTCGAACATGAGTTGGACAGCTACTGTCCTTGTAGGATTGTTTCGGTATATGTACATCATTCATTTGAAGCGTAAACAACAATATTTGTTTTTTCGGAGAGTACGGAAAGTCTTCGTATTTTCATGGAAGTTTAGGGTGAACATGCTCTAGCTGAGCAAAAGTGCCAAAAGGGGTTAGTACTATTTAAAAGTAGTGAATTTGGCTTGGAAGAGGAAGAATGTCCCGGACGGCCAAAAAGTTTCAAGATGAGGAAATGGAAACACTACTCTATGAAGATTGTTGCCAAATACAAGAAGAGCTCGCAGAATCTTATGGAGTCATTCAAGCAGCCATTTCAAAATGTTTCAAAGCAGCCCGACACATTCAAAAGCACTGAAATTAGGTGTCATGAATTGAAGCCAAAAGAGCTTGAGAGAAAATTTGGCTTATCAAAAATATTTCTTGGACGTTGCAAAAATAAGTTCTTTTTTATTTATTTAGGACAACCGGATTTATTACGACAACCGTAAACACAAAGTAATATGTGAAGCCTGGCCAACCAACCAAATCAACGACAAAGCGGAATATACATGACGCCAAGATAGTGCTCTATATTTGGTGGGATCAGAAGAGCATGCTGTATTATGAGTTTCTAAAACCGGGGAAACCATTAATGGGGAACGCTATCCCCAACAACTCAAGACAAGTATTCTCCATCTTGACAACGCTCGTCATTATGTTCCTTGCATATAGACCGATTAAAAACCATTTGGAAAACAGAGGCTGGTAAGTTTTGCCTTAACAATAACTTAAGTTTTACTTTAACTCTTATGGCCGAGACCTTGCCTCTTCTAACTATCATTTGTACCGGTCGATGCAGAACACCCTCACTGGTATACGGTTCACTTCTGAACAGGGTACCAAAAAGTGGCTGGATTCATTCTTGGTCACCAAGCCGACGCAGTTCTTTTGGGATGGAATCCACAAATTGCCAGAC
Source organism: Bactrocera minax (assembly GCA_021498325.1). NCBI lineage: Eukaryota > Metazoa > Arthropoda > Insecta > Diptera > Tephritidae > Bactrocera > Bactrocera minax. The sequence goes on along the minus strand of JAKEEE010000045.1, from coordinate 99,280 downwards.
AGATCGGAAAATGTTAAAGCTTCAGAAGGTCAATATTTTGAATAATACTATGGTACATGTGGTTCGTAAGTGAACGTTCAAACAAAAGAAAAACACGGTACGAAAATAGTATTTACCAATATCTCACAGATTGGCGGATATTTTGCGGTAAAAAGTCCGCCATAGGCACTGGATCCACATATTCAGTATCTGAAGACGTGAAAAGTTATTTTCAACACTTTTCAAACCTTTCATACTTAAGATGACATACCCTAAGGACATATTTTGGGAAAAGTTTTGCTCCAATATCTTTATAGGCAGTTGATTTATATACCGTAAAGTGAAAGAATCACATGGAATTTAAAGTTGTGATATATGGGAAGTTGGCGTTGTTGGATTTCGATTTCACCCATTTTCACACTGCGCTATAAGGAAGCAAATACAATGTCACACAGACTTTGGTTGAAATCGGTATAGCAGTTCCGGAGATATAGGATTTCTCCTGAAGGTGCGTGGTGCCACACCCATTCTACCGTGATTTCCTGGACCAAATTACAGTTATATTTCTTAATTAGGAGCTTAATTATAGCATTTCATAAGTTTTCGTTTAACGGAATTTTGTGGGCGTAGCAGCATTCCGATTGCATACATCTGCATTACCAACTTCCTTAGAGCGCCAAGGAGCATATGTAATAAAATCTATCAATATATCTTAATTTTTGCTTAAGTTATCGCTTGCAGACTCGGAATTCAACTCGTCTCGTCTTGCTGATCATTTATATATATGTATATACATATATTTATAACTCTATATCGAGTGCGATTAGTTTTAGGTGTTACAAACAACCGTTAGATGAACAAAACTATGATACTTTGTTGTGATATGTTGCGAGAGTATAAAAATGCAAAAGTTTACGTTGTACGTATATATAAATATACTATTCGGAAACCAACAAATTTTGTGTCCAACTCTATTTACGTTTGTACATTTACGTATCCAGTATATTTGTGACGGCTTATATCACCACCTTAAGCATACATACATAATATATGTGTGTGACAGCATCATATCCAAACTACAAATTAACTTGTTGCCGAATGAAATGGAAATGTCAAGAAGACTAATTGCAACCATTTATTAGGAAGGAAATGAAATGTTGATTGTAAATGCAAATTTGGAAAAAAATATTACATTTCACACATTTTATATTAAAACGCCTAGTTTTTCTACATAAAAGTTGTAATACTTGATCAATATATTGCTACATATATGAATATTTATGGTTCTAAACGTGTGAAACTAAAACAAATAATGTAGAAAAATTTGGGAAATTTGTGCAAATTTTTCAAGCATGTTAATGCTAACTATTCTGAAGTAGTCGCTTCCATCCGAACTTAGTCCTTATTTAACAGTTTATTTTATGTTTCACAGCTTGGCATACAACCAAAACAAGTTGGCATGTATTTCACAACAATTGACCCTTAGAGCTCAAGCTCAAAGATCTTGCAAAGCTGGTGCTACCAAAATTTTGGTGTGAACTTTTTACCCTAAAATCTTACATAAAATTACACTTTTGTTGAGCCAGGACGCAAACATCAATCTCAAGCTATATGAGCTATTGAAGTAAGTGTGATTATTAAAATCGGGCAAACATTTGTTCACAAAAAGGAAAATCTAAGTCTAAATGAAAAATATATGAAATTATAACATAAAAAATTTTTGTTTTTTTACACAAACTAAAAATTAATGAAAAACAAGTAAGCAAGGGCTCAGTTCGGGTGCAACCAAACATTTTATGCCCTCGCAATATGCAAGGATCAAAGGAGGAATATGCTTTCAGGTGCTGGCACAACTTTATATTAAAAAATTTTGCGCAAGAATTCAACATTCATTATTCTACGAAATTGTCAATGGATTGCAATCATATTTGGTATCTCATAAACTTATATTACGGGCCATAGACTCATGTACTTCCATTGTTATATTTTACTTCGTGTCAGGGATATTTACATTAAAATCTATAAAATTAACTCAAAAGTGATATATGCGCTATAACTCAACGAAAGTGGTTTAATAAATATATTAGATACATGAAGAAAAAGTTAACCAGAGATTATTATGGTTATTATCCGATTTCACTCATTCTCTCAGTGTATGAGAAGATGCTAGGAAAACTTCGTCGGTGCAAGTTTGATTGATATAGCTTGAAGGGTTTTCGAGATGTATATATTTAACGTATTTGGCGGGCGGGGCCATGCCCAATTTTACAATAATTTTTGATCCTCTATACCAAATAACACGTTTACGTCTTAATTTTCTGCTTAGTTATAGCACTTTATCTGTTTTCGATTAATGGCATTTTGTGGGCGTGGCAGATGTCCAATTACGCCCATCGGCAATGCCAACCGTCTTACGATGACAAGGAACACGTGTACCAAGTTTCATCAAAATATCTTAGTTTTTACTCAAGTTATCGCTTCCACGGTCGGACGGACAGACGGACAGACAGTCATTCGGATTTCAACTCGTCTTTTCGTCCTGATCATTTATATATATATATATTTATATGTCTATATCTAATTCGTTTAGTTCTAGGTGTTACAAACAACCGTTATGTGAACAAAACTAATATATACAGAGTAACATGCGACATGCGTACCGAGATTATTAAAATGTTGTGGAAGAATTCAACATTCATTATTCGACAAAATTGTCAATGGATTGCAATCATATTTGGTATCTTATTAACTTATATTCCACGTCATAGACTCACGTACTTTCATTACACTAGAGCACATATTTCCATGCAATTTTATGAAGATAACTCACACACTGACCGCCAATTCAGCATAGGGTCTACTACAATAGAATAACGAAAATTATTACTTGTGGTATATGGGAGCTGGGATAATTCGTATGCCGATTCTACACAATTTCGGCATTAAACTAAAGTATATATTAGGTCGTATATTATGTATATGGGAGCTGGGGAAGTATTTACCCGTTTTCTCCCATTTCTGGCACAAGAGCATAGTATTAACAGGGAAAGATAATGCTCAAATTTCAGTACAATAGCTCATACATTTACTGATATTTTCGGTGTAAAGTCAACCATAGGCTTGAAAAATTAAATGCCAATTTCGACTATTTTTACACATAAGAGGGCATATCTTGATATCTTGAAGGCACTAGTTGTACAGAAAGTTTCATTCTCATATCTTAATTTATATACTTTAAAGTAAAATAATCTAATTAAATTTAAGAGTGTGTTGTATGAAAAGTAGGCGTGGTTGTTATCCGATTTCGCTCATTTTCTTAAAGTAACATTAGAATGCAAATGCAATGTAATGTACCAAATTTGGCTGAAATTGGTGAAGTTCAAGTGATGGCATTCTTGAGATATGGGACTTCACCTAAAAGTAGGCGGTGCCACACCTGTCGTCCAAATTTACACAGTTTCATATCCAGCCCTTTTATACCATATTTACTCTAAGATCTAACGTTTCTGGCGTGTTTCTTAAGCGAGTTAACGCAATTTTAGTAGTATTCAACATAACCTTTGTACGGGAGGTGAGGTGGTCATTATTCAATATTACTCATTTTCCCATTTTATGAGAAAGTAGTAGGAAAACTTGTTTTGAGCAAGTTTGATTGATATAGCTTTAGTGGTTCGTGAGATATTTACATTTAGTCTATTGGGCGGCGGGACCACTCCCACTTTTACAAAAAATTTTACCCAGTGATACCTCAGTTTCATCAAGATATCTTAATTTTTGTTCAAGTTTTATATATATTCTGATCATCTCTATATCTATCTCGATTAGTTGTCGGTATTACAAACAACCGTCAGAGGAACAAAACTAGTACAATAGTATACTATGTTGCAACATTTTGGGAGAGTATAAAAATGAATTAAATAATAAGAATTCAGCCAGTACTTAGCTCACAAGCTTTAATATATTGCAACAAACTGTCGCATCGTGTTTGATATGGGTCCTAATTGAATACACCCTATATGTATGAATGTAATAGCCCTACGTTTGATATTAAAAAAAGTCATTGAGTTGGAATTGCATTCTATTGCAAGTAACAGCTCAGCAGTAATTGATTCCAAAAAGCAATTATTGATCTGACCAATTCGTCAAAATCTTATAAAAGCGTCTTAAATTTTATTCGAACCGAACTCCTTCACTAAATGTGTAGATTATCGCATCAAATTAAAAAGGTAATAATAATATAATATATAGTAGCTCCACAAGAAATCATAAATAACCATGCAACATGTATTACGTATTCTCATCAACAAGTGTCATCAAAAAACTTCAAGTTTGGTTGTGTTATGTGAGAAAAGAGTTTAATCGGTGGTATATATACATACATACTTTTCGCTTTACGAGCGTTTGTGGTGTTGCAATACCTAAGTGATTGTGAATTTTCATTTACCTTTTACCCACATAATATTTTAATTACTTTTATCACAAACTTTGTTGGGCGTTTGTTTTAGTCTTTTTAGTGTATGTTACCGTTACGATCTTCGTTTGTGCTTTAAACTACTTAAGAAGTTATGTCAACTCGTTAGTGGTTTGGTAACCGTTTTTGTTGTCATAGTTGGTGGAAAGGTTGCACATAATACGTGTTACCCAACAAGATACCCCATAAAATTCGCTATTTAACTATTGTAACTGTGAAATTTACTGTTCTCTTGCACACTATTTCATATATTTCTCATTTAGCTATTACTTTGATAAAATGTGTAATTTTTAAAATATGCTTAGTTTTATTCAAGATAAAATTGCTCCACTTTAAAAATATTAAAAGTGAAAAACTGTTATACTTGGGTATTTATCTTTAGATCCCAAAGAAACAAAGGTATATCGTAGTTATTCTTGAAATCAGCGCAGAAACGAAATCTGGGAAAGTTCCTCACATTAATTTCATTCTACAGAAATGTTCAGCCATATTTTTTACGTAATCTTTCAAATATTCTTTAAACATATAGATTAAGAAAAAAGGATTGGCGCATTTTTTGTGCGCATCGTGATCGATCGTGATCGATCGTGATATTTGATTACATGAACACATGTATGTAAGTAGTGTGTTCAAAAATAACGGAATTCTCGTTTTTTTTTATTAATATTGTCGCCTTCAAAACAGTCTTCATTCGATATTATGCCAGTATTATTCGACTTATGCCAGTATTATTCGACTTATGCCAGTGTTTCTTCCAATAGTCGAAACACTTCTCAAACTCGATTTTTAAGATAGCCTTTAGCTCTTTCAGCGAAGCCCTTTTATTGTCATCTATACTTGTGAAACGACAACCCTTTAAGGTTGTTGTAGATTCACTGGTACTTGAAAAACTTTATGTGAGCTCCCAATAATTTATCACCAAATTAGGGTACTTTCAAGAGTCCATATTTAATAAGAGGTAGTTTGATATTGAATATTTTCTAACATACTAAAATCATAGTAATATTCGCCGTCTCCGACTCGTCATTTCTCTGCTTGATATTTTGCGCTCTGATATCTTGTCAAGTTATTTATTTTTGAAAGCAACTATAAAGTTATTGTGTTGAATTCAATATAAGGGAGAACGTCATTGAAGTTATTGTTACTCTTTCTCTATTTGATATATGATCTTATTAGTTCGATCCTCCACTCCACAATTTATTTTATTTTTTATTTATTTTATTTTATTTATTAATTTTTTTTAATTTAATTTTATAATTTATTTTTTTTTAATTTTTTGTTAATAATTATTAATTATTTCATATATAAAATAAAAATAGTAATTAATTTAATAATTATATCACCGCTTCAGAGAATCGGTAGCAGATCATCAGATTGCACATCAACATAGCATAAGAGATTCACAGTTGTCCCCGAATTTTGTATGTATGTAAAATATATATAACAAGTAAGAAAGGGCTAAGTTCAGGTGTAACCGAACATTTTATACTCTCGCAATGTGCAAAGATCAGAGGCAGTGAAATGTTTTCAGGTGCTGGCATAACTTTATATTAAAAAATATTTTGCGGAAGAATTCAACATCCATTATTCGACGAAATTAACACTGGATTACCATCCCATTTTTTATTTTATTAACTTATATTACAGGTCATAGACTCGTGTACTTTCATTGTTATATTTTGCTTCGTGTCAGAGATATTCATATTAAAATCTATAAAATTTATTTAAAAGTGATGTATGTGAAATTACGCAACCAAAGTGGCTTAATTGAAAATATTAGATACATGAGGAAAAAGTCAACCAGAGAAAAGAAATCACTATATTAGGAATAAGCGGCTTAGACAATGGTCTATACCGATTTATTTCATATTTAGCGCGAAATCACATTGTGTTTAAGAAAACACATGCACCTAATTTCATTAAAATATCACACATATTGACAAACATAAACGGTTTAAAGTCAGATGGAAAGTCGGGAATTCTTATATCTTGCATTTTTGGGATAGAGGAAAATCTTCACTGATCACATTAAATCTTTTCATTATTCAAGTATATTGGGGAACATGTTTTCACATAATTTTGTGAAGGTAACTCACATAGGGACCAACATTTTCGGCGTAAAGTCTGCTAGAATAACCAAAGTAATTACGAAAGTATACGTAGTATATGGGAGGTGGGATAATTCGTTGGCCGTTTTGACAAATTTTCGGCAGTAGACTATGGTGTATCCAATATTACACGTTCACTTAATTTCGCTAAGTTGTCTTACATATTGGCCGAAATATGTGGTATAAAGTCTACCCAGAGCTTGATAATCCTTATATTAGGTACATGGGACACACTGTTATCAGAAAGAGACGCACTGTAAATTTCAAAGGGATAACTCATATATTAACTGAAATGAAAGAAATGCTAGAAAAACTTTGTCGGAGCAAGTTTGATTGATATAGCTTTAATGGTTTCCGACATATATATATTAAACCTATTGGGGGCGGGGCCATAACCACTTTAACAAAAATTTTTGTCCACGGATGCCCTATTCTACTAGGATCCTCTATACCAAACACTACGTTTATATCTAAAGTTTCTGCTTAGTTATTGGATTTTATCTGTTTTCGATTAATTGCAGTTTGTGGGCGTGGCAGATGTCCAATTACGCCCATCGGCAATACCAACCGTCAAGTTACAAAGAATACGTGTACCAAGTTTTATAAAAATATCTTAATTTTTACTCAAGTTATCACTTGCACGGGGGGAAGGTCGGGCGGACGGACGGACAGACAGTCACTCGGATTTCAACTCGTCTTTTCATCCTGATCATTTATATATATATATATATATATATATATATATATTGTCTATATCTAACTCGATTAGTTCTAGGTGTTACAAACAGCCGTTAGGAGAACAAAGCTAATATACTCTGTAGCAATATGTGCGAGGGTATAAAAATACATATATAATATGTAAATATGTACGTACTATTAAAACCACGATAATTTCTCGTTAATACATACATATATAACACAATAATATTTTTTGCTTTACCTAAGTTGAGTTTATTTTAATCCATATGCAACCCTTATCAATCTCTCTTATTTTAAGCTGATTTAAGCAACTGTTGGTAAACAAATGTGTTAAACTTAGTGCAATACGTTTCTATAGTATGAAAGAATTACTACTATTTCGTATATTACTAGGGCATTAGCACATAATGTAATCAAAACAAAAACATTGTCATTGGTAACACAGAAGAACAGTGGCATGCCCCATAAAAGCGGCAATTAAATGGTACGTTTAGCGTCGATTGCCAAACACCTTTCGCTCCATCATTTGCCAACACCAGTAGCAACATCAGTACCGTAATACTGTAAAATGGGAAAAACAATATTTCTTCGTGCTTTGTAGCAGCACTACTGAGATAGCCAGCACAAGTGCCGCCCATAATCACTTAATTGTAGCAATTCATTCATTATTCGTGTTTTTGTTTTTCATGTTTCGCGGTTGGAAGTCAGAGTGCGCAGATCTCCCGTGCCAATACCCTGTCTATCCCTGGCCACAATGCCGCCGATAAGTGATATCAGCAAAAGTCCCGAAGTCCCGAAGTCACTCAGCCAGCAAATAGAGTCGGCCAAAACTGTTAGTAGGCAGACAGACAACAAATGCACAATAAACTGTTAGCCGACAAAAGCTTTCTGAAAAGTAATTGCGCACCAGCAAATTCAGTAGTCTCTCTGGTTGTTAAAGCGTAAATAAACGACTAAAATCAACCGAGATGCATATTTGTTTGATTAAACTTCCTTTAGGTTTATATTGGCCGCTTTTGCGTTTTTGTGTACGAGTTTTCATTACTGTTACTCATTGCGGACGCTCCAGTTAATGGACTAAATTATTTTTTAACATCATATGGCTGCATTATTATTTTCTTTTCTTTTCACATTTTAATTTTCCTCTACTTTATAGTTTTTATTTTTTTCTGTTATTATTTTTAGTCATGCAAAATATTTAAATGTGCAAACAGAATGAGAAGAAAAGAGTAAAAAAGTTCATACCGTCGGTTAGTTGCTGCCTCTTTATTGCGAAATTTTATTGTTTCCATCCGACAGCTCTGACTTTGGACGTGTATCACAACACTAAAATACATAGTGTACTCTCGTGACGTCATTGTTAAGACTACGGTTGTTGGTACTCATACAAGTATAATAATAAGTGTAAATGTAATATTATGCATAAAGCCAAATGCAAATGTGAACAAAAGTTTGTGGTTCTCTTTTTTATAACGGTTAGCTACATTGTAGCGCTGTTATTATTTATATTACCTAGCAAGCTATTGGCGAGCACTTTTCAGATCAAACATTCCAGATGTAAAAATAAGAAGATATCTACATGCATACATATTATTCATATCTGAGTCATCTTACTTATACTTAATAGATAGATAACCCTTCATTTTTCGCCTTTAATGAAAAGAAGCTTAACAAAATATTAATCCGTTAAAAAAAAGTGTTTATGCAGATAACATAACTTATGTGACTAAAATAAGAGAACATTAGGGATAATAAGTAAGACATAACTACTTTCGGGTGAAACTGAATTATAGAAATCGTAAGGTCTCATGGTTAATTTCTATGAATAGAGATCTTTGGACATGTGAGGAAAAATTCGACAGTTACTCTACTCCTTTTTTTTTTAGCGGGCAAAATATCCAGAGCACTTTTACATTGCGTCCCAAAAGAGCTTACTACCAAAAAATTTCCAATATCACCAAGGCGCTGAAGCGAGTGATTTGAACCCTTTTAAATATTTATATTAACAAGAAAGGAAAACCTGAGACTAAAATTGAGGTAGCGCCCGAAATGTATGAAAATGTTAGATATATGAAATATATACATATATCAACAAACATGTTGCTTATTCAATTAGTTCAATATTTATTATTAGACGAAATTGCGAGCCGAAAGTCCTTAATCTTATCTTGCTTAATATACCTACCTACTTATACCTACTTAAAGTAAATTTGACTAACATAAATTAGTATTATATAGCATATTGCGATGACGTTGTAAAACAGTAAAATCATTAAGATGGTACAATGTATGCATACCTACTTTCAATCACGGCAAAAATAAACTAATGGGACTCAAAATATTGTTTTATAAGAGTGAAGGCTTTGGTATGATTTTCAAAATATAATAATTAGTCGTGGGCTATGCTATACACCAAATTCTGTTAAAAATTTAAAGAACTACGAATGGACAGACACCTATTCCCAAATCAGTTCATCTCGTCATTACAACATGTTACAAGAGTGGAAAGAGTTATATGCTCAATTGATCTTTATAAAATTCGGAGATTAGATTATTATGGTCTCTGTGGTCAACATAAGGAAATAAGGAGAAGCGACATGACTACTTGAAAGAAATCACTATTTATTGTATTAATTTCTACGCAACTTTTAGACGCAGATAAATTTATGGATATATTTATGTATGTATGTATGTATTATATAGATTGTTCAGAATTTTCGAAAAATATCCGCGTTTTCTTTGTTGGCGCAGCCACGCAAACCATGTGCGCTTAAATAAATACAGTCAACTTGACCTTTCGTAACTTACACCAAATTGGGAAATTGGAAAATCTACTATTTTTGATTTTGTCTGTGACGCCGAACACGTCTACTAATAAATACAACATGGACAGCGCTGGCTTGAAATCAAGGAGAACCAAACAACTTGTAGCATGCAAGCCAAAATAAAGCAAATTCTTTTAAAGATCAGTAAGCAGGAATTCAAAAACAAAAGTGAAAACGAAAACGACAGAAACCGATAAAAATGTAATTGATTACTTGCAAGGCACACCCCAGGACCCAATGAGCATTAACGTTCAGGTATTTCCCTAATTACTTCAATAATATATCTCGAATATTTATTCCAGGATCGAATATTTACCGTATTTGCTTGTAGACAATAACTAACCGGTATTTCTAACAATAGAAACCGAAATATATATTTAAATTTGAGTTTTTAGCCAATTTCTGCACATAAAGGGAATTTTATTTATTTCCATTTGTCCAATATGCCGTTCTAACTGAGAAATATTCTCTTTGTTTTCTTATGTGAACCGTTTATTTCAAGTATGATCATGATTGTTACCTTACTAATTGATTTTATAGTATGGAAATTCAGATTTATCAACATGTCGATGCAAAAAACGGGTAAAATTGGCTGAGTTACAGTGTGCCAAAATTTAATTACTACTGATTACATTCCAAACTAATACAAATGGGTTGGGTGGTAATTTTAAATACAACAGTTAAGAAAAAGACAAGTCCAGTTAAAACTCAATATTATAATATACTGTTGCAAATAGCAATATTATAAGGAGTGCGAAATTTTTCTGACAAAGTAAATTAGTGAGCTCACTAGAACATTTAATATGCAAAATATCTTTTTTAAAGCCAAACAAATTGATAAATATACGCATATACGATTAATTTGCATAATTAGTTCAGGAATACGGTTGATATTGACCGATTGACTAATTTCTAGAACCGAACCACATTATGCCTAAGGACTAATATATTCCCTAAATACTTCTTACTTATCGACAGATTCATTAAAAAATCATGCTGTGGGGCGGAGACTCCTCTCATATTCGGAATGTGTGGGCTAGGGAAAGGTCTACACCAAATTCCTCGATTGAAACAATAGTGTGGTCAAGACAGGACTACCTAATTTACCAGGGGATCAATACCCTCAAGGAACCCTATATATGGAAGCTTGGAAAAGTAAAGACCTACTTCGAATATTTTTAGCTACGAGTTGGGACCTATCCTAAGCTCTATTAACTATAAATCTGGCTTTTATATATTCATTAAGGCTTGAGTTCTATTGTAAAGTAACACAATCTGATGATATTCACCCCCGGCAAGTAGTCGTGGTTGTAATGGGATTTCACCAAATTTCAAGCTGAGATCGTCATAAAGCGATGTTATTAAATGTTTCCATCGAGTTTTGTTGAAATAAATCAATTAACTGTTGATTTGCGCCCTTTATGCGTTTTCAAAATTAAAACTGAATAATAAGTCATAAAAAATTAAATCTATTTAAAACTAGACAAGCTCAAGGTTATGGTTTGCTTTTTAGTTGCTCAGGATTTTAGCAAGGCAGGCCAGTGGGTTCGCGGCTATTATTTGTACTCTATGTAACATAACTCATATGTAAAAAAATTTGATGTCTTTCTTTTTACATTATTTTATTTTATCCAGCAGGAGTATCATGTTAATATTTTTTTTCAAACTTGGTTATATATACATAATTGTACAAGTGTTTCTGTAACTTGGATATTTATGGGTGGCTTTCCTCCAAAAACTCGTATTGCTGAAGCGTCTGCGTTGCTTTCAACAACAGTTTATTCAAAGTTAAGAGCAACGCAATGATTGTAATAAGTTACAATAACCCAGAAATCCCAGCTCTTGATTCGCATTTTCCCAACTTATTTTTCACGGGTTTAAACTTAAAACGTTTATTGCTGCAACATCTACCTGTTCTTGCTGTAATTTTCGAATGTACTCTGACTTAAATAGTGCATGACACTGAAATTTCAAAACCATAACCAAGAGCCTATACTCGTAAGTAATATAAAACAAAGAGGCTACATAGCAACAGTTGCAAAGTGAGGTAATTGTCCCACCATGCGATCAAGCCGCGACTGCTGAGAGCGAAAACCAAGATCACAGTTTTATCAAGCAGTGTATTATATTAACATATGTATTCACAAATACATATATTGCGATGGCTATATTAATGTAGATATGTTGCGCTGGTGCAATAGCGTTGATTTAATCACCACTCATATTATATACATTCACTTAACTCTTTACTTTTTGCCTTTTACGCTAATTTTAAATAAAGCTACCCAAAGCTTCACGAAAAATGCAAGCATACGCCAACATCTGCGAAACTTTGTGTTAATCCGTTTTAACCTTGACAGAAATTGCTGCAAATTCGGTGTAGTTACAGTTGCAACAGAGCCGGTGCGCGGTTCCGTGAGTACGTGCGCTCGATAGGGCCAGTATGTTGACAAGCAAGGTTTGCTGCGACGTTTCTGTTCTCCCAAGCTTCACTTTCGTGTTTTAAAGTCTCCACTTTGACATTGTAGCAAACTAAAAATCACCCAATCCTTTGATGGAACACATTCCCTTTTCTTGACTTATCCTCATTCCTCTCATTTCCGAACTCGTCTTCGGAAGTAAATGCACTTTTTAAAAAATGTATGCAACCGCACACATAATTGCGTTCAAGCAGACTGCTGAATCCGTTAAGTGGGAATCGCACATGCAGCAGTAAAAACATTGTTGACGTAGTTGACACAATTCCGCCGCATAAAGTGTATGGCACAGTTAACGAAAGTGTTACAAGGACTTTCGGATAGTGCTTACGGTAGTAAATTTATAGAAATAGAGATCTGATGTCCCTGCAGCAAATGCATCTAGATTTGTAATCTAAAACTTTTTAAATTTTTCAGACATATATCAGTTGCTTAAATCCGATTTCAGACCCTTCCATACAACCTCTTAAGTGTAGTGGCTTGTTTATTAGAATTTTTATTTACTTTAAGTTATTCAACCTATGAAAAATTAAAAACAAACAACTTACCATCTTTAAAAATAATTAGTTAGTAATTAGACTCAATAATTAAATAATTATAACCTTTTTAAGATAAAAGTTCACTACTCAAAATCACAAAATTTGTTGATTTTTCACATAAACCACATTGTTCAATAAATCTCAATAGATGATCTTAAACTTGCAGTCAACGAAACTTGTGTCCATGTTAGATCATATCACATATGTTGTTACAACACATTTCCCATAAGGCACTCTCGCTTGAAATGGCTATAAATATCAAGGTATGTTGCACGCATTAATATTCATAAAAGCTGCTAAATATGTGTGGATGGATATATACATCCACATGTGGATGTATGTGATGTGGATATGTATATATACACAAATATATATTCATAGTCTTATGATTCTGCTTAAAACATTTCAGCCGCTCAAAGAGGCAAAATGAACGAGTTCTTCAATCTTTAGGTAGGGAGTAGTAGAACGGCAGCGAAGAATCATTGCTTTGTTCTGTAATATATAATGTGATAAGCAACACAAAGTACGCAGTTAGTCATGAAATAAATTTAAACAAATGAGGAAAAACAAGGCTCTTGCGAAGCCAGGACGCAATAAGCTGGTAAATATTGTAGTTTGAGAACTACTAAGTTATTACTTTTTCTTATTTCAAGTACATAATTTTGCATACATCTTTGTTAATTTATATTAGCTACTACTACAATAAATGATGGATATTTTCGCATATTGACAGGAAGAGGAATCAAATTGCCATACTTCTATCCAAATTTAAGCGATTTTTATGACAAAATATTCGCAATAAAGGAATGTCCATATTACAATATTCCATTTATTTCATCATTTAAATTTTTGAACCTCTGGCTCAAATATATATATATATATATAATTATACATACATATATACATATATATATATAATTATACATATATATATATATATATATTTTTTTAAAATATATATTCAACTGCATATAATATAGTGCATCATGAATTCTTGCCTCAAGCTCAAACGGTCAATAAGGTGTACTACCTACTAGTTCAACGCCGTTTACGTGAAGCAATTCGAAAAGAAAAAAATTTTTGAAGAACAATTTGTGGCTTTTGCTCAATTCTCTCACACTTCGTTGCTCGTTCGTGAATTCTTGGCCAAACACAATACTGTAAGGATGCCCCAGCCTCCATATTCGCCAGACATGACTCCGCGTTGAAGGATTGCATTAACTTTCGTCATTACTCAAGTACTCTAGAGAGCATGTTTTCACACAATTATATCCATATGCGGCATATTTGACATAAAGACTGCTAGAATGAAGAAAATCTTTGTATGTAATATATGGGAGCTGGGGTAATGCGTGGACCGATTTCAAACAGTTTCGGCATTAAACAGTGACATATCCAATATTATTGATTCGTATGAAGACGATGTTTGAAATTTTTTTATCTTGTGTAAGAGGGTAGTACTGATATGATTTTATTCGTTTTTGGATCACGACATATATTACTAGGAAAAGATTCTGTCTGACTTTCATTAAGATACCTCGCAGATTGACCGGTATTTACGGTATAAAGCTAAACGGAATTTTAAGTTTTTATATTAGGTATATGGGGACTAGAGGAAGTGTTTACACGATTTTATCCATTTTAGGCACACGGACGTACAATTGTCAGGAAAAGGAGCTCTCTAAATTTCATAACGAAAACTCGTATATTGACCGAAATATATGGTATAAAGTCTAACGGGAGGTTGAAAAACCTTAGATTAGGTATGAAGGGGCTAATGTAACTATTTACGCGGTTTTCCCCATTTTCGACACAAGGGCACATTATTATTAAGGAAATCATCCTCCAATTACAATGTCCAATTAATGTCTACCGATACATGTATGGTATAAAGTCTACTGGAAGGTTGAAAATCCACATGTTAGGTGCATGGGGGTTAAAGGAAGTATTTACGCGATTTTTCCCATTACCGTTATACGCTTACACGGATTCCTATGCATGCCCTTTGTACCATCTTCGCTGTGAGATTCAATGTGTCTGACGTGTTCTTCAGCGAGCTTAACCATTTTAGTAATTAAAGCGCTCTCACAGGGAATAACTTGGGTATCTCTTTAACAGTGATGGATAATGTGATGCGAAACTCTTCTTTTTAGTTTGCTGAAGGAGCCCACGATCTCCTGGTAAAAGTTGGCAACACTGCCTCATCATAGGCTACCACTAAGAAACCTGCAGAAACAAATGGCGAATACAGTGCGTTATTTCTGAGATCACATTTTTGTGTAAATTCAACGTGTGTTCATAACTTTTATTTAAAGAGATTTAATATAAGGATTATAAGGATTCTTCCCCTAGCCCACATATACCTAATATACATATTTTCAACCTTCCGGTAGACTTTATACCATATATAACGGTAGATATGTAAGATATCGTAATGAAATTGGAGGATTATCTTTGTATAATAATACTGTGGTCTGTTATCAAAAATGGGCAAAATCGGGTAATTACTTCCCATAGCCCCATATACCTATTATCTTAATGAAAGTCGATATTTCGAATTTTATCGTAATGAAATCTGATCAGTGGAGAACTTCCTCTATCAAAAAAATGCCCGACTTTCCATCTGACTTGAAACCTTTTATGGTGGTCAATATGTGTGATATTTTAATGAAATTAAGTGGATATGTTTTCTTAAACATAATGTGATTTCGCGCTAAATATAAAAGAAATAGGTCTAGACCATGGTCTAAACACCTTATTCCTAATGTAATGATTTGCTTTTCTCCGGTTGACTTTTTCCTTATACATCTGATATATTCATTACGACACTTTGGTTGAGTTTATATTGCATATATCACTTTTGAATTAATTTGCCAGATTTTAATATAAATATCTCTAACACGAAGGAAAATGTAACTATGAAAGTACATGAGTTTATGACTTATAATATAAGTTAATAAGATGCCAAATATGATTGCAATCTTTTTTATCTTTTTTTATCTTGCTTTTATCCATTTTAATCACATGGACAGATTGTTATCAGAAAGAGACCCTCTCTAAATTTCGAAGAGATAACTCATTTATTGACCGTTATATGTCGTATAAAGTCTACAGGAAGGTTGAAAATCCTCATACTAGGTATCTGGGTGCAATGGCAAGTATTTACCCGATTTTTCCCATTTTTGACACCAGACCACATTATTATTATACAAAGATAATCCTCTAATTTCATTACGATGTCTTACAGATTTACCGTTATATATGATATAAAGTCTACCGGAAAGTTGAAAATATGTGTATTAGGTATATGGGGGTTAGGGGAAATAATTATCCGATTTTCCCCATTTTTGATACGACAGCACGCTATTATCATGGAAAGATAATACTCCAATTTCATTACAATATCTTACAGATTTCCCGATATTTTCGATAAAAAATAAGATAGAAGCACTGAGGTCCTAACATTGGGCTTGAAAAGTTATATTGTGATTTCGTGTATTTTTACGCATAAGATAATAAAGATATCCTGAAGGCATTATTTTTACAAAGTTTGATTTTTATATCTTAATTACTGCTTGATATATCTCCTTTAAAGTGAAAGGGTCAGATGGAACTTAAAATTGTGTTATATGAGAAGGAGTCATGGTTTTTATCCAATGTCGTCCATTTTCACAACGTGACTTAAGAATGCGAATACAATGTCACACGCCAAAGTTTGTTTAAATCAGTTAAAGCGTTCTTGAGATATGGTATTTCTCCTACAAGTGGGCGGTGCCACACCCATCATCAAAATTTTACACGGATTTCTATGCAAACCTACCGTATCATATTTTGTGAAAGAGTTAATGCTTCTACCGTGTTCCTTCAGCGAGTTATCGCACTTTTAGTAGTTTTCAACATAACTTATGTATGGGAGGTGGGCGTGGTTAACATCCGATTTAACTAATTTTCTCAATATATGAAGAGATGCTCGAAAAATTTATTCAGAGCAAGTTTGGTTGATAAAAGTTTAACGATTTTTGAGATATATATATTAAACCTATTGGGAGGCGGGGCCATACCCACTTTTACGAAAAAATTTTCCTACAGATGCCCCTTCCTACTATGATCCTCTATACCAAATCACACGTTTATGTCTTAATTTGCTGGTTAGTTATAGCACTTCAACTGTTTTCGATTAATGACATTTTGTGGGCGTGGCATATGTCCATTTACGCCCATCTGCAATACCAACCGTCTTACGTTTCAACCACTTACAAAGAACACGTGTACCAAGTTTCATCAAAATATCTTAATTTATACTCAAGTTATCGCTTGCACGGGGGCACGGTCGGACGGACGGACGGACAGGCAGTCACTGGGATTTCAACTCGTCTTTTCATCCTGATCATTTATATATATATATATATGTCAATATCTAAATCGTCTAAATATCTAACTAAAACTAATATACTCTGTAGCAACATGTTGCGTGAGTATAAAAATTATACCAATACTGAGACGATTGTAGTAAAATTGGCGATATAAACTGTGAAATGCCGTCAGTTTGCCTATTCAACATATGTAAAGCTGATAGCAATTGAATTAAATAGAGATTTGCTATCTCGTGATCAGCTGATCGGCCAAAAGTTAGCAAAGAAGAGATCTCTTCATTGCTCATATGATTCAAGCTGTGACAACAACGAACATGTTGTTGCATGAAGTGTTTTAGAAAGCCTTTGAACAAAAATAAATGTTGTATTAAATTCATACAATTTCCATCTTGTTATATCAAAAGGGTAAAATATTAGATAACAATATAAATTCGTAATTACGTAGCTAAATAGAGGTTGCATGTAGATTACAAAAACGTTACTAGATAAAATTAAGAGGAACTAGATAGGAACTAAGAGTCTTTCAAATATATATAAACGGTATTAGCCCCAATTGTATGTTGATATATGTACATAACTATTACAAACTTTTTGAACAATATAAAATAAAAACATAATTTTTTTTGTTTCTAAGCTAGTTGGTGAAAGCTTTAAGAGACAATGTTAAGACAATAATAAGTGTTATATTAGGCACTCTAACTTGATTTCTTTAAAAGGTGACATTGCTATCAGAACACACTCGCCGTAAATCTGATTTCGAAAATGAAACATTCGGAGAACCAGCTGCACGACATTTTATTCTATTTGCAGGCTAAGAAAATAGCATTTGTTTAGTAATCAAATGTTACTTCAATGACTTTATTTCGGAATCTTAAAAACGAATCACCGAAAAGTAAAGATGACTAACAATCTTAGTGTGTTTCTTAGTGTCTGCAATCACATTTTCTTATTTAAGTGGGGATCAGCTCTTACTTATATAAGTTTCCATAAATTAGTAATTTCGACAATGTATTAAACTAATATTATAATGATTCTGAATTCTCAATTTCAACAAGGAAGGAAAAGTTTAGTCCGTCTGCAACCGAATACTTTATACTCTCGCAACTTTCAAAGATCAAAGCGGGGCATATTTTTAGGTGTTGACACAACTTTATATTAAACAAGTAAGAAAGGGCTAAGTTCGAGTGTAACCGAACTTTTTATACTCTCGCAATGTGCAAGGATCAGAAGCGGGGATATGCTTTCAGGTGCTGGCATAACTTTATATTAAAAAATGTTGCGGAAGAATTCAACATTCATTATCCGACGAAATTGTCAATGGATTGCTTAGACCATGATGTGGCTAAATATGAAAGAAATTGGTCTAATTCTTTCATATTTAGCGCGAAATCACATTGTGTTTAAGAAAACATATCCACTTAATTTCATTAAAATATCACACATATTGACCACCATAAAAGGTTTCAAGTCAGATGGAAAGTCGGGCATTTTTGGGATAGAGGAAAATCTCCACTGATCACATTAACTCTTTTCATTATTCAGGTATATTAGGGAATCTGTTTTTATGCAATTTTGTGAAGGTAACTCATACAGAGACGGACATATTCGGCATAAAGTCTCCTAGAATAGCGAAAATCATTACATGTAGTATATGGGTGGTGAGATAATTCGTAAACAGATTTTACATATTGACCGAAATATATGGTATAAAGTCTACCCGGTGGTTGAAAATCTGTATATTAGGTATATGGGGGTTATGCGAAGTATTTATCCGATTTTTCCCATTTTTGATACCAGAGCACGCTATTATCATGGAAAGATAATACTCCAATTTCACTACAATATCTTACAGATTTCCCGATATTCTCGATAAAAAGTCAGATCCAGGCGCTGAGGTCTTAATATTGGGTATCTGGTGGCTTGAAAAGTTATAATCCGATTTCGAGTATTTTTAGGTTTGAGGTGGCATATCTTGAACGTACTATTCGTACGCTAAAAAGCGTAAAGCTTTATTCCAATATCTTAATTAATTCTCGATTTATCTGCTTTAAAGTGAAAGGATCAGATGAAACTTAAAATTATGTTATATGAGAAGTAGTTAGTAATCTGAAATCGTCCATTTTCACATCGTGACATAAGAATGCAAATATAATGTCACATGCCAAATTTTGAAATCGGTTAAGGGGTTCTTGAGATATGGGATTTCTCCCAACAGTGGGTGGTGCCACGCCCGTCATCAGAACTTTGAACGGATTGATATACAACCCTTCTATATGATATTTTCTGCAAGATTTAATGTTTCTAGCGTATTTGTTCAGTGAGTTATCCCACTTTTAGTAGTTTTCAACATAACTTTTGTATGGGAGGTGGGCGTGGTTATTATCCTAGTTTACTAATTTTCTCAGTATGTGAAGAGATGTTAGAGGAACTTACTCGGAGCAAGTGTGATTGATATAGCTTGAGTGGTTTCCGATATATATATATTAAGCCTATTCGTGGGCGAGGCCATTCCCACTCTTAAAAAAATTTTTGCCCGCAGATGCTCCGCTCCACTAGGATCCTGTATACCAAAATACACGTTCGTGTCTTAATTTTCTGCTTAGTTATAGCCTTTTATCTGTTTTCGATTTATGACGTTTTGTTTGCGTCGCAGATGTCCAATTACGCCCATATGCATTGTCAACCG
Organism: Bactrocera minax; assembly: GCA_021498325.1. Classification (NCBI taxonomy): domain Eukaryota; kingdom Metazoa; phylum Arthropoda; class Insecta; order Diptera; family Tephritidae; genus Bactrocera; species Bactrocera minax. Next base: position 79,123 of record JAKEEE010000045.1, on the reverse strand, counting down.
TCTTACCCTGACAAAGAACATGTGTACCAAGTTTCATCAAAATGTCTTAATTTTTACTCAAGTTATCGCTTGCACGGACGGACGGACGGACAGACAGTCACTCGGATTTCAACCCGTCTTTTCATCCTGACCATTTATATATATATATGTGTCTATATCTAACCTGTTTAGTTCTAGATGTTACAAACAACCGTTGGGTTACTACTAATATACTCTGCAGCAACATGTTGCGAGAGTATAAAAATGTTGCAAATGGATTCAGTATTTATTATTCGGCGAAATTGTAAGTGGGCTGTAATCATATTTGGCATCATATTAACTTTTAAGTTAGGTCATTTGCTCATAAAGTTAATCTAACTGAGGCAAATCATCTCTATTCATGATATTAGTGCTGTGGAAAGGTACAACAGCCATAATTTTTATTACCGAATGACATAATATTGTTCGAAATATTCTTATGAAATTTTGTAGAGACATCTTCTATGGAGATATTTTCGATATAAACTCAACCAAGGGTAGGAACCGTAGAAACGTATATCACAATATTAGAGGTATGGGGTTTAAAGGTCCAGACTGATTTCATTCATATTCAGCGCTAAATCATTTTATGGTTAAGAAAACACTTAATTCCTTTAAATGTTCTAAATTTGGAAATCACTATATCGGGTACATTTTGGCTATTGGAAGGTTTGACAAAAGGCAGATGACATTTAATTTTGGTATTAAACTAAAGTATGCTGGAGTGGGCACACACTATTTTGGACAGGAAATAGCATGCCTTAAGGGCACTATTTGTGCAAAGTTTTATTCCGATATCGTCATTGGTAATTAATTTATATACCGTAAAGTGAAAGAATCATAAGGAATTTAAATTGTGACATGTTGGAAGGAGGCTTGGTTGTAATCCGCTTTCCCCCATTTTCATACAGTAACATAAGATTGCAAAATAAATGTTTTGTACCAAATTTGGTTAAAATTCGGAGAGTAGTTGCTGAGCTATAGGGTTTCACCTAAAGGTGGGCGGCGCACCCCCATTGTCCAATTTTTGACATCGACTCCTCTGAAGCCCACAAGTACGATTTTCGCTGTGAAAATTAATGCACCTGACATATTTATTTACCGGCTTGTCACACTTTCAGAAGTTTTTAACACAACCGTTATACGGGGAGTGGGCGTTGTTATCATTCGATTAGTAAGTACCTGAAAAATTTGTCCTCAGCAAGCTTGGCATTTGTAGCTTTAGCAGTTTGTGAGATATGTGCATTAAACGTATTAGGGGGCGGAGCCATACTCACTTTTTAAACATATTCAATCCGTAGATACCCAAGTTCTATGTTCTGTACTAAATTACAGTTTTAAGTGCAGCACTTTATAAGTCTTCGCTTAACGGCTTTTTGTGGGCGTATCAATTGTCCGATTTCGCTTATCTGCAATACCAATCTTCTCAGAGTGAAAAGGAACACGCGTATTAAGTTTCATCAAGATATCAGTCTTAATAGATGGATTAAATATAAAGTATGATAGAGGCAGGTTTGCGACAGCAGTATCATAAACTAAAGAAATTGTCAAACTTTCATAGTAATTGATAACAAAGCCTTCCACTCCTTTCGTTCATGACGTCACAAACCAATGTATTTGTCAGATCCACTTCCAAAAAAGAATCCCGTTCCGAAACTGACACAACATACATAGAATAACCAAAAACTACTCTCAAACAGGTTCGCCTCAATGTGGTTCGAGCAAAAGTTACTTGAGTTGTAACATCAAGCCAGCAACAACAACGGTCACTAAGAAACGAAACCCGATGGCGGCTCAAAACGAAAGCTTTGCTACAAACCGCGCTTAGTCTCGCTGCAGTTTGTTTGCGAAGTTCGAGCCAATAGGTTGTGTTGGGAAGGAATAGTTTCTGTCACGCGTACGTTGAGCGTGAAATACATATACAAATTTGTGAAAAAGTGCAAATGGATGAAGTTAATTAAGCGTTGTATTTTACAACAGTAAATCAAAGGTAATTGTAAATGCGCAATGTTTATCTGATGCAAAATTGATAGCTTTCAAATTCGTGGCCTAATTAACGCTGAAGCGAATGCAATACGTCGTAACTGCACGTCTGTGAAGCGCGCGCAAAAAATATTTGAAATTAGTGCAAATAATTTGAATATTTGTTGCGTTGAAGCGCGGAAATTCGAAATTAAACTGCATTTCCTACAGGCGAAAAGTACGCGATAATCAAAATTTATAGTGCATGAAATTTTGAACGATGAAAGCAAATTATAAAAGCTGCGTATATTAAAATGCATTAACCAATTTCGTTTATAGCCACAAAGTCAGTAGGCAGAATTTCAAAAGAGGAAGTAGCAAATAAACGAAGTGAGACAATAAACAAAAACCTACAAATAACTTATTTTTTCAAAATCGTAAATAAATCACTAAGCCAGTGGAAAAGTGGCGAAGGAAAGTAACTGCCATAACAGCCGAAAAAGTGCAAGTAACCGCAAACAGTCGCCCACTTTATGCACGCTGCACTACCGCGTGTCTGTCGAGTCGTCTCGTTGTTTGCGTGCTGCGCATGCGCAACACTTTGTTTAGATATTTTTGCCTCTCAGAAATAGATATTTCTGCAACAAAAAATTTCTTCCATACAGCGTGTAAAATTTTCCCTATTTGCGGGCATTTTGCTTTCTTTCTTTTACTTATTCAAACTATTTCTACAATAATTGTGGCTTAAGCAACAACTCTGCACAGTTTTAGGTACGTTAAGTGTATTTTTCTTCGAAATACTGTGAGTAATAGAAAGAAGCCATAGTCATAAAACAACGATAACGATGCTGAAAAGTGAAAATACTAGTTACCGGATTTTTAGTCTATGGCTGCTGGCATTTGCCTCTTTCCTTGCACTGCAGCTGCTCGCCGGCTCCGCTGAAGCCTTCACCATACTCTCGCCATTCAGCTACACATCTCTGAGCTTTAAGAATCTGCTGAACTCAGTGTTTTTAGCCAGTAATGCAAATTTGGCGGGCGGTGGGCGAAATCTAAAATCAGACGTACTTGAAGATGCGTCACTGATAACGGTACGTATCTAATAGTAACATTATATTAGCATATAAAATTCATTATTTATTAATCTAGTGGTATGTCACATTGCTGACATTAAAAAGTTTTTCAAAATCAAATCTGTGCTTATCGGTCAAATTAATGTGAGACGCCACCGTAAGTAAAATTAACAGTTTGTTGTCATTTTAATAATTTTCTGGAAGGGTTTGTTAATTTGTATGTGGCATAATGAAAATTTCGCAGTAGTTTGAAAGAATAATATCCACTTTATAATATTCCTAATATATATGAACATAGCATAAATTGTAATATGCTATGTATATAATATGCTATGTAATATGTATATGAATATACATAAAATTGTAATATGCAGATACATATTTATAGGTGCATATTTTTCAAATTACAGAGAGTTTATTCCAATGTTCATTTGGTATTCTTATCGGTGCACAGATTTCTCAGGTTAAGTAATATCGAAACAATCTCATGAAAAGCATAGGATTGTGTTATTACTATTTTTATATGCTGGAAAAAGTTCGACGATAGCCTTAAAAACAATAAAAGCTTTAATTATGCGAATAACATTAAAATTTGTATGTGTGTAGGAAGATATTTTCCGGAAGTGGAAAACGAAATCACTTTTAATCCTTCAGTAGGACCACAAGAGCTATTTTGCACCAGTTGCAACATATAGGGAATATAAATTAGATAAGGTTTTTCCTATTATTATGAAATGTAAATACACAGCAAACCTCTAAAACATTTATGCCTGTTAAGCCATAACACACAGATATTTTTCTAAACAGACATTGAACGTACATTTGAAGAGAAATATCTTTAGAAAACTATGGTTTTGATCTAATTCAGGCCATTGAAAGTCAAAAATTAAAATTTGTTTAACTAATTCTCAAAGTTTGCTTTGTAAAAACACACAAGTATTATTTGATTCACATCATATTTCTAATGAGTTTATCCAACTAGTTTTAGAAGCTGAAAAGCAGCAAGAACCCCCTTCAATCGCTATTGATCCATATCAGCCAACAACAATACTGTATGAGTGGTCGCATTAATATGGTGTCAATTTGTAAATAAATGTACAAAAATATTTGTATAAAGATACTTACTAATTAAACATATGCACACAAATTTAAGTTTCTTCACAGTATTTACAAATGATTCTAATGGTCATTACCGCAATTGTCATTCTTTGGCGGCAGCTTAATGAACACAATTGTAGACTCGTTCATTGGAAGGTATTAAATATCTTTCAACTCGACACCACATCAGTATAGAAACCATTTTCAGTTTAAGTGAGAGCAATTTCTTTTTACTTTTTTTTTTTAAAAATGCAACTAAATTTAGCTCGTTAACTTTGCTACCTTACATCCCAACATAAATTGTGAAGCACATTTGTCAACTCTACAGTAGTAAGAGCAGGCCTATATTACGTATGCACGGCCCTAATTTAATATCAATGTTGTGATTTTGAATATCGTTTGTTATGGAATTTGATGTTAGTGACATATGCGAATGTCTAGTTGTTTTCCTATGTCACACCTCTTAGTTAGTCTTACGTTAATTGAGAATATAAGTAGTGATTTCTATTATGACTAGACATTTGAGGAAACTTACTTACTTACTTGTAGCTTGGAGTGTAGCTTGTTTCCCGTGACCTAAATGCATTTGAAGGTATGTCATCTTTGAAATTAGTATACCGAATATAGTGATACCTCTAACAACTACACCACGATGACCATCCAGAAAATACAAAGTCAGTACAAATTACATCATAGTCATTAAGCTAAGTGGACTTAACTCAAAATGTAGCCATATAGCCATATAGTTTGGGGAAACTCGTCCTCATGTACATAAGCTTGTTTAAAAAAATAAACAAACCTATGAATGTACTAAAATTTAAAGTTACAATATATTTGTTATATTGTTATAAGATTACAATACAATATATAATGTACTAAAATGTCGAATCGCTAACAGTTTTCCAACTCTCGATTTACCTAGGCTAGGTTATAAAAAACTATTATTAGAGTGCTTCACTTAGGTCATATTGAAGGGACAAAGAAGAATTAACACAATTCACAAGATACTGGCAAAAACACACTTATCATAGGAGTACTATGAACGACGGATTATTAGGGTATTCGGAATTACGTTGTCGCTTTTGAATTGTTTGCAAAATCTTATATATACATATATTGATTGATCGTTTAGATTTAAGGGTTCGAAATTTAAAAAAAAAAAGCAGTCAGTCAGTAACGTGCACATGATATGAAGAGACTTGTGCGTGTGTTCGAAAATCGTCAATCGCCAATCGTATTTTCTCAATTTCTTCATTATTAGTTTTTATATTAATATAAAACATTTTAATGTAATATATAGATATATAGACTATTAACAGACTTCACTGTTTACCATTTTTCAATGGAACATGGAACATTAACCTGTAACGTATATATTGGGTTGTTCGGAAAGTCATTTCGTTTTTTCCCGCCAGAGGACTTAATTACGTTTTTTCGAAACTAACTTCACACTTAAGCCCCATAACCATTATATGTCATGAGAGCTGATATTGCAAGGCTTGTGTGTGAAAAAGTTCTATTAATTCTACCCAGTAGTTTTTGGTTGGTGCCTTTTTAAATATGGAGAGCAATAAGCAGCATTTTCGTCATATTTTACTTTTTAACTTCAGAAAAGGTAAAAATGCTGTCCAAGCGAGAAAAAAATTGACGGATGTGTATGGAGAAGGCGTGTTAACAGTACGCCAGTGCCAGAACTGGTTTGCAAAATTTCGATCCGGCAATTTTGATGTCGAAGATGCACCACGGTCTGGAAGGCCGGTCGAAGCTGACAAAGATGCGATAAAGGCATTAGTTGATGCAAATCGGCGAATCACCACACGAGAGATCGGTGAGAGGTTAAATTTGTCGAATTCAACTGTTTATGGCCATTTGAAAGGCATGGACTTAACCTCGAAGCTCGATGTGTGGGTGCCCCATGTCCTTACCGAGCGAAATTTGTGTCGTCGTGTTGACGCGTGTGATTCGCTCTTCAAACGTCTAGAAAATGATCCATTTTTGAAGCGGATTATTACTGGGGACGAAAAATGGGTTGTATACAACAATGTTAAACGCAAGAGGTCATGGAGCAGAAAAGATGAACCGGCTCAAAGCGTGTCAAAAGCCAACATTCACCAAAAAAAGGTGATGCTCTCCGTTTGGTGGGATGTCAAAGGAATCGTTTTTTTTGAGCTTTTGCCGGACAATACAACGATTAATTCAGAAGTCTATTGTCATCAGCTGGACAAATTGAATAATTCACTTAAAGAGAAGAGGCCCGAATTAATCAACAGGAAGGGTGTAGTGTTCCACCAGGATAATGCGAGACCTCACACAAGTTTGGTCACTCGCCAAAAACTTTTACAGCTTGAATGGGACGTACTGCAACATCCACCATATTCTCCAGATCTGGCGCCTTCCGACTACTATTTGTTCCGGTCCCTGCAAAATTTTTTGGATGGCAAAACCTTTACCTCAAATGAAGATGTCAAAAACCACCTGGACGAGTTTTTTGCCAGCAAGGACCAAAACTTTTATGAGAGGGGAATTATGTTACTGCCAGAAAGATGGCAAAAGGTGTTGGACCAGAATGGCCAATATATAATTTAATAAAATATTTATTCATTATACGAAAACTGTCTTTCATGTTCCCCAAAAAAAACGAAATGACTTTCCGAACAACCCAATATATTTATTTTCATATATCCCTGTATATGTAATATGGAATATGTAATATATGTGCTCATTATGTATGTACACATGTACTTTACAGTAAAAGTTATTTATTCAAGAGTGACAACTTGCCAAAAAGTGCGCATAAGCAATATTATGCAATGGGCAATGGAAATAAACAAAGTGAAAAATCGGAAGCGTTGCACTAAAGTGAATTCAGGTGAATTCAGGTGAGCGCGTTGCCATCAAAACGACCAACATACATATACAATAACTTTGGGCATATATTTCCATAATCTGCAATAGAGCACGTGTATGTCTAAAGATGTGTATTTTCGAGTAATAGATCGATTGCTACTCGAATGTGCCCTCAAGGGTAGTTCACACCTCTGTGTCGCACCTTATGAATAAACAAGTATTTCGATAATATTTTAATTGATAGACATATGTACCTACAAATTCGCCGGAGATAAATTTTTCGTTAAATAACATATAAATTACATACATAAAGATATACTTAAGTGGAAGGTAGGAAAGCACACACATATGAGCTTCTTTGGCACTATATAACAGTTAGCTCTGTGCGTACATATGTATGGTAGATTGTAATACTCAGCACACATCGATTACCGAACTAAGTCATTTGATGAACGAGCTGATGTCAAATGACATACATACATAGCAAAAATTGCTTAAATTCACAAACTTTCGGTGAATATTACAGAAGTGGCAATAACTCACTGCTGGCATTGCAAATGCTATTTCGTTTCAAAAATAGCAACACACACGAATAAAATTAGTTTTTGTTTTTTGGTTTTTGGTTTTTGTGATCATACGTTTTTTCCCAAAACTGAGCAAATATCGTGTTTAACAAATGACAATAAAGTAAGCTCTAATTACCAGTAACAACTTATGTTTGTTTGTATGTACGAAGGTAGCTGCCGGCTACATCTAATAAGTAAGTAACACATTGCGAAAACAAAGGCAGTGCACATATAACATTTCATAACGTTACGAGTAAAGAAAAACAAAACAGCGTTTGAATAACATCAGGTCTTATAGAGTAAAATAATAATTGTTATAAGACGTGATTAAATAAGATGCTAAATCAAGTAAGGAGTGGCTAAACTCAGTACAATTTATACCTTCTTCTTACGGTCTTCAGAGAAATTTTTAATATACTGTCTTAACTCTTGGAGCAGATTATATTTTAATCCCTTCACATTTGATTTCTTATTATACATTTCTAATGCTTCATATCCATATAGGTATGTAAATTTTTTGCTGGATTATTTTTCAAAAAAAGCATGTCAAAAAGCATGTCATTTGTCAAAAAAGCATGTATGAAGGGCGCAAATAATTAGAGAAACTGAAACGGATTAAAGAAGAAAGTGGAAAAGGTTCTTTGAAATTGATTATAGACGAATCCATTTTTGCATCAAAATGAAATTTATGATTTGGAAACTCATCTTTTAATTGAGCTTCCATATTTCCACATCATGTCCATTGAGTAATTTAAAAATATAAAAATTTTCATTTCATACAAACGAGACCGGCAAAAAATTTTCATTCTGCAAAAAAAAATTTTTTTTGGGAAAATGGCGATTTATTTCTAAAGATAGTCTCCTTTTAGCTCAATAACACAGCGATGCTCCAACTACCTTAACCCGTCTGAAAAATGCGTTTTCGGGTTACCTGTACATGGATGGTCTTAGATTTGACACAGAGCAGTTCGTAACCTAACTCGACCAAATGGGGCCATTTTTTGTGCAATTCGGAGTCGAATGGGGTGAATAATTAATAATTAAATAATCTATAATCCATAATCTTTCCGGCTGATATGACAATCTTCTCCTTCTTCAGAGCAGGTTTGATTGGTTAAGTCCATTGTACATTTAGCACTGGTGTGTACCAGTGGAACCATGTTTCGTCGACGGTGACGAAATAACGCAAAGACTCTTTCCGATTGCTTTGAAACAGCAAAGGGGTTCGAAGGGGTTTAATGGTTGTACTTGTTGTTCGCAGTGAACAAGCGTTGCACCTATCCCAATACTTCATGCAGATATGACCCACGCGGTCTTTTGAGATGCCTACTACTACCTCAGCTATCTCGCCTTAAAGTTCATAAAACCAGTTTTGACGGTCGCTGTTGAAAGAGAAGAGTCCCCGTACATAGCATACGGGCGCTTTGATTCCCCTAAACAAAATTTCTCCCAAAAACAAAAATCGAGTCAATATTCCTCTTATTCCAATATAGCTTGTGTTTCTAAAAATTTTAATATGCCATTCGATAGTAAGTGTAAATCATATATGTATGTACCCACAACGAATATTTATTCCATTTCTATATGTTTAGTCCAAGTATATCGAAGGATTTGCCTGAGACTAGCCAACTTAGGCATTAGTTTTTATTGCGATAGGCAATACGATTGGAATCAATATTATTCTCGTTTGCAATGCCCCGTAATGACAGAATAGCTTTTCAATGAGTAAAGTCTAGTTAAAGGTCTAATTTAAATCATTTCAGTATGTTATTGAAGAAACTACTTCAATAGTCTAACGTCTCTAACGTATACGAGTATATCCATTCACCTTCTTTTATATAAGAAAAAGAAACAGTAAAAGGAAAGTTCAGTGTGCCAGTAAAGATTATGAGCGCTTACAGACACACGCATTTCACATTCGACTCATTTATTTTGAGCTTCTTTGTATTTATTTGTGGTGCTGTTGATGCAAACGTCACTCACTGTTAAATGCATGCAAATCATTCAACGCTCGGCATTCTCCTTTCAATAAATCCATGTAATTTTACAAAATTGCAACTTCCTAGTTGCCATTGTCAATTTCACATCAATAACAACAACTGTAATTTAATGAGAGAAGATTGAGAAAAAATCGCTATATAAACCTTATTTACTTGGCTGAATGTTAGCTTAAATGGAATTGCGGAAAGGAAAACATTAAAACCAAAACAAATCGCCGAAATTATTTGACATAATTTTGAATACGCGATATATTTTATAATGAGTTATTAAAGAGTGAAGACATGAGACGATGTACCAGGATTAGATGCTACCGAACATTGTACATCCTAACTTATTCTGTAATGATAAATGACACATAAATGTTGAAAATATCGACTGCAGCTTGGAGATTTATATGGAAAAAAATAGTAAAACACTGATAATCGGATTATTTTTTCTAAGTAAGTAAATTTTGTGAAGCTTTATCATTATATAACAATATATTTCTTAGAAGCATGTGTAATATTACATCAAATTTATTTCCCGTTAAACAAAATATGCGCCAGATTTTGTTGTTATTAAGCGACTACTGTATTGAGATATTTCAATACAGTTAAACCAGGACCCTATTAACTTTAGAGGATTACCAACTACCTACCTACTATAGTATCAGTATAAATTCGAATTAAATTGACGCAAACGTTTTTCCACTAATACTTTAGACTACCCTCTTATAATCTATTATTATTCATCGATTATGGCTGAAACTATCGACACTATCACTTGTATCTTGACACTATTTATTTGACGCTTCGCTTGTAGAGTTTTCTATGTGACATTTCTTAAGGTTTGTCATACTTACTATTTATATATAAGGCAGTTAACTACTTGGTCACCACACTCGCATTTTATTCCTCGATTAGCCACTTTGTGCACACAAAATTCCTAGATTCCGTGTAAATCAAAATAACAGATCTCATATGTATAATAAATAGATACACGTTTACTATAATATATACTTATTATCAAATAAGCATTAATACGCATAATAAGCATAAATATTGGATACATGAGGAAAAAGTAAATCAGAGAAAAGGACATCATTATATTGACCGTAATCAGGTACCATGCCATGATCTAGACCGATTTATTTCATATTTAGCGCGAAATCACATTGTGTTTAAGAAAACATATCCACTTAATTTCATTCAAATATCACACATATTGACAAACATAAGCGGTTTAAAGTCAGATGCAAAGTCGGGAAGTGTTTTATCCGGCATTTTTGGGATAGAGGAAGATCTGCGCTGATCACATTAACTCTTTTCATTATTCAAGTATATTAGGGAAAATGTTTTCACGCAATTTTGTGAATGTAACTCACACAGTGACCGACTTTTTCGGTATAAAGTCTGCTAGAATAACGAAAGTCATTATACGTAGTATATGGGAGCTGGGATAATTCGTTCACCGATTTCACACATTTTCGGCAGTAAATTATGGTATATCCGATATTATATGCTCAATTAATTTTGCTAAGATATCTTATATATTGATCCAAATATATGGTACAAAGTCTAGCTGCACTGATCTGCACTGATCACATTAACTCTTTTCATTATTCAAGTATATATTAGCAATTTTGTGAAGGTAACTCACACACTGACCGACATATTCGTCATAAAGTCTGCTATAATAGCGAAAATCATTATATGTAGTACATGTGAGCTGGGATAATTCGTAAATCGATTTCACATATTTCCGGCAGTAAACTATGGTATTAGATACAGAGGTCTGGTACAGAGGTTGAAAATCCGTATATTAGGTACATGGGCGCTAGGGGAAGTGCTTACCAGATGTCATACATTTTAAACATATGGACATACTGTTATCAGAGAGAAATGCTCCCTAAATTTCAAAGAGATAACTCATTTATCGACCGTTATATATGGTATAAAGTCTGCAGGAAGATTGGAAATCCGTATATTAGGTATATGCGGGCTAGGGGAAGTGCTTACCCGATGTTATACATTTTAAACATATGGACATACTGTTATCAGAGAGAAATGCTCCCTAAATTTCAAAGAGATAACTCATTTATCGACCGTTATATATGGTATAAAGTCTGCAGGAAGATTGAAAATCCGTATATTAGGTACATGGGCGCTAGGGGAAGTGCTTACCAGATGTTATACATTTTAAACATATGGACATACTGTTATCAGAGAGAAATGCTCCCTAAATTTCAAAGAGATAACTCATTTATCGACCGTTATATATGGTATAAAGTCTGCAGGAAGATTGAAAATCCGTATATTAGGTACATGGGCGCTAGGGGAAGTGCTTACCAGATGTCATACATTTTAAACATATGGACATACTGTTATCAGAGAGAAATGCTCCCTAAATTTCAAAGAGATAACTCATTTATCGACCGTTATATATGGTATAAAGTCTGCAGGAAGATTGGAAATCCGTATATTAGGTATATGCGGGCTAGGGGAAGTGCTTACCCGATTTTAGTAATTTTAAGTACATGGACACACTGCTATCAGGAAGAAATGCGCTCTTAATTTCAAAGAGATAACTCATATATTGACCGTTATATATGTTAAAAGTCTGCAGGAAGGTTGAAAATCCTTATATTAAGTGTGTGGGGGCTATGGGAAGTATTTATCCTATTTTCCCCATTTTCGACACAAGAACACATGGAAAGATAATCCTCGAATTGTATTACGATATCTTACAGATTTACCAAAATATATGGTATAAAGTCTACCGGAAGATTGGAAATATATATTTTAGGTATATTTGTGGCTAGGGGTAGTATCTACCCGATTTTCCCCTTTTTTGTTAGCAGAGCACACTATTATCATGGAAAATACTCCTCCAATTTTATTACAATATCTTACTAATTTACCGATATTGTCGGTAAAAAGTTAGATAGAGGTACTAAGGTCCATTTATTATGTATCTGGGGGCTAGTTATAATAAAAGTTATAATACGATACATGAGATGGCATAGCTTGAACGTACTATGATTGATTGATGATTCATGATTGATGTTCGATTTATCAAGCTTAAAGTGAAAGTATCAGATAAAACTTAAAATTGTGTTATATGAGAAGTAGATATGGTTTTTATCCGATTTCATCCATTTTCCCAACGTGACATGAGAATGCAAATATAATGTCACAAACTAAATTTTGTTGAAATCGGTTAAGCCATTCATGAAATATGGGATTTCTCCTAAACGTGGGCGGTGCTACACCCACATCCAAAACTTTACACGGACTCCTATGCAATCCTTCTATATCATATTTTCTGTAAGATTTAATGTTTCTGACATGTTCGTCCAACGAGTTAACGCTCTTTTAGTAGTTTTCAACATAACTTTTGTATGGGAGGTGGGCGTGGTTATTATCCGATTACACTAATTTTCTCAGTGTATGAGCAGATAGTAGAAAACCTTGATCGGAGCAAGTTTGAGTGATATAGCTTAAGCGGTTTGTGAGAATATACATTAAACCTATTGGGGGACGAGGCCATGCCCACTTTATAAAAATATTTTATGGATGTGGTGTTGGTCCCATTACGCCTCCAATAACCTGCCCCGAGGTTCCCTCTCCATGGAACATGTGTGCCAAATTTTATAAGATATGTCAATATTTACTCAAGTTATCGCTTGCGCGGACATACGGATAGACAGACGGACAGACAGTCACCCGGAATTCAACTCTTCCCGTAATTCTGATCATTTATATATACATATATAAACTTTTATCTATCTCGATTAGTTTTAGGTGTTACAAACAACCTTTAGGTCAACAAAACTAATATACTCTGTTGTACCATGTTGCGATAGTATAAAAATTAGAGACATTTTTCCTATAAATATGTTATTTTTTAACGCTTATCAGTAAAACATGTATTCAGAGTGCGATTAGCAATAACCTTAGTTTTATAATATTGATCTTGTACATATAGTCTAATGTTTATAATTAATGTGCGAATTTAATTGAATCAATATTGGAACGATCATTACTGATTTCAATGGAAATTCTGAGGTCTTCGTTTTACACGAACTCTGATTGTTATAAAAAAGTCGATTTCAAAATTAAGCTAATAATATTATTCAATTATTAATTTAACCAAGCATTGTTATAAATATTCTTTTAAGACCCGAGACATTGCACTACAACTACATGTTAAATCATACGTTAGTTTTCGGAGAGCGGTACCAGAGATGTGTTGTCTATTCCCGTAACTAAAACCAGTAATTTTGCTTAACATTGACCTAGATAGTTTTATCTGTTTTTTAACCGCAATATTGTGAGACGCGGCACACTAAAAATATCAATTGCGAATATTAAAAAAAAGACAGTCAACTGATTCAAGCAGGGATTGTTTTGCATATTGGTTGTAAAATTGCTCATAACTAGTTGATTTGACTGTAGGGAACAAATGCCTTAACTTTTTAGTTAACTAATGAACTGTAGATCAAGCATATAATGGTACCAACAATTATGTAAATACTTACTTATACAAAAGTATTTGCACTTAAATTACACATAGGAATTTGTTATTGACTTTGAAAACACAAAAGGACCAAGTGTAAACATATGTAAACATATCTCGAAATCATGATATTCAATGATCGTAGCTGCTGCAAAGAGTTGAAAACATAATAAACATAAAAGTACAAAATATTAGTAAAGGCAATGAACTGTCAGCAAGAAATATTCTAGTGGGTTAGCTAACTAGCGTTTTAAATTCTAAAAATGTACCAGCGGAAAAGATCAATCCTAAGGTATTGCTGAAAACTCACCATCGCATAATAGAGACATTGTTATTATTAGTTGCTCATATCGAAGAGAATTGATTTAATTTTTCCATAAACCCTGTCAGCTGATCGTCTTCTATACCTACTAAGTGCATTTTTGTACTGCAAATATTAGAAGTTACTCTCACAAAGAGGGAATTGGATCTAGCATGTTCTTCTAGCATGTCTTGATATACTAAGAAGATGAGTGAAATCGGATAGTAACCACTCCCACCTCCCATTCAAAATTTATGTTGAAAACTACTAAAAGTGCGTTAACTCGCTGAAGGAACACTTCAGAAATATTAAATCTTACAGAAAACATGATACAACAGAGCTGCATAGGAATCCGTATAAAGTTTCAGTAAATTCCATATCTCAAGAATGCCTTCACCGACTTCAATAAAATTTAGTGTATGACATTATATTTGACATTCTTATGTCACATTGTGAAAATGGATGAAATCGGATAAAAACCACGCCTACTTCTCATACAACACAATTTTAAGTTTCATCTGATACTTTCACTTTAAAGTATATAAATAGAGCAATTAGTAATTTATTTGAATATAGCTTTTCGCGAATAGTACGTTTAAGATACCCCATCTCGTGCGTAAAAATAGTTGAAATCGGATTATAACTTTTCAAGCCACCATATACCCAACATATGGAGCTTAGTGCCTATATCTGATTGCTTACCGAAAATATCGCTAAATCTGTAACATATCGTAATGAAGTTGAGGATTATCTTTCCTTGATAATAGTGTGTTCTGGTGTCAAAAATGGGGAAAATCGGTTAAATACTTCCCCTAGACCCCATATACCTAATATACATATTTTCAACCTCTGGGTAGACTTTGTACCATATATTTGGATCAATATATAAGATATCTTAGCAAAATTAATTGAACATATAACATCGGATATACCATAATTTACTGCCGAAAATGTGTGAAATCAATCTACGAATTATCCCAGCTCCCATATACTACATATAATGATTTTCGCTATTCTAGGAGACTTTATGCCGAATATGTCGGTCACTGTGAGTTACATTCACAAAATTGCGTGAAACCATGTTCTCTAATATACTTGAATAACGAAAAGAGTTAATGTGATCAGTGCAGATCTTCCTCTATCCCAAAAATGTCCGATATAAGAATTCCCGACTTTCCATCTGACTCTAAGCCCTTTATGTTGGTCAATATGTGTGATATTTTAATGAAATTAAGTGGATATGTTTTCTTAAACACAATGTGATTTCGCGCTAAATGTGAAAGAAATCGGTCTAGACCATGGCCAAAGCCGCTTATTCCTAATAAAGATTTCCTTTTCTCTGGTTGACTTTTTCCTCATATATCTGATATGTTCATTAAACCACTTTGGTTGAGTTTATATCGCTTATATCACTTTTGAGTTAGTTTGGTATATAAATTAATTATTAATGGTAATATAAATATCTCTGACACGAAGCAAAATATTAGAGCGAAACTATATGAGTTTGTGGCTTGTAATATAAGTTAATAAGATACCAAATATAATTGCAATCAATTGACAATTTCTTCGAATAATGAGTGTTGATTCTTCAGCAACATTTTTTAATATAAAATTTTGCCAGCACCTGAAAACATTTCCCCGCCTCTGATTTTTGCACATTGCGAGAGTATAAAATGTTCGGTTACACCCGAACTTAGCCCTTTCTTACTTGTTTTCTTTAATTCTTGTATTCCTCGTTTAAGAGGAACTCTATAATATTTTGCATTAGATCAATATTTTACTGATACTCCACTTTCTGAAATGAGCCTTCCATATTGTGAATATTTCTACATAAATGTGCTTAGTACATACAAAAGTGGTTACAAATTAAAACAAAAAAAAAAAAAAAAAATTATCGCAACCGCAGCCGAGAAAGAATTTAGAAATGAAAAGGAAGGTCAAAGAATCGCACAAACTTCGAATTTCCACAATAAAAGTTGCTGTGAATTGAACATGCACTAAAGAGATATAATTAAGTAGACCTCTATGGTTTCGATATGTATGAGTTTAATTATTATACAGGTTTTTACATATGTATTCGTATGTTTGTGGATATTTCTTATTGTTTTTATTTTGCAATTAGCTCGTTGAGTAAAAATTGCACTTCACTTCAATATATACGGTACATATATATGTGGTATATGTACACAATATGTATAAGTATGTAGGCAACAATCGTACACTTGTTTATATTTATGTAGCAACGTTTAAAAACATTACAAATAAATGCAAAAATATTGTCTTTCCATCAAAAATTCTTTTCTCTTTTGCAATATTTCGTACTAACAGACTTAAGTATGGCATAAATTCTTCTGCTAGAACCACACAGAGACAGTAAACGTTTGTCCAACCAAAACCTTAATCAACCAGCCAATTTTTAATTATAATATTTATATATAATTGCGACATGAGAAATCTTGAAGAAATTTTCCATATATACATCCTGACAATTAAGTTGATAAGGACGATTGTCACTACCAGAAAACCACTAAGCTGGGAAAATCTGGCAACGACTCAATGAAAAGAAGTAATTTTTAATTAAAGCTTAGTGAATTGTAATACTTCTAACGAAGGGAAAATTTATTTCTACCTTTCAAACACCTGGTGATTCGTAGATTCTATTAATTCTCGACAAAACGAAAATTTAGTACTTAAAATTTAATTCAATTTAATATTACTCTCTACGCAATGTTGTCTGACCCACTGTATTTTTGACTTCAAAAATTTCTAAGCAACACAACTGTGGAGGTGGCTTAAAACTTGTCGGAACTTCCATTTATTTCATTAGTGCATATAAACAACAAAAACGTCGAAGATGCTCAGCTTTCAAAATAAATTTACATAACTGCATATGTATATTTAGAAAATAGTTTATAAACAATTATTTTTAAAAAGTGCGACCTAATTTTGCAATGTCTAATTGCTTAGTTTATTCATTGTTGATAATTATAGCTAATGAAATCAGAAATTCTTAGAATTCGATTGTGAACATTTTAATCAGTAAATATACCAAATAATTAAATATATTAAATATATTTTATTTAGACGAAAGTCTCTGAAGGATAGTAAATTTGCAATGATTTTAGTATTCAGGCGACATTATGACTGCAAAGTTACCGACTTTAACTCTATAGCTTATAAATCATTAGTTTAATAGGTCATTAAAGGTTTCAGTCAACTAACTCTTGGAATGATGGTTTTGGTGTCTAATAAGGAAGGTACGGCTCCACGTTTTCTGAGCGCCTTTAAACGGAAACGACTTCCGAAATTTTTTGTTAAAATTATTTATAAAGACTTTCTAACTGCCGCGTACGACGAAAATTTATGTTTAAGAAAAATTTAAGACAATGTAATACCTATTTAGAATCCCTACAAGAAAGTTTCTAAAAAATCGTACAGTCGTTCCCGATACCATTAATTCGTTAAATACGGCAAAGAATTTCTCACATTCTTAACTCTTATATTTTGGCACTTTCAACCAACTTAACCATTGATATCACCGCAGCAATGACAAAGACTAATAATAACTCTCTCCAATTTTGAATACATCTTCTTGGCTCTATATATATATGCACATATGTACGTATTATATATAATCGTATAATAAAACGTCTTATTCATTCACTAACTTACGGTGAAGTTCATCTATTGTTATGGTTTCTTGTTTTTTCCTATTATCATTAGACGCCGGTCGTCTAAATGTTGATTTTGTTTGAATTCATTACCCAGTAACTCTCAATACCCAGTCACTTCAATAGTGAGAAATAGCTAAAAATATGTATAAGTGTGTTTATATGTTTAAATGCATCAACGAAATTAAAACCACTTTGTTGTTATTTCAATAAAATTTTTGATGAAAGAGATTCCGTAGCACGCCCTTTGTGTTTTCCAATTTCGCAATTCGATTTGCTGTTTATTTTTTATTCTTCTTTAGTGGTTACCGGTCGACCTTGATATTGACATTTGACCTATATTTATTGCGTTTACATTTATAAAGCGCGAGTATATTATCAAAAATTTGCATTATTTGAAAATCTTTCAAATTCATATTGAGAATGTATCATAATATATATTTTAAACTGAGTGTGGGAACTAAGAAATGTTATAAATTAGGGTTTAGAAGTGACACCGCAATACATAACGTCATCTCAAATGAAACTATATGTACTAATATCACATTACATAACTTGAACTGATATATTATTTTATTGGAGTACAAATAGATGTTTCATATGAGAATGAAAAATAAATAATTATTTATTATTCAGATGCTGACTCCATCTTCTTACAAGTCACTTATCTGAGTGGCCTAATTTTCATTGATACTACTGATCTTTGGTCCATTGCCGATTGTTGGTACATAGTAACTATTCTGATGATAGAATATAACCACCACAATCCCTAATTTTCATCTCGCTCTAAATACCGCATTCGCATTCGCCATTCTTCAGACCTACTAACAAGTTGTAGCATGATTTGAGACTTATTGTGCGATGTATTTGTTTTTATACTCTCGCAACATGTTGCTACAGAGTATATTAGTTTTGTTCACCTGACGGTTGTTTGTACACCTAGAACTAAACGAGTCAGATATTTACATATATATATATATATAAATGATCAGTATGAAAAGACGAGTTGAAATCCGTCTGTCCGTCTGTCCGTCTGTCCGTCCGTCCGTCCGTGCAAGCGATAACTTCAGTAAAAATTAAGATGTTTTGATGAACCTTGGTACACGTGTTCTTTGTCACCCTAAGACGGTATTGCAGATGAGCGTAATTGGACATTTGCCACACCCACAAAATGCCATTAATCGAAAACACATAATGCAATAAGCAGCAACTTAAGATATAAACGTGTTATTTGGTATAGAGGATCCTAGTAGGGCGGGGCATCAGTGGGCAATTTTTTTTTTAAAGTGGGTATGGCTCCGCCCCTAATAGGTTTAATATATATATCTCAGAAACCGTTCAAGCTATATCAATCAAACTAGCACCGACTAAGGTTTTTTAGCATCTCTTCCTATACTGAGCCAATGAGTGAAATCGGATAGTAACCACGCCCACCTCCCATACAAAAGTTATGTTGAAAACTACCAAAAGTGCTATAACTCGCTGAAGGAATACGTTAGAAAGACTAAATCTTGCAACAAATATGATACGGCAGGTTTGGTGTAAAGTTTTGGTTATGGGCGTAACACCGCCCACTTTTAGGAGAAATCCCATCACACATTATATTTGTATTCTTATGCCACATTGTGAAAACGGACGAAATCGGATAAATACCACGCCTACTTCTCATATAACACAATTTTAAGTTTCATCTGATCCTTTCACTTTTAAGTAGATAAATCGAGGAGCAATTAAGACATGAAAATCAAACTTTGTATAAATAGTGCTTTCAAAATATGCCATCTCATGCGTAAAAATACACGAAATCATATTATAACTTTTCAAGCCACCAGATACCCAATATTAAGACCTCAGTGCCTCTATCTGACTTTTTATCGAAAATATCGGGAAATCAGTAAGATATTGTAATGAAATTGGAGGATTGTTTTTCCATGATAATAGCGATAATTCGTAATATACGGATTTTCAACCTTCCGGTAGACTTTATATCATATATTTCGGTAAAAGTTACATTCACGAAGTTGGGTGAAAACATGTTCCCTAATATACTTGAATGTTGGTCAATATGTGTGACATAATTAAATTAAGTGGATACGTTTTCTTAAACACAATGTGATTTCGCGCTAAATATGAAAGAAATCGGTCTAGATCATGGCATGGTACCTGATGTCCCTTTCTCTGATTCTCCTTTTCTCTTTTCTTTGGTTGAGTTTATATCGCATATATCACTTTTGAGTTAATTTGATGGATTTTATATTAGAGACATAGTTAGATAGAGTTAGATTATAAATCAGGAAGCAAAATAAAGCAGCGAAAGTACATGAATCTATGGCCTGTAATATAAGTTAATAAGATACCAAATATGATTGCAATCCTTTGACAATTTCTTCGAATAATGAATATCGAATTCTTCCGCAACTTTTTTTAATATAAAGTTATGCTAGCAACTGAAAACATTTCCCCGCCTCTGATTTTTGCACATTGCGAGAGTTAAAATGTTCAGTTACACCCGAACTTATACTTATACCGTATATAATACCATATATACATTTATACGGTGCATATATATACCGTAAAGCCAACGGGAAGTTTGAAATTCTTTTATTAGGTATGTGTGAGCTAAGGTTAGTATTGAGCCAATTTTATTCATTTTTGGCATCACGACTTAATATTAGCAGGAATAGACTCTGTCAGTCTTTTATTAAGATACCTAACAGATTAGCCGGTATATTCAGTATAAAGTTAACCGGAAGTTCGAAAATCTTTATATGAGGTATATATGTGCTAGGGGAAGAATTTACGCTATTTACCCATTTTTGACACTAGGGCACAGTATTATTAGGCAAAGTTTTTCTTCGGAATTTCAATAATATATCCTACATACCGACAGATAGTTTCGGTAAAAAGTCAGCCATAGGCACTGGATCCACAAATTCGGTATCTTGGAACTTGAAAAGTCTTCATTGATAATTATATTATCAATATGTCTTCATTGGTAATTAATTTTTATACTATAAAATGCAAGAGTCAAATGGAATTTAAAATTGTGATCTATGGGAAGTAGATATGGCTGGATTCCGATTTCGCCCATTTCCGCACTGTAATATAAGGATGCATATATAATGTCACACACCAAATTTTGTTGAAGTTGGTATAGTAGTTCCTGAAATATAGGATTTTACTTAAAATGGGCGGTGCCACACCAATTTTCCTGTTTTTACACCGATTCCGTTGAAGTCCTTAATACCATATTGGCAGTAAAATTTAATGCGTCTGACGTGTTTATTCTGCAAGTTAACGCACTTGTAGTAGTTTTCAAGATGACATTTGTATGGGACTAACTTTCCCAGTGTATGAGGACGTGGTAAAAAGAATTGTTCCGAGGAAGATTGGTTGGTATAACTTTAGTCGTTTGGGGGATATGTGCATAAACATATTAGGGGGCAGGGCTATCCCCGCTTTTTACAAGTTTCAACCCACAGATGCCCCTCCTTGCTGTGATTCCCTGAACCAAATTCGACTTTTATATCTTAATTGAGGGCTACGTTATAGCATTTTATAAGTTTCGTTTAATGGATTTTGTGGGTTCTGCAATTCTGCAATACAATCCTCTTCAGAGTGCCAAGTTACATGTGTACCAAGTTTTATCAAGATATCTAAATTTTTACTCAAATCATCGCTAGCAATGTCAGTCAGACAGACGGACACACAGTCGGACGAACAGACAGGCAAACTCGGAATTCAACCCGCCTTGTCATCCTGATCATTTATATATATATAACCCTATATCTATTTCGATTTATAATTTTCGGTCTTACAAATTATCGTTAGGTGAACAGAGCGAACTGTTTCCCACATTACATAAGTATGATATGGACGTCAGCGTATGATATCACGTAATCATTCTATTGGCTGTCAGTATGGTCCTTATATCCCTCCTAATATCTTATCACTGAAACGCTATACGTTAAATTTATTGGTATCGACAAAGTCATCATACGATATCTAAACTGACCTTGCAACAACGGTGTAGAGTATGAAAATTTTTTAAAAAAAGATGTGATTTTAAGTTTTCGAAAAGAGGAAACAACATTATACTTATATTTGCTGTCCAATATCACCACTACTTGCATTTTTTTTTAATTTGTAGTGTTGTTGGTAGAGGTAGAGGTAGAGGTAAAAATGAATGGAATAATTCTTATCATGAATATTAGAAGCACGTGAGTACACGCGTAAACCACGTTTCTTTAATGGCCTTAGTTGGAGGGTAACGGAATACGTAGGTACCATAAATACATATATATAAATGTATATGTATTATGAATATGTTTAGCAAAACAAACAGTTAAAAATTACCGCTCGAGACGCCAATTATAGCCCACTGGGCCGTAAATATGCAAAAAAAATGTCTGGCCGACGCATCGCAACGCTCAAAGCAGACGTTTAATGGTCGCAAAGTGGCTAATATTTGGTACTGTATGGTAGTTGGCGGTTGATTTTGAGTTGGCAGTCATTGGTATGCAACGGTTAACAATGTTACGTATTCGTAAGCACTTGTGGTATTCCATTAGTCGCACATACATATGTGTTTATATGAATTCGTTCATTGTTACCCTGCAAAAAATGCAAGAAGTCCGGGATGAGTTCGTGCCTAGTCGCAAAGGGACAGATAACTAATGGCATTTTTGATCTTTTTAAATAGAACGAACTGTTGCCTTTTGTTTGAACATGTTCTATGAAGAAATTAGTTCTACTCTTTTGTACCAGAAAGCCTCTAAAAAGAGACTCTGAAAAGAGAGATCGTAAAAAATCGTACAAGAGCTTAATTTCTTGTATACGGTAGCATTGAAGTGAAATGTAAACAAAGATTAAGCTAAAGTACTTCCAACTATACCCTAAAGATATTCGCTTGGGACAAATTAATACCTAAATGTATTCTAAAGATGTGTGTTAGATATTATTTCATTCCCAATTGTACCCTATAGAGAACTGTAATAGAAAAGAAAAAAGAAAAGAAAATTTACAAATGCATAAATAGCTAATTATATATATAATTTATTTCTATGAAGTCTAATGGCGAATTGGGATTGCTTTTGTTTTTATTTGCATAACAACTCAAATTTAATTTAATGTGTTTTAAATTTGATTTATATCTGTGATATTTTCTATTCCAGACCAAGCAGCACAGCTCACTTGGATTTATACCCATATCTGCTTTATATATAATAAAAATACAAATTTGGATTTCTCCTTTTATGTTTAATCAAAAATCTCTATGCTTGCATTGCGTTTTTACAGGCTCACATCCACAAATATTACAACAAATCGTTAATTTATTTACCTTCAGTTTTAATCAGAAAAAGTTTTCTGAGTTATGGACCAATAAATTAAGTAATTTAATGGGCAGAAGGATTTGTTTATATTTTAATAAAAAGTTTTGGAGAAAAGATGAAAAGTAGAGATTTGTTGCACAACAGAATATTTCTGTTCACCTAACTGTTATTTGTGGTCAGTAATAATAATCGATATAGATCTACGGTTATAAACATACATATGTGTATCAAAATGATGATCAACTGCATAGATGGCAAGATACGTAACTCTCTCATTTTACTAAGAAACGCGTTTCCTGATTTCACGAGTGAGGTTGACAACAGTGTAAAATCAAGAAATTTTTCATAGGTATCATCAGAAAAGGCTGAATGCCACAAGTAAATACATAAGATTTATTAAAATGCTGAAATTTCAATAAGGTGTTTTTACACATCCTTAAAATCTACCTATGAATTTAGAATTCTGAACTGTGTTGTAATATGTGTATATGTAATATGTATTGTATATGTAATATACACGTAAATCCAACTTTTAGAAATAAGTACACTACATACATATACATATATATCTATTACGTACAGAAAATATTATGTATCCATGTATGGACATTACGAGGTGTGTTCGGAAAATAACGAGAACGTTCTTCGACTTTCATGACGTAGTGCATCATTAATTCTTGCCTCAAGTCAAACGGTCAATAAGGAGTACTAGCTACAAGTTTAACGCCGTTTGCGTGAAGCTATCCGAAAAAACGCTCGGATTTGTGAAAAAACCATTCATGGCTTTTGTACCACGATGCTGCCACATGCTCACACTTCTCTATATTCTCTCACTCTCTATATTCGCCACACATGGCTTCGTGAAACTTTTTTCTATTTACAAAAATAAAGATAACCTTAAAGGCCCGTCGTTTTACAAGTATAAATGACATTAATAGCGCATGGCTGAAAGAGCTAAAGGCTATGCCAAAAATCGAGTTTGAGAAGTACTTCGACGATTGGAAGAAACGCTGGTATATATAATATATAAATATATATATATAATATATATATATATAGTATATATTGGGTTGTTCGGAAAGTCATTTCGTTTTTTTTGGGGAACATGAAAGACAGTTTTCGTATAATGCCTTTCAAATGGCCATAAACAGTTGAATTCGACAAATTTAACAAAACACCGATCTCTCGTGTGGTGATTCGCCGATTTGCATCAACTAATGCCTTTATCGCATCGACCGGCCTTCCAGACCGTGGTGCATCTTCGACATCAAAATTGCCGGATCGAAATTTTGCAAACCAGTTCTGGCACTGGCGTACTGTTAACACGCCTTCTCCATACACATCCGTCAATTTTTTTCTCGCTTGGACAGCATTTTTACCTTTTCTGAAGTTAAAAAGTAAAATATGACGAAAATGCTGCTTATTGCTCTCCATATTTAAAAAGGCACCAACCAAAAACTACTGGGTAGAATTAATAGAACTTTTTCACACACAAGCCTTGCAATATCAGCTCTCATGACATATAATGGTTATGGGGCTTAAGTGTGAAGTTAGTTTCGAAAAAACGTAATTAAGTCCTCTGGCGGGAAAAAACGAAATGACTTTCCGAACAACCCAATAGTATAATATCGAATGGAGACAATTTTTTTCAAAAATCAAAAATTTCCATTCTTTTTTGAACACAGCTCGTATCTCCGTAAATACGTATTAAAAACAGTCTTTACTAATTTGACACCCATTTTCTCAGCTCACCTCTTCACAACGCCAAAAAAATTTTTTAAAAAGTTTGCAATTAAAATTACAAACAATAGCATCAATTAACATATTTTTGCCTGCAAAACCAGTGACCAATGCATTAATTCATAATCTTTAGAAGCAGATCTGGCAAACAGCAGCAACGTGGTGAGTGCTGATTTGTTTCTGTTTTGTATTAACACTTCCCTGACACACTTAATGTTGCCATGAAAATGGCATATCAGACAATAGCAAAGAAGCAATAAGATCAGCAGAAAAAGAAAAATACCATACATTTAAACATTGGTATAGCATAACGATTATGTAATCGTTGAGCGCTGCTTCACCGCCTTTGTGTAGTGTCTGCGGTGGTTATCGGCTTTTGCAAATTCGAATCGAAATGTGTGTACTTGTGAGTGCCTGTGAGTTGTGTATGCTGTTTAGTTTTGTAGCACATACTTGCCAGCCCATTGAATGCTACATCTCATTGCCCCAAATGTGCAACTTGACCCAAAGGCTTTACCTTTATTAACTATAATGTGTACTTGTAAAAAAAAGGTATGTGAAAATCATTAAAACCTAACACAAAATGTTTGAACAAGATAAATAACATAAACTCAACATAAAACAAATATCTGAAACGCATGAATAACGTTTAAAACGCATTAGGATATTTGGATATTGGATTTCTCAGCTTTTGCGAATTTCTCTTTAGTTAAGGAATGAGCTGTTCTTTGTGAGGAATCTCATCTGAACGTTTGCAGTTTCCCGCATTCCAAACACTTTGTAGAAGTGGTTTTAAGAACTCATATTTCTACAAACATATTTTAACTGCTCCTACTTAATTTTATTTTAGCATATTTGTTCCAACTAGTTCTATTTCACAGGATAGTACTAACATTCTTCTAAATAAAGGAAGTGTCAAAAATTACTTTTCATTCACCAAAAAAGTTTAAATTTATGAAAATTAAAATCATGTTTTACATTTTCTACTACCGATTAACTTTGCTTAATATTCATCTAAACAGATCACTATCACTTAATACGATATTTTTCAGAAGAGGAAATTTTTTAACCAATACTCAATCAAGAAAAAAGAGTAAGTTATAAAAGTTATTTATACTCTCACAATTTTCAAAGATTAAAGCCGGAGGTATATTTTCAGTGTAACAAGGATCAAAGCCGGAGCAATAATTTCTCGTGTTGGCACAAATGCAAATGTACATTTTATACTTTCGCAATTTATCTTATCTTATTATGGATAATTCACAATTCGGCCGATTCCTCTGGCATAAAGTCCTCTAGAATAAGGTAAATCATTATAGATAGTATAAAAGGACAATAGAGTATCCAAGATTATACGTTCACTTAATTTTGCTACGATCTTACATATTGACCAATAAAAAGTCAGCCGGATGTATGAAAATCATTATATTATATATATCGGCGCTATGGAAAATATTGACTTAATTTTATCCATATTTGGTATAGGAACACAATATTTTCAAAGAAAGGCGCTTCCTGATTTGTATTCCCTTCCCTTCCCCTATTTGTGCAAAGTTTTATATCGATATCTTCATTGGCCCTTGATATATGGAAAGTAAGCGTGGTTGTACTCCGATTTTTCTTCACCTGAAAACATTTCATCTACTTTGAGCCTCACAAATTGCGAGATTAGAAATGATTGTTTTAAATATGTTTTAAGAGAAAATTTAAAAAATACTCATGTTCTGAAGCTATTTTCGCTTTCGAAGCGTAGACAAATATAATTTATCTAACTCTTCGCTCACAAAATTCATAAAACATACTGTCTGCGGAAGTATCAACACAACGAGAGTATAATAAGTACCGTCATAGAACTGGTTAGAAAGAAGCTTTATACCTTGCCAAATATTTCGGTTATGTCACCGGAAATTTAAGCGTTTGCGTTTACGCAATAGTAAAGTTTTCAGAATCCAAAAACAAATGCTTTTCTTCGGGGACAAAATTATGAATTTGTTTCCGACTAAGAACAAAACTATAAAAACCTAAATGTATGATTATTAAGTAAGTAAATTGGTATTATCCCATACACATGAGATTCTTTCAGAAGTATCATGGTTAGTTTAAGTAAATACGGGATTTATAGGCCGATTTTATTACAGAGGCTTGAAGGAAATAAGAAGTGATTTGTTCTCAAAGAGGTAGTAGCGGCTGAGAAATTGTCAGAAATTGCTCTCCATAATTAATGAATAGCACAGCACCTTGGCAGAAGACAGTAGTAACCCAACAAAGAGTATTCCAAAACTTCATAACTTTCTCTTTCTAGATAAAATGAAAGTTTAGTTAAATATTTAAAGATCTACCTTATCCTATCTTGTACTGCTACTTAAAAAGTGAAATAAATTGTCTCAATAGAGTTTACTTTATTATGAATTGTTTGAATTCATGAAAATCTGTCTAAAAAATAAGTGAAGATTGTCATTTCACATTTCTTTCTTGATTAACAAACTCTCTGCCCTTATGCTTTAATAAGGCTAGAAACAATTTTTTTTAAGTAATTGTAGCTTAAATAAAATTTTCAATTTGCCAACACCGAATAACGGTTTCATAGAAATATCTCAAAACTAGCGTTTGGTCATATTATCCAGTTACTGATTGTGATGTTCACCTAAAATGATATTCATTGTATATCCCCCAAAGCAAAAAGTCCTAAAAACATTTACTAATTTTCTGTATTCTTTGCTTCAACTCTTTTCAGCCGAAATTGATACGCAAGTACGGTTACCCATCAGAGACACACACTGTTGTCACAAAGGATGGCTACATACTAGAGATGCATCGCATACCCAAACGTGGCGCGCAGCCAGTGCTTCTGATGCATGGCATATTGGACACATCGGCCACATGGGTGTTGATGGGACCGAAATCAGGGTTGGGTGAGTTGTTGCTGCACAAATACACTTTTCGCACTCTCCACCTATTTTGTACATTCTACTTCTTTTGCGACTTGTATCCGTTCTACACTTATTATACTTTTGCCTTGCTGGTTTACACATTTTCCATGCATTCTTTTCATTTGAGCAAATTTGTCAGGCGTGCCGCATTTACATATCTTTCCGATGGGGATTTTTTAATTCACTTTCTGTGTTTTTGATGTATGTGTGATTTACTAACCAACAATTCACTTCTTTCTATTTCCAATTTCCCTTATTCCCATCTCTTTGAACTGTGCTCATTGCACATAGGTTACATGCTGTCGGACCTCGGCTATGACGTTTGGATGGGCAATGCGCGTGGCAATCGCTATTCGAAAAATCACACCAGCCTCAATAGCGATTACCAGGAATTCTGGGATTTCACCTTTCACGAGATGGGCAAATACGATTTGCCTGCAAATATTGATTACATACTCAACAAAACAGATTACGAGCAGCTGCACTACATAGGACATTCACAGGTGAATTGACATTGACATACCTATATTGCCTATTTTCCCCTTGGCATTCAATGGTTTCTTTCCAAACATTTGATTTCTTTTCCACAGGGCACTGCAGTCTTTTGGGTTCTGTTGTCGGAGCTGCCCTCATATACACAAAAAATTCTATCGATGCACGCTCTGGCTCCCATAGCGTTCATTTCAGATATGAAGAGTCCGCTATTTCGTACATTGGTTGTGTTTTTAGATTTTTTAACGGTATGTATGGGCCGGTTTGTCTCTAAAATTTCTTGTTAACCACCTGTGGCAACTTTCGGATATATTGACTGCTATTTGCAACATTGTAATGTATACTTTCAGGCGGCGACACGCATGCTACGCATTACTGAATTTATGCCCAATACAAAGTTGTTTGTAGATCACACCCAAGTGGTTTGTCACGACAATGCAATGACGCAGGACGTCTGTTCGAATATCTTGTTCCTGGTCGCCGGCTACAATTCGGAGCAATTGAATAAGGTAAATACGCGTGATTATGAAATATGGACTGAATTTAGATATAAAAATTAGTTTACCAACATATGGAAAGTGAGCGTGGCTAATAAGTTTAGAGAAATACTTCTTTATGCTAGTGTTGTTCATTACATATCCACATAAACGAATGTAATTTAGAATTAATTTAAAGTATGGTCAAAAGTGAATTAGGTCTGTGAGTGGCCTATAGCGCTTCTTTCTAATGCGGAAGATAATTTTCAGCGTAGTTAAGCTATTGATATGAGATATTCTTCATATAAATGCATACAGTTTGTCAATGAAGTCTTTATAAAATGAAACCACTTGAAAGTTCAGTTTTAGTCTTAGTTTTTAGTAACAGAAATAAATATTTTCAATTCTCTTATACAAACAATAATGTTTTATGAAATTGCTTTTGAATATGCTTTTAATTTCAAAATCCAATAGGTGAATGTAACTTAAATCTATTTAAGGCACAAAAATTACTTAGGTCATGGACATAAACTGAAAAAACAAACAAAGAGTACATTAACTCAAATATTGCTGTGCTTTCAATCGATTCTTTGCAAAATTTTAACATGAGTCGCTAAGGGAGACAAGGCAACCTAACAGAACAACATAACGGAACTTTTTTCGGAGACATGACAAAAATTGCGTGTTTTCCTTATGAATTTCTAAATACTTAGGAAGCGAGTTCAGTTGGTTTATTTTAACTACCCCAAAGGAACATGGCCTAAGAAATTATGGGTTTTTATAATATAATTAATCAAGCTGAAAAATAAAGTTGCTTAGAATTAAAGCACTCAGGTGTCAGACCACGAGATTGGGATGATATTATATTTTGTAACAAAATTGAAATTATGATGTACTATCACGGTGGACCAACCAGGGTTTGGAGAAAGCGGAATACAGCTCTATAAACAAATAAGATAATACCTAGTAGTAAAGTTTAGCAAACTTTCTGCTAAGCTTTGGGGGTGTACCTCTTCTAAAGGTGTTGGTGTGCTGCGTTTTTCCAATGATGTGATAAGGAAGGAGGAAGGATAAGGAACTAGATATTTAATTAATTAATTAATTTAATTAATTTTACATTTAAAAAAAGAAATTAACCAGAAGCGCGATTAAGTTTGCGTTAGTTGGTCAAAAGGATTCAAAAATGTTTAAACACAAGCTATATCAGAACGATTACACAAAACACAAACCTGTGTTATGCAAAACCTGGGTAATGTACGATTACAAAAACGTTATAGACACGTCAGCCCATAGCTTTAATCCCATTGAAATTTTGTGGTCGCTTTTGAGAAAAAGAGTAACTAAAAGGAGACTAATGAATAAAACCGATTTCTTCAAGGCTATTCAGAGGAGAGTGGAACAGAATACATCTGGTTTATAACATGGAGAACTTAATTCACTCAACCACATGTCATCTACGTCCAAGCAACCATCAATCCAAGCAACCCATATACTGAATATTGAGTCAAATTAGCATTTTCTACTTCATTATAGCTTTCTATAAAAAAAATTTTTGTATTTTACAAAACTAATTGACTTTTATTTGATGTTTGACTATTGATTTGAGTTAATGTACACACTGTTCTATTTTTCAGTTTATGTTAGTAATTTAGTAATTTTTTGCCTTAAATAGATTTAAGATACATTCACCAACAATAGTATGAAAGAAGAAAACTGAAAATAATTATTTCTGTTACTGAAAAATAAGACTAAAACTCAATTTTCATATTGTTTTTCATTTTGTATAAAATTAAATGACAAACTGTATATACACAGGTATAACTGTTGGAAACAACAGTTACATAAAACTATAATACATTTTCTGAAGCTTAATGAAATCTATTATTTATATATCAACTACCACTCTTGAATCTATTTTTTTTTAATGTTTTATAGATCTGGTAGACTTGTAAACTTTCTACAAAAGATGTTTGATAATTCATTGTTCACAGTGATAACTTTGTTTAGGGTCAGCGAAAGCGTCTGTACTTCTATAAAGTTGGAATGCACCAGTCAAACATAAGAGTAATTTTTATATAAATAAGTTCAAGCTCTCAGTTAAAATACTTCATCCTATACATAAATGTAGTATACATAAATGTTACAACATTCGAAATACCATTTATTTTACCTATTTATTTTATATGGCACAAGGTAGTCATCTTGGTCCGATTCTGTTCTTGTTATTTCTTAATGGTATTGCTTCTGTTCATTTCTCAACAATTTTATTATATACCGTCGATGTAAAGCTTTTTAAATCATCCTATACTTCAATAGATGAAAGACGTCTGTCGCAAGCAGACTTAAACAATTTGGTTACTTGGTGGGATAGAAATGATATGCCACTTAATCTTAAAAATTGCAAGATGATGTGCTTTTCCCGTAGGTCTGTGTTTATCTATCCTTATATAACAAAAAGCTATTGTCTAGAGCAAGTATTTAAATTTGTTTATTTGAGAGTTACTGTGGTCCCAAAACTAGATTTTAGTCTTTGTATTAATATAATGGTTTTGAAAGCTAAATGTGTTCTTAGTTTCGTTAAAAGATTGTATAAAGAATTTAAAGATCCATATGTTGCTAAAATTCTTTTTACTACTTTGGATAGGCC
This sequence comes from Bactrocera minax, assembly GCA_021498325.1. Lineage (NCBI taxonomy): Eukaryota > Metazoa > Arthropoda > Insecta > Diptera > Tephritidae > Bactrocera > Bactrocera minax. The sequence continues at coordinate 47,471 of JAKEEE010000045.1, read as the reverse complement.
CTATTAGAATATCGCTCTGTGGTATTGAACCCTAGCTACCAAATCCATTCTCACAAGTTAGAGTCCGTTCAAAAACAAAATTTCCTTTTTGCCTTCGGGCATTTCCGATGGGATGCTAGAATAAGTCTTCCTCCACACACTAGTCGTGTAAAACTTATAAATCTTCCTACACACGCTAGTCGTGGAGAAATGTTGGCATAATATTCTTAGCGAAACTCACGAATGGGTCAGTTTGCAGTTCTTGTCTTTTATCTGGAGTTAATTTTAATATCCCGGTCCTCCAAGCACTTTGGACCCCTACTGTTAAAGTCATGTAGATCGAAATTTGAACTAAACGAACCATTCCGCCGCATATGTCTTGATTTTAATTCTCATTTCAGCCTCTGATATTTTAATTCTCCCTCTGATAAATCAAGACTTACTTTTCAGTATTAAAAAACCTTAATAAATAAGAACATTTAAAACTTATTATAAATTATTCTTAAATCTTAGTTATTGAAATTTTTGTTTCTATAGCTTAGCAATTTTAGATTTCGACGTTTAAAAACTCTCTTGCTTTACATGACTCTGCTAATACCGCACGTATGCGGATTGCACCCGTCGGGTCGCTTGGCCGGGAGGAGGGTAATCGTTGGATTTATTATTATAAAAAGATTAAGAAAAATTAGAATTAGTTTGAATAAGTCATTATTATGAAACCAATAACAAATTCAAAGCAAAATCCATCTAGGACCTCAATCCATGTAGAATGTTAATTTTAGATTTCTAATCCTTAGAAGTAAAAAAATTGCTCGGAAAATCCTTGCAATAAAATTTTTTTGTACAGATGCAGAGTTTGCTCCATAACGTAGTTATTAAATTAATCATATCAAGCTAAGCATATATATATGTTCTTCTTCTTTTTAATTGATAATACCAGGTACATTAGGGTACACCACCCATTTGTCCATTTTGTAAGATAGTATCGTTTCGAAAACTCAAAGGAAGATAATTTCTCCCCTGCTTTGTACTTCCAATGCGGGGCAGTCTTTTCCACCACACAATTCGGTGCTTTCAGAGGGTCTGCGTCAATTCTAGCAGCATATAACCAAGGTATTTGGTGCTCTTTGATTTTCTGAGCTATTTTTATATAGGAGAAAATATAATTATAAAGGATCCATACATTTTCTCAGAATATTTTCTCGATCATCTCGTATTTAATTTTTGTTAAGTCTCAAGAGGTAAAAACTGTAGTAATCAGCCATACTACTCAAGATAAAATTCCATTAGCACATACTTTAAATAAAACATGCATAGTCTGAGTATATTTTTGTCTCTTTTGAGTATTTCTTTTTATTTCATTAAAGCAAGCCATTGTAACTGGCGCTAGTGTGTCAAAGACCTCTGGCTGCGGTGACATAATTTTACCATAAGCAATTGCAGTGCACGTACAAATAAACCATGCATATGTATGCGTGTTTCTAAATAATACACCATATACCTATTTAATACACACCCCAACGTTGTTGTCGTTTAAAATTCCTGAATGCTATTAAATAAACTTTCGCTGATGGGTTCGCGAGCGTATACACAGCTAACAGCATTACAAACTCTTTTATTTATTGCTTTACCTCAATGGACAAAAGTAAACAAATCCGAGTATGCAATTGGTGAGAGCTTCATTGCAGCAACAAAGCACTACATACAGACTTTGTGTGCACACAAATTTATGTAAATATATTATCTTTTATTTGTACAATATGTACGTAGAAATGAGCCTTTGGTTGTTACATAACCGAAGAGATAATAAACATATATGCAAACAATAACTTGGCTTACATACACTCAAATCGCAACTGTATAAAAACAAATAATGAATGATTTCGAAAGCTGATACGTGTAAATTTGACAGTATTTAAAATATTTTGTGTTAATAACTTACGCCTCCAAGTTTTAGTCCGACTAAATAAGAATAAGTATGGTCTGGGGATATGAGCTTTCCAGGTCCACTACTAAACATTTAAAGTGAAAGAATAAACCTTATTCGAATGGTTGGACCAAATTATCAAATGAAACGTTTTTGTGTTCTCTAAGTTCGTTTCTTAAGTCTTTTGTTTCAAGTTTGGTACAGAAGTAACCATAAACATCATAAGAATAAAGTTCACAAGAAGATTGGATGGAGTACTTGGCCATACAGTTAAATAATTCCATTTTCAAAATGTTCAAAATGAAAAGATGTAAGTGGGTAAAAACCGCCATTTAATAAAAATTGTTATTGCATGTGAACTAAATAGAACAATTGAGACGTTTTTCAAATAGTAGTCCACTTTTATAACTCAACTCAACCAATGTTCTCAATTAAAATAGTCGATTTGACGTTTTATGGTCATCACTCTCACTTTCGATATTTCTGTAAGAAAATTAGCCGAATGTATCGAATACTGTGGAAAGTCAGCAGACGTGTTCAATTCCATTTATATAAAAATAACAATGCAATTGAATAGATCTTCGAAAGCATTCCAATGAAATATAATAGGTTATTATTCTCAGTAGCATTTGAATTAGAGTTAACTATAGTTTATTGTGAATTCATAACCACATCGTTTGAATTACTATGATAGTCATAAATATACCAAGCAGGGAGAGTCTAAGTTTGGGCGTGATCGAAAAATAGATACCCTCGAAGCGTGAACATTAATTGTTGTGGAATATTTCGAAGGCTCTGTGGACTTAGTTTTAAAACATGTTACATGAAAATTCGACAATCGTTATCAGGCTAACTTTGAAAATTGTGTTCAGGGAAGTAGTTTTGGTTGTTGTCCAATTTTTCACATTTTCGAGCTGCGCTATTGTGCACACAAAATGCACACAAATTAAAATTTACCCAAATTAAATATACCTAAAAGTAGTCGATGAGTTGTCTATAGTCGAATTTTTAAAATGTTTCGTATTAAGGACTAATACATCATCGAGCATACCTAATATCATGTTTCTGACATCGTTGTTCAATTGTGGTAAACGTTGATATTGAACTTTTCGTAGTTTAAGGCATTGTCGTCAAATTGGAGTTGAGCGTGGCTATCACCCGATTTTCTCAATTTTCAACCTGTGAAAATAGAGAATTGGGTAATGAAATATATATACGATACATTCTAGATGGTGGAGAAACTCCCACTTTTCAAAAAATTTTAAACCACATATTTGGTTTCTGCACCTGCTATCCTTTTAATTCACGTCAAAAAATATTGAAATCCCGTTTTAGATGAAGGCTTTGAAATAATACGTTTCTATAATTGCATACTCGTGTTGCATCGATTGCATACAATCAACAATTTACAATTTTTAGATGAACAGTGTTTGGTACATGCTTATAAGCAAATATGTGTATATCGTAAGCTTCGTTCGGGTTGAATGTTTAATGCTTACGTCAATTCCTTCAAGAACAGCTTTATTTATAGTCATTATTTAAATTTATTACTTTTACTGATTTTAATTTCAGACCATGCTACCAGTCATGTTGAGTCACACGCCTTCGGGTGCATCAATTAAACAACTCGAACACTTCGGGCAGTTAATGAAATCGGGGCATTTTCGCAAATTCGATCGTGGCTATTTACGCAATCAACTCGAATACAATCGTATCACACCGCCCGATTATGATCTGTCCAAGGTGAAGGTGCCGGTGGCACTTTACTATTCGATGAACGATATGCTGGTGTCAACGACGGGTGTCGATCGTTTGGCACGCGAGTTGCCCAATATGATTGACAAATACTTAGTGCCCATGGAGAAGTTCAATCATTTAGACTTTTTATGGGCGATCGATGTCAAGTCACTAGTGTACAATCGCCTTGTAAGGAATATTAGGCGCGTGGAGAATTATAAGCAAAAGCAAACACTACAAATTAATGCGAGCATACAACAATTGAATGCGCGTCTACAACAACAACATTTGCAATTATTACGTCAACAACAACAACAGCAACAGCAGGAAGAATTGCGGGAACGTCAGCAATTGGAAAACCAACAACAGCAAAGAAGTGGAAACATTCGCTTGGGCTCAAATATAAGCCCATTAATTTCGAATGTGAATTTAAATTCGAACACAATTTCCAGTGCTAGCCATATAACTATAAGTGGACGATTACATTCGCTTGGTGGGACCGTACAGTCGACATATCCTTCAATTTTACCGAAATTCCTGCCACCAACAGCACCAACGCTATCACTAAAACCGACACTTTCAATACCGACGACGCTACCATTCGTTAACAAGAACTCGAATCAAGAGTTATCTGTGATTGACGCAGATATACATCCAGTTTATAAACCAATTGTAAATGCACATGAGACTATAGACCAAGACAGTGTTACAAATTCTAATATACCATTACACTCCATGTCAGTTTGGTTTTCGAATGCTGAGTCGAATATGGAGGTCACGACAACTATTGTGCCTCCAGCTGACTTCTCGGAAATGTCGGGAAAACTTGTAAAAGGGAGAACGTGAGGCAAACTATTATTGTAGTTAGTTTTTATTTGACTCTAGTTAACCATTACCTTTTTTAAGCAACTTTTACATTTTCGCGGCATGATTAACAGAGTATAATAGCTTTATTTTAGTTGCTTCAAAATTTTTTTTTTTTTAAGTTTCATTTATTCTTAAGTTAAATTGTAAATAATTATTTTACTGCCTCTTTTTTATTTATGTATATCTCATTAATTTTTTACAGGTAAGAATATTTTTTGGAATTATTTGTTTTACTTGTTTCTAAAATTTAATTGTTAAATTTATAACTTTTATTTTATTTTGATTTTGTCCCATAAAACTCCTTGCATAATAACGAATTCCTATAATGGTTTCAAAACTATATTTAATTTTAATTGTGAACTTCTTGAATTTTCTCCATATGTTTAAACAATATAACGGTTATATGGCCAATTTGAGCTCTATACTCTAAAAATGTGCTAAATTTATGTTGAAATGTTAAATAGTAATTTTATTGTTTCTTACTATTCTTCTTACTTCTATTTCTTACTTTCTTCTTACTATGTATGCACATTTTCAAATAAATATGCATATATTTTATTTCATTAGCTTTTGTTTTTCAATATATATTAGAATAAATTAGATTTTTAATTATAAACTGCAATTATTGACTGTGATGACAAACGAATAAAAATCTCTGCTGATGAAGTAATCATTCTATTTTTTGTACAAAAATATAAATAATCATATATCTAACATTTTGAATGCTATATATGTACTATACATTTATGCACCTAGAAGCAAATGACTATGTAACAGCAAGCGTGAGTAATAATAATGGCTAGGTTTTAAATGTCACATATCAACACGTAATTTATATACTTCAATTTAATATTAATATTTAATATTCATATATTTGATAGATTAAACTTTTAAATAAAATTAAATTTGATAGATTAAATTTTTATCGATTTAACTAATTTGCATACAACTCTCGTTTCTTCCGCATACTTATGTCTCCTTCTTTCCAATACTTCCTTCTCCGTTGACTGCAGTATTTCATTGCTTCTCTTTAATAAAAACTCATTTGCGTAATTTTTAATACAGATTTTGATTTCTGCTCAATTTGTATTCATTATGTGTTTAATTTTAATGGCAAATCTATTCAAAATGTTTTGCCAAATCTGAAAATGCTTAACGAAGCTGACACATGTGCTCTGTCTTTATTTTCCATTACGTTTTGCGTTTTTCTTTTTCCACACCTGTTAAAAAAAAATTATTAATTTTTAATATTTCTGTATTACTGCTAATATTAGTTTTCATCAGTCCATTCATCTATGCCTACAAGCGTTAACTTGAATCAAAATTTAGATATCTTGGTTAATTTTATTACACGTGTTCCCTGGCACTCTGATGGGGGTTAATATTCCAAATGTATGGAATAGGCCACAATTGCAATATTGCCAGGCTCACAAAAATCCCGGTTAATTTTGGTATGGAATTGATTTCCTTGAATATCATCTAATATGGCATGATTTGGTGTCAAAAATGGACGAATTTGGTCCATACCATTCCCTGGCTTCCAATATATTACTACTTCAAGAAGTCTTGGTTGACTTTAAACAGATAATGAAGGAAATTAAGAGAGGGCATTAAAAGAGACAATTTGATATCAAAAATTTACATATCAAAATTTCGCTTAGTAGCAGATGCCAACTTTACATACAAAATCGTTTCATTATGAAGTTTCACAGACACCTCAAAATATTTTACACACATTTACTCTTAATCTTCTTAAATTGCGAGAGTATAAAATGTTTGGCGACAACCGAACTTTGCCTTTACTTACTATTTTTAACTAGTTTAATTTATAAACATATACATAACAATGTTAGTCTTAACCTTAATTTTTGCTTTTATATAATTTTATAAACTATCAAATAAAATGTCTCAATATAAATGTAATCAATCAATGTAGTCAATGAATCAGAATGAAAAGACGAGTTGAAATCCGAGTGACGGTCTGTCCGTTAGTCCGTCCGCCCGTACAAACGATAACTTGAGTAAAAATTAAGATATTTTTATGAAACTTATACACGTGTTTCTTGTCACCGTAAGACGGTTGGTAGTGCAGACGGGCATAATTCGACATCTGCCACGCCCACAAAATGCCATTAATCGAAAGCAGCTAAAGTGCCATAACTCAACAACAAATTAATATATAAACATATTATTTGGTATGGAGGATCTAGTAGGGCGGGGCATCTGTGGGCACTGTCCTGCCCCCCAATAGGGTTAATATATATATATATCGTAAACCGTTAAAGCTATATTATTCAAACTTGCTTCGACTAAGTATTTCCAGCATTTTTCATATACTGAGAAAATTAGTGAAAGCGAATAATAACCACGCCCACAAAAGTTATGTTGAAAACTACTAAACGTGCGATAACTCGCTAAATGATCACGTTGGAAACACTAAATCTTGTAGCGAATATTATACGGAAGGATTGCTTAGGAAACCGTCTAAAGTTTTAGTGATGGGCGTGGCACCCCGCCTCTAGGAGAAATCCCATATTTGAAGAACCCTTTAACCGATTTCAACCAAATTGGTGTGTGACATTATATTTGCATTCTTATGTCAAATGGTGAAAATGAACGAAATCGGATAAAAACCATGCCTACTTTCATATAACAAAATTTTAAGTTTCATCTGATACTTTCACTTTAAAGTAGATAAAGGGAACATCAATTAAGATATTGGAATAAAGGTTTTCACGAATAGTGCGTTCAAGATATGCCATCTCGTGCCTAAAATAGTTGAATCGGATTATAACTTTTCTAGCCTGAATAACTTCCTGTTATAAAGCCTACTATCCTTGTTAAAGCCTGAAAATCATCTGAATACTTCCATAGCCACCATATACCTAATATAAGGATTCCCAACCTTCCTGTAAACTTTATACCATATATAACGGTCAATATATGAGTTATCACTCTGAAATTAGAAAGCGTTTCTTTCTGATAACAGTGTGTACACGTGCTTAAAATGGTAAAATCGGGTAAGCATTTTCCCTAGTCCCCATATACCTAATATACGGATTTTCAACCTCTGGGTAGACTTTATATCATGTAATGTGTAACATTTGATATACCATAGTTTACTGCCGAAAATGTGTGAAATCGGTGAACGGATTATCCCAGCTCCCATATACTAAATATAATGATTTTCGTTATTCCAGCAGACTTTATGCCGATATGCGGTCACTGTGTGAGTTACTTTCACAAAATTGGGTGAAAACATGTTCCGTAATATATTTGAATAAGAAAAGAGTTAGGGTGATCAATGCAGATCTTCCTCTATCCCAAAAATGCCCGATATAAGAATTCCCGACTTTCCACCTGGCTTTAAATCGTTTACGTTGGTCAATATATGTGATATTTTAGCGAAATTAAGTGGATATGTTTTCTTAAACATTATGTGATTTCGCGCTAACTAGGAATGGAACCGGTCTAGACCGTGGTCTAAGCCTCATGTTCCTAATATAATATTGTCTTTTTCTTTGGTTCACGTTTTCCTCATGTATCCAATATATTTATTAAACCACTTTGACTGAGCTTATATCAGATGTATCACTTTTGAGTTAATTTGGTAGATTTTAATATAAATATCGCTAACATGAATCAAAATATAGTAATGAAAGTACATGAGTCTATGGCCTGTAATATAATTATTAAGCTACCAAATGTGATTGCAATCCATTGACAATTTCGTCGAATAATGAATGTTGAAATTTTCCGCAACATTTTTTAATATAAAGTTATGCCAGCATCTGAAAGCGTTTCCCCGCCTATGATCTTGGTACTTTGCGAGAGTATAAAATATTCTGTTATACCCGAACTTGGCCCTTCTTTACTTGTTTTATATATGATATATGATTCTTAATATATGTATGTATATAAAAGGATACCGACGCCGCAAATACGATTTCTGTTCAACACTTTTTTTAATAACAATATTTTTTCATTTCCATTCTCCGCTTCTTTCAATAAGATTACATAAAATTAAAGTACTTTCTCCGCCAACGATTTTATTATAACAGTATTTTGTTACACAGATTTATTTTTTATATGAAGCGTTCTTTATATATAAGTAACTAAAATGTCAAAATTCCCAAAATGTATTAAATCGAACACAAAAATCGTAAAAAAAGTTGTGTTTTTATAGAAAGTCGATAGCGTATGAGAAGAAATTTCTCTTTCACATACGCGAATAAACATTTAATGGAAAATTCTGTATTCTTGTACAAAAGACGATCCATTCGTTATATCATATTTAGTTTTAAGTTTATAGTATATAGTTTATAGTACTGTATCATATTTAGTTTAAGTAGTAAAAATGGGCGGTGCCATAGCCATTGACCAATTTTTACACAGACTCCTTGAAAGAACTAAGTACCATTTATTTGTTTTGTTTTCTCTGCGCGGACAATACGAACTGTACTATGGAAGTTTGTGACAACTTATTGCCTCAAATATTTTTTCCTGCAACACCGCCGATGGCACAGTCATAAGAAAGGCGACAAAATTAGATTTGACGAAGGCGAGAGCTATCAACATCGACATTTGTCTGCATCCAGAAACGATATTTGGTGGCAAACTTTTCAGAAGAAGGTAAACAAAAAACAAAAATATAGTTTAAAAGCAATTTGCAATATTTATGAACAGTGAGAAAGGTGAACTTGGTGATTGCAAGGATGTAATAAAGAGTTAAATAACAAAATAATTCAAAATAGAGGCAATGGCATTCCTTAAGAAAAACATCCTACTCAAGTAGCTGTCTACAGATGCGGCGAACGTTTAACTTTCCATAAACTTTCGCAAACTTTTATACACCAACGCCATTTTGATAATGTTTTTTTTTTTCTTAATTCTTATGTTTCTTCTAGTTTATTGACACACTTGTTTGTGTCTGTCACTTTGAATGAATGCAAAATAAACTTCGCTGTTATTAGTTTTGTTGAACACTTGCTTATGAATGGAGCTGAATGCTTTATGTACTTAATAAAAGCTTTTCACATATTTCTAAGCTTTGATTTGTAATGCTAAGAATTTAATAACAAAGTAAATTTTTATAAATAGATGGGCTATTAAGAAGAGTTGACTAACCACAATTGATGCCGCCAATACTATTGAAGCTCTCGAAATGAGAGAAATCGATCTTTCATATAATTTTTTTTTTATCTCAAAAGCAAAATCGCAAAAAAAACAAGTAAAGAAGGTATAAGTTCGGGAAGTCTGTGAGGGTGTCTAGAGAAATATTTACAACTGACACAGTTCGGCGAGCAAATAGAACTTTTGCCAAGTATAAGGCACAAACGCAGATAGAAATTTTCGAGCCCTACTCCAAAACTGAGAGGAATTAAAGTAATTAGGGATATAATACGCCTGTCTAACACAGGCTTATATCTCAAAAAAGTGGAGAACTGCAGAACTTATCTTCATACCTAATGTGGAAAGAAGGGACACCAACCAAGTCTTAAATTTCGACAAAAAGAGCAATCCTAAGCATTACGTCATATGGACATAGAAAGAACAGGGTAGTAACCGCTCTGACACAGAGATAAACTTCAAGATATTGTATATCCAGGGAATAAAAATTACGGGAAGTACTCACTCTCAACGAGTATACCGAAGGCTCAATCATCCAATTTCATGCGGTAATGGTATTGGAGAGTATTTAAAAGAATAACAGGGTGGTAACGAGGAATAGTGTAATATTAGCATGGATCCCTGGCACAAAGGTATAGAATGAAATAAGTTGGCCGACCAACTAGCTATCTAGCTCTATCTGGAAGCGGCGGCAACTATGCCTATAGGACAGGAGCCGCTCTTCGCAGTGGGTCCATATACTATTACGAAGAAGCTAAAGAAAGAAGAAAAGACAAGTAGGAATCATTACTGACTGAAAATACCTGGATTTTGCCAGGCAAAGTTGTTTCTTGGAGGATACCACCTGTAATGATTCAAATTAATAATCACCTTCCAAAGAGGCAAACTATGGCAACTTGTGGCGCAGTAATCGGGTCACCGCAAGTTAAGGTGTCATCTACACAAAATCGTATAAGAGGATCTTATTGACACGATTATTAAAGAACGGCTTAACCTCTGTAGTCAACTCTATTCAAGTTTTATAAAGAGGCGCCTAAGAGTATGCAAAATTAATTTGCACTCTAATAGATATATCCACAGTTATATTCCCCTTAATTTCTACAGCTATATAAATATTTATCTTCATAATCGCACCTTTAACTACTGAAAAAATTATATTTTCATTAACATTATCTGACTCCAGTTTTCTACATGAATGCTTTCGACAATGGTCGAAAAAGAGGTGGAATTATATAATTATTAAGTAAAAAGTTCAAGCAATAAAAAGCCATGCATATGTGGTGTAAACATATTTTTTAAATGCGTGCCTACTTATAACACAAATTCTTGTATATCGCAATTTGTAGCGGGGATATCTTATGTTCGATTCCTCCAAAACTTAGCTCTTACTATTTTTTAGAGATTGTATAAAATGATATAAAGTAAGTAAACGTGGGAGTTATTTTCAAGACGTTGGCTGCCAGCTTTACAATAAAACTCACTAGTGGAAATTAGTTTTTCATATTTACTTGTAATTATAATTATTTAACTTTTTTGGTAATTTCAATTCACTTAGTGAGCAATTTGAAATTTTGTAAGGTGTTACTTTCAAACCTAGTTCGCAAAAAGATGTAAAAATTTTCACTAAAATGTCTATAATATTCCAAAATTTATTAAAAAATATGTCAAAAATTTTAAATTCAAGAATTTATTTATTTCACAAAAACTACATCAAAACGGCAACAATAAGTGAATGTCTTCACACGCACATGCTTAAAGTTACAGTAATAATTAGATATTCAACGCGAACAAGGAATGAAAAATTCGGTTGCAATAAAACATTATACATACATCTAAGACGTTATCGTACGCACGTTATATTTTTGAGTCGTTATTTTTTATTTCAGGTATATAACTCGAGACGACTACGATGCATGTACAGGGTAAACTTTAGAGACGCTGAAGGTTGCGAAGCTCTTAAAAGCCATTAAATGACCTGCACAATGTCTTCATCCCATTTCATCTATTATCAAACTATATTACATAAGTTACATAAGTAATGGGAATTTTTCCAAAAAAATATGTGAATTGTACATTCATTTCTTTATTAAATAGTGCCAGTATTTTGTACGTAGCTTAACCAACACCTACAATATTTAAAAATTAGTAGGAATTTTTATGCAAAATTAATGTATTTAGTGGTGTCCGATGTACAATAAAATGTCGTTGAATTTGAAATAGAATTTGAAACAGAAGTAGAAAATATAAACAAATAAAAACGTTTGGCTAATTCAAATGGTTTGCCATTCTGTTGATTTTCATTCTGCCTCATTATACATTTAGCTGTGCTCGGAAAATTTTATTCCAGTTAAGCTTTTTAAGAGCGATCTTGTGCATTTGTTGTCGCCTACAATGGGTCGTACAAAATTTGCAAACTTCGAGTGCACTTATCAGCATGCTCCCCTTCCACGCTCGCTCCAACTGCACGTGCCATTTCCTCTAGGCCAAAACTTGCGACAAACTCGCCACAATTACCAACCACTTGAACGTTCGATATGGAAGAGTATTCGATTTACATTAGAAGAGAACACTTGACGAAAGTTACAAGTTGAAACTTGTGACGCCGGCATTTAAACAGTTTCAAAAATTATGTACGCTCATTCAAATTGAAAGCAAAAAAATTAAAATTGAAGAATGTTTTACGGCTAACAAGGAGGCCACTTGAAAGCAATCTAGGGTAGGTTCCAGGAACTAGGTTCCATCGCACAACTATTGTAAATGTCAATTATTGTTGTTATTTCATTTTAAATAGCGAATTTACAAGGATAATAATTATGGGTCATAGCTAAAAACTCCAAAATGTTAATGTGATTTGTATACTTAATTGTATTAAATCGTTTTATATTTGTATAGGTCTGGTCCTTTTTGGACCAGCTTGAATTCCAGAAATTATAGTATTTATTGAGTAGATTGATCATGAATTTGTGATTGCAAGCGTGAGGTCATAATTGCTTCTATACGCAGTCGGGTATAGGTTTACCATATAATGTGAGAGAGAACTTATTCACTTCTTCGTGATTGCTAGTTGTTGTTTTTGTCACACACTCTTATGTTTAAGATTTGAATTACTCCATGGGTGAGCGTAGAAACTAGAGGGTATTCCCCAAACCAGATAAGTTGTAAATAGTCCCCGAAAGAAAACTCGAGCAAAATGTATTCACCTTAGTAAACTTGATTACTCACCTTTTTTTAGCAGAATGAGTCTGTTAATATATTTTCTAGTCTCTCAAGTAAAGGAGGTTAATCCTTAAATTAGGTATATGACAGCTTTTCATTAACGATATATTGTGGGTGTGACATTGGACCAATTTTGCCATCTGCAATACCAACCTCGTCAAAGTGAAAAGAAAAATGTTTTATGAAGATAGTCATGTTATCCTGATTATTTATATACATATGTATAAATATATATTAGTAATTCATTGATAAATCTTCAAGGCAAACACATAATAGGTAGTAATAAGATTACAAAAACATAAAAAATGTATTTTTTTTTTGTTTACTTAAAGATTATTGTTAATTAATTCTCATAGTTATAATAACGACATCAGCATCATGGTGGTATGATACCCACTTACCAAAAATGATAACAGTTGACTACAAAAACATTGCAAAATCTTGGAATTAAAAATTTCCTAACAAATACACATTTTTCACACCTGTAAATTTTACGAATTATGCAAGCGGCAGTGTAAAATATTACAATTTATCTTTTACCTGGTAATTTAATTTGTCTCCATCAGCCGAAACTCAGCTTCGTTATAGATGTTAATGGCTAAATCGTCTTTAAGATAGTGTCTGAGTGACCACCGTTAGTGGTGAATTATTCCTTCGCTCCAAATTATTTCCTATATTCGATCTAGTCAAGTAAATAAATTTGTGTTGCATCCGTTGATCCCAATTTTAATGTATCGGAACAGTAACTATATACGATATAAAGTGAAACAGATGGATTTAGTAGTCGTCAATAGAGGACTACATGGGAATTTTAAAAGTGTGTGGTATCAGAGGCAGTTCTCTATCCATAGTTTGATTGCATACTAAATTTTATATATCCTGGGTAAGGATGGCAATATTAATATAACAATTAATTTTAACCGATTATTTTCTCTCACCTAACGGTTTAATTGTATCGAAAATGGCTATTCGATTAATTGCAATATTACCCGATTATTTGCAAAATAATCGTAAGAGTGTCACCACTAAAAATTTCACAAGTGACGCGCTTTTTGCATATAGAATTTTTAAGCGTCTAAAATTAAAGGAGAAAAGCGAAAATTCCTCCAATACGGGGGAAAGTCTGGAAATAATTTTCCAAAGAAAATTCATCCGATGTACAATGCAAGTTGCGCCGCAAAATATTAAAGTGCTCGAATAATAACCCGAAGAAGGCTGCGACCCTTAAAGGAAGTAAAAACTTCTTCTGTATTAATATTTTTGTAAACCATAATCATTATGCGAATTAGGCACCACTTGAAAACAGGGAACCCTTGTCTGACAGCTGTAATACTGACAGCAGTGAATTGCCCAGCACGAGCCAGAAATCAGCACCAAAGCACAATCAGCGCAATATTCATTCGGCTTTTTCAATTGTGCAAAGTTTTGCATCAAGTGGTTCCAAAGATACATAACTTACGCAATTAATAGTGGAAATAATTGTAATGGATAATCTGCCATTTTCACATGTTGAAGGTATTTTTCTTACCATTCTTATTTTTGCATTGTAGCAACTCCTATATATATTTACAGGAAAAGGTTTTATGCAGTTGATAAAACAACAATTGCCACTTTATAAAGTTCCAGCTAGGAATACAATAAAAGCAGAAATCGAAAAGATGTGTAACAGGAAGTTAAAAATTTTAAAACAATGTTGCCGCATGTGCCTAATATCTGTTCTACCACTGACATATCGGCGAACATTCAAATGAACAGCATGCTCGGGGTGACAGTGCAGGGTTTGTTTGAAAACAAACAGTTTTTTGGAACAATTGGCGTTTTTAAATTGACTGAAGCTCATACAGCTGCGCACATTTCGCAAAGGTCGTTGGAACTTTTCAAATCAAATATCTTAAAATTACCGTTGTCTTTTTCTCAACTAAAGTCGAGTTTCGCTGCTTAATTCGTTACAAAGTTATAGCATTTTATGTATTTTCGATTAACACGATTTTGTGAGCATGGCATTATCCTGCTTTTATCCATTTGTAAAAGTAGCCTTACTCTTTAAAAAATTTTACAGTATATCAAGTTTATAATTATTCAATACTATAATTTTATAATACTATATTATATTGTATAATGCTATAATTTATAATACAGACATTTACGTATTGTTGCGACAACTTGAGTAAAAATTAAAATATCTTGATGAAACTTGGTAGACATATTCCTTGGTACTCTGAGGAGGTTGGTATTGCAGATAGACAGAATCGGACTACTGTCACGCCCACAAAATGCCGTTACACGAAAACTTATAAAATGCTATAACTAAGCTCCTAGTTAAGATATAAAGCAGGTTAAATTTAGTACAGGGAATCCGAGTAGGAAAAGGCGTCTAGAGGTTGGAAATGTTTAAAAAGTGGGTTTAGTCCCACCACCAATAGGTTTAATGTACATATCTTCCAAACCAAAAAAGCTATATAAAGTAAATTAGCTCAGAACAAGTCTTTCTGCTACCTCCTCATACACTGGGAAAATTAGTCCCATACAAAGGTTTTCTTGAAAACTACAAGTGCGTTAACTCGGTGAAAAAACATGTCAGACGCATTAAATTTCACAACCAAAATGGTACTTAAAGATTTCAAAGAAACCCACCTTTAGGATAAATCCTGTATCTCAGGAGGTACTATACCAATTTCAGTCAATCAAAACCACCCCCACTCTTCTTCTTCCCATATAACACAATTTTTCAATTACCAAAAACCAATATCGAAATAAAACTTTGCACAACTAGTGGCCTCAATCTGGGCCATTTCCTGCCCAAAAATGGTGTAAATCCGAAAATATTTTTCGTTACGGTTATTTTTTTACGGTTGGCCCTTCATGGCCCTATAAACACACATTTGCTACCATAAAAAAATATTATTTCTTTTTTTCATTTAAAAAAAACTGCATTTCGCATGTGGATTTCTACGTACTCGATTGCATTTATATGTATGAAAATATTTCTTTTCTGTCTTTTGTTTATTTTCATTACTTTTAATCTGCTATTTTTTATCAAATTATTTGCTTGTACACAAATAGCCATACTATATTAAAAATAGTAACTTATATATTTGTGTTTTTAGTACCGAAACGGGCGCTTACCCAAGCTTCTTTGCTTTGCGTAGGATAAATATGAGTTGTTCGATTAGCAATATTGATTGAAAAATTTATAATTCTGAATTTAAGTATAGCAAAGACACTGTTTTGCTAAAACCAGTTTGTTATTACAATAACTCTAGAGTTTGTGTATTTAGCAGCGCAACTTACTGCATATATGAAATTCCTTGGACAGTATTTGCTAAAATTTGCTTTACTCTAGTTGTAGTGCATATTTGTTTTTTGTTTCTTATTGTCTAGTTCGTGTAGTAAAAAGATAATTAATAATGTAGCTGTTGTTGGTTTCATTGAGATTTAAGTAGAAGAAAGTGATATTATTAGTAGTATCAGTGGTTATTCCAGTTTAGTGCTACTTCACATTCTCTAGATTTGCAAAATTTATATGGAAAGCTATAGAAATTAGTCAGAAATAAAAGCTTTTTCCTATTACTATAGATTGTCATTCTATCGATTTTTAACACTTTCGAAAAGAAAGGCCCGATTTCACAATATACAAATGCTGATTAATTGTTAGCAGAAAAACTTATTTCCAATATTCGTCAGCGATCGAAAGTGCTGACCGAATTTTCATTGGTATTAAGGCGTATTTTTCCCAACTGCTTTATGGTTTGACAAAACATCGTGAAGTTTGTTTTATAAGAAAAACCAGACTTTCGGCTGTAGCTTGGCCTTAAAGTGTTTAGACTATGTTACAGAAAAGAAAGCATTTATACATTTAACGATAACTGCTTAATAGTGTGTAACGTTTTATTATTTTTCATCAGTACCGAAAGTAATTCAACGATTATAGCTATCTTCAAACTTGTCATCGTTCTCTTTAATTGGATTAGGATTCTATTTATTATGTGCAGCTCACTCTGATATCTGTCGACTGGAGTCCGGATCTCGATCAACTTAATGACCGGTCTTCCAAAACATTTTGTGCACTTTTTTGACGTTTTAATCTGTAATAGTTTATTTAGTTCACTGCGTTCATCGTCTTCGATGCTCATATGGCCAGTACTTAATTTATCAAACTTTACGGATAACTAATTCGACTCGCGCAGAGCTCTGATAAACTCTCATTCAATATTTGTTACACCTCACGAACCGATTATTCGACAGTTTTGAAATGTAAAAACAAGTTTTTTGGTGATGTGATGTGATGTGATGGTGATGTTTGGTGACATGTTTGAAGGTTGGGTCTAACTACAAAAAATATTAATTCAATTTTAGTGGTCAACTCTCATAGAAACAATTCGATGATTTTCAGCTAACCTGATTAAATCTTGATCTTCAACCATTCCAAATCTTGACCATTTAGATAGAATAACATGTTTTATTTCATATCGAAATGTTTATCATGTTACAAAGATCAGATAAATTAAAAAATCGTATTTAAGAAATAATAATATACATTCTTCTTGATAAACCAAAATCGCAATTTCTGTAAGGTCAGTAAAATTTTAAAGATTTAGAACTGAGTAACTCAGAATGACAAGTCATTTTATTCCTTTATCCTCTATTGCGACATGTTGAGAGAGTATAAAAATAATATAAATATTCCTTCATAAATCGAAACCTCAATTTTGGATAGGTCAGCCATTATTTTTATTATATAATTAATATACAATTTATAATGTATATTATATATTATAAAAATATTATATAATAAATATATAAATAAAAAAATAAAATAACATATATATATAAATAAAAATATGTATGTAAAATATAAAAATTTTTAAAGTTTTGGAACTCAACTCAGCTCAACCATTATTTCCCTCACTTTTTCTACTATATATAGTATTTCGAATTCTTTTCTCTCATCATTGATTTAATTTAAAAAAAAAATGTGAACCACTATTTCGATCTGCCGGAAATAGCGATGGAACACTCACTGTATTAAAATTAAATCAAATAATCGTTGCAATATTAAACTTTTTGAAGGTTTTTCGTACTTTCTCAAATTTTTACATGCATTTTTAGTTCTTCTCAGTTTCTAGCATGACATAAGGGTTTTCAGTTACCTTCGATATACGGCATCCTATAGTTTTCTGGCTGTGCATTAAAATAATTACTATCATGACAACAGCTGGAGTCTCAAACCTAAAGTAAACTGAAATTCCTTACAATATAGATGAGGATAAGTATCTTGAAATATTTGTATTTTATAGTGAAATATTTAACGACTGATATATATACTAACTATACGGACTCAAGTAATATCAACAAATACCATATTGCAAATATATATAATACTTTGAGCAGAAGCGGAAAGAGCAAAGCGAATATTAGCAGAGTAAAAGAGTTTGCGATAACAATCAATATCCAACAACTGCAGCAGCGAGAGAGCAACAAAGCAGCTTAGGCCAATAAGGCGACAAGACAAGAAAATTTCAGCAACTCATGCGAAAAACGCGTTAATAAGCTTTCAGTCCGAGACAGTCGCTGCGTTAAAGACACACTCGTAAAAACCATCTGGTTAACGGAAAACTTATTTGAATTTTATATAAAATTGTTGTACACCCGTACGACAGATTTAGTTCCTCTCCTAACGTAAACGCAACTAGTCACAACCAAAATGATTGGTACTTACTCGGTAAAAACAAGTGACCACCAATAAGAAAGAATAATTTAAACTAAATACAATAGCAAACCAGATTAGCAATATTGTTGAACTAACCAATAATCTAAAACTGGCGGATTTGAATTTAGAATTGTTATAAAACTGGCACGACGACCATTAGCCATTTATGTTGACGGTTGTTGGTAGTAAATAGTTGTAGCTGAAGAGCGGAAAAAGAATAAACAGTAACAGAGAAAACTAGCTTATAAAATTGTTTACGCCGAGTGTAAAGTAAGCTTCTTTGTATAAAACTTAAAAACTGGTTGTTCACAAACTGAAAATTCATATTACGAACGTAAACGCGAGCCAGTACTAGAAGAAAATATCAATACCGCGCTAACAGCTTGAACGAAACGACGCGAAAAACGACATTCCATTGAAAGGGAAAACAGTTAATAGTTGAATACTTGCAAAGGAATTGAAAGACCTGTTTCAAAACGTGACAGAAATGACACCAAAACAATTCTTGGCTTGCCACACACTAACTTGCGCGTTGTTAGCATTGATAGGCTGTGGCTGTGCACCTGCAAAGGCAGCCCCAATGGGTGAACCAGCAACAACAGTGCAAGGATCAGTAACAACTTTAGAAATGAGCAAAGTTGGACATGATCTTGCCAACACAATAGCTATAGGAGTTTCTTCAATAGGTGTCCAACCATATGCTAGCACCGATGTCGACATCGAAGCCAAGCTGGCGCCCACATCGTTGCCCATGACTAACGAGGAAATGGCTTTAGCCGAATTGGCTGCGGTTGTGGGAGACTTGGCCACAACATCAGTGGCTGAGTTGAAATCTCGAGATCAAGGTAAAGAAGAGAAGAAACAGATACGTAGAAGAGCTGAAGAAGATAGACAGCAAGTAATCGCGCGTAAACTTGCTAACGTGGTTGAGGCAATGGAAGGCGTGACAATTAGCGATAGCGATTTCATTGCTGCAACAACATTTAAAACGAGTTTTCCCCATCAAATTAATAACACGGCAACAACTACAACAATATCGCAAACAACAGCAACATCGTTAGTCCCTTTGACAGCAACCGAAAGCCCAGCAGTTTTAGCTGAATTAGTGAGAGCTGCCGCAGTGGCAAATGAAATTTTAGCAGCCGCTTTAAATGTCGCGACAATCTCTCCCTTGCCACCGCCAAGCAGTAATAAAGATTTTCAAAATTCAACTCCCGACGATGGAAATTTAGTAACAAACACCACCGACGACATGATGGCGCAAACAGAGCCTGCAGTAGAATCAACAACTCATGTAGACGCAGTAACCACAGAAAAAGTAAATGAAACTACAGAAATTGAAGCAATGATATTTAAGGGAGTGAAAAAAGAACACAAAGATCAAGGTTTAAGTGAAGAAAATGCAACAGAGCATGCAGTTAAACCAACTACAACTGAATCGCTAGAAACTCTTATTGCCGTGGAAAGCGAAGCGCGCATACCAAAAAACATTTTAATTCCTGAGGAAGAAGCCTTACAGGAATCTACAACCACAATACCCGAAATTACCACAATTGAATATAACAGTTTTTATAAATTACCAATGGTTTCCGAATCAATTTTGACAACAAACGAAGCAATTACTGTTACAGCGCCTTCAACTGAAGAAACTCTTCCAACCGAGACAACAACAAATCAACAAGTGACTTGTACAACAGTAGCCTCACTACTAGGAATTACAACAACAGGAGCACAGGAGGAAGTCATGGCAACTACCGAATCGCCTGACCTTAAAAAAATTATATTACAAACGGATAATATTGCACCTCCTGAACAAAGTGAAAAGTTGGTGAATACCGTACAACAAACAACAACATCATCTAATCCAATAGATAGTTCAAATAGCATAACAGAGACATCCTATGAACAACAGACAGAACGCCCAGCGGTAGAAACAACAACAGTATTTGCAGAAGAGTTTTCTACATCAACAGAAAATAATAAGGAAACGGCACAAAACTCACCAGAGGTTATAGATGCAACAACAAGTTTCATAGAGCAAAAAATCACAGGAACTAGAATATCGTTGGCAGAAAATACAGCTACACAAAACGCAGAACCAATGCACGAAATTGAACGACTCCCAACGGAATCTTCACGCAGTTCAACTGATGCACCTTTACTGTCAATAACAACAACACTGGCTTCCGAAGTTCAACACTCAGAAGCAAGTACAAATCAAGCTAATTTTGAATTGTTCCCTAATGCTGAACTGATAGAATTTTCACCACAAATAACAACGGAAGGTGTAATCATAACGACCTTGAGAAGTAGTTCGGACACAAAAACGTCTGCCAACAAGGCATCGGCAATCCAACTGCCAGAAATGGATGGCACAGCTAGTACTGAGGAGGTGCTAAACGCCACCGTAACAAATATTGTAAAGACGGTTGAATCTGAGGATGTAGTAGACCCAGAAGTGAAAATAGTTACAACTGTAGCCTTAATTGAAGAGCAGCCGCTCTATGCGACCAAAGTGAAGCAGCAGCAGCAACTAGTGGCAAACGAGAGTTACAGCGCCACAACTACCACGAACACTATAGTAACAACTGAAGAAAGTACAATAGAAGACGCAGATGTAAAAAGCTCAGCAGCAGTTATAACAACCAGTAAAACTACTGTAGATATAATAGTAACAACACCAAGCACATCTGAGGTAGAAGTAAAAACACTAATTTCAACTAATACACCCGAACCAGATACCACCTCGACAACAACAACCACCTTGTCGCCAATGAGTCTAATTGTAGCCGAGCATGAAGCGCGTTCCCTCGACAAAACGCCACCGCGCGTTAATCGGATAGTCAATGAAGACGGTGTCGAAGTATTGACTGGCTACTCAATTGTACATCATATGCATGCAGCGACCTTGGCGGCATTGGCAACGGAAGGTGCGTAATCGAATATTATGCAAAAGCCTACTACCTAAAAGTACCTGTTTGTGTGAGAGCCTAGAACAGAGTCTTTGTTGCCTTACCTACTGAGCAACAACTGTTCGAAAACTCGGAAAGGGTAAAAATACACTGAAACAGAGAAAAAAAATCAAAGGCTCACTCAAACTTATAAGTATATAAGCACGTCTCTAGATTAGTTCAGTAACATAACAACAGTAACACAAACATCAATCACATTATATTCGTACACGCGGTGGAATCTCCGGTATGCCTTTGTCTGCCTGAGCTATACATATTGTGAATATAGAACAAAAATATTTTAAGGTCATTTCTTTTGCCGAATATAATACCAAAAAATTTAGCTATTTACTACTCATAAAAATTTGTGTGTATGCATGAACATACATATTTTTTATCGTTATTGTTGTAATATATTATTGTTTTATCGAAATGCTCGAAACGTACATACATATATCAAGCACTAGCAGCATCATCAGTGACATCCGTTAAATTTAAAAGGTAGAAACTATGCAAGAAACAAGGCTTCTTTCATCAATAATTGATTATGTTAATAATTATAATAATAAAGTATTAAATTAAATGTAAATCAAGCACACTCTTATCTTTATATGGTGGTGTCTTTTGTAAAGTTCCAAAAAAATTTTAAATCATAGCAAAATACTACAAAAACTTTTCGTTGTAAAAAATAAGTTGATTAAATTTTGTGCGAAACCTCTTCAGTACATACAATTAATATCTCTACACATTTCTATGTTGGATCTCCAGTTGACCATATAGCAATTTCAATTTAACAAACAAAATTCATGGATTAATTAATTTTATTCAGCACTTTTGACATATAATTTGTTGTATTTTTTGCATTTTTATTTTCAAAGCATTTAACCTTTCACATAAATTTCGATTTCATCTCCCTTGCGAAAGTATTGCGATGAACTCGTTTTGTTTAATCGTTTATTAAACCACGACCCTCCTTTCAGTTATTCGTATAAACCCATTAGGAAATGTGAATGTAATAATGAATATAATTGCTTGATAATTATATATACATAAATATATAAATATCGTTGCTTGATAATTGCTTAAAAAAATTTACGAAATAATATATGTATATTTGGTAATTAGTTAAGTAATTTCTCAAAGCTGAATAATGTTAAATACAGTAAATTTTTTTTTGCCTACAATTTCGACTATTTCCTTATAGATTTATTATTTTCGTATTCATTAATAATAATTTTCCTTTCTTCAATTGTAGAGCGAGACATTTTTCCAATTTTAGTCGCTGATAATCTTATCCTGTTGCCAGTTAATAAACTCCTAAAAGCATTTTTAATTTGAGTTTAGTTTTCAGACAAAATAACACTACTATGGCGCGAGTTAACAAGTTGGACTTGTTGTTGATCAAAAAATTATATTTTAAAACGAAGTATTTTCATGCAGCGACGTGCACCTCTTTACTTGCTTTATTTCTAATTTTAAATGACAAAATATTTAAATGACTTACGACTATTTATACTAAAATGTACAGTAATGATTGTTTTTTAAATTTGTTTCCTGATTATGTTGTTTTTCAGTTTTTGTCTGATAATGTTGTTTTTATGCTGATAAAGATGTTTGCCGCTTATGTTGTATGTTATGATCAACATGTTTTGGTCATCTTCTATTGTTTTGTTTCCTCATCTACCTGATAAGGAATGCATTCCTTAACTCTCCCCTGTGTTGAAAAGAAATGTCCTCATTTCAAGAAGCCTGGGTAAGTTGACGAAGTTCTATGTTGTATGCCTCTTCGTAGTTTTTACGGCGTTTGATATTCGCACGTTGTTGTTGGTATAAATATAATTTTGTACATGAATATATAATTAAAGTTAAGGTTATGATTACAAAAATAGAATAAAGAGCAAATTCTAAAGGATGCTGTTCAATTGGTATTAAAAACTTATACATTTTCTGTATGTTAGTGAATTTGTAATCTGAGTCAGACGTTAGTATTCTTAATATTTCTAATTGTTCATATGTGTGTGCATGGATTACATTTTTTATTTCTTGTTCATGATTAAAATATGTTTTGTTATCGATTTTTGTAGATATATTGAATTGTATAAGGTTCGGTCCTTTAATAGGATACTCATTCCACACATGTTCTCCATCTGTAATAATTTGACCGTAATCTAATATTAACAAAGGCTTATTGTTTTCTTGAATAATGTTACATTTGGCTTTCTTATCTTCTAATAAAGGTATAGTACAATTATCTTCTGGTAATTGTGTGCATATATTTATTCCTACATAATTTCTACAGTTATTTACTCTAGTATATTTGTGTTTACATTCGGCAATGTTTTTATCGATAACTATTTTCCCATGCTTATACATTAGTGGTGTAATATTATATAGTTTACATTTCTTTGTAATAAGTGGATATTTATAAATAGTTATTATGGAGTTTTGGTACATACAAATATGTATATCTGCGTATTCTAATATATTTATTATAGGTATATCAATTTCCTCATTAATTATTATTTCTTTAACATCATTTAGATTTAAAGTGCCTGAATAAAAATTTCCATGTTTTGCAAAATTAATTGTATTTGTTATGGTTACAAGTTCTTGATATACTACATTTAAAATTATATTTTCATTTATTGATTTAGGATCTAAAGTCTTGAGTATCTTTTCAAATTGTGAATTAATTTTTCTTTGTTGGTTATTATTTTTTATCAATTGGTTTAATCCTGATTTTATTTCTATTAGATCATCATGATCTGGTGTTCCTGTTATGAACTTTAAAATTGAACCTAAGAAATTTAATGATCTTTTGACTCTATTTGAATGCGGTATTAGTTGAGATTTTAAAGTTTCTATCCTATTTATTAGTAACATTTCTTCTTGACTTTCATTTATATTATACATGTTTCTTTTAATTTTTTCGTATGGTGTTAGTATTGTGGTTAGGTTAGTTACATGATAGAGATATTCTGAATTTTCAAATAAGAAAGCTAGATCCGTCTCTGTTAATACATATTTCTTGTTATTTAAATTTGTTATTTTGTCACAGCTCACAATTTTTATAAGTAAGAAAATTATTATTGAGGTTCTACACATGTTGTTTGTTTCCTAATACTATCTTTATGTATAATTTTCCCCTTATCTGTTAAGATTGTGTCCCCACGATCTTCTTTTACTTTATGTTTATTATAATGCTTTTTAGTTTGTTTAATAAATCTGATGTGTCTTTATAAAATATTGTATGTCTAAATCGACCAGGGAATGTTGTTTTAGTAATTATCTCATTTCTTTCATTATCTTGTAGCATAATTATTTGATTTTTAAAGGAGTTAAGTGGTTGTTTTACTTTTTTTATGATTTCATTGGGTGAACTTTGTTGTGAATGGTCTGAACAATCCGTTGTATTATTAATTTGCTGACGTGAAAGTGCGTCTGCTACAACATTCTGGTGTCCAGGTTTATAAACTAATTTCGCACCATATTCTTCAATCAAATTTTTCCATCTTTTTAATTTAGCGTTGGGATTTTTTTCAGAAATAGAAAAAATTAACGATTGATGGTCTGTGTAAATGGTTAAGTTTGCTACGCCATATAAATAATTTCTAAGCTTTTGCAAAGACCATACGATTGCTAATAGTTCTTTCTCATTGGTACTATAATTTTGCTCCGTTTCATTTAATGTACGTGAAATAAATGCGATTGGTTGGCGGTTTTGCGATAAAACTGCTCCAATAGCGAAATTACTTGCATCGGTTGTTAAACTAAATGGTTTGGAGAAATCTGGTTGGAAAAGTTCAACCTGTTCTTGTAATGCATTTTTAATTTTATTTAAAGCTTCTATTGCAGCCTTATCAAGATTTATGAGCATTTTAGTGTTTTGATTTTTTTTTACCATTCCTAATTCTCCTCTTAAATGGATCGTTAATGGTTTTGTGATTTTAGCGAAATCTTTTATAAATTTCCTATAGTAACTGGCAAGTCCTAGGAAAGATCTTAATTCTTTTAAATTTTTTGGTTCTAGGTAGTTTTTTATCGTTTCGATTTTATTAGGATCAACTGTTATCCTGTTATGTTTTATGATATGTCCAAGATATTCAATTGAGTCTTGGAAAAAATTTGACTTTTCGTCAGAAATTTTCATATTTGCATTGTGTAATGCGTTGATTATAATTCTTAGGTGTTCCATATGTTCTTCGGGTGTGGAAGAATATATTAACACGTCATCGATATAAACATATGCAAATTTACCAATGTATTCTCTGAGAATGTCGTCGACGCATCGTTGAAATATGGATGGAGCATTCTTTAAACCGAATGGCATCCTAATAAATTCATACTTTGCACCGTTGACAGAGAATGCCGTCTTTTCTCGATCGGATTCTTTAATTAAGATTTGGTGAAACCCTGATTCTAAATCAATTGTGGAAAAAATTTTTGCTTTTCCTAAATTTTGGATTGTCATGTTGACATCTGGGATAGGATACCTGTCAGTAATCGTATGAGCGTTAATTTTCTGAAAGTCAACAACCATTCGCCTTTTGGGTTTGCCGTGGTCATCGGTACCCTTTTTTGGAACAGTCCATATAGGTGAATTATAAGGACTTTTGCTTGGTTGAATTATACCGTCTTTTAACAGTTTCTCAATCTCTTTCCTGACAAAGTCGTGATCAGCCATAGGATATGGATATTGTTTTGTCCATATGGGATCTTCCGATTCTGTCCTAATTGATGCCTGAATGGTGGTTGTGAAAGGCAATGTTTCACTAATACAATTATTCTTTTGCATAAGTTCGCCTACTTGGACTTTGAATTCTTCGTTATTAATAGTGTAATTAATTTTTGGTTCAATTTTCGGAACTATCTTTTTTTGATACTTTAGACTGTAATCAAATAAATTTATTTCTGCTTTTATATGACGCAATCCTTGTTCTCCAAGAATCATGTCGAATTCGTCAAGCTCATTTATTTCAAAAAAGGTTAGATGATGTCCATACATAGTAATTACTTTTTTAGAATTTATGATTGAAAACCCGTGCAATGTTTTAGTTTTAAAAGGTTTAATTTTAATTGATTTTCCTATATTACAAATCTTGTTTATGTAATTGTTGGTTGACCCTGTATCTATTAGTACGTTAACGGGTGTGCCTGTTAGGCCGCATTTTGTTTGAATGCAAGGCAACCCGTTTATTCGCCTAAAAAAGTGCTCCCTGATTCAAAGTGTTCCTCATATTTAGAAAAATCTACTGATTCTAAATCTTTCTTTATAGTCTGATTAATTCTTTGGTTCTGTGGCATACTAACATTTTGATTACTATATTCCCTATTTCTTTTAAATATATTATTATTGTAATTATCGCTTACTGTTTTGTTGTTCCTCGTTGTACTCACAAATTGCCTGGAGCTGTCTATGTCCATTGGAACTGGTGCAGGTTGTTGATTGTTGAGGTTTCTGGATTGTTGATCATTTCGTTGCATCCTGACGTTTGGCCTATATTGATGATGGTGTCTGTCTTCTCGATGTAGGTGAGGTTGTGTTGGTTGGTTTTGGTTGAAACGAGGATTGTAACGATGATTTTGGTTGAATCGCGAAGGTGTAGTTTGCATCTCAAATTGTTGATTTGGATTGTCATGATATATAGTACATGCAATCGCATATGCTGATTCCAGATTGTTTGGATTGTTACTGTAGAGAGTTCCGCTTGTGTATTTTGAATTCAGTCCAAGGATAAATGTTCTGACCGCTTCTTGATTGGCATAATCTTTCATAGCCATATTATTTTGTTCGCTAGACATCTCCATTTTGGAAAGGACCAAATTAAGTGCTTTGGACACCTCGCTGTGGAATTCTGCTAACGTTCTTCTTCCTTGTGTAATTTTTTTCATTTCGTCCAATAAAACGTATAGAGGACGTTGATCAGCAAATGTGAAGTCTAAGCGATTAATTATTGAATAAAAATTCATTTTTGTATTATGATTTGTAAGAATGTCAGCTGCTGGTCCCGTAATTTTTGTCCTTACAATTCCTAAGGCACTATAATATTTTGGATGATGACTGTGGTTTTTTATTGCTTCCATAAAAGTCCACACTTGTGACCTCCATGACCTGTATGCCGATTGGTTACCATCAAATTTTGGTAGTGATTTGAAAAGTTCCAAGTCAATTTCTCTTGGATCTTGTACGTTGAGTTTGATGTCTTCGTGGTCCACTATAGCCGTTGTTTGAGTAATATTTCGTTGTTCTATAGAGGCTAACCTTCGTGAAAACTCTTCCTGTTGGATTTGGATAGTCCCCATTAATGCAGTGATTTGTGCATGTAATTGGGCTACTTGTTGTTCCATGTTGTTTGTTGTACTTATATTTATTCTTCTGTTGATGTCGAATTTTTTAATTCTCTTCGAAGTTCGCCGATTTTGTAAGTCGTCCAGTTTTTGTTTAAATAACTTCTATGGTTTATTCTATGGTTGTCCGCTGTTTCAGGATCTGAAGTATTATCCGCTGTTTCAGGACCTATACTTTTTGTTAATTATTATACACTTTTTTCAAACACTAGTGTTGGAAGTCTTACTTCCCGTGGGTTTGTTTATTTTTATTCTTTGTAGAATAAAAATGGCTATCGGTTGAGCCCCCAGTTAACAAGTTGGACTTGTTGTTGATCAAAAAATTATATTTTAAAACGAAGTATTTTCATGCAGCGACGTGCACCTCTTTACTTGCTTTATTTCTAATTTTAAATGACAAAATATTTAAATGACTTACGACTATTTATACTAAAATGTACAGTAATGATTGTTTTTTAAATTTGTTTCCTGATTATGTTGTTTTTCAGTTTTTGTCTGATAATGTTGTTTTTATGCTGATAAAGATGTTTGCCGCTTATGTTGTATGTTATGATCAACATGTTTTGGTCATCTTCTATTGTTTTGTTTCCTCATCTACCTGATAAGGAATGCATTCCTTAACTCGCGCCACGTTAACTGTCCCATTTCAAGTGTGAGTTGCACTGAACGCACAATAAATGTAATTATGACCGTTTTGTTGCGTTGCAGCATAAACTTTGGTTCTCTTCTTTATGTCAATAGAAAATATATGTCTTATTTCAAATATTGGGTTGTTCGGGAAGTCATTTCGTTTTTTTTGGGGAACATGAAAGACAGTTTTCGTATAATGAATAAATATTTGTTATATATATTTATAATCATTCAATTTGTCCAGCTGATGACAATAGACTTCTGAATTAATCGTTGTATTGTCCGGCAAAAGCTCAAAAAAAACGATTCCTTTGACATCCCACCAAACGGAGAGCATCACCTTTTTTTGGTGAATGTTGGCTTTTGACACGCTTTGAGCCGGTTCATCTTTTCTGCTCCATGACCTCTTGCGTTTAACATTGTTGTATACAACCCATTTTTCGTCCCCAGTAATAATCCGCTTCAAAAATGGATCATTTTCTAGACGTTTGAGGAGCGAATCACACGCGTCAACACGACGACACAAATTTCGCTCGGTAAGGACATGGGGCACCCACACATCGAGCTTCGAGGTTAAGTCCATGCCTTTCAAATGGCCATAAACAGTTGAATTCGACAAATTTAACCTCTCACCGATCTCTCGTGTGGTGATTCGCCGATTTGCATCAACTAATGCCTTTATCGCATCTTTGTCAGCTTCGACCGGCCTTCCAGACCGTGGTGCATCTTCGACATCAAAATTGCCGGATCGAAATTTTGCAAACCAGTTCTGGCACTGGCGTACTGTTAACACGCCTTCTCCATACACATCCGTCAATTTTTTTCTCGCTTGGACAGCATTTTTACCTTTTCTGAAGTTAAAAAGTAAAATATGACGAAAATGCTGCTTATTGCTCTCCATATTTAAAAAGGCACCAACCAAAAACTACTATGTAGAATTAATAGAACTTTTTCACACACAAGCCTTGCAATATCAGCTCTCATGACATATAATGGTTATGGGGCTTAAGTGTGAAGTTAGTTTCGAAAAAACGTAATTAAGTCCTCTGGCGGGAAAAAACGAAATGACTTTCCGAACAACCCAATAAAACGGAAAACCAGTAAGAAAGGGCTAAGTTCGGGTGTAACCGAACATTTTATACTCTCGCAATGTGCAAGGAACAAATGCGGGAAAATGCTTTCAGCTGCTGGCACAACTTTATATTAAAAAATGTTGCGGAAGAATCCAACATTCATTATTCAACGAAATTGTCAATGGATTGCAATATTATTTGGTAACTTATTAACTTATATTACAGGTCATAGACTCACGTACTTTCATAACTATATTTTGCTTCGTGCCAGACATATTTATATTCAAATCTACGAAATTAACTCAAAAGTGATAAATACGATATAAACTCAACCAAGTGGTTTAATAAATATATTAGATACGTGAGGAAAAGTCAACCAGAGAAAAGCAAATCATTATATTAGGAATAAGCGGCTTAAACCATGGTCTTTCATATTTAGCCCGACATCACATTGTGTTTAAGAAAACATATCCATTTAATTTCATTAAAATACCATACATATTGACCAACATAAACGGTTTAAGGTCAGATGGAAAGTCGGGAATTCTTATATCGGCTGAAGTGTACTAGGGAACATGTTTCCACCCAATTTTGTGAAGGTAACTCACACAGTGACCGACATATTCGGCATAAAGTCTGCTAGAATAACGAAAATCATTATATGTAGTATATGGGAGCTGGGATAATTCGTAGACCAATTTCACACATTTTCGGCAGTAAACTATTGTACATCCGATATTACACGTTCACTTAATTTTGCTAATATGTTTTACATATTGACCGAAATATATGGTATAAAGTCTACCCAGAGGTTGAAAATCCGTATATTAGGTACATGGGACTAGGGGAAGTGCTTACCTAATTTTATCCTTTTTAAGCACGTGGACGCATTGTTATCAGAAAGAGATAGTCTCTAAATTTCAAAGAGATAACTCATATATTGACCGTTATATACGGTATAAAGTCTGCCGGAAGGTTGAAAATCTATATATTAGATATATGGGGGTTAAGGGAAGTATTTATCCGCTTTTCCCCATTTTTCATACCAGAGCACATTATTATCATGGAAGGATAATCCTCGAACTTCATTACGATATTTTACAGATTTCCCGATATTTTCGCTAAAAAGTCAGATAGAGGTACTGAGGTCCATTTATTGGGTATCTGGTGGCTTGAAAAGTTATAATCCGATTTCGTCTATTTTTACGCATGAGATGGCATATCTTGAACGTACTTCTACTATACCCTTTTTAAAATCTGGAAAGTAGAAACATCACACGAATTTAATTGTGTTGCGTTCATCAGAAACTAATTTCATAATTTGAATGCGAAACAAATGATACATTATATAATAATTTTTTGCATTGCGCTAAAGTCCGGATATTACACAGTTATTTTCATCTCATAAACCTAGTCTTCATATTCATATTTGATTAAAAGAGCTCCCCTGCTTCCCTGAGGAGAGTTAAGTATAAACAGTTATACTTACTCGCAAATATATATATATGCAATATTTATATATATACAATATATACAATATACATATATATATGTATGGTAAACTTTAGTAGTTTCTTACTTGTATTTTACCTTATTTACGGATATATACATACCAACATATTAAATAAGGCACCAATACACGGATAATATTCATATCAAAAGCAATGCTAATTTATTACACTGTTATTGATAAAATGACTGTTACAAATCACCCATCTAATCGTTAAATGGCATGCTCACTTATTTAGTATGAATATATGTACTAACAGCATCAAAAATGCTAAATTGATGAACAGATTATGGTATTTCCTTATTTTTGTATTGTCATCGGATTTCTTTGAAAGCGTTATTAGCTTGTGTAAGGGGAAAATGTACATGTATCAACTATATTTATATATGAATATATACATATACAATAATATAATATATAAATGCATTTTTTTTAATTCAAAGTTAAAAGACATTTTCAATTATAATATGATTATTTACTAAAAGCATACTTATTTAAAGAAATAAATATTCGTAATTTATAAAATAATAATAAATTTATAAATTTAGGTATACCTAAATTGATTAACGAACGTATAAAATGTAAAATGCTGACTCACTGGCTTCAGTGCCTCCTTCGACTAAGCTATGGCTATCACGTATTCGAACGTTTTGCTACCATGCATTGTAATGCGCTGGGTTATTTAATGCAGTTTTTGTTTAATTGGCGCTCAGGCCTTGAAACTGCATTTTGAACTTGAGCGACAGCACCGTTTCTGATTAAGTTCATATTAATTTTTACGATGGATTATCAAATTTTTAGTCACATTCCATGGTAAGTAAGGCCGATTGACCAGTGTAAATATCGTATCTTGATTTTTTATTCACTCCAGCCGGCCTAGTATAATTGCTGCAAGCACACACATCTACATTCCACATTTTTCAAACAACTTCTATTAATCATTCCCTCCAGAGGTGTTTGTTGAGAAATGTTTGCCGAAAATCAAATGGTGAACGTAAAATTGCACCAATTGACCGAGATGAGGAACTGATGTGCTCTCCATTTCATACTTTCGTGTTTTTTTGCAAAATTTTTTTGCTTTCAAAGTAAATTGTTTTCTTTCATTAGCGTCCACTTTTAAATACTGGATACTTAGCACTAAAGTGTTTACACTTAAATTTATGTATATACATATTTGTATGTGTGTGTATTCATTAAGTAATTACTCTTACCTTCACAAGGAATAGTGGCATACATATTACAGAATTTTCTAAACTAGAGGCATGTTAAGCATTAAGCTTCCAATAAAACCGCAACATTTTCCTTATAGTCTTAACAAATTGTACTATGCCGCGATTTACTTTGGAACACATTCGTTGGATGAACACATTATACCTTTCCATACGAATTTTATTTACCCAATGTTTAAGGATATGCAGTAGTTTAAATTTTTCAACGGACGGAGCAAATAAAAATGTAATCGGATTTACCCACTATGGATCATGCAACTTACAATTTTCCACGTGAACAAAATTCCTTGTATAAATGTAGAGCACACAATCCCAAACCCTGACCCTAATCTTTCATATTAGCGATTGCGAATGCTAGTACAGTAGCTACAGGAAACTGTAGTCGCTTAAATTGAAAGGTATTATCGATCGAAATGATGTGAATTCGTGGTATAAGGACGACTTCGCCTGTAAAAAGTCTAGTCAAAGTTGTTGCAATATAAAAAGTTCAATTTGAATATATCAAATTATATTCCTCAGTAATTTCTGCACAGTTTTGTTTGACTAATGTTACATAACATTAAAATCTGTACACCAGTTTTCAATTTCAATAGGTGCGGTGGGATAATCCTATTACCTAAAAAAAAACCTGTTGGATACTTAAGTACCTTGTCTGCTTTAAAAATAATGTATATTGTCTCATATGTGACTGCTTCGCTTTCAATGTTGATCTGATTAGTCTCGTTAAGATCGTAGGCACCTTTATTTTTCGCAGCACGGATCGCTCATTGGCCAACTGTGATACCCATAGTTGATTTATTTATCTGGGACGACGTCAGTAAATTACAGAAGTTATCATGCAATGTAATGCGCCCTGAAGTCCTATCAGATGGCATAATGTCTATTGCTATTGCTGTTTTAAACAAATGCACTAAACTCTTCCTTTCGTGAGCACCTGAAAGTATTTATAATATTTCATTATAAAACCATTATATGTTGTATTTTGGTGCTGTTGTAATCCGATTACCGATTTTGCAAATTTTCGGAACTAAATTATAGCATATTCAATATTATAATTATTAATAACTTAATCTTGCTCAAATATATATACCGTTTAAAACCAACCCGGAGTTTGAAATTCTTATATTAGGTATATGGGAACTAGGGGAAGTATTTACTCGATTCTGACTTCCTCAGAGAACGTCTTTTCTAATAACAGTGTGCCCGTGTGCACAAAATGGATAAAATCGGATAAGTACCTTCCCTACTCCCCATGTACCTAACAAAAGAATTTTAAACATTCGGCTGTATTTATACGGTATATATCGGTCAGTATCTAAGATCTCTCAACAAAATAAAGTGAACGACTAATATTGGATGGTTTAACGCCGAAAGTATGTGAAATTGGTCAACGAATTATCCCAGCTCCCATATACTACATATAATGATTTTCGTTGTTCCAGCAGACTTTCCGCCGAATATGTCGATCAGTGTGTGAGTTATCTTCGTAAAATCGTGTGGAAGCATATTCTCTAGTGTACTTGAATAATATCGAAAGTTATTACAATCAGTTCAGACCTTCCCTTAGACCAAATACACCGTATGCAATGATTCCCAACTTTCCATCTGAGTATATACCTTTTACGTTGGTCATAATGTGTGATATTTTAATGAAATTAAGTGGACATATTTTCTTTAACATAATGTGGATTAGCGCTAAATATGAACGAAATCGGTATAGACCAGGGTCTAAGGGGGTCCCCTTATTCCTAATATATTTTTATGATATATTATCATAACCATTTTATCGTTTCGAATAAGGACGTGCGCAGAACTTGTGAGATCCTTTAAAATAAATATTTTCTCCCGATCGTATCGGGAAAGAGGCGTTGGCGTTAGATTTTGAAATGTTTTTTTTTTTGGCGTTCAGGTGCTTTAATGGTTTTGTTCGATAGTGCTTAAAACTCACTTGGTAATCGAACTGGTTCACCAAAAACAATTTCTGCTGGTGTGGCGTCGATATCTTCTTTATATACAACACGTAGTGCGAGAAGAGCTGCATGGAGTGCATCGTACCAAATGTCGTTGTGATTGAAAGTCGTTGTGATTGGGACCCGTGTAATTCTGGGTGATAACTCGTTGTTCATTGATATTTTAAACCGAGGAGATCAGCGAGATTCCTGCAAAGGTCTGTCTCGATCTGTCCTATGAGAAAACGAAAAGTAAGTTACCTCATCGATGAAACGTTGAAAAATCAACGCTGCGCTTCGGAGTCCGAAGATCATAAATGAGAATTCGAAGAGACAAAATGGTGTGATTATAGCCGTTTTATGTACGTCCTCATATCAGCTACTGAAATTTGGGTGAAAGCACGAATTACGCTGATGAGTTGGTAACCAAACGCAATATTTGTATTTGTTGCTCGTCTGTGAGGGTAAACTGAAACTTCGGAGCCAGTTTCCACTAAAAACAATGTGCGTAACTGGTGGTCCGTAATGAAGAGGCGGTACGATTATGTAAGAGAGGAGCTTTCTGCACTAATATCTCTCTGGATCGATTCCTGCTTGTTTGCAACCGAGAGCGCATTATTGAGCTTATTATTGAGCGCATTATATAAGCGAAACCGTTTCGCTCAGTAGTTTGATGGGTGTCCAGAAGCTTCCAGAAGACTTTTGTATAGTTAGCAAATTATTCCTCTGCATCTCTAGGATTTAAGCCTTGAGTATTTGCGAACAATGTTGAAGCTATGTGATGCCCGTCATGTAAACGGTCCGTGGCTTCACCCAATTCTTGCACCTCGGCCGTTCGTTACGCAATCAAACATGTTAGCGTTTAGTCTGCCAGGTAAGAGAGCCAATTTACACTTAATACCTCCTCGTCTATATCTGGCACTAGACAACGAAGGTACCGATGATGTTGAGATGGCGTTGTGTTACCAAGGCATTCACTGTCCGAAAGCTGTAGGAGTTTTTCTTCTCTTGACTTGGAGTAGCAAGTAATTAGTTCGGCCTACAAGCGTTGATATTTCGGCGATTTGGTGAGGGTGGATTTAAAATGATCTCCTCAGTATTGGCAGCTTTGCGCGCGTCAGTCAGCGGAATTGTGTGGTGGAATTTGTCCACTTCGTTTGTGACTTTATGGTTCCTGAACTGTGCTTCCAATTGAGCGAACCAGATTCTCAGCCCATATTCATCGAAGCTTAGAACATATAATGTCGCAAGACTAGAATTGTTTCCAAGGAATACTGACGCATTTTGCAAGCGTGTTGTGTCATCGTCGGCAGACATTTAAACGCGAAATTTAATTAATAAATAAAGAAAATAATGCAAACGATAGTTGCAAAATTTTCCGCGTGATTAGGATCACAAATAGTGGTGGAGTCCGTTGTTAGTAACGGGAGCAAGTAATAGAGATGGCTGTAATGTAACTCTTAGGATAACAAAGTGTAGCAGAATTTTGGGGTAAATTAACCCTTAGTTGTACAAATATAAATGATCTTAATATTAACCTGTGAATGTATGATTTAAATAAATTTAATGAAATGTTTAATGTGGGTGTCGCCACATATATGCGGTATAAAGTCAACGGAAATTTACCAATTTATGGCGAGAAATCGCATTTATATTAGGAAAAGATACTCCTTGAATTTCATTAAGATGTATCCCAGACTGACTGATATTTTCGCAATAAAGTGAGCCATAAACACTGAAATCCATAATATTCGGTATATAGGAGGTTTGGAAAGCTTTCAATGTCCAATTTCATCGTTTTTGCAAGCGAAACGGCATACCAAGTAGGTACTCTTTGTGTAAAGTGAAAGAATCAGATGAAATTTAAAATTGAGTTATATAGGAAATGGTGTGGTTGTTTTCCGGTTTCGCCCCTTTTCACATTGTAAAATTAGGATAACAGAGTAATGCGAAGCACCAAATTTGGTTAAAATTGGTATAGTGGTTCCTGAGATATGGAGATTCACTTAAAAGTGGAAGCCATTGTCCAAATTTCCCCTCTCATCCTACTATCTTTACTGTAAAATTTAATGCTTCTGATATGTGTTTTTGTTTTTTGTTTTTAGTAAGTTCTAGCAGTTTTTGTAGTTTTTTAATTAATTTTTAAACTGTATGAAGGGTGCTGGAAGGGCTTATCCTTAGCAAGTTTGGTTGCTTTTTCAAAAATTTTCAGTCCACATTTCCTTCCTACTGCAAATCCCTGGCCAAATTACAGTTTTGTATCTTAAGTTGGAGCTTAGTTAATACCTTAACTTAACTTAGTAATACCGACCTACTTATAGTGCCAAGGAACACGTGTACCAAGTCTCGATTAGTCTTAGGTGTTACAAACAATAGTTAGGGGAAAAAAATTATTATAATCTGTGGCAACATGTTGCGAGAGTATAAAAATTAAAACTTTTGATTAGTGTAACGATATCATAATTTTCTTTTTAAGTAGTATATGACTATTATTATAAGTTAGGCAATTATTATTTTGGCTTTATGTCGTTTTGAAATTCATAAAAAAAAATCAGAAAATTTTATGTGAAAAAAAGCAATACTAACAAACTTGAAGTATTACATAGTTAGGGATATATTTAATGCCACAAAGGAAATTTGCGAAATTTCGATAACATGTGTTAAATTTTTGCACACTTTTCAGTAACATAAGTGACTTACAGATTCAGAAAAGTGCCTCTGCTCACAAATCTTGTAAAATCATATTTGGTTTTATTTCCTTAAAATGAGCATAAATGAGCTGACGGAAATCTGACACCCGACATTTCCGTCCATTTGGGAAAGCAGGCTATAATTAATTGATTTCACTGCCGGAATGGTAATAAATATTTGCATGCATATGTCCTAAAGGCGCCCGAATAGGTGCAATGAATCTGCTTTCTTATTTAAACGTACTTTAATCATATTTACCTGCATACATTTAGGCTGAACAATTTGGTGAAGAAAGCAGAGATGCAAAATATACATATAAATACCTTTAAATTCATAAAAGTAAGGAAAGATGAACAACGTTGGGGTAAACGAGATCTTACCTATAAAATATAATATGATAATGCATTAATAATAAACTGTGCAAATTGGCGGCTATTCATCGTATACAATTTATTTCCGAAAATGAAAAATAAGTAAAAACTGCATACGTTTTCGAAATTAGTTTTTTTTATAAATGGATAATAAGTCCTAATAGGTAATCGCTTTCATACTTTTATTTATTTATTTTCATAAATATGAACACATACTAAAATTAAAAAAACTAAGCAAGGCAGGGCTAAATTCGGGTGTAACCGAACTTATGGGTGCTAACCTTATATTAAAAAATGTTGCGTTTACTACGTACTTACTACGTACCTGTAACGTACTTTCATTACTATATTTTGCTTCGTGCCAGAGATATTTATATTCAAATCTACGAAATTAACTCAAAAGTGATATATACGATATAAACTCAACCAAAGATGTTTAATAAATATATTATATACATGAGGAAAAAGTAAACCAGAGAAAAGGAAATCTTTATATTATGGATAAGCGTCTTAGACCATGGTCTAGACCAATTTCTTTCATATTTAGCGCGACACCACATTGTGTTTAAGAAAACATATCCACTTAATTTCATTAAAATATCATACATATTGACCAACACAAACGGTTCAAGGTCAGATGGAAAGTCGGGGATTCTTATATCGGGCATTTTTGGGATAGAGGAAGGCATTACTGATCACATTAACTCTTTTCATTATTCAAGTATATTACGGAACATGTTTTTACGCAATTTTGTGAAGGTAACTCTCACAGTGGCCGACATATTCGGCATAAAGTCTGCTAGCATAGCGAAAATCATTATGTGTAGTATATGGGAGCTAGGATAATTCGTTGACCGATTTCACACACTCTCGCTATTAAACCATCCAATATTATTTGTTCACTTTATTTTGTTAAGATATCTTAGATACTGACTGATTTATACCGTATAAATGCAGCCGGATATTTAAAATTCTTTTGTTAGATATATGGGGACTAGGGAAGGTATTTATCCGATTTTATCCATTTTGTGCACACGGGCACAATGTTATTAGAAAGAAACGTTCTCTGAGGAAGTCAGAATCGAGTAAATACTTCCTCTACTCTACTATCCCATAGTAATGAACTATCCCAATTGAAATCCAAGTGACTGTCTGTCCGTCCGTCTGTCCGCGCAAGCGATAACTTGAGTGAAAATTAAGAGATTTTGATGAAACTTGGTATACGTGTTCCTTGTCATCGCAATACAGTTGTTGTTGCAGATGGGGGTAATAGGACATCTGCCACGCCCACAAAATGACATTAATCGAAAACAGATAAAGGGCTATAACTAAGCAGCAACTTAAGACATAAACGTGTATTTTGTTACAGAGGATCCAAACAGTATACAGAGGATAGTGAGGTGGGGCATCTGTTGGCAAAAACTTTTGTAAAAGAGGGAATGGATCCTCCCCCCAATAGGTTTAATATATATATCTCGGAAACCGTTAAAGCTATCTCATCAAAACTTGCTCCGAGTAAGTTTTTCTAGAACTCTTCATATACTGAGAAAATGAGCGAAATCGGATAATAACTACACCCACCTCCCATGTGCGATAACTCACTAAACAAACACGCAAGAAACATTAAATCTTGCATAAAATATCATACAGAAGGGTTGCATAACAATCCGTTTAAAGTTTTGATGACGGGCTTGGCACCGCCAACTTTTAGGAGAAATCCCATATTTCAAGGACACTTTAACCGATTTCAACAAAATTTGGTATGTGACATTATATTTGCATTCTTATGTCAAATGGTGAAAATGGATGAAATCGGATAAAAGCCACGCCTACTTCTATATAACAAAATTTTAACTTTCCTCAGATACTTTCACTTTAAAGTATTGTAGATAAATGGAGCATCAATTAAGATATTGGAATAAAGCTTTTCACGAATAGTGCATTCAAGATATGCCATCTCATGCATAAAAATAGTCGAAATTGGATTATCACTTTTGAAGCCCCATATACCCAATATATGGACCTGAGTGCCTCTATATGACTTTTTACCGAAAATATCGCGAAATCTGTAAGATATTGTAATGACATTGGAGGAGATTAACTTTCCATGATAATAGGGTGCTCAGCTACAAAAAATGGCGAAAATCGAATAATACTACCCCTAGTCCCCATATATCTAATATAAGGATTTTCAAACTTCCTGTAGACTTTATACCTATATAACGGTCAATATATTAGTTATCTCTTTGAAATTGAGAGAGCGTCTCTTTCTGATAACAGTATGTCCATATGCTTAAAATGGATAAAATCAAGTAAGAACTTCCCATAGTCCCCATGTACCTAATATACGGATTTTCAACCTCCGGGTAGACTTTATACCATATATTTGGTCAATATATAAGATATCTTAGCAAAATTAAGTGAACTTGTAATATTGGATATACCATAGTTTACTGCCGAAAATGTGTGAAATTGCTCAACGAATTATCCCAGCCCCCATATACTAAATATAATGATTCCTCTATTCCAGCAGACTTTATGCCGATATGCGGTCACTGTGTGAGTTACATTCACAAAATTGAGTGAAAACATGTTCCGTAATACATTTGAATAATGAAAAGAGTTAGGGTGATCAATGAAGATCTTCCTCTATCCCAAAAATGCCCGATATAAGAATTCCAGACTTTCCATCTGACTTTAAACCGTTTTTGTTGGTCAATATGTGTGATATTTTAATGAAATTAAGTGGATATGTTTTCTTAAACACAATGTGATTTCGCGCTAAATATGAAAGAAATCGGTCTAGACCGTGGTGTAAGCCGTTTATTCAAAATATAAAGATTTCCTTTTCTCTGGTTAACTTTTTCCGCATTTATTTTCTCATTCTTCATTCCTAATATATTTACTAAACCACTGTAGTTGAGTTTATATCGTATATATCACTTTTGAGTTAATTCAGCAAAATATAGCAATGAAAGTGCATGAGTCTATGGTCTGTAATATAAGTTAATAAAATACCAAATATGATTGCTATCCATTGTCAAATTCGTCGAATAATGAATGTTATATTCTTCCGCAACATTATTATTAACCTTATATAAAGTTATCCCAGCACCTGAAGGCATGTCCTCGCCTCTGATCCTTGCACATTGCGAGAGTATAAAATGTTCGGTTACACCCGAATTAACCCTTTCTTATTTGTTATATATAACTCTATATCTATCTCGATTAGTTTTTGGTGTTACAAACAACCGTGTTACAACAGGTTGCGAAAGTATGAAAATAAAACATATTAATTTAAATACGTTTTTACACGAATTTTTCCGTTTATTTTTGGTTTCATTATATTATCTTGATTATTATCTAAATATCCACTTTGAAGACAAGCCGATTAACAGAAACTAGTATATTCATCTTATTGGTACATGGAGAATATGGATTGGTAACATTCCATTTTGGTACCGAATCACATTATATCAAAAGAAAAATTCCAGCTTATGAGAAATCACGTATTCTGAACGATATAAATGGAATTAAGGCAAACAGAGGGGTGGATATTGTATAAATATGATCTAGAGAAAGACGTCTATCAATTTCATTGTGATAAGTGTAGTATAGCGATAGGTGTAGCATACAGATGGATCACAATTAGTTTCAGGTGTTAAAAACAACCGTTAGGTTAACAACACTATTATAGTCCGTGCAACATCAAAAGTTCAGTGTCAATTGGAAAAACATAAATAAATATAAAGTTAAATTTGTGCGGAATCCACAAATATGAATACATAAAACATAAACTTCTTCCGAGTTGACAAATGCAGTAGATGGGTCATTCGTCATGGAAATTGTGGGATCGTAACTTTTGCGAAGTAATTCAATAATTATTTAATTATTTAAGCAATACGTGCATAGTATTATATTTGAATATGTATATAATTTTGAATTTTATGCAAGAATCCAATTTATGTAAGTATATAATACTGTTGCCCAAATAGTTCACTCAATCGCTTTTACAATAACAGTGAACATTTTTGCTGTTGTTTTCAAAGTGTTTCTTTTTCGATTGTTCTAATCGAAACTAATCGAAACTAATCGTTTTATACATTGAAATCTTTAGCCTTCCCCTTCTCTAACTAATCCGTTTAGATCCTTCCTACCTACATAACCGCAGTAATCAAAGGACAACCTTAATTAATTGATGTGTATAAATTTAAATGTGTTTCAAGAAAAAGAACGATGTATTTATTTGAGATATAATTCATCTTCATAGTTTTGAGTCAATAGTTTCATCATTATTAATGCCAATTCGAAACAAAAGGTGAAGCTTACCACTTAATTTTTCTATCGCAGACAAAGTATTTCTTCAACTGCTATCATCAGTAGTTTTAATCATAAGGAGGATAATATCACCAGAAATAAATTAAAGAATTATATCTTGTATATGTAAGCGTGCCTTCTCTGAAACGAAATAAATATATAGCACATTTTCATCGGAAAATTTTCAAGATATGACTGATAGAGAATATATGATAGGAACCCCCGATAAGAACCAAACTTACTATATGTTCAATGATTTTATACGGTCATATTATACACCAGGTTTGCTATATATCTTTCTCAGCCCATCGCGGCCATTTGTAGCTAATCTGTCGACAATCTGTTG
Source organism: Bactrocera minax (assembly GCA_021498325.1). Classification (NCBI taxonomy): domain Eukaryota; kingdom Metazoa; phylum Arthropoda; class Insecta; order Diptera; family Tephritidae; genus Bactrocera; species Bactrocera minax. Next base: position 5,490 of record JAKEEE010000045.1, on the reverse strand, counting down.
TAACTAGTCGAATTGCGATCTTTACGACCAGAAACTTTTACTCCCTTGTATGGATAATATAACAGTCATCGAAAGATACAATTGTCAGTTAGCTTTATTGCGTTCATTGCTTATCATGGGTGGTATCATGTCAGCTTTCGGAGTCAGGACAATCGAGCGCATACTAAAAAATTATAGACCTTAAACCGTTGTCTGTAGTCGTCATGAAAAAAATTGGTCTACTTTGAAGATTTGTAATGTCTTTCATTAAAATTATCATTTATTCTGTTGGTAACAGAAAAAGACCTCATACACATGAATTCAACGCTTAAAACTTCTGAAGTGCCGGAGGATATATCTAATTTACACAATTTCGGCTCGTATCAGCTCGAAAAAGAAAGAGGTTGTTATAAGATACTTCCTAGAACTTCGCATTGTTGAATTCGGCAGTTGGTCTTATAGAAAGGGCACGAATACGAAATAGTAATGATGTTTGATGTATTAGAACGGAACCAATTTTAAAATAGAACATATCCCTGCAATAAGTCAATTAGGAAATTATGAAAATTAACCACTTCGTCTTACACTTACACTACCACTTCGTCTTACACGAAACCTTGTCTTAAAATATTGTAAATCAATTCTCTTGATATTAAATGCGTTTTTCAGATAATCTGACATATTTCAGATATTCTCTAGATCTTATTTTTTTCATTTTTTTTAAGAAAAGGCTGCATTAAAGTTTTAAGATATATCTACCATATATATCGCCTTCAATATATGCCGGTTATAACAACCTGTGGATTTTTCATATTTTTGAATGAAACTCTTACTGAAAAGCCTTGTACAATTATATCTTCTAACATCTTTGTGAAGGCAAACTGCTTTTTTCTTTTCTAAACATCGATTTTATTCGAAAATATTATTGCTTAATCCAATTTTATTAACAGGAATAATTTTGTTTATCAGCGGTGGTTTGTGACACTTTCCGGATGACTGGCTGTCTGTCAATGTACCCGTGAAAGCGATAGCTTCAGGAAGAATCCTAGTCCTTTCCTAGTCATCCTGAAAGTCCGGTTTACTTTATGATGTCTATATCGGTCAATGCGTAAAAATATTTTTGGTCCAAAAATGAAGAAAATCGGACGAAATCTTCCTTCAGTTCGAACAGATCCAATTTAATGATATACACAATGCATTATATAATTATCTACTGCATTACAAATAGCAGAAGTCAGTAACTGATAGTGAAATTTAATTTGGATTATACCAGCAAATTTTTACTCATTACTGAATAAATTTTCACGGAAAAGAAGACGAGTCATATTGATTTCCGGATGTCTAGCTATCCCTTCGTCCGTCTAGTTTGAGTAAAAATTTAGATGTTTCGATGATACTCAGAAGGCGTCGTTAATTGCAAAAACTTTAAGTGCCAGTTACAGTTGTAGAAACAAAACTCGAATTTAGTACAGGATTTTTAATTTAGTAGCAAAGGACTTATATGTATAGCTTAATTCTCTTTGAATGAATGTGGCGCCGCCCTCTAATACATTTAATATTTGGAATATAGAGGCCACGGATAATAGGAATTTTTTGTGTTGACGTGGTTCTGGTCCGATTTCGGCCATTTTTAAACGGTATAAATAAGAGGCGATGAGAACTAAATTTCATTCTCTTCAATTCTTCAATTAGAAGCGTTATTTCACTTACAAATATATTTGGCTAATCAATAAACAATTTATTCTAAATTTTAATATGCAAACTGTTATCGAGGTATTTATTTGCTGTTTTGGTTTTTATACACAGCTAACATGTTGCTTGTATTCTATACAATAGCTTTGCATAAGCTGTATGTATACCATAAAATAATCGACAGAAATATATTCGGCTATGCAGAATTGCTATCTTACTATAATTTGCGAGAGTGCCTAAATTTCGGTTCACCTTAAATTAGCTCTACCTTACTATTTATTTGCGACTTTTATTAGTGCTTTAATTTATATGTTTATTTTATAAATATTAGCGGCGCCATTAAAAATTAAAACATTTTATGGGCATTATAATTTTTTTCTAATATTGTATATACGAAACGTGTATTGTTTGTATTGTTCGAAAGCTTAAACGTTTTCACTAAGGTTTAGCCTTATAAAACTAGTATTTGTATTATACACACTTAAACTAAGAACAGGTTATACCTACAGGGCTGCGTCAATAATTTCGAACGAAAATAAAATAAAACCCAGAAAATTTGGTTGGTCACTTGCTTTCGAGCTACTCTAGGTCCAGAACGGTATTTTACAAATATTACTTCTTTTCAAGCTGGCAAGATGTTGCTTATGGAGCTTCACAAGAAAAGCTTCTCTGATCTGATTTTTTTCTGTTTTCCGCTATAGAAGTTGTTTTTGATTAGCACGAGATTATCGACTTATGAATTATTAATTTATCTTTCAGCGGAGACATGAACACACCCATCATTAAATGGCAGGGGGAATGGAAGTGGTTTTCACATCACTCCCTGATTTCGGTTTTTGTTAAATTTCTTCTTGCAGACAAACAATAATAAACAGTTGAACCGTCTGATTACTTAAATATATGTAAATTTGTACATACGTATTATATATTCGTAATAAATTCCTACATTATTTATAAATTATAATGCTTTGACTTAGATGTCATCATCTTCAATAAAATATATAATCATGTATAGTGTAAATTTAATGTTGAAAATCTGTTTTAAATAATTCAGAATTATATGGATACTTACCATTTATATTTCTGTGCATGAACACTTCTAATATTTTCGTGTACCATCTCACAATTATATTAAAAGTTATGACATGTTGGAACACAAACCCAACATTTTCATGTAAAACGAAACCAAAAGACCTCTGTAAAAGCTCTTTTTATAAAATTTCCAAAAATCGTCCAAAACCATTCGTTACTTTTTGTTAACTTGTGTTGTGTGTTCGGGTTGAATACTGCACAATTTAAAAAAAAACCCACACTGAATACTTATTTCAATTGGGATAAGAATAGTCTCAAACAATTAAGGAAGATCTAAGTTCGGGTGTAACCGAATATTTTATACTCTCGCAATGTGCTAGAATCAAAGGCGGGAAATACTTTCAGGCGCTAGCAAAACTTTATATTAAAAACTGTTGCGTAAGAATTCAGCATTCATTATTCGACGAAACCGCAAATGGATTATAATCATATTTGTGTTCTTATTAACTTATATTACAGGTAATCGACACACGAACTTTCATTACTATATTTTGCTTCGTGTCCGAGATATTTATATTAAATCAAAAAAATCAACTTAAATGAAATAATTGTGATATAAACGCGGCGGCGGCTTAATTAAATCTATTAGGTATATGAGGAAAATGTCAACCAGTGAAATGAAAGGATTCTATTTAAACATTATATTTATTTTATTATTTTAAAAAGGATAATATTACGGATAAAGGATTTAAACCAAGATCTAGATCGATTTCATTCATATTTAGCCTGAAAACACATCTTATACGGTTTAAAGTCAGCTGGAAAGTTGTAAATCACACTATCGGATATATTTGGTCTAGACGAATGTTTAGACTGATTGCATTAACTTTTTTCATTACTCAATTATACTAGAGGACATGCTTCCATTAAATTTTATGAAGATAAGTCACACACTGGCCGACATCGGCATTAATCTTTACATATCCAATATTATTGGTTCACTTAATTTTGCTAAGAAATCACACATATATATCATATAAGGCCAACCGGGTGTTTGAATTTCACACATTAGGCATATGGAGGCTAGGGAAAGTATTGACCCGATTTTATAAATTTTTAGCACTATTGGTAAAAAGAAAATGTGCTCTCTGAATTTCATTAATATACCTCACAGTTAGACCGAAGTATATATTATATAATATATGGTGTAAAGTCAATCACAAGTTCGAAAATTCCTATATTAGCCATATTGGGGCTAAGGGAAGTATTTATCAGATTTTGCCTATTTTTGTCATAAGAACACATTATTATTAAAAAGAAGAAAAATTATTATTATTGACCGCTTTTTTCGGTATGAAGTCAGCCAGAGATACTGGGATCCTCATTGGGTCTTGAAAAGTTATAGTTCGATTTCAACCCTTTTAAGATAAGAGATGGCATAGTTAGAAGACACTAATTGTACCAAGTCCTCTTCCGATATCTTCATTGGTGCTTGAGTTATATAACGTGAAGTGAAACAATCAGATGAAATATAAAATTGTAATAATTATATATAGTTGCTGTTGAAATTAGCTAATTTTCAATATACATTATAAGGGTGTCAGGGTTATATTATGCGCCAAATTGTTCTAGTAGTTCACCGCTTCCCATGTACCCTTTCTATACCTGTTTTATTGTAAAATTTAATGATTCTAAGATGTTTCTCTAGTGAGTTATCGCACTTTTAGGAGTGTACAACATAGCTGTTATGTGGTGATCGATTTCGCCCATCTTCACACTGTATGGGGAGGTGCTAGAAAAACTTGTCCTCAGTAAGTTTGGTTGATAAAGCTTTAGTGGTTTTGTGAAATATGTAAATTGCATATATTTTGCGTGGGGCCACACTCACTTTTTAAGAAAATTTAAACCACAGATACCCCTTCCTACTTTGATGCTCAGCACCAAGTAAGAGTCTTATGTCTTAAATTATGGCTTACTAAGCCATTCATAGTTTTTAGATTAATGGCATTTTGTGGACATGGCAATGTAATAATTCCGTCCAACTGAAACACAAACGTCCTCAGATTACCAAAGAACACCAAGTATACCAAGTTTCATCAAAATATCTCAATTTGTACTTAACTTAACTTGAAATTATGAAATTAACAAAAAGAGATGGAAATTCTGTATAAAGACTTTTCTGTGAGAAGTAAGTACCAAAGGTTTATTTTGCGATCAAATTAGTAAGTTGATGGGTCAGCTACATATAAAATATAGACTAGGTGCTCAACGACTCTTGATAGAAGAAAAAGAGGTTGGGCAAGATTTTGTTGTCGTTATGATTATGGATAATAATGACAAAAGTTATAATAACTATGATAAAATTAAGTAAAATAAAGTTGTTTCCAACCACCAAAGTTTATTGCTATGCAAGAAATATAAATAATAACCTTCGTATAAGATTCTATGATTCCGATAGTTTTCAAGATAAGAGAACCTGCGCCAAAACCACCATGCTATTGTATATAAACACTACATAGCAATAGCAAGTATTAAAAGTTTAATCACCAAGCGCTTGCCGGTAATTCTATAAAGTAAGACTGTTCTTTATGTTATGTTCTTTAATATATATTTAGGTGGTCTGATAAAGGCCAAATTTTTGAAATAAAAGTCACAAGAAACAAAGTGGTATTTTCCGTCACAAAAAAAGAAAGAAGGAGAAAAGAAAATTCTTTCAAGATCATTATCATTAAGCTCCACAAAAATTTAATATACACAAAACCTGTTAACTTTTTGGAATTTTTTATT